>CP092868.1:27374947-27463565 GCA_030710605.1 Cordylochernes scorpioides
CTATTTTTATATATAAATTTGTCCATAATATAAATGTATATACCAAAAATATTTTTCTCTCCATTGAATATAAGCAAAATATTTTTAAAACTTAATTCTGTTGACGTTATGTGTATTCTCAGAGCTCTAATACTGTATTGGATTGTTCTGCCTTTATATGTTACACCGAAAGTGGAATGGTATTTAAGAAAATTAACATTCAGTATCAAATTAAAGTTCCAAAAAATTGTGACATAGAGTTAGACAGCTAGACTAGACATTCTATTTAGAATCTGCAGATAGTTCAGACAGTTTGATCAGACGCAGCCAACATGTTATTCAGGGTCGTGAGATGAATTTAGCAGCGACCATTCCCTGGCTCTCTTTCGTTCCTCTATTCTAATCTTCTGTCTTAGAAACTGGAGATGTTAACGAATCCACCCAACAAATACTCAACATATATCATCATTTTACAATTTTATCACCTATATACAATTAAGTGATTTAGAACAACTTATAAATTGGTTGAATAATGCAAATCATTAAAGGAAGAAATAACAGAAATGATATTTATTTTTTATAATAAACTTCATACATATCTCGATAATCATGGTAGGTGCTAATTAGCGAATGTTTTTACTACAAGTGTACCATACTCACATTTAGAAAGAAGTTCGATTTTTTCCACTTATAAATGTGTCAGATTTCCGTTTGTTTACTTTTCACTCAATAGAATCACCGAATGTCGTGGTCCATTTGGATGAGGAAAGCGAAGACTAGAACGCGACTGATTCCACACTTTCAGTGATACGCTAACCTATGTACGGTGTGACCACTGGACATGTGTCGGACCTGAAGACTGTTGTTGGGTTCTGTACTGCCTGGAGTATAGGAGTTCTATCTTTTCTTCCTTTCTGTGGGGAATCTATATAAGACCGGTGGTCTCTTAATAAATCTGTGTATCAAATTACAAAACTACGAGCATTTTAGACGCGTAATATTCTTTTTTGAAATAAAACAATTTCTACTGCCCTTACTGCAATGGAAACATTATAGGGAGGGCCTTGCTCATCAGTGGTGAACCCTCCCAGCGGTTTCGCCAGTTTAATCTACCATACCGCTGTTATATTGCATTTTTGGAACTTCCTTTTATAGTGATACTGATGATTGACTTTTCGAATGGGTACTTTAGATGAACTATGGACATAAGCTTTGAGGACAGTAGAATTACATATAATTATAAATATATAATATGCTTCGAGCAATCGCTCTTCCGCAAATATCGATTTGTGTCTTTTAATTCGTCTATTATAAATCTGTGTATGATTGTGTGTGTTTACTTGCACTCATTGGTGGGGTTAAAATTTTGTAAGAATCATGGGACCATCAAATCATTTATTTCTTCAGGAAAAATAATCAACAGTTTAAACCACTCTTGCACCAAACTCCATGTTATAAAGGTGTATATACAAGATAATTCTCGGGTTAGATAAAATTTATGAAAGAATTCTTGGAGAAAATTATGGGCGAAGACGTTAAAGATTAATTCTATAATTATTGGGAAGATGAGAAAGGTCAAAGGGAAAATTCAGGAAACGCCCGAAGAATAAAAAAAAAAAGATGTGATTCGATATTAGTGACATATTGATTGGGTCATAATATCTTCACCATAGAACCTAACTTCATCAACATCCTAGACTTAGATTCTATTAAAACTCTTAAACTACTAATAAAAAAGACATTTTTCCTGATTGTGTAAATCAGTGTCGGGCAACCTTTTTCGAGTTGCGGCGCACTAAGCTTAATTTCTTTTTTTCGCGGCGCACCTGTGGTTCTCACTATAAATTTCCTCGTAGGTAATTAAAATACAACAATAAATACTAGTAAAAATTTAAACATATATATCACATTTTATTAATTTTCAATATTAAATTAACATAATCAATGCGAGCATTGCGATTGTTTTTGAGAGCATATCAAATCAATACGGGGATCTACTTGTGAAAGACAAACGCGCATCTCCTCATCAATCATTTGAAGTCTTTCGCGCTTCTTAGACTTCATTTCTGTGAGTGTTGAAAAACCTTGCTCACACAGGTAGGAACTTCCAAATGGCAACAATGGTTCGATGGCCACATTGTTTTCGCGGATTGTTTTTTTTTTTTAACTTATGATTTTAAATAGGTACGTACCTATTTGCATTTTTATTTTTTAATAATGGCACGTGCCAGTTATGTACGTCAAGATTATGTACATACGTTATATGAAATATAAAATTATGCAAACTGTTATAATTATAATACCAAAATAAGTTTTATATAAAATGAAATTCGCTTTTTTAAATTTCATTTTTTATATGAAAATATTTGAAAAAAAAAATATTAAAATTGAATAAAAATTAAAAAATATATTTTTTGAAACATTATTTTTAAATTTAACCAAAAGTTCTAAATACCTACAAAAATGTTCGCGGCACACCTAGAATTCTTCGCGGCACACCAGTGTGCCACGGCACACCGGTTGCCTGACACTGGTGTAAATAAAAGTTGCTGATGGCTTGCGCCATCTATCGGAATATAAATCAACTAATCGTTGATTTTAATTATTACATTTATTTATTACCAGTTACAAACAAGACATGCTATATCCTATCTGGATAATTGCGCGTGAAACTATTTACAATAATTGTAGTAGAGTAGGTAACAGAATTATCAAAAAGAAAATAAACAATTAAGAAAAAGAGCATTAAATAAACATATACATTAAACAAATAAGCAATAACATAAGCAGATAGAAGAAATCGCAAGGTAGTTATTTACAGTATGTTAAGCAATTAATTTATGTAAATTTCTTTAAGAGAGATATTTTTGTACTATATTTACATAGATTCCTCTTTAAAAACGATATATAATCTCTCTCTCGTTTGCCTTGTTTGTACACTATAGTTAGCTGAAGAAGGGCTTGCCCGAAAGCTTCCTTTAATCGCGTTAATAAAAAAGAGTTGCGGCGATATATGATCCCCTCCTTCTAAAATGTTAAGCAATGATGGAAGTTTAATTATTACATAATTGGCCAAATATCGTTTCTTGATTAATCAAGAAAAGCTAACCACGTACGCATTTCGGGCTGTTGGGATTCTTCAGCGTGATGCGGTGGTACGAGATCTTAAAATATTGATTATTTTCTAAGATGAGAGGCAATTCTAAATGATATTCCATAAATATAATTTTGCATATGGTTGATTTCAGAACTTGTCTCCTTTGAATGCTACGAAATCGAATCTACCAAGGTACGGATGATGGTCATATGATGGTTATGCCATGGTGTAGCAGTTATCCTTTGTGTGAAATTTGTCAAAGATATTATTAAGGGTTATTAACTAGAAACACACTCATAGACAGAACTTAAGGAAGTTGTACCTTTTAGTATGTATATCGGGATTCAGACAATAACTCTGAAAGATATTACAGTGACCTTTATTGAAGACACACGAGATAACCAGGTGTGAACAAAACTTAAGGAAGTTGTACCTTTTAGCATGTATATCGGGATTCAGACAGTAACTCGGAAATATATTACAGTGACCTTTATTGAAGACACACGAGATAACCAAGTGTGAACAAAACTTAAGGAAGTTGTACCTTTTACCATGTATATCGGGATTCAGACAATAACTCTGAAAGATATTACAGTGACCTTTATTGAAGACACACGAGATAACCAAGTGTGAACAAAACTTAAGGAAGTTATACCTTTTACCATGTATATCGGGATTCAGACAATAACTCTGAAAGATATTACAGTGACCTTTATTGAAGACACACAAGATAACCAAGTGTGAACAATACTTAAGGAAGTTGTACCTTTTAGCATGTATATCTGGATTCAGATAATAACTCTGAAAGATATTACAGTGACCTTTATTGAAAACACACGAGATAACCAATATACACTCATAGACAAAACATAAGGAAGTTGTACCTTTTATACCATGTATATCTCTGTGAGATATTTGATACCTAGTGACCTATATTGAAGACCCACGAGATAACCAAGTGTAAACAAAAAGGCTTTTACTCCCGGCTTCAATACGATAAAAAAAATGTCTCGTATTTTGACTATGAAGAAAGCCCTTTTTTGGATTGAAAGATTTGATGTCTGCGTTGGCTGCAGATTCTAAATATGTCTATCCTAGTTGTCTCTGTCTACACGATTGTTTGTGATTCTGATCGAAATAAAGAGACGTATTGTTTCAATTATCGTATTACATCACGAAATATTGTTTCTTATTGTATAAGAAACTGTATAAAATTGGCGTGAGAACAATCATTAAATATGAAAACAGTAGAAATTCCATACAAATAATAATAATAATAATAATAATAATAATATATGGATGTAATTCTACTGTCCTATAAGCTTATGTCCATAATTTTCTTGAAAACCATTTCTGAGATTCCATCCTTCAGTGCTGCGTAAATGGGCAGAGTCGTCCAATACAGTATTGGAGCTCTGAGAAGCGGTCTGGTAGATTAAATTGGCGAAACCGCTGGGAGGGTTCACCACTGATGAGCCAATCCCTCCCAATATAATTTTTTCATCGCAGTAAGGGCAGTAGAAGTTTGTATTATGTATAAAAGAAACATTCGTGCTTTTAAATCCTTTCATTTTATAAATAATAATAATAATTAGTAAACTTTCTGAAATGCTATTGTTGTTGTTGCTTATCCCCTTGTGTAAATATTACACGAATTCCATGAGTTCATGCTCCTCGAGTTGTTTTATAATAAGCAGCGGCCTCTCCCAATGGTCCTGTTTAGTACATCTAATGCATTGAACAGGACCTTTGGGAGTGGTCCTGTTTTGGCTTGCATTAGATGCACTAAACAGGACCTTTGGGAGAGGTCTTGTTTTGGCTTACATTAGATGCACTAAACAGGACCTTTGGGAGAGGTCTTGTTTTGGCTTACATTAGATGCACTAAACAGGACCTTTGGGAGAGGTCCTGTTTTGGTTTGCATTAGATGCACTAAACAGGACCTTTGGGAGAGTTCCTATTTTGGCTTGCATTAGATGCACTAAACAGGACGTTTGGGAGAGGTCCTGTTTTGGTTTACATTAGATGCACTTAACAGGACCTTTGGGAGAGGTCCTGTTTCGATTTACATTAGATGCACTTAACAGGACCTTTGGGAGAGGTCCTATTTTGGCTTGCATTATATGCACTAAACAGGACCCTTGGGAGAGGTCCTGTTTTGGCTTACATTAGATGCAATTAACAAGGCCTTTGGGAGAGGTCCTGTTTTGGCTTGCATTATATGCACTAAACAGGACCCTTGGGAGAGGTCCTGTTTTGGCTTACATTAGATGCATTTAACAGGACCTTTGGGAGAGGTCCTGTTTTGGCTTACATTAGATGCACTAAACAGGACCTTAGGGAGAGGTCCTGTTTTGGCTTGCATTAGATGCACTAAACAGGACCTTTGGGAGAGGTCCTGTTTTGGCTTACATTAGATGCACTAAACAGGACCTTTGGGAGAGGTCCTGTTTTGGCTTACATTAGATGCACTAAACAGGACCTTTGGGAGAGGTCCTGTTTTGGCTTACATTAGATGCACTAAACAGGACCTTTGGGAGAGGTCCTGTTTTGGCTTGCATTAGATACACTAAACAGGACCTTAGGGAGAGGTCCTGTTTTGGCTTGCATTAGATGCACTAAACAGGACCTTTGAGAGAGGTCCTGTTTTGGCTTGCATTAGATGCACTAAACAAGACCTTTGGGAGAGGTCCTATTTTGGCTTGCATTAGATGCACTAAACAAGACCTTTGGGAGAAGTCCTGTTTTGGCTTGCATTAGATGCACTAAACAAGACCTTTGGGAGAGGTCCTATTTTGGCTTGCATTAGATGCACTAAACAAGACCTTTGGGAGAAGTCCTGTTTTGGCTTGCATTAGATGCACTAAACAAGACCTTTGGGAGAGGTCCTATTTTGGCTTGCATAGGATGCACTTAACAGGACCTTTGGGAGAGGTCCTATTTTGGCTTGTATTAGATACACTAAACAGGACCTTTGGGAGAGGTCCTGTTTTGGCTTGCATTAGATGCACTAAACAGGAGCTTTGGGAGAGGTCCTGTTTTGGCTTGCATTAGATGCACTAAACAGGACCTTTGGGAGAGATGATATTGATAATGATATTGGTTATCGTTTGCTATTAAATGACGCCATAATAAAACGTGTTGACGATTGATTTAGAGATTTCTAAATTGACAGCAGGTATATTGATTTGTTGATGTGGAAATATTGTCTTTTGTAATTCTTGTTAAGATTGGATGTTTTGTAATAGCGACAAACACTTAAAATTCTTTATATTTGTTTCTTTAAAGAAGTATCAGAAATATCAGACCATTACAATCATGATTGTTTAATAAAACGTCTCTGTTTGATATCATTTTAGAAATATCTTTGGGGAATATTGTGTTGTATTATATATAATAATAATAATCATTTAAAAACCTTTTAATTCATTTTATAAGAGTTTTTAGGGTTAATCACTTTCAGATTTTTAAATAAAATATTAGAAAACTTAAAAATAAAAAAAGGAAGTTTGTTTCAAGGTAGACGAACAACTTCGTGCACGTAGTTTTTTTATATTAAAAAGTATATAATTTATATATATATTGAGTTTGTTGTTGACAAACTTTAAAATGTTATAACACCATGTAAAAGGTGGGCGTTCAGCCAACTGAAATATTGGTAAAATAAATGATTTTTTGATCCAATATATATATTTTTAATTAAATTAAATATATATATATTCACTATATTTTTGAAACGTTTTCAATATGTTGAAAAAGGAAATTTTCGAAAGTCTTTTCTATACGCTATCAATACGCTAGGTTAAGTGAGTTATGTTTAGGTTCCATAAATCTCCATGATGGGTAAATGGTGTCGTTGGTTAGCTACTAAAGACTACTAAAGACAGGACCTATATTCCAACCCTACCAAGATTGTAAATTTGATCTATAAATTCAGTCTCCATGATCTTGTATAATTATACAATGGAATAATAATATTTATAAAATTATTATTTTAGATAAGTTATAAATTAGGTTAGGTTAATTTAGAAATGGATCTGGGGGGTCGGTGGAAGGCTGGTTAAACCGTTTGGTTTTCAACCACTACGACCCGGGTTCGATTTCCGCATTGGACACTTTTTTCTGTTAAAAAAAATGCTCCAATGGCCTCCCGATTCTTGCAAAAGTCCAACCCCACCAGCGAGTGCAAGTAACCAAACGGGGCTCTGGCACATTTGTAAGTGCAAACTCGAACTGCTTTTCACATGTGTAGACATGTGGTGCGCTTACAGTAAAAGTAGTCGCTAGCTACCCACCATGATTATCATGGCCTGTACCCCCGTGTACTAGGGATAAGCAAAAATAAAAAAAAAGAAATGGATCTATTTTGTTTACTGCGAATAGGCCTAAAGCGGAATACTACATTTGCCTATAGTCCGATGAAAAGAATATTCAACCTATCAGTTTGTAGCGGCCACACCACACCTAGCCAGATTTAGTTGAGAGACTACCTTACTGAGCATGCGCGGCCGGTATGGGGCATCCGGAACGATGGCACGCGCTTCGTCAAACAACAGTCTTTCCTCCAACAGTCGCTATATTTTTTTCCTTTCTTAGGCTTTAATAAAAGTTGATTTAAAACGACATTTAAAAATTATACCGCATGTGTTTCTTTTAAACGAAAAATCTAAATTTATTTTTAAAGAGAAATAACGATTATTTCTAACCTTAGAGATGAAATATGAAAGAATGAATTATGAATAGTAATAATAAACGGAAAAATAAAAATATCCAGGGATGGGAATTGAACCCAACAGTGTTCTGCTTACCGTGCAGATGCCATGTACACTAGGCTACCCTGGACATTATATTGTATTATAAAAGTTGATTTACTTTATATAAAAATATTTTTATTTTTATCAGCGACTTTTACAAGCAACACCAGCTCACACTTTGTAAGAGATAGCCGGACATGATATGTCCGCCATAATAAAAGCTGCTTCAAGCTGACCTAGCCATAGCTCTATATAAAACGGCCAGAAAGACGGGAAACGAAAAGCCTACTTTTCTATTCGAAATGGAGAAATTCATAGGTAGTTGAGCTTCTATATTTTCAAAATTTTGCCCTGTACATAGTAGATAATTATGATACACTAGCGCGCCATCTGTTATCAAAATTCGAAACTATTATAGACGCTTATGATTCTTTTTTGAAAATAAACAATTTCTACTGTCCTTACTGCAATGGAAAATGTGCCCTCCCATTAATTTTTCCATTGAAGTATGGACAGTAGAAATTGTTTATTTTTAAAAAAGAATCATAAGCGTCTATAATAGTTTCGATTTTTTTTATAGTAGATAATTGTTTCTTAATTTGAGATCATAATTTCTAAATCTATATAAATCTATATCATATTCGAGACATTATACATATAATATAAAAAATGAGATTTCTGTTATTTTTGAATATTAGAGGAATATGCTATAGTAATGCAGTCATGGTTAAAATCTTGAAAGTATAATAAAAATATTGAAGATTAGAAATAGCTTTAATTGATCTTATGGGATATATGAAAAACATAATTTGATAAAAGTACTGCCTGACTTAAGGCGTAAGAATAAAAAAAAATGAAAAACTTATTTACATAATGTACAAAAAGTTTGAGCCGGCCATCGGGAAACAACAACAATGAGTTTTTATAGGGGAAGCGTGACCTCTGGCGGTCGATTTAACAGAGTATTTGAATCTATTAAATATAATTTTAAATAAAATAATATTTAAATATAACATACATATATGGGGTTTCGAGTTTGCAATTATTAAAAGTGCTTGTGTAATGGAAATAAATCCGATTCGATTTCCTAGAATTTCCAGATAGCAGGAGAATTGTCGGCATTCTTCACTCTGCTATCCCTACGTGCCCCCGGGCGACATCTCTGTGTGGACTCCATCCCCAGTTTCTATAGACATAACAGGGACCTCAGTTGACACTATTGTCAGTTATAATAAGTCCATTATTTTTATTACTTGTCCCAATTATACATTATACAAGCCATGATAATCATGGTAGGTAGTTAGCGTTTGTATATTATTGCATATTGACTACATATTATAAATATTTTTCGCTTATTCCAAACAAGTGTGGAACAAGCAATGATAATCATTGAGGATAGTTAGTGAATGCCTTTTAACGTACGTTGTTTCACTTATCCCAATTATACGTTGTACTGACCATGATAATCATTGAGGATAGTTAGTGAATGCCTTTTAATGTACGTTGTTTCACTTATCCCAATTATTAGTTGTACTGACCATGATAATCATTGAGGATAGTTAGTGAATGCCTTTTAATGTACGTTGTTTCACTTATCCCAATTATACGTTGTACTGACCATGATAATCATTGAGGATAGTTAGTGAATGCCTTTTAATGTACGTTGTTTCACTTATCCCAATTATACGTTGTACTGACCATGATAATCATTGAGGATAGTTAGTGAATGCCTTTTAATGTACGTTGTTTCACTTATCCCAATTATACGTTGTACTGACTGTTGGAGCTTGGATCCTTACAGCAATAGTTTGGAAATCCGTGTTGCTCTCTAACCTTTTGTTTTTGATGTTGACGATCTTTCGGCAGAGCTTAATTTGGACTGTATGCTTTCACCTCGACCTACGGATTGACTACCGAGAGATTGTACCTTTCCTAATGCGATGTAACAACAAGAGAATGGCCACACAGCCTCACGGCGTTTAGCTGACACACTAACTTTATTCAATCATCCACTCATTTTATATACACTCATATTTACATAACTAAAAGGAAAGAAAGAAGAATTTGCATGACTATGAATCAATGCAGCCTAGCTAGTGATTTACATAGCTAGGCGCAAACATACTCCCCCCCACCGCTGAACTTCAGTTCAGATCTTGAGGCGCAATGGGAAGAGGGCCCAGCTTGGTGATTGGTCTCCTGAAAGCTCCTCCGGCTGTCCAAGTTAGTTTTGTGCAAGACACTTACACCGGACTTTCCTCCCCGTGGAATTATTGGAGATCTAGAGGTAGGAATGGAGCTGTCCCGATGAGCTTTCCTGAATAGCAGTCTCACACTGTATCTTCCCTGGCCGCCTCTGGAATAGGTTTTCTGGTAATAAGTTTCATAAACTTCTTCCCTTGGATTCTGGTCCTGCAATGACGGCACTGACTCCGATTTCCTGAAATCTCCCACCTGACCATCTGATGTTGTTTGAACCGCAAGGCTACAAGGTCCACCTTTATAGTTCGACGAGAGAGAGCCGTCCACTTTGCCCATCAGAATCCAACCGAGCTTTGAATTCACTGCTATAGGCTGGTTCCTTCCCAGCATTTTTTTCTCTCCATGCATCAGATATGCATACATTTCTGCACCTAGAATGATGTCGATTGGTGCCGAAATATGAAACAGAGGGTCTGCCAACTCAAGCCCTCTCTGCATGATCCAGGTCGGTTCTGCCAATTTAAAGTTTGGAATTTCGGTGGTTAAGACCTCCATCACTAGAGCATTCGTTTCACAAATTTCGGATCTATAAATCGACCTGAATCTCAAGTCAACCGATGTAGTTGACACCTGGACTGGATTATTTCCAATACCCCTAAGTGAGCGTCGTGATGTTTCTCCTTTAAGTCCAAGTTTCTCACAAATTTCTTTTGTGATCAAACTAACTTGTGACCCACTATCTAAAAGTGCTCGGCAGATCTGCTGTGTACCGTTTGCACCTTCCACAATTATCTGAGCAGTCGCAAGGAGCACTTGATTGATGGTCTCACTTCCTTGTTCAATACTCGTGTTGTTGACTTCACTTACAGGTTTAAAGATCTGTGGCTTCGCACCCTTCTGATTATTAGTCACCTCTGTGTCAAGCCTATGGAGCAAGGTATGGTGCCTTTTGTTGCACTTCTTGCAAGGTCCCTGGTAACAATTTTTTCCCGTATGACCTCTCTTTAGACAATTGTAGCACATTTTGTGTTGTTTAACAAATTCCCATTTTTGCTCGATAGGCATTGTACTAAACGTAGTACAGTTGTAGATTCTGTGACCTGCTTTGCATGCTATGCATATTTGAGCATTGGTATCAATCGCAATGTGTACATTTGCATAGTCCTTTTGGATTTCATTTTCCTTTCTTTGATATCCCTTTGATCCCTGTGGCAGACTTCTAGCTTGTCTCTCAAGAAACAGAATGAAGTCCTCATAGCAAGGAAATGATCTCTCATCCTGGGTCAACTCCCACTGCCGTTTCATATCCTCATCGAGTCTGTTCCTCAAGAACTGTACCAGTATCACGTCTACCAACTCATTTCTTTGCAGTCCGAGGGATTCCAGATTGCGCACAGACTCATTACATGTGTCCAGGAGTTCCCTTATGGCCTTTGCCGATGGATTCCTTATTTGTTTGATCTTGAAGATTCCATTCAGTTGCGCATAAGCCAACTCTCTCTTGTTGTCATATCTGGATACCAGAGTATCCCACGCTTGCCTGTAGCTCTCTGATGATATCGGGAACCCACGTATCAGTTTGGCCGCTTCTCCCTTTACTGCGGAGCCCAAATATTGTAGCCTTTGTAGATCATTTAGCCCTGGATTTTGATCTATGGTCATTCCGAAGACCTCCTTGAAATTGAACCAAGAGTTCGCATCTCCATAGAAGTGAGGCAACTCGAACTTGGGCAATATTACTGTTTCGAGGCCTCTTGTTTGTTTTGTATCAGCTGTACTTTGTTTTCCTTCCAAGGCACGCCTAAGCTTTAATTCCAGTTTTTCCATTTTATATTGTATTGTTTCATAACCTTCGAATTCCTTCTCTTCATCCACTTCCTCCTGTTCGAATAACTCGTCAAATAAGATCCCAGTCTTCGTTTTTGTTTCCGATACATCTTCATATATCAGCTTTAATTTTTGGAGATCTCCTCCCTCTATTTCTTCATCTACGGATGCCAGGTATTTATCCATTCGTCTTATCTGGAAACGGATCTTGACTTTTAGGCCTTTGATTGCCTTCGACATATTTCAGATTTGAAGGTTTGTTACTCGGCAGAATCACGCTCTTCTCCTTAAGATCCGGGTCGATATGGACCATATGATGGAGCTTGGATCCTTACAGCAATAGTTTGGAAATCCGTGTTGCTCTCTAACCTTTTGTTTTTGATGTTGACGATCTTTCGGCAGAGCTTAATTTGGACTGTATGCTTTCACCTCGACCTACGGATTGACTACCGAGAGATTGTACCTTTCCTAATGCGATGTAACAACAAGAGAATGGCCACACAGCCTCACGGCGTTTAGCTGACACACTAACTTTATTCAATCATCCACTCATTTTATATACACTCATATTTACATAACTAAAAGGAAAGAAAGAAGAATTTGCATGACTATGAATCAATGCAGCCTAGCTAGTGATTTACATAGCTAGGCGCAAACACTGACCATGATAATCATTGAGGATAGTTAGTGAATGCCTTTTAATGTACGTTGTTTCACTTATCCCAATTATACGTTGTACTGACCATGATAATCATTGAGGATAGTTAGTGAATGCCTTTTAATGTACGTTGTTTCACTTATCCCAATTATACGTTGTACTGACCATGATAATCATTGAGGATAGTTAGTGAATGCCTTTTAATGTACGTTGTTTCACTTATCCCAATTATACGTTGTACTGACCATGATAATCATTGAGGATAGTTAGTGAATGTCTTTTAATGTACGTTGTTTCACTTATCCCAATTATACGTTGTACTGACCATGATAATCATTGAGGATAGTTAGTGAATGCCTTTTAATGTACGTTGTTTCACTTATCCCAATTATACGTTGTACTGACCATGATAATCATTGAGGATAGTTAGTGAATGCCTTTTAATGTACGTTGTTTCACTTATCCCAATTATACGTTGTACTGACCATGATAATCATTGAGGATAGTTAGTGAATGCCTTTTAATGTACGTTGTTCCACTTATCCCAATTATTAGTTGCACTGACCATGATAATCATTGAGGATAGTTAGTGAATGCCTTTTAATGTACGTTGTTTCACTTATCCCAATTATACGTTGTACTGACCATGATAATCATTGAGGATAGTTAGTGAATGCCTTTTAATGTACGTTGTTTCACCTATCCCAATTATACGTTGTACTGACCATGATAATCATTGAGGATAGTTAGTGAATGCCTTTTAATGTACGTTGTTTCACATATCCCAATTATTAGTTGCACTGACCATGAAACTCATTGAGGATAGTTAGTGAATGCCTTTTAATGTACGTTGTTTCACTTATCCCAATTATACGTTGTACTGACCATGATAATCATTGAGGATAGTTAGTGAATGCCTTTTAATGTACGTTGTTTCACTTATCCCAATTATACGTTGTACTGACCATGATAATCATTGAGGATAGTTAGTGAATGCCTTTTAATGTACGTTGTTTCACTTATCCCAATTATACGTTGTACTGACCATGATAATCATTGAGGACAGTTAGTGAATGCCTTTTAATGTACGTTGTTTCACTTATCCCAATTATACGTTGTACTGACCATGATAATCAATGAGGATAGTTAGTGAATGCCTTTTAATGTACGTTGTTTCACATATCCCAATTATACGTTGTACTGACCATGATAATCATTGTGAGAAGTTAGTGAATGCCTTTTAATGTACGTTGTTTCACTTATCCCAATTATACGTTGTACTGACCATGATAATCATTGTGAGAAGTTAGTGAATGCCTTTTAATGTACGTTGTTTCACTTATCCCAATTATACGTTGTACTGACCATGATAATCATTGAGGATAGTAAGTGAATGCCTTTTAATGTACGTTGTTTCACTTATCCCAATTATACGTTGTACTGACCATGATAATCATTGTGAGAAGTTAGTGAATGCCTTTTAATGTACGTTGTTTCACTTATCCCAATTATACGTTGTACTGACCATGATAATCATTGTGAGAAGTTAGTGAATGCCTTTTAATGTACGTTGTTTCACTTATCCCAATTATACGTTGTACTGACCATGATAATCATTGAGGATAGTTAGTGAATGCCTTTTAATGTACGTTGTTTCACTTATCCCAATTATACGTTGTACTGACCATGATAATCATTGAGGATAGTTAGTGAATGCCTTTTAATGTACGTTGTTTCACTTATCCCAATTATACGTTGTACTGACCATGATAATCATTGAGGATAGTTAGTGAATGCCTTTTAATGTACGTTGTTTCACTTATCCCAATTATACGTTGTACTGACCATGATAATCATTGAGGATAGTTAGTGAATGCCTTTTAATGTACGCTGTTTCCCTTATCCCAATTATACGTTGTACTGACCATGATAATCATTGAGGATAGTTAGTGAATGTCTTTTAATGTACGTTGTTTCACTTATCCCAATTATACGTTGTACTGACCATGATAATCATTGAGGATAGTTAGTGAATGCCTTTTAATGTACGTTGTTTCACTTATCCCAATTATACGTTGTACTGACCATGATAATCATTGAGGATAGTTAATGACTGCCTTTTACTGTAAGTTAAATACATATCTATACATTATCTTTCACACTTGTCCCAAATACGCCTGGTAAAGGCCATAATAATCATGGTGGGTAATTAGTGACTATCTTTTAATGTAAGTTTACTACAAGTCTACACATTCTGTTTTTATTACACTTAGTTTTATTACAATTACACTTAGTACTGTCCATGATAATCATGATAGGTAGTTAGTGATTGTATTATACTGTATGTTAACTACATATCTATAGATATTTGTCGCCTATTCCAAGAAAGCATGGAAAAGGCCATGATATTCATTGTTGGTAGTTAGCGACTACATTTTACTGTAAGTGTACTACATATCTACACTTTTTACTTATCCCAATTATACGTAGAACAGGCCATGATAATCATTGTGAGAAATTAGTGACTACATTTTACTGTAAGTGTACTACATATCTACACTTTTAACTTATCCCAATTATACATAGAACAGGCCATGATAATCATTGTGAGAAATTAGTGACTACATTTTACTGTAAGTGTACTACATATCTACACTTTTAACTTATCCCAATTATACGTAGAACAGGCCATGATAATCATTGTGAGAAATTAGTGACTACATTTACTGTAAGTGTACTACATATCTACACTTTTAACTTATCCCAATTATACATAGAACAGGCCATGATAATCATTGTGAGAAATTAGTGACTACATTTTACTGTAAGTGTACTACATGTCTACACTTTTTACTTATCCCAATTATACGTAGAACAGGCCATGATAATCATTGTGAGAAATTAGTGACTACATTTTACTGTAAGTGTACTACATGTCTACACTTTTTACTTATCCCAATTATACATAGAACAGGCCATGATAATCATTGTGAGAAATTAGTGACTACATTTTACTGTAAGTGCATTACATGTCTACACTTTTTACTTATCCCAATTATACATAGAACAGGCCATGATAATCATTGTGAGAAATTAGTGACTACATTTTACTGTAAGTGCATTACATGTCTACACTTTTTACTTATCACAATTATACATAGAACAGGCCATGATAATCAATGTGAGAAATTAGTGACTACATTTTACTGTAAGTGTACTACATGTCTACACTTTTTACTTATCCCAATTATACATAGAACAGGCCATGATAATCATTGTGAGAAATTAGTGATTACATTTTACTGTAAGTGCATTACATGTCTACACTTTTTACTTATCCCAATTATACGTAGAACAGGCCATGATAATCATTGTGAGAAATTAGTGACTACATTTTACTGTAAGTGTACTACATGTCTACACTTTTTACTTATCCCAATTATACATAGAACAGGCCATGATAATCATTGTGAGAAATTAGTGACTACATTTTACTGTAAGTGTACTACATGTCTACACTTTTTACTTATCCCAATTATACATAGAACAGGCCATGATAATCATTGTGAGAAATTAGTGATTACATTTTACTGTAAGTGCATTACATGTCTACACTTTTTACTTATCCCAATTATACGTAGAACAGGCCATGATAATCATTGTGAGAAATTAGTGACTACATTTTACTGTAAGTGTACTACATGTCTACACTTTTTACTTATCCCAATTATACATAGAACAGGCCATGATAATCATTGTGAGAAATTAGTGACTACATTTTACTGTAAGTGCATTACATGTCTACACTTTTTACTTATCCCAATTATACATAGAACAGGCCATGATAATCATTGTGAGAAATTAGTGACTACATTTTACTGTAAGTGCATTACATGTCTACACTTTTTACCTATCCCAATTATACATAGAACAGGCCATGATAATCATTGTGAGAAATTAGTGACTACATTTTACTGTAAGTGTACTACATGTCTACACTTTTTACTTATCCCAATTATACATAGAACAGGCCATGATAATCATTGTGAGAAATTAGTGATTACATTTTACTGTAAGTGCATTACATGTCTACACTTTTTACTTATCCCAATTATACGTAGAACAGGCCATGATAATCATTGTGAGAAATTAGTGACTACATTTTACTGTAAGTGTACTACATGTCTACACTTTTTTCTTATCCCAATTATACATAGAACAGGCCATGATAATCATTGTGAGAAATTAGTGACTACATTTTACTGTAAGTGTACTACATGTCTACACTTTTTTACTTATCCCAAATATACGTTGAACAGGCCATGATAATCATTGTGAGAAATTAGTGACTACATTTTACTGTAAGTGTACTACATATCTACACTTTTTACTTATCCCAATTATACATAGAACAGGCCATGATAATCATTGTGAGAAATTAGTGACTACATTTTACTGTAAGTGTACTACTATCTACACTTTTTACTTATCCCAATTATACATAGAACAGGCCATGATAATCATTGTGAGAAATTAGTGACTACATTTTACTGTAAGTGCATTACATGTCTACACCTTTTACTTATCCCAATTATACGTAGAACAGGCCATGATAATCATTGTGAGAAATTAGTGACTACATTTTACTGTAAGTGCATTACATGTCTACACTTTTTACTTATCCCAATTATACATAGAACAGGCCATGATAATCATTGTGAGAAATTAGTGACTACATTTTACTGTAAGTGCATTACATGTCTACACTTTTTACTTATCCCAAATATACGTAGAACAGGCCATGATAATCATTGTGAGAAATTAGTGACTACATTTTACTGTAAGTGCATTACATGTCTACACTTTTTACTTATCCCAATTATACATAGAACAGGCCATGATAATCATTGTGAGAAATTAGTGACTACATTTTACTGTAAGTGCATTACATGTCTACACTTTTTACTTATCCCAATTATACATAGAACAGGCCATGATAATCATTGTGAGAAATTAGTGGCTACATTTTACTGTAAGTGTACTACATGTCTACACTTTTTACTTATCCCAATTATACATAGAACAGGCCATGATAATCATTGTGAGAAATTAGTGACTACATTTTACTGTAAGTGTACTACATATCTACACTTTTAACTTATCCCAATTATACATAGAACAGGCCATGATAATCATTGTGAGAAATTAGTGACTACATTTTACTGTAAGTGCATTACATGTCTACACTTTTTACTTATCCCAATTATACGTAGAACAGGCCATGATAATCATTGTGAGAAATTAGTGACTACATTTTACTGTAAGTGTACTACATGTCTACACTTTTTACTTATCCCAATTATACATAGAACAGGCCATGATAATCATTGTGAGAAATTAGTGATTACATTTTACTGTAAGTGCATTACATGTCTACACTTTTAACTTATCCCATTATACGTAGAACAGGCCATGATAATCATTGTGAGAAATTAGTGACTACATTTTACTGTAAGTGTACTACATGTCTACACTTTTTACTTATCCCAATTATACGTAGAACAGGCCATGATAATCATTGTGAGAAATTAGTGACTACATTTTACTGTAAGTGTACTACATGTCTACACTTTTTACTTATCCCAATTATACATAGAACAGGCCATGATAATCATTGTGAGAAATTAGTGACTACATTTTACTGTAAGTGCATTACATATCTACACTTTTTACTTATCCCAATTATACGTAGAACAGGCCATGATAATCATTGTGAGAAATTAGTGACTACATTTTACTGTAAGTGTACTACATGTCTACACTTTTTACTCATCCCAATTATACGTAGAACAGGCCATGATAATCATTGTGAGAAATTAGTGACTACATTTTACTGTAAGTGTACTACATGTCTACACTTTTTTACTTATCCCAATTATACGTTGAACAGGCCATGATAATCATTGTGAGAAATTAGTGACTACATTTTACTGTAAGTGTACTACATGTCTACACTTTTTACTTATCCCAATTATACGTAGAACAGGCCATGATTATCATTGTGAGAAATTAGTGACTACATTTTACTGTAAGTGTACTACATGTCTACACTTTTTTCTTATCCCAATTATACGTAGAACAGGCCATGATAATCATTGTGAGAAATTAGTGACTACATTTTACTGTAAGTGTACTACATGTCTACACTTTTTTACTTATCCCAAATATACGTTGAACAGGCCATGATAATCATTGTGAGAAATTAGTGACTACATTTTACTGTAAGTGTACTACATGTCTACACTTTTTACTTATCCCAATTATACGTAGAACAGGCCATGATAATCATTGTGAGAAATTAGTGACTACATTTTACTGTAAGTGTACTACATGTCTACACTTTTTTACTTATCCCAAATATACGTAGAACAGGCCATGATAATCATTGTACGTAGTTAGCGACTACATTTTACAACGAATGAACTACATATCTATACATTCTGTTTTATATTACGATGCACTAGCGCGCCATCTGTTATCAAATTACGAAACTATTTTAGACGCGTAATATTCTGTTTTTAAAAATTCTGTGTTTATTTCACCTTGAAATAAATTTTGATTTTTCATTGAAAAGAAACTCATGCGGTGTAACTTCAAGTGTTGTTTTACAATCACAAGCCGCAGTGTATTATATTGTATTATAAGTTACTTTATGTATTATTTATGAACGGAAAATACGTCCAGGGTAGCCTAGTGGACATGGCATCTGCCCGGTAAGCGGAACATTGTGGGTTCGATTCCCATCCCTGGACACTTTTATTTTTCCGTTCATCATTACTCTTCATAATTCACCCTTTCATACCTCATCCAAAAAGGTTAGAAATAGTCAATATTTCACCTTGAAATAAATTTTGATTTTTCATTGAAAAGAAACTCATGCGGTGTAACTTCAAGTGTTGTATTACAATCACAAGCCGCAGTATATTATATAATATTCTGTTTTACCTATCTCAAGTGCAGAGTTTGTTACGCTTCTCCACCAATACTGAATATAGTTGATGGCTGTTTTTCTTGTTCTCTTTTATCTCTTTCATATATTCAGGAACGAATGCAAGACAAAATGTCTTAATAAAATTCTTTTGTTATTTTAGTATTTTTTTACCTATATTCTTGCTTGGGCATATTAAGTTAAGTATATGTAATTGTAATATACCTTATAATAATATTATAACTTATGACCCATCTATTCCAGGAATTATAGATACCTTTCTCAAATCAAGAATGAATGTTCTGAAAAACGAAGCAAATGATACTTTCTTAAGCTTTTTCCCCCCAAGAAATCCCTAAATACTTTCGTCCAAATTTTTATAATACTCAATTTGTTACAAACCACGGAAATTTCAAAGGTTTTAAAAATAGAATAAAGCCAGTGGAGGATTCAAGTTGCTTTTGTGGTATTGAGGAACAAACCTCAAGACATCTACTGATCGATTGCCCAGCATTTCAAGATTATAGAATATAGAATGAAATAGTTGTTTGTGAACTTAACGATTTGATTTACGATAGAAAATCATATTTAAAGTTCAATTCATTTTGTAAATACATTCTAAACTTTCTACAAAATCTGGATCTCTAATGTTTTCATGCGTTGAATAATGTAAATAACTTATGTAAATAAACTTTTCTTCTTGTTTGGTGCAAGTATCCCTTGCGGGATATAGCGCTTTGGAAATAAAATAATTGAAATAATTGGAAATTGTGTAAATAATTCTAAAATATAATATATTAAATAATTATATTCCATTCTTTATAAAATTTTAAACTCTCTCTAATCTAAACAATAATCTAATTTTAAATATAAAAACTAATCAAAATACTCTTTTATATTCACTTGAAAGATTAAAGAATAAATTTTTAAAATCCAACTAACACACACAAGAATTAAATTAAAATTGCTTTAAAAAAAGTTTATAACAACAAATTTTTTATCTCTTTTAAACGATAATTATTCTTTTTTAAAATGCGTAGAAAGAGAATGCAGAAGATAATTTAAAACATACCAAACGAAATTAACTTAATATTTTTCCCGCCATAAATATGAAACAACTTCATAAACTTTACTCTTTTTTATTGTTTAACTATTTTTTCGTACAGAATATTAAAAATATAACTATTAAAATTTAAAAAAAAATGTTTTATCTATTTTTATTAACATAAATATAAATTACATAATATATATTTTTTCTGTGAATAAATTTTCGATTGTTTTTTATTTGTGCATTTGTAAAAATTATAATTCTATTTTTATTATTAAAGTTCACTATATTATTATAATAATTAATTAGTTTTAATATTATTCAGAGATTTAAATATATTTTAGGTTCATTTTATTTCAAGAAAAAAATGTAAACAGTTGTAATTATATGTTTACATAATATGTGTATAGTATTATTAAATTTGATTTTATGTTATTGTGAGCCATTATATATAGGAAAATAAGTCCAGAATATATACAGATAATCGTTAAAAATGATATAAAAATATTTAATAATATCTTGTATTATTTAACACATGAATGAGCATTATTGATAGACATATTATTATACTGTAAAATGTAATTTAAACATTTTTTTTTCACTCTCATTCTTTCTAATATGAGAAATAATTTAATGATATCAATAAGTAATCCAGACCCAGGTTTCTTTAACTATTTTTATTTCTCTAGCTCAGAGCCAACATGCCCTTAAACAGGAGAGCTAGATGTATGACTTCTAGCTAACTAACATGCCAAAAAAATTTTTGGACCTGAAGTTATACTTCTAGTTATCTTGTTGATGGGAATGTTGGCCCGAAAGCTAGAGATATAACAAACAGTTAAAAAGACCTGGCCCTGGAATTTTTGTTGATTTTATTAAATTGTAAAGGCAGATATAAACATGGATTAAGAAATTATTTACATATATATACTATAAAATATATCTATATAAAATAATTTGAAAATTTACAAGCAAATATCTACACAGAATACAGCTTGTGTTTTGAACTAAATATTTATAAATACATAAATAAAATAGACATATGAAGTTTTAGCCAGCGCTTTTACATTCAGGCTCGGGGGAATGATATGGAGATCTTTGATACGGTGGTTAAAATATAAAGAATGTTTTGTCCTTGCAAACTTGATCATAGTCTTCTCTAGTTGCCTTGCCATCTTGAATACCTCGGGACCAAAATTGGTCTTGATTATCGTAATTATTGAGGCTGCCTGGCCGGCATTCATATTTATATAAAAAATAGACACTTCGGCCAGTTAGAGTTTTTATTTTCTCAACGTTTCAACAAAGATCCTTTGTCTTTATATTTAAAATGAACAATTTTTAACGCCTTTCCAAATGCTTTATTCTTATTTACTTCTCCTGACGAAGACAAAAGATTTTTGTCGAAACGTTGAGAAAATAAAAAACTCCAACTGGCCGAAGTGTCTTTTTTTTATATAAATAAAATAGACATATTAAACGGTCAAATTCCTTTTAGAAACTAGGGAGAGAAGATTTTGATTTCAAAAAGTCATCTTACTTTAACTATATAGAAATTTTAAGGAATAAAATAAATATAAAAAAGAAATAATATAAAGGTTTCAATAAGAAAATTTCAATTAAAATAAAATATAAAATTTAACTTCAAACTATTATTAACCATTTAAATAATGTTATTTAAAAACTATTCAATTTTTATATAAAAAAAAAGAGCATACCTGTTCTATGAAACAAAATTTTTTTTTTCTCAAAATATTTCGAAGAATTTCTCACTCTTTTTTGAATTTTGAGAAAAAATAGTTTTTTTTCTTTAAAAGATCCAGTTACGCCTCTTTTTAAATATAAATATTCAATATATCTCCTTTTGGATCAAACAATACAATTTTTATATTTTTGATAGAAATAGAAAATTTTAAATTTCTTACAATACGTTTCTTTATTTCTTGGCCATAAGAGAAATTATTACTTTATTATTAAAAAAAGTATTATTTATTAAATTATTATATTGTTTTGAAAATAGAGCAATCCATAAACAAATCTTTAATTAAAAAGGCATATATTGGATCAAAATATATCAATTTTTTTTCTCCCCATTGAATATAACAAAATATTTTTAAAACTTAATTTTGTTAACGTTATGTAACGCTGAGTTTGTTGTTGACACACATTAATATGTTATAATACCTTGATAAAGGTTGGCGTTCAGCCAACTGAAATATTGGTAAAATAAATTATATTTTGATCTAATATATGTCTTTTTATTAAAATTATTATATTTATTATATATATTCATTAAATAAATAAACAAACCTTTTGGTAAGAAATTATATTATGTATTTTTACATTATTGTTATTGTTTACTTGGTAGAGAAAGTAATATTAGAATATATATAAATGTACAACAATAATAATAACCATTGTTGCATCTTGTGACATTGTTATAGATTTATATCAGACGACTGTTGTCTCCCTCTCCTTTGTTGGGAGAAATCGACCAATAGGAAGCGAGAGAAGCCCTATCGACTTATGACGTCATTCTACTTACAATTGACATTGTTGAATAGATTGAAAACTTCATTTCGGCGTAATTACATGTGATTTCTTGCTGAGATTTTCTCATATTCTTTGAATTATTTGTGCAACATATTGGGTCTTTTAAAACATATTGACTTTGTTTGTGTCTTTTGTATTTAAATTTTAGGCTAAAAACCTATAAGTGTATATTTATAAACTTTAATTATACAATAGAAGTAAATTCATTTTGCAGTTTTTTTACAAGTATTTTATTTTAAAATCCTATTAAAAAATGTAAGATATAATTGACATTTGCAGTATATTCCTAAAGTAATAAAAATCGATAAATTCAAATATATTTATAAATTTAGGATGTAAATATCTTCACTATATGCGTAAACCTACAAACAGTCTAAGTTAGAAATGGACGATGTGTTTTTTTTTATTTAAATCTTTCGAAGATCTATTTTCGCTCTTGAAAGCTAGCACTACTAATAAAAAACAAACAAGCAAAGATACCTTTTACGAAAAATAATCTTTAAAATCAAAACTCTAATTTGATTTTTAAAAGGTCTGAATAATATTTACCGAATTCTTGAAAAATATATATTAAATAAAGTAAGCAATATAATTGTTAAAATTAAAATATCTGAAATATAAATCAATGAGAGTTTAATCTGTTTATTCAATTTTGACCAATGCGGTACGTGTTATTGTATTGAAATTTCTAAATGTGGTAGTAGAATTTGTTTATAAAGAGTATATGTTATTTATACTATCTCTTTTCCATAGAAATTTGTTTTTGCGACCTTCAATGTACACTCATGGAGGAAACTTAAGGAAGTTGTACCTTTTAGCATGTATATCGGGATTCAGACAATAACTCTGAAAGATATTACAGTGACCTTTATGGAAGACACACTATATACACTCATGGACAAAACTTAAGGAAGTTGTACCTTTTAGCGTGTATATCGGGATTGTGACAATAACTCTGAAAGATATTATAGTGTTCTTTATTGAAGACACACTATATAGACTCATGGACAAAACTTAAGGAAGTTGTACCTTTTAGCATGTATATCGGGATTCAGGCAATAACTCTGGAAGATATTACAGTGACCTTTATTGAAGACACACAAGATAACCAAGTGTGAACAAAATTGTTTGTGTCTCTTAAATAAAACCATGAATACGGGCCAGGCAACCTCTATCTTCAAAAACTGAATTATTATCATTAAATGCAAATAGCTTTTACATTTTAAAAATCTTTCGCCTTTTAAGACTCGGTAGTGAATCTATGTATATAGGAAAATATGGCTTAAATATATATGTATTATGATTATAATGTTTTGTTATTGGAATGATATAGGATTGGAGGTGCAGTTGTGAAAAAGGAAAGATGGTTATTTACTTATCAATTAGTTTTTAATTTTCAATTACTTGGAAAGAATTACACATTAAATATTTTTCACAGTAATATAGAATTTATAAAATGAATCCTATATTCGTGAATTAAAAAATAGGTAGGTTAACTATACATATTTACAACTATATTCAAAGTATTCTAAATCTATGGTCAAAAAATAAAATAATAGTCAAAGATGAAATAAAATACATGTTTTCGAAAAAATAAAGTATTTGCATCAAATATTATGTTATATATATATAGCAAAGACCTTGGGGGCTAGCAGCCCCATAAATAAAAGATATTTTCTCTCTCTGTGTGTTTATATTTGTTTGTATTTGAATGAAAGGCTTTCATGATATAGAATTAGGATGGAAGGAATCAATCATATGTTAATACGTGGAATATGCAAAATAGTTCGAAATCAGGATAATTTGCATATTTCGTTTGGTACCCATTTTATGTAAAAAAATTATTCATTAATTCTCAACTTTAATCAATTCAAATAAATAAATACAATAAGGATGTTGTTTATCAAAATATAGATTTGAAAAAAAATGTTAATTTTATTCACAATTTATTAAGATGCACAATTTTAATCTTTTGTCAATATATTAATTTGTCGAAATATTAATTTTTGGAATTGGAATATTTTAAAAAATATTGCTACATGTTATCCAGGCCAATTAAATTTATTTAATATCAGACGAAGCTCCTTGTTTCTTGGAATTAAATCAAGATATTTTAAAAAAAGGTAAAAAATCAATAAATTAATTATTAAGAAAGAGATTTGTTATATGTAAAATTAATTTTACTTTATAATTAAAAATAAATTTAACCCTTTTTAGTTTCTTCATTTCAGTTTTTAGTATATTTAGTTAATTATATTTAATGTGCAATTCATTTTTAAATATATACAAGTATATAATGTATGCTTTCCTTTACATTTTAAATCTTTGAATATAAAGGCTTATATTGGGGATTGAAAAATAATTATAATAAAAAAATGGTTGTTTTTCGATCCAATATATGCTTTTTTATTTGAAGATCTATTTATGGATTGCTCTATATTCAAAATATACAGATATATGAATTTGAAAATATTTTAAAACCATATGATTCTTTTTAAAATAAATCAATTTTCTACTCCCCTTACTGCAATGATAAATAATAGAAAATTGATTTATTTTAAAAAGAATCATACCTGTCAGAAATATGAAAAAAAAGCACAAATGTGATATTGTACTGGGATAAGGTGCATAAATTATGAAAAAGGCATCTCCTTATCATGCATACTTATTGGCCAATTCTGGAATAATTAGAAATCAACGAGAATAGTTGATATTTATTCCGATAGATGGCGCAAGCCATCAACAACTTTCAGTTGCACGATAAGGAGATGCCTTTTTCATAATGTCAGAAGTAGTTGAAAATTCTTACAACAGATGGCGCGCTAATGCATCATATATGCAAATATGGAAGCAATGGTCGCCTCTCCCGTCAAAATAAACGTCAGAATCTAACGCCATCTATTGACAGTCGCCGTAACTAGCGGCATTGGGTCGGGTGTTGTGGCTTTGTCACCGACCCAATGCCGCTAGTTGCGGCGACGGTCAATAGATGGCGTCAGATTCTGACGTTTATTTTGACGGGAGAGGCGACCATTGCTTCCATGGATTGATTTCCTCCCTGCAAATTTTCCATCTATATAAACAAATATATATATTAATTTAATAATATGATCATACTTAATATGATAATTTACATATTTACTACTGTGAGTTTACATATTGATAATGCACAATTTGGATTATAGATTATAAAACAAGGTAATAAGACCAAATCCAAATGTATAAATAGTGTGTGACGTTTCAGTAACAGCGTTGTTACCATCTTCAGACAAAAGTACTGAATGAATGTAGTACTTTTGTCTGAAGATGGTAACAACGCTGTTACTGAAACGTCACACACTATTTATATATTTGGATTTGGTCTTATTACCTTGTTTTGAGTTCACATATATTATTATTTGAGACTTATGAATTTTATAAATAAAAATATTAAATTGGCTTTTGACACAATAATATTGTTTTGAAAATAGAGCAATCCATAAATAAATCTTTAAATAAAAAGACATATATTGGATCAAAATATCATTTATATTACCAATATTTCAGTTGGCTGAACGCCAACTTTTATCAAGGTGTTATAACATTTTAAAGTGTGTCAACAACAAACCCAGCACGACATAATATTAAAAAAAAAAACCACAATAATATATTCACGTTACAAATATTTTCACTTCAAAATTTACTAAAGTTGAAATTTATCATGAAAAAAATTTTGCATCAATATCTAAAATATAATATTTGATAAATTCGTCTAAATCATTATTTAGGTAAAAGGTTTATCGTTTATATGTGTAAAAATAAACAAATATATTATTATTAAACAAAAATATTTATAGTAAATTAATAATAAAGTTTAAAACATTTTATATTACTTAAGCGCCATCTTAAATCATTTACCGAAATCTATTTTAAAGCATTTTATTAAATTTTGACCCTAAACAGAGTAAACTAATAGTTGGGGCCATTTTTCTTCAAAACTCTGCAGGCTTTTATTGCTCCAAAATGGCCCTTTTATTACATTCCCTAAATTTATATTATCACGTCGAAATCTTTTGGTCCCTTTTACGGCTTCTCGTCTGAAATTATTGAAAGTAAATTTTCTCAAAATTTCTTAATTCATTCAGAAACCTTTTTTTTTTTGAAGAGCTATACGATAAACTTGTTTTTATCACCTTTTATTTAAAAAAAAAATATTTTGAAATAACATTTTAAAAAAATACATTAAATATAACTTGAGGTGTATGAAAATATATGGTGGTTTATTATTACAGGGTTATCAAACAAAATAATTAGTATAGAAAATATATAAAATATTTACTTTATAAGATCCTTGGTAATCCTTGGTTTTTTGTTTGTATAAAAATTGACATAAAATGAGAGAGAGGAAGATTTCATAAAAATAACAAATTAAAATCAAATTGATAAATAATTAAAAAACTATCAATAGATACATAAAGGGTTTTAAAATAAAATTTAAATCGTTTATCAATTATAATTTAAGTAAATATTTAGATTTAAAAAATATATATTATTAGATATTTTTGCAAACAATTTAAATATTTCTATAAACAATGTTTGTAGTTTCGCAAAATATGTATATATATGTAAAAAAAACTGTTTAAATATTTCCATCAAAATTTTTGAATTTAATTTTCCCAAAAGAGGAAGACATTTAATTTATTTTATATATTATTTAAATATATATGTGACTCTCCGAATCAATATATTTTGAAAGTATATTTAAAAGAAATATTTAATAAAAGTAGAAAAATAAATTAATAGAGAAACTATATTAATAAAACATAAAATATATCAATTATTAAATAAAATATATATTTTGTATAAGATAAACACATAACACCACAGAATTTTCTATTATGAAATTTTAAAATATTATTTGAATATTTCCTTCATAAATGTATGTAACCCAATTAAAATACAATACTTCCAAGAATTATTAAATTAATTAAAAAACTAAGGCTTTTACGCTTGAAAATACTTTTAAAACTTAATAATTTTAATGAACGACTAAATAATTTCGGAGAATTTTTGCACATCAATAAATTACTGGAATTTTCTCTCTAAAAACGATTCAACTATTTTCTACTTTAATCTGGTGTCATTCTGTAAAAGTTGAACAAAGCAAAAATTCTCGTCTGCGAAGGAAATGAACCAATCAACAGAGTAATTAGCTGGTGGAATATGAAATCAGAAGATTGTGTCCTAACACGATATCCGCCATTTTGAAAAGATAAAGAAAAATACTTCCTAATAACTTATTGATTAGATTTTTGCCATTTCTTTTTTTTTTTAATGAAAATCCTCAATAACCAATAACAAAATATTTTAGTTCAAAAATACATCTAAAGTTTTTATCTTGTAATATACATTTGTGATATTTAAATACTAGTGTTCATACTACATATTATATGGCAAATATAAGAAAATGATTACTTGTAATTATATATATTATATTTTAAAAAAAGATAAGATTTTCTCCTTGATATTTGATCATGTTGAGGATTATGGTAATGCAGTCGTGGTTAAAATTCTTGAAAGAATAATAATAAAAATAATCAGATATTGCTTTAATTGAACTTATGGAATATATATAAAAAAAAAAACAATTTGATAAAAGTAATGCCTGGCTTAAGGCGAGTAGAATAAGGAAAAACAAAAGATTATTTACATAATGTACAAAAGTTTTGAGCTGGCCATCGGGAAAGAACAACAACGAGTTTTTATAGGAGAAGCATGACCTCTGGCGGTCGTTTTAACAGAGTATTTGGATCTATGAAATATAATTTTAAATAAAATAAAATGTTAATATAGCATATAAATATATATATATATAATTTTTTAAAAATATTGTTTTTTTTTTGCTTATCCCTAGTACACGTGGTACAGGCCATGATAATCATGGTGGGTAGTTAGCGACTGTTTTTACTGTAAGCGCACCACATGTCTACACATGTGAAAAGCAGTTCGACTTTGCACTTACAAATGCCAGAGCCCCGTTTGGTTACTTGCACTCGTTGGTGGGGTTGGACTTTTGCAAGAATCGGGGGCCATTGGAGCATTTTTTTTAACAGAAAAAAGTGCCCAATGCGGGAATCGAACCCGGGCCCTAGTGGTCGAAAACCAAACGGTTTTACCCAGCCTTCC
The DNA here is from genome assembly GCA_030710605.1 of Cordylochernes scorpioides. Lineage (NCBI taxonomy): Eukaryota > Metazoa > Arthropoda > Arachnida > Pseudoscorpiones > Chernetidae > Cordylochernes > Cordylochernes scorpioides. The sequence continues at coordinate 27,404,219 of CP092868.1, forward strand.
ACTGACCCCCGAAAAAATATTGTAAAGTTTAATAATTTCGATTTTAAAGTTAGTTAAAACTATTATAGAGTTAAAAAAATCAGCGTTATTTAATTCAAAATATTCGATTTTATTTAAGAGAGAGAGAGAGACCTATACATAAATTTAATAAATACACCTTTTATTTTAATTAATCGAAACCCCCAATATTGTGCCTTTTTATATAAATTTATAAATATTTTCACCTTCAAAGCGTATGGTATTGCATATTATTGTGTTGGAGCGGGTCGCTCCTTAAATAAATGCATATATTAGTTAATAACCAAATGGAATCCTCTCTTTCTTTTTCCCAGTAAGAGACGCCTACGGAAGCCAACAGTACATAGACAGATAAAGCACATAGGCTATAGTTATTAACTAACATATGCATTTATTTAAGGCGCCAATTTATAATTGTAACAAATAGTATTTGAAACAAAACATTCAATCGGGTAAAACACGGGCGTTGCCCGGGTCATTCGGCTAGTATATTTATAATGAAGAAAAGGACGTTAACCTTGATGGATATTAGATTTAATATTTTTGCGATGCATTAATATTCGGTTGGTTGCGACATCAAGGGATTAAGTGTCAATTTTACCCATAGTGTGTTACATAACTATTACATATACGAAAATATTACATACACTATTACATATAGGAAAATATTATATATACTTATACATTTTGAAAATAGAGCATTCCATAAATAAATCTTTAATTAAAAAGGCATATATTGGATCAAAATATAATTTATTTTACCAAACGTTATGTGGCGCTGAGTTTGTTGTTGACACATATTAAATATGTTATAACACCTTGATAATGGTTGGCGTTCAGCCAACTGAAATATTGATAAAATAAATGATATTTTGATCCAATATATACCTTTTTAATTACATACTTATACATATACGAAAATATTAATTATACTATTACATGTACGAAATTAACTTGATTAATATGCCGTAAATATTATATCTAATATCATAAGACACTTTTAAATTGTTTATTTTCTTAATGAGATGAAATAATTGGTATGAAATATTAGTAGTTTGAATGAATTAAAATGGGTAAAAAATCTATCAATTAGATATTTCTCAAATATAATTGAATAGGATTTGTGTTAAAATCCTGTTTTTAAACTTTAAAATGGTTTGAAAATATAAAATATGTATATTATAAAAATAAGATTTTCTGTTGTATCTTCATTGTTGAGGATTATGGTAATGGTAATGCAGTCGTGATTAAAATCTTGAAACTATAATAAGAAAATAGTTTTGATCAGAGATTTCTTTATTTGAGCTAAGAAATATATATAAAACATAATTTGGTAAAAGTAATGCCTGGCTTAAGGCGAGTAAAATAAGAAAAACAAAAGATTATTTATCTTGTAGGGGTGTAGACAAGGTACTTGGTTACACTTAGGACAAGAGCCTTGCACTAACAAATTTATTAAAGCATAGGTTATATAAAGATTAAAAAAAAAGGGAAAGAGAGGAAACAAAGAGGTTACATCCTCCGTAGAAGGTAAACAAGCAACCGCGTCGTTAGGCTAAACTTTTACTGTCAGTTGGAGGGGTGCCGACGTCATCCTTCCGGTCACGTGTTATACTTGAGTGGCGGCGCTGGTGTCCAACAATTTACATAATGTACAAAAGTTTTGAGCCGGCCATCGGGGAAGAAGAGAAAATATCTTTATTTACGGGGCTGCTAAGACCATCGGGAAACAACAACAATGAGTTTTTATAGGGTAAGCGTGAACTCTGGCGGTCGATTTAACAGAGTATTTGTATATATGAAATATAATTTTTTTTTAAATAAAATAATATTTTAATATAACATATATATAATAAAGCAAAACTATATAAAAATAATTAAGTATGAAATTATAATTAATAATATTCGTAAGAAAATGAGCGTGGAAGCAATATGCATTATTGATTCAAACGAATATGTGATAATTTTGTAAATTAATTCATTTTCAAGTTATTTTATAATATGAATCTTTTTGAAAAACTGCAAAAATTATTTCTACGTATATAAAAGCATTGAATATATTTCTCCTTTTCATTTATTAAATTATATCATTCAAAATATAAATTTGAATAAAAGTATTTTAAAATATATTTGAACATACATTTTTTGATCCAATATATGCCTTTTTAATTAAAAAAAAATGAATAATTGAATATGTGAAGAATATCTTATTAAAATTATAAGATATAAAATAAAAATACTTATTAATACTTACTATCTAAAAATTTAGAAGATATAAAAACATTCAAAAATTTAATTATATCAGAAAATAATATTATAATTTATTTTCTAAATGACAAGCCGTTTTTATATTTATAACGTATGTAATATATGTTATATATTAATTTAAATTTCTATTCTCCTTAACTACAGAATTTCTAAAATTAATTTTGTAGAATATTTAATATAAAATGATGCTTAACTTATTTTTATATATTATCATACATATAATATACATATATCATACCTGATAAAAATAAAAATTAAATAAAATGAATAATAATATGAAAAAATATCCAAACCTATGTATATCATATTAAAATATATATCCAATTATATAGGTATTTATTTATTACCAGTTGGAAATAAAACACGCTATATCCGATCTGAATAATTGCGCGTGAAACTATTTACAATAATTCATATTGTAGTAGAGTAGGTAACAGAATTATCAAAAAGAAATTTAACAATTAAGAAAAAGAGCATTGAATAAACATATACATTAAATAAATAAGCAGCAACATAAGCAGATAGAAGAAATCGCAAGGTAGTTATTTACAATATGTTAAGCAACGATGGAAGTTGATTTAATGAAGTTATCTGTAATAATTAGTATTGTGGAGAGAGAAAGTTGATCAAGTTGAGCTATTTACAATGAGTTATATTCTAAAGTAACTTATTAATTATTTACATTGATGTAAATCAAGGCGCATAGTAGTGTAGTTCCTCAAGCTGCATGAAGCTGTCTATTTATAATAAAAAGTCTACAGAACCTATTAAATTTCGTATATCTTTCCCTAATATAAACTATTTGACCCAGATAGGTTCTTTCCATCTTGCTCTTCTGTCTTAGGTACAAAAAGATATTAACGTATGATAATAATAATAATAATAATAATATATATATATATATGATATATAATATAGTAATTCATAAATATATCTTTTATTAAAAAGGCATAATTGGATCAAAATATAAATACCAATATATGCCTTTTTAATATATATATATATATAGTTTTTATATATATGATTTAAAAGGCTACATTGATATGATATAAGGTTTTTATTATATCTCTTTTCTATTCTTATTTTATTTTAATATTAATGTGATTTATAGTATTCTGTAAAAGATTTGGAGTTTAGAGTGGAATTCACAGGGATATATAAAAATTGAAAACTTATTAAAAAACGAATGTAAACATTGGAAAGATATGCATTAAATATTAAATTCGGCAAAATATTGCTTGCGTATTTCTATATCCACATAAACGATAGATTTATTCACAAAAAAATAAGTTTGCATCGTCTGCATTTAATATATCAAAAGAATATCAGATTTTAAAAAGTATTTTGGTATTTTATAAAAAAAAATGTGTGTTATGTTTTAAACTTTATTATATTCTAGTTATTATAAAATAATAAAAATCAATTTTAAAAATTCTCTTTTGATATTTAAATTGGATAATGTATAATTTATTTAAGAATTTTAAAACATTAGAAATAAAAGTATCAGTGAAAGACAATGAATATATATTTAATTTTCGAAGGAACCCTTGCCAAACAAAGGATACGGTTGATGGTTGTTTTCTTCCTAAAGGTTTCTCAGAATATTGGAAGAATGATATTTGGGTTATACTACTCTTGGACAAAACTTGAGAATGTAGAAAGTCTTTGATTTCACGGGTCGACTGATTTTTTTTTTTAAAGACAGAGGCAATTTTGTTCACACTTGGTTATCTTGTCTCTCTTCAATAAAGGTCACTATGTATCAAATATCTCTCAGAGCTATTGTCTGAATCCCGATATACATGGTAAAAGGTACAACTTCCTTAAGTTTTGTCCATGAGTGGATATAAAACTTTCATTTGACAATGACTGAATCTTAACATATACTGACATAACACACATTGATCTAAATTGACCCTAATAATAATAGGGATTCAAATCAACAACAAATATGATGGTCAAAAATAAATAAAAGATATTAATTATTCATAGAAATTTTCGAGAAATGTCTTATTTTCAACAAATATATAAAAATATTAAAGTATATTACAAATTTTATACAAAAGTTTATATATAACAATACTAATATTTTATATTAAAAGAGGTATGTAATAGATCATAATAAATTAATCAAATATGTTTGTAATATTCTAAAATGAATGAGTATATTACAGATTTCTATATTTTAAAACTATAATAATTTATTAATACAAAGAAATAACACGTCATCTATATGTAACGAATTAAGACGCGAATATTTCTTTTCACAATATATATATGTAATTCTACTGTCATAAAAGCTTATGTCCATAATTAGCTTAAATACCATTTCTAAGATTCAACCCTTCAGTTTAGCATATATGAACAGAATGATCTCCAATATAGTATTAAAAGCTCTAAAGAAGCGGTCTGGTAGATTAAATTGGTGAAACCGCTGGGAGGGTTCACCACTGATGAATTAAGCCTTTCCAATATATTATTTCATAGCAGTAAGGACAGTAGAAGTTTGATTTATTTGTGAAAAGAAACAATTCGTTTCTTAATGTCTTCATTCAAAATAAATCATATAAATATATAAATTTCAAAAATAGAAATACATTTAAAAATTTAAACAGCTTTAACAGAGAATTATAAAAATCAGAGATTTACCCCATCTCTTTTTAAAATATTTTGGCTATATTTTTGAAAGTCCATATTGGCCCATTTTATTTAAACGTATAATGGATAGTAGCTTAATTATGTAATCAATAGATAATTAATTTTGTAATTAAAACATGCCATCGTTTAAAAGAAAAATCTAAATTATATTACCTAATTGATAATCCATTATATCATGTTTTATAAAGGTACTAAAGTTATTCACATATTTGATAACTATTAAAATGCCAAAATAATACATTTTTGTGTATATGAATTTCAAAAATATTATAAATTTATTAAACAAATAACAATATATGTAAAGCTTTAATATACATATGTTTTGAAAATAGAGCAATCCATAAATAAATCTTTAATTAAAAAGGCATATATTGGATCAAAATATCATTTATTTAACCAATATTTCAGTTGGATGAACAGCAACCTTTATCATGGTATTATAACATATTAATATGTGTCATTAATACACATTTAGATGTTATAACACCTTGATAAAAGTTGGCGTTCAGTCAACTGAAATATTGGTAAAATAAATGATATTTTGATCCAATACAATGCCTTTTTTTTATGTTTATAAATTAAAATCATTATTTATTAAAACTTTAATTAAATTCATATAAATTCATTTTATATATAATTCGATTTAGATATTAATAACATTTCTCTCCATAAAATAGTATTAACACAAAATTTCATCATTACAAAATAATAATAATTCAAAATAACATCATTAAATTACTTAAAAAAAGGTCAAATGATTGTGAAATTAATGTATGAAAACTATATAGAATCTTTAAAAAATATAGTTCGAAAATAATTGTAATGAAACTTTTCCGAAAAATAGTTTCCCCCCTGGATACCAATTTATTATATTTTTGTATTTATTCTGTGAACGCTCACAGAGTGGGCATCAATCACACGATTGATCTGGTAACACTGGATTATAGGGCCAGTTAATTTATTAGAAGTCGTAGAGAAACTTCATTTTTGTGGGAAAAGTAGAAAACCAACTTTTATCAAGAAATTGACTTTTAAAACTATTATTTCTTCCGTGGATGAAAAATTAATTGGAAAGTTTTCTAGGAGAAGCTATTTTTCGAAAGGATCAAGATATGATAAAAAATAGGAAAAAACTTTAATTTTTTCACATAGCTTTATCATATAAATATGTTGAAAAGTAACTATATTTAAACATATATTTTGAAAATAATCTTACTATCTGCTTCTAAGGAAAAGAAAACCAAGACTTAATACATTTATTAATAGAATGTCCAATCTTTCACAGCTACAGAAGTAATCATTTTAATCCCATCGAAGAAATGTGTGAATTTGTATATAACAAAGACACCTATGTAAAATTCAATAATTTTTGTAAATACATTTCAGACTTTCTTTTCTGTTTGAGAAAACCAACCTTTCAGTTTTGTTTTTAGCCTTGTTTATTGAATTGTATATAAGTTGCTAAAATGGATTTAGAAGCAAATATCCCAAGCTGGAATTTCGTGGCCGATAAGTCAAATAATAATAAAAATTAAAAAAAAATAGTTTAACATTCTTATAATAAATTGCGCCCAAAAACATCATGTTTGTTAAGAATACTAGTGTAGTCAACTTTATAGATGTAAATATAAAAAAATGGCATATCCTGACCAGGAGCACATGTGCTTTACAGAAGGCAGAGCGCCATCTGGTGGAACAGAAATCAACTAAACATTGATTTAGCCTGTTCCCTGATATTTGGCTAACCCAATAGATGTAAATATATTGGTAATTTAAAAACGAAGGGTAAAAAAAGTAAAAAGACAAATATGTACTATGACTATAATGAATGCGGCTGATTCCACACTAGCCCTCTCAAAGATATCCTAACCTTGACATATTCTAAACATTGGTACTTTAATTTAAATATTTAATCATGTACGGTTCCTTTTGCTCTGTAGGTTTATTTTTTGTATATATGGTTATATTTCTTTTTGTTTGTTTTTTTTCTTTCTTCTCTCTTTTCTTTTTCCTTATTACTTCTTGTATTCTAGTTTTTACTTTTGAAATATCTTCCTTTGCTAAATCCTGTAGAGGGGAATCATGTATAGGGCTGGATGCCCCAATAAAAAAGGCTTGTGTGTGTGTACTATGACTATAATTTGACCGTGTTGTTCAATAAAATAAGTTTTGAACTGTTGATAATAGTCCTTAGAGCCTCTTCCTTGGAGTTACCGAGTTGTTCAAGTAGCTGGACACTAGGTTGTCTCTCAAGGTAAAGAGAGACAGCATCTATATTGAGAAGAAAGAGTAACCCCCCTCAATAATGTTTATATTTATACTAGCCGAATGACCCGGGCAACGCCCGTGTTTTACCCGATTGAATGTTTTGATTCAAATACTATTTGTTACAATTATAATTTGGCGCCTTAAATAAATGCATATGTTAGTTAATAACTATAGCCTATGTGCTTTATCTGTCTATGTACTGTTGGCTTCCGTAGGCGTCTCTTACAGGGAAAAAGAAAGAGAGGATTCCATTTGGTTATTAACTAATATATGCATTTATTTAAGGAGCGACCCGCTCCAACACAATAATTACATAAACGAAAAGGCGAGTGGGGGGGGCAAAGGTGGCGTGACCGTAGCCAACCAATAGGAGGGCGCCATTCCAAAAAAAAAAAGCAAACGGTGACAGAGATGAAAACTGATGACTGATTGTTGATTAGGAGATGAGGAATGACGCTCGTAACTGTATATAGAATGCATCAAAATTCAAGTTTAAATACCATATTTATGTTTTTATCTTAAACCTTAGAGCACACATATACAAGGAGTAAAAGATGAGCATCTTTTTAATATAATATTTTTAAAAATCTCAAGTATTCGAAATCTTTATTTTATCCCTCTCTTTAATTGTCTTTTTTTTTCTTATCCCTAGTAGTCATGGTGGGTAGAAGTAGGCAACTGCTTTTACTGTAAGTGCACCACATGTCTACACATGTGAAAAGGAGTTTGACTTTTGCACTTACAAATATACCAGAGTCCCATTTGGTTACATGCACTCGTTGGTGGGATTGGACTTTTGCAAGAATCGGGGGCCATTGGAGCATTTTCTTTTAAATCAGAAAAAAGTGCCCAATGCGGGAATCGAACCCGAGTCGTAGCGGTCGAAAACCAACGGTTTAGACCATCTTTCACCGAACCCCAATTGTCTGTTTGAATTCTTACAAATTAGATACCTCAAGAATTTTATAAAGTTTCGATATTTTATTCACTATTTCATTATTTATGAATAAGAATTTATTGTTCTTTTTGACTATTTGAATAGGGAAAACTAAATTTTGCAGATATTCTATTTATTTATTTTGAGTGTTGCAAGCTTTCGAGTAAATATTGCTCTTTAAAGGGCAAATAATAAATATGAAACAAAGATATACTTTTATACAAAAATAAAAGAAATGTTATTGCCAAGTGATCACGCTCAGGCGTACATCAAATTAGATTTTGTCTATAAAATGTGTGCAATATAGTATTTAGTATTTAGGGAGACAGAGACAATTTTGTTCACACTTGGTTAACTCGTGTGTCTTCAATAAAGGTCACTGTAATATCTTTCAGAGTTATTGTATGAATCCAGATATACATGCTAAAAGGTATAACTTCCTTAAGTTTTGTTCACACTTGGTTATCTCGTGTGTCTTCAACAAAGGTCCCTGTAACATCTTTCAGAGTTATTGTCTGAATCCCGATATACATGCTAAAAGGTACAACTTCCTTAAGTTTTGTTCACACTTGATTATCTCGTGTGTCTTCAATAAAGGTCACTGTAATATCTTTCAGAGTTATTGTTTGAATCCAGATATATATGCTGAAAGGTACAACTTCCTTAAGTTTTGTTCACACTTGATTATCTCGTGTGTCTTCAATAAAGGTCACTGTAATATCTTTCAGAGTTATTGTCTGGATCCTGATATACAGTAGAACCTCCATGAAAGGACACTCGTAGTAGAGAACACCTCTCTATAAAGGACAGTTTTCATTTACAAAAATACCACGTTTACTATTTAGCAAGTTTCCAATAAGAGGACACCTTTCCCCAAAGGACACTTTGGCTTTGCAATTAGGTGTCCTTTATAGGGAGGTACTACTGTACACTCTAAAAGGTACGAATTCCTTAATTTATCTCTATGAGTGTATAATTTCCGTACCTAACTATAATCTATCCATAAAACTACAATTCATTATTTTATATTTTATAAATGATTTAATAATCAGTTGTTGTTGTTGTCGTGTCCAAAGAAGAGCCTCATATGTCTCCATGCATCTCCATCACAGCAGTCGCAATGTCCACTATCTTGGGTGTGTATACAGTATTGTTGTTGTTGTCGTGTCCAATGAAGAGCCTCAGAAGTCTCCATGCATCTCTATCACAGCAGTCGCAATGTCCACTATCTTGGGTGTGTATACTGTATTGTTGTTGTTGTCGTTTCCAATGAAGAGCCTCAGATGTCTCCATGCATCTCCATTACAGCAGCAACAATGTGCACTATCTTGGGTGTGTATACTGTATTGTTGTTATTGTCGTTTCCAAAGAAGAGTCTCAGATGTCCCCATGCATCTCTATTACAGCAGCAACAATGTGCAATATCTTGGGTGTGTAAAGCTGCTGCTCTGGGTCTAAGTCAATTTTCTTCAAGGCTGCGGCCATTGCGGCCCCTGGACCCTTGGAATATTCAACCAAATTCTGGTTCGTTTCCAAGGTGACTAACGTGAAAACGGCACCCATTTTCCAATGAAGAGCAAAAAATAATCACTGAAAATGTTATCTAAGTGTAAAGAAAAATCGATTTATATCAATTATTAATAATTAAAAATGAAAGGTCAAAAATGGAATTTTAATAACCTGAAACAATAAATCATTTAATGGCATGGTGAACAACCAATCAACGCCCACCTTCAACTAAACCACGCCTCCTTCTAAAAGCCTAACTTGATTAACACCCTAACTAATTGATAAATTGGTCTTCATTAAACTCATTTATCAAATAATAAATGGGATGATAAAAAAATTTGGTCCTTTATAGGATGAGGTTGTCGTCGAGAAATTTAATATTCTTTATCAGTTTTCCTTTTAATTCTTGAATACATAATAAAGAGATTTTGGAGAGAGAAAAAAAATATTGATTAAAATTCGATATCGTCTGCAGTTAAAAATCAATAAAAATCTTTTATATAATTTGAGATTATTTTTAATCGTCCCGTTCTCTTCTTTAAGCTGAATTTATATTTATTTATTTATCAAATCAGACGCGATATCCCTACAAGGGATGCTTGCGTCAATAACAACACTAAATTCAGATACTATATTACAAAAAAAAAAAAAATTAAATAATTACAAGATTTGAAAAGATAAGAAAGAGGACATTAAAATCATTCTTGATTTTACATCACAACCAACAAAATAAACAAACCAAAAATATACAGATAGGTAATAATTAAGGTTTTTTTAACCAAGAGAGAAAATCATAGATATATTTACAGAATTTTCTAAATTTAAAATACGAGTCCCTACTATTTACAAACATAAAAAGATCCTTGCATCCGATGTTTTCCCGGTTTCTGTAGCTCTGGAAGATTGGGCACTCAAGAAGCAGATGACTGGAATCCTGCTTTCTCTTTCCACATAAACATCCCGGATCGTCTATGGCTCCTATTCGAAACAAGCTGAATTTATATTCTTTCTTTTTGATTTATGTTTATATCATAAAAGATTTTTTTGGGAATATATATATGTCTATAACAACCAATTATTTATTTAGTTGTTGACATTTTAGTGACTCCCTGTCATCCTTATCAGGAGAATTTAGAGAGTGACAAAGTGAAACGCCGGAAGTTAAATAAATAAATAATTAGTTGATATGAACATATTTTTATTCCAAACCAACTTCCAACCAAAAAATGATATTCAAAAGAATTGTTTTCAGCCATACATGCACTGGAGAAATTATAGTATATATATGTTATATAAAAATATTATTTTATTTAAAATTATAAATTCATAGATCCAAATACTCTGTTAAATCGACCGCCAGAGGTCATGCTTCCCCTATAAAAACTCGTTGTAGTTCTTCCCCGTTGGCCAATTAGCCCGGATTCTCAAGAAACCCTCCCCGCTGGCCTTCGGGGCTCAAATATCATTCATTTTGGTTAGCAGCCCCGTAAAATAAAGATATGTTCTCTTCTTCCCCGTTGGCCGGCTCAAAGCATTTGTACATTATGTAAATAAGCTTTTCTTTTTTTTATTCTTACGCCTTAAGCCAGGCAGTACTTTTATCAAACCATGTTTTATATATATTCCATAAGATCAATTAAAGGAACCTCTGATCAAAACCATTATTATCATTCTTTCAAGATTTAACCACGACTGCATTACATTACCATAATCCTCAACATGATCAAAATACAATATAAAATCTCATTCATTTTTATTTAATATAACATATATATTATAAATTAAAAATATGAGATTTCTGTTGTTTTTTGATCATGTTGAGGAATATGGTAATGTAATGCCGTCGTGTGTGGTTAAATCTTGAAAGTATGATAATAAAAATAATTTTGATCAGTAATTTAATTGAACTAAAGGAATGTATAAAATAACATAATTTGATAAAAGTAATGTCTGGTCTAACGCGAGTAGAATAAAGAAAACAAAAACCTATTTACATAATGTACAAAAGTTTTGAACCGGCCAGCGGGGAAACAACAACAATGAGTTTTTATAGGGGAAGCGTGACCTCTGGCGGTCGATTTAACAGAGTATTTGTATGATATATATGAAAAAAAAGATAAGTGGGTTAGGTGTTGATATTAAAAATAAAAAAGGCATTTCCTGACCACGAGCATATATGCTTTTTAGATGGAAGATCATTTGATAAATGATATTTTTATTCAATATATGCCTTTTTAATTAAATAATTCAATATATTTACATATGTAACATAATTACAGTGTGTGACTGTACAAAAATGTAGATATAATTCAACTCGCCAGTTTGGTCATCATGTAATACCAAATAGAATCATCAACCTGCCTACTATGACAATAATTAGACAGGATAACCTTACCACATATATTTATTCAATCCAATATACGCTTTTTATTATCTATATATAGACCAAAATACACCAAAGTACAATTTACGTAAGTTTTGTCCATGATAACCTGGAAAATTTTATGATCGATCGGACAACCTATTTGATGTTTCAAATTCAAATAATTGTGATTTTACATAGCTTTTAAAGGTATTATAGAATAAATAACGTCATCTTTAGAACTTTTATAAGATATTTCTAAGACAACGATAAATCCTTATTTGGTATAGAAGAAAAAGAATAAACACAAGTTAAGGATAAGAGATTTTTTATATGAGAAAACGATCGTAGAAGTTTTCGGGTACGACGCTCCTATAGAAGATGAATAAACACAAGTCAAAGATAAGAGATTTTTTATATAAGAAAACGATGTACAAGTTTTCGGGTAAGACGCTCCTATAGAAGATGAATAAACACAAGTCAAGGATAAGAGATTTTTTATATAAGAAAACGATGTACAAGTTTTCGGGTAAGACGCTCCTATAGAAGATGAATAAACACAAGTCAAGGATAAGAGATTTTATATATAAGAAAACGATCGTACAAGTTTTCGGGTAAGACGCTCCTATAGAAGATGAATAAACACAAGTCAAGGATAAGAGATTTTTTATATAAGAAAACGATCGTAGAAGTTTTCGGGTAAGACGCTCCTATAGAAGATGAATAAACACAAGTCAAGAATAAGAGATTTTTTATATAAGAAAACGATGTACAAGTTTTCGGGTAAGACGCTCCTATAGAAGATGAATAAACACAAGTCAAGGATAAGATATTTTTTATATAAGAAAACGATGTACAGGTTTTCGGGTAAGACGCTCCTATAGAAGAAGAATAAACACAAGTCAAGGATAAGATATTTTTTGGCTAACAATTAATAGGTAATCCCTTAATATTATGTTCGAATAAATAAGCTTGAGGGATGAGTCTCTTTTAATTACATTTATTTCAAGCTTTCGGGCTCAACCGCCCTTCGACAGGACAAATTATATTCGCTACTAAAGTTTTCAAATCTAATCTATATAAACATTTGAGAGACGCCTGTGTCTCGAGTGTAATACGAGGCTTGCCGCGTGAGGGGATGAGATCTTTGAAAAAGATGGCCGTTTAGCCCATTGAATTATCGGAAATAAAAGATTATTTGTTGAATCGCAGAGTTCATGATACCGAGGGGGGTTTGGTGGCTGCATGATATATTCTTTTGGCGCAGGTACATTGATGACATCTTTTGCATTTGCACCACCACCAGAACCGATGACATCCTCTACAATCTAAACAATTATCACCCTGATCTTCACTTCACCGTTGAAAAAGAAACCAATAATACCCTTCCATTTCTCGACGTTAAAATCATCCGGCACCAACATGAATTGCACACCACCGTTTATTATAAACCATCCTTCCGTCCTAATTATGTTCAATACTCGTCCTTCTGTCCTATCAGTCACAAAATCAACACAGTCATTGCTCTATCAAAACGAGTCCATACCCACTGCTCCCTCCAGATGTACAAGAACCTTGAAACACAGAACATATTAGCTAACCTCAGGGACTGCGCATACCCGATACTTTTACCCCACTTTTATGACCCAACTAAAAAGACACAGTCTCCAATATACAGATCTATTTGCAATATGCCATATTCACCATTATCCTCCACAATAGCGAGATTCTTATTGAAATTTGGAATCAAAACCTACTTCACCTGCGCACCTACCTCTGGATCCCTTCTCCGAAACCAGATAATGAAATTCAATGAACCTAACAGCACACCACGAAACGCTATTTACTCCATAGAATGTATGAACTGCCCAAAAGTCTACGTAGGCGAAACCGGGAGACATGTCAATATCAGAATTCATGAACACAAAAGAAATATTGATAACTTAGACCATAGATCCTTAATAGTACAGCACATAAATGAAACTGGCCATTCCTTCAACATTACATCACCGAAAATCCACTATTCTAATATTGCCAACAAACACCAAAGACTAATCATAGAATCTATCCTATCAAGCAAATTCCATAGCCTCAATAGAAAAATTGATTTACCTGAAATATACAATGTAATATTCCCTGCAGCCACCAAACCCCCCTCGGTATCATGAACTCTGCGATTCAACAAATAATCTTTTATTTCCGATAATTCAATGGGCTAAACGGCCATCTTTTTCAAAGATCTCATCCCCTCACGCGGCAAGCCTCGTATTACACTCGAGACACAGGCGTCTCTCAAATGTTTATATAGATTAGATTTGAAAACTTTAGTAGCGAATATAATTTGTCCTGTCGAAGGGCGGTTGAGCCCGAAAGCTTGAAATAAATGTAATTAAAAGAGACTCATCCCTCAAGCTTATTTATTCGAACATAAGATATTTTTTATATAAGAAATCGATGTACAAGTTTTCGGGTAAGACGCTCCTATAGAAGATGAATAAACACAAGTCAAGGATAAGAGATTTTTTATATGAGAAAACGATCGTAGAAGTTTTCAGGCAAGGCGCTCTTATACGGATACAAAGTTATCCTATCTAAGTAGCCAATCTATTTAATGAAATATTAAAAGAACAACTCCATGATCGACTTATTTGATGGGTTACCATTTCCCTGAACGACCACTTCTATTAAATAAAAGAATTGATTTGATATATAATCTTATCTAATTTCCAATAATCCATTACTTACTGTAGATGCTATTCTTGTTACTGGTCAGTATCTCTCTAAAATATGCTCTATATTTAATGTTTTGAAAATAGAGCAATCCATATTTAAATCATTAGATAATAAAAAGGCATATATTGGATTTAATAAAAGATTTAATTGCCAATATTTCGGTTGGCTGAATGCCAAACCTTTATCAAGGCATTACATTTTTGTATACACAAACTCAGAGCCGCATAGTGTTATAATATCATAATTGAAATAATTTTAAAAATACAAAGTAGGTGGGGGAAATTTGTGCATGTAAAAATTATTATAAAAATTACAATCAGAATAAGTTAAATATTATTATTATTATTATATAACGTATTCTGATTGTAACTTTTATAATAAATTTTACATGCCCAAATTTCCCCCACCTACTTTGTATTTTTAAAATTATTGTGATATTATAACACTATGCGGCGCTGAGTTTGTTTATACAAAAATGTAATGCCTTGATAAAGGTTTGGCGTTCAACCACCCGAAATATTGGCAAATAAATATTTTTATATCCAATATATGCCTTTATATTATCTAATATTTAATGGGTCAATTTCTAACACTTTATATTAATAGTAAAGATAAGTGTAACACCAGATATTTTCTAAATGCAAAAGAATGTGTTCTGAATCAGGTTCTGTTAAGCTATTGAATGTATATATATAGAGAGAGAAATAAAATATAATATTTTATATAATTATAAATCTTCACTTGTTTGTCTATATATATTCTTTGAGCCAAGTTCGACTTTTGATGATTATAATCATGGAAAAAAATTAAGGAAGTTGTACCTTTTAGCATATATATCTGGATTCAGACAATAACTCTGAAAGATATTACAGTGACCATTATTGAAGATACACGAGGTAACCAAGTGTGAACAAAACTTAAGGAAGTTGTACCTTACAGCATGTATATCGGGATTCAGACAATAACTCTGAAAGATATTACAGTGACCTTTATTGAAGACACACGAGATAACCAAGTGTGAACAACCTCTGCCTCCATAAAAAAGTAAATAAACGGCAACATTAATGACTTTTGACTTCTTTAAGTTTCGTTTTTGAGTGTATATGAACAAATAACCAATATGACCTGAATTTGAGCATTACTCGTAGCTCATCTACTGACATTCCTGTAGCCTTTTTGACTTATTCTAGCCAGCTCATTGGGTATCTTCCTCTCTTTCTTCTTTATTTAATAAACCAACACTATGGAAAAAGAAGTGTTACACCTAGAAAGAATTCAATAACAATATGTAATTTGATTTTAACTTATCATGAGGCGTAATGAATGATACATTGAAAGCCAAACGTTTAAAAGAATAATTAAAGAGTTGAAGGTTTTGATTTCTAAAATATATGTTTCTATATGATAGCATTTACATGCATACCAAGATTCATAATAATCCGCCAATATTTTCTAGCATTTTCTATCGTCTATAGTGTATATATATCTCTGTAGTTCTGACAGGACTGGGTGGCGACAGTCTCGATGTAGGTTAGCAGCTCGTCAGGGGTGATGTTCCAGTGGCGGGTAGATGATGGTTGCTGCTCCTGATCACCACATATATATATGTTATATAAAAAAAAAATATTTCATTAAAAATTATATTTGATAGATTCAAATACTCGTTAAATCGACCGCCACGCTTCCCCTATAAAAACTCATTGTTGTTGTTTCCCGATGGCAGGCTCAAAGTTTTGTACATTATGTAAATAAGCCTTTTATTATTTTTTATTTTTACGCATTAAGCCAGGCAGTACCTTTATCAATTATGTTTTTTTATATATTCCCTTAGCTCAATTAAAGCAATTATTGATAAAAACTATTATTTTAATTATACTTTCAAGATTTTAACCACGACTGCATTACCATAGCATAATACTCAAATTAATCAAAAATCAGCAGAAAATATATTTTATATAACATATATGTGATAATCTGTATATAGCAATATGTAACCCCACCACATTCTATGCAATGTATCGTCAAAAGATTTAATAAAAGTTAGGCTTCGCGAAAAATGAAAGAACAATTAACAGGATTGCATCATCCAGGAAGTAAAGGTCACTGCCCTGGACCCCATAAAACTTAAGTTCAAAGACCTTCTTCTTCCTGGAGGATTGCAATCATGGCGACAATGGAGGTACTAAGTCAATCACAGTTAAGCATGACAAATCAACAACCAATCACCTTTAAGAATGACAAATTGATAGCGAATCATCAGAGAGCACTTGGAAAGATCTCCACAAATGAGAAGTCGAGAGAGTTAATGACGATGATCTCGGACAAGAACTAAAAAAGGAAGGTAGGTGTCCGTGCTACGAGCTAGGTGTGCTCAACATAGGCTTCAACCAAGGTAGTGTCCGCTCCATCATGTGAAAGGCCAAATACTTCCTCCAGTCTCATAATTCTCCCTTTCGCAAGGTCTTTTCTACCCCATCCAGGTGTGCTCATTATTCCCCTGTGGAAAACCACCATTCGACCAAGACTGCGCCATCAATCATCAATTCAATCATATACACCGCAACCACCCAATCCTACAGAGAGTCGACAGGATCAACTCCAATTCGACATATATATTGGAGATTACAATAAGATATAGTGAATTATAGAAGAAAACATCGAACTGAATTGACAACAAGAATATATGGGCAAATATGGTGTTATATTACTATAACAAGATACTAGGAGGAGATAGTAGATATTGGCAATGACCAATAACCTATCTTCGAATGGTATATGGCATTCAATCAAAACTGATGATAAAGATTTTATTTTTATGTGTGTGTGTGAAATAAAGAGGAAATTAACAAATAATTTAATTGTAATACGTTTTTGAATTGATAATAAAATACACTCATGGACAAAGCTTAAGAAAGTGGAAAGTCTTTATTGCCAGTCGTCTGTTTATCTGAAGGAAACAGAGGCTGTTCATACTTGGTTATCTCGTGTGTCTTCAATAAAGATCACTGTAATATCTTTCAGAGTTATTGTCTGAATCCCGATATACATGCTAAAAGGTACAACTTCCTTAAGTTTTGTTCACACTTGGTTATCTCGTGTGCCTTCAATAAAGATCACTGTAATATCTTTCAGAGTTATTGTCTGAATCCCGATATACATGCTAAAAGGTACAACTTCCTTAAGTTTTGTTCACACTTGGTTATCTCGTGTGTCTTCAATAAAGATCACTGTAATATCTTTCAGAGTTATTGTCTGAATCCCGATATACATGCTAAAAGGTACAACTTCCTTAAGTTTTGTTCACACTTGGTTATCTCGTGTGTCTTCAATAAAGGTCACTGTAATATCTTTCAGAGTTATTGTCTAAATCCCGATATACATGTTAAAAGGTACACTTTCCTTAAGTTTTGTTCACATTTAGTTATCTCGTGTGTTTTCAATAAAGGTCACTGTAATATATTTCAGAGTTATTGTCTAAATCCCGATATACATGCTGAAAGGTACAACTTTCTTTAGTTTTTGTCCATGAGTCTAACAAATTACTTAAATATCGTTTTATTAATTAAAATATAGTAATGAGAGTCTAATGAAGGTGAAATAAAATTCTAAAGAATAATTCTTAAAAAAGTTTAATTTAAAATCTCATATAAGCCTTCCACACAAACACAACACACAATTTAATTGGTATTTATAAATGTATATAAAAGGTTTTGTTAAATTATATATATACAAATGTTATTATTATAACTATTTAATTCTCTCTAATTAAAGCGTGAAATTATCTATTTAGAAATTCTCAAAGTATTTTGAATTATTTCGTTAGACAGTTTCAGATAATATTTTATTATAAATAGCACGCTTTCATTTCCCATTTATATATATATTGCAATTTAAAATTTTTATTGAATTTAAAAAGAATTAAATATATGAAATATTTATATATGATTTATATACAGTACAAAAATATAATAAATATATTTATACAATAAATTCCCGCTCATACTTTTATATTTATTTTATTCCAAAAGATTCTATTTGTTTCTGTATAACAGATGACTTAATAATAATACCAATTTTTATTTTCAATATGTTTATAATAAATAATAAATATTTGTGTGAATTATATATTACATAATCGTCAAATGGATATTAAAAAGTAAAAATAAGATAAATGTATTCGATTTAACTCTCAAATTACCTTGGAACTTTACAAACAAAAGGGCGAATTTTAATATCATTGCAGACGAAATAAAATTGATACAAATGGCGGCTAATCTCAAATTGATGTTATTTATTCTGCAGATAAATTTAGGGGTCTTTTCACCTCTTTATTACTTTATCTGGAATAATCTCCAGGGAATAACGCCATTATGCAAAATTCAGCGTGGATATGCAAATTTATTGTTGCTAGGCCTAATTTATTGACGGTATCATGGGACCACCCACGCACCTCTGCTTCAGGATTTATTTCAACGTTGATTTACAAATGTTAAACTTGAATTTAAAAATGTTTTATAAGTGTATCATTGTATGTTTGGTATAGGTTTAACATTTTTATATAACTATATTTAGTACTTTCGATGTTTGTTCATTGAATCCATACCAATTTCAATCGCCATTTGTCTCCATAGGTGGATAACCAATGAGCATTGCGCATGCGTGTTGCCATTTCATATTTGTTTCTTATTATACTTATTATTTAATTTAATATTATTCAATGAGAGAAAATAGGCAACAGATTATAAAAATATATATTACTCTGTATTTGTGAAATCATCTTTAAAATATTTCTTTGCTTGTTTACTTAAGATTCCCTAGCAGTAGATAGTTTTGCTGACTTGTTAATAATTGTCGACTCGTCGCTGTGACGTTATCAATAAATACTTTTACATCTTAGGATATTTAAAGGCTTGATTTCTACGCTACAATATTTATAACAATGATGCGATCTTCCAAACTTATGTTATTTTCTTAATGACTTTTTACAAAGTTATTTTCATTTTGGAAAATGTTGGATAATTTTTTTTAAATGGATTAGTATTTAGGTTACGGCTGGATGAAACATTTGTTTATAAATATTTAAAAATTTTCAAGATGATTGATAAAATGAGGGAAGAAGTACTCAACTCCACAGACAACGGCTGATTGCTCCCCCTTCCCTCTAAATTGCTTTTCCTCCTCACTCATGTACATATATAACCTTTTAGGCGAATCCCCTTGTAAGACAATAGTGTCTTAATAAAGGTTTTTGTTGTTGTTGTATTTAGGTTACGATATCCTCTAATTTCCCTGTCCATAATGGATGATGGGATATTCTATATGGTTCCAGTGAAGCTATATTTTATTTAGAAAAAAAAAAGTCCAATGCGGGAATCGTGACTGTCGAAATTCAACGGTTTATACTGATTCCTTGTTTCGATAGATTAAACAGACGAAGTCGTTGGAACAGTTACCCACTGATGAAGTAGTTTTTGATAAGCATTACTGTACTATATATATATATATATATATATATTATATAATCTAAAAACTCAAATATTTCTATATTTTAAAAAATATATATTTGATTTTATTCATTGATAATATTACTTTGTTATCATCGTTTTTTAGAAAGACTTTCAGTTTCGTTGTATAGTTTTGTTGTAAATATGCGTAGTTAACATATCTATCCTTTTAAATAACTAATATAGGATTAACTTTATAAATTCTATATAATGTGAAAATAACTAATGTGTAATCTTTCCTCAAGTAATTGAAAATAAAAACTACTTGATGGTAAATAATTATCTTTTTTTAATCACGACTGCACCTCAACCCTTTATCTTATCGATCCTTTGTCTTATCAACTCTTTATCTAACAACAACAACAAAATATTCATAACATATATATATATTATAAAAAGAAAAAATATTTTCCTGCTGATTTTGGAATATATTAGAGTTATAGAATTATTAGCTGTTGCTTGATTTTGGTATCCATGAGTATATTAGGAAATTGTTTTGCAGTTATGGGAATAATAAAATAGTTTTAATTGAGCTTATGGGATATATATAAAAAACTAATTTGATTAAAGAACTGCCTGGCTTAAGGTGAGTAGAATAAGGAAAAACAAAAGATTATTTACATAATGTACAAAAGTTTTGAGCCGGCCATCGGGAAACAACAACAATGAGTTTTATATAGGGGAAGCATGACCTCTGGCGGTCGATTTAACAGAGTATTTGTATCTATGAAATATAATTTTAAATAAAATAATATTTTAATATAACATATATACACTCATAGACAAAAACTAAGTTATCAAAATTCGAAACTATTATAGAAGCTTATGATTCTTTTCAAAAATAAACAATTTTTACTGTCCTTACTGCAATAGAAAAACTATTGGGAGGGCCTGGTCATTGCAGTAAGGACAGTAGAAATTGTTTATTTTTGAAAAGAATCATACCCGTCTATAATAGTTTCGAAATTTGATAACAGATGGCGCGCTAATGCATCATAATTAAAATGGTTATCTTTGACAACCAACTGGGTGAAGTAGAATGCCTTTGTCATTAAGACTGGGAGCACTACTCAGTGGCAGGCCGACTTAGCTCCAATATGAAATGGCCACCTTTGACATGAGGAAAAGGTACCATGTACAGCCGCTCCAAACATGGAGTACAGATCTTCCTGTATCCCTGGATTTAGGAGTAAATACAGGGTACTATCAGCCAGGCCAGCTAAGCCCAGGTTTTTTAGTAAGCTTGTTACTGCTTCCCCTCCTTCTTTTTTATTCGGGCCTGGGACCGGCAAAGGTAGAAGTTGTATCTTTTAGCATGTATATCGTAAATTCAGATAATAACTCTGTAAGATATTTGATACACAGTGACCTATATTGAAGATACTCGAAATAATTAAGTGCGAATAAAATTGCCTCTGTCTTCTTTAAAAAAAAAAAAACGACCAGTGACATAAAAGACTTTTCACTTTCTTAAGTTTTGTTCATGAGTGTAAGCATGACATCTTCAAATATTTGATCATAACAAGATAAGAAGCAAAAAAAGTTAGGTTAGTAATTCCTGAATCCATTCATACATTCGGATCAGCCTTTGAATAATTTCCATATTTCGAAGTTTAAAAAAAACGACCAGCGAATAAAATACTTTTTACTTTCTTAAGTTTTGTCCATGAGTGTAAGCATGACATCTTCAAATATTTGATCATAACAAGATAAGAAGCAAAAAAAGTTAGGTTAGTAATTCCTGAATCCATTCATACATTCGGATCAGCCTTTGAATAATTTCCATATTTCGAAGTTTAAAAAAAAAACGACCAGCGAATAAAATACTTTTTACTTTCTTAAGTTTTGTCCATGAGTGTAAGCATGACATCTTCAAATATTTGATCATAACAAGATAAGAAGCAAAAAAGTTAGGTTAGTAATTCCTGAATCCATTCATACATTCGGATCAGCCTTTGAATAATTTCCATATTTCGAAGTTTAAACAATAGCACTGATTCTTTCCATACCCAACTCTATAAATCTAAAGAAACATAGGACGCCTCTCCCGTCAAAATATACGTCAAAACTAGACATCATCTATTTACCGTCGCCGTAAACTAGTGACCTCGGGTCGTTGACAAATCCACAACACCAGCTTTGGTAAACTGAGAAGCGTCCACCTAGAGACCATGATTTCGGGCTAAAGGCCCTCGTCAGTCTAGGACGGACTTTATTCCATGAGATCCACAAAGGATCTAATGGAATCTTGACAATCTACCAAAGAGGTGTTTAGCTGGCAAATTGGCTGGGTCAAATCTATGGGCAGAATATAGATGAGAATTTTGCCGGGAGGATTTTGTTCTAAAGAAGCAATGGTAACCTCTCCCTTCAAAATAGACGCCAACACCAGACGCCATCTATTGACCGTAACCGCAAACTAGCGGCCTCGGGTCTGAAATAAAGCCACAACACCATCCTTGGCATATTGAGAAGCGTTTACCTAGAGACCTGGTGTCGACCCAATGGCCCTTGTCAGTCTAGCGTGTGTGTCAGCCCGTTTAAATTGAAGGAAGAGGTGCCCTATGCTTCCATAGATTAATATCCTTCCAACAAAATTTACATCTAACTCTATAAATGCCATCAAAATGTTATCGGTCAAATATGAAAAAATATGAAGAACAAACACAAATTTATATTTGGTATATTGATTCCATCAACCATTACAAAAAAAAAATTCAAATTACAACGAAACTTAAATTTAATTAAGGTAATGTAAATAAACCTTTTTGTTATTGTGTAAAGAATCTGTTTAATTAACAATAAAAAAGAAGACAAAAAATTATCTTCTAATTAAAAATCAATTATGCGTTAAATTGCCAAATTTGTTTCTTTGTTTACAGAGGTTGGTAAATAAGAGAATTAATTCTTTGATTTAAAAAAGATTTTTTCAACTTGTCGACAAAATTTCTTTCTTTAATCTCTCAATAAATGAATGATTTTCTAAACCCAAATCTTTTGTCCTATTTAATTAACTGTAATGATGAAATAATGGGAAGGCTTGGCTCATCAATGGTTTTTTTTTGTTTATCCCTAGTACACGTGGTACAAGCCATTATAATCATGGTGGGTAGAAGTAGACGACTGCTTTTACTGTAAGTGCAACACATGTCTACACATGTGAAAAGCAGTTCGACTTTGCACTTACAAATGTGTCAGAGCTCCGTTTGGTTACTTGTACTCGCTCGCATGGTGAACCCTCCCAGCGGTTTCGACGGTTTAATCGCTTGGAAGATTTACCACTAATAATCCAGGCCATTCTATAATTTATCATAGCAGTAAGGGCAATATAATCTTGTTTTAATTCAAAAAAGAAGCATAGGGGTCAAAAATAGTTTATATTTCTTAGGATAGATGGCGCTAATTCATCATGTTATTTTAAAATGTATTAGTTGAAATGCTACTAATTATTATTATTAGTAGACAAACTATCATTTAATTAGGTGATTATAAAATAAGGTTGGAATGGTTACAGCGAAATTCTCTTTGGTAAAAATGATTTATTTTTAAATTTCTGAAATTTAGAAATTCTTATACAAGAGCTCTATAACGTAATTCATTATATTGGATTCATCCCTACAGGCAATAGAGAAGGAGAAAATAGACCTAACCCACCAAATACATGAAATTCTAAGCTGACTTAACATAATGGGCAAAAGATATACCATGCAATTGATACCAGCCATTGTTGGAATAGAGGGTAATGAACAGGCTAATGGCCCTAGCGAAGGAAGGACGAAAACAGGCACTGGAAACCAGTTCAATAACATCGAAAGACGCAAATACAATAGCAAAAGCAAAACTCATTACAAAAAACCAAATACCCCAGCCCATATGCAACCTCAATATTAACAGAGAATTAACGACAACAATTTCAAGAATCAGAACAGGACATTTTAAAGGAGTGAAGATAAACACAGACATTACTAGATCCTACAGGAACTGCAATAACTGTTACAACACCCAACTCACTCCGGACCATATATACCTGGCCATCCTTGCAGCCCTCTATATGGCAGACATCAATCCAGAAGGGGACATCCATACGGACAAAGCACCTCAGTTGGCCGGTATTGTGATCAGGGTGCATGGACCGATCTGATCTGCAGCCCTCTAAATGGCAGACATCAATCCAGAAGAGGACATCCATACAGACAAGACACCTCAGTTGGCCGGTATTGTGATCAGGGTGTATGGACCGATCTGATCTGCAGCCCTCTATATGGCAGACATCAATCCAGAAGAGGACATCCATACGGACAAGACACCTCAGTTGGCCGGTATTGTGATCAGGGTGCATGGACCAATCTGATCTGCAGCCCTCTATATGGCAGACATCAATCCAGAAGAGGACATCCATACGGACAAGACACCTCAGTTGGCCGGTATTGTGATCAGGGTGTATGGACCGATCTGATCTGTAGCCCACTATATGGCAGACATCAATCCAGAAGAGGACATCCATACAGACAAGGCATCTCAGTTGGCCGGTATGGTGATCAGGGTACACGGACGGATCTGATATCTGTAGTCCTCTATATGGCAGACATCAATCCAGAAGAGGACATCCATATGGACAAGGTACCTCAGTTGGCTGGTATTGTGATCAGGGTGCATGGACCAATCTGATCTGTAGTCCTCTATATGGCAGTCATCAATCCAGAAGAGGACATCCATACGGACAAGACACCTCAGTTGGCCGGTATTGTGATCAGGGTACACGGACGGATCTGTTCTGTAGTCCTCTATATGGCAGACATCAATCCAGAAGAGGACATCCATATGGACAAGACACCTCAGTTGGCCGGTATTGTGATCAGGGTACATGGACCGATCTGATATACTCCATGGACAAGACACCATTATCTCACTTATATCGGTATTCAGACAATAACTCACAATATTTCTGTACTCCTGTAGAAGATCGGTAATACCCGAAAGCTTGAGATGACCATAAAAATGAAAATATTTTCATCTACAGAAACCTGTTATGCGCCCAAGTTCCATTGTTTAGGAAGTGGTCTCTTCCCTGGTGACAACTTCACAGAGAAAAGACCAAAGGCTTCTTGGATCTATCCTGGCGTCACGTTGAATGGACCAGAAGTCTCTGAACACAGTTTTCTTCCCTGGTGACAATTCCACAGAGAAAGAACCAAAGGCTTCTTGGATCAATCCTGGCGTCACGTAGAATGGACCAGAAGTCTCTGAACACAGTTTTCTTCCCTGGTGACAATTTCACAGAGAAAGAACCAAAGGCTTCTTGGATCTATCCTGGCGTCACGTAGAATGGACCAGAAGTCTCTGAACACAGTTTTCTTCCCTGGTGACAATTTCACAGAGAAAGAACCAAAGGCTTCTTGGATCAATCCTGGCGTCACGTAGAATGGACCAGAAGTCTCTGAACACAGTTTTCTTCCCTGGTGACAATTTCACAGAGAAAGAACCAAAGGCTTCTTGGATCTATCCTGGCGTCACGTAGAATGGACCAGAAGTCTCTGAACACAGTTTTCTTCCCTGGTGACAATTTCACAGAGAAAGAACCAAAGGCTTCTTGGATCAATCCTGGCGTCACGTAGAATGGACCAGAAGTCTCTGAACACAGTTTTCTTCCCTGGTGACAATTTCACAGAGAAAGAACCAAAGGCTTCTTGGATCTATCCTGGCGTCACGTAGAATGGACCAGAAGTCTCTGAACATAGATTTCTTCCCTGGTGACAATTTCACAGAGAAAACACCAAAGGCTTCTTGGATCAATCCTGGAGTCACGTAGAATGGACCAGAAGTCTCTGAACACAGTTTTCTTCCCTGATGACAATTTCACAGAGAAAGAACCAAAGGCTTCTTGGATCAATCCTGGCGTCACGTAGAATGGACCAGAAGTCTCTGAACACAGTTTTCTTCCCTGGTGACAATTCCACAGAGAAAGAACCAAAGGCTTCTTGGAACAATCCTGGCGTCACGTAGAATAGACCAGAAGTCTCCGAACACAGTTTTCTTCCCTGGTGACAATTTCATAGAGAAAGAACCAAAGGCTTCTTGGATCAGTCCTGGCGTCACGTAGAATGGACCAGATGTCTCTCAACACAGGTTTCTTCCCTGGTGACAATTTCACAGAGAAAGAACCAAAGGCTTCTTGGATCAATCCTGGCGTCACGTAGAATGGACCAGATGTCTCTCAACACAGTTTTCTTCCCTGGTGACAATTTCACAGAGAAAGAACCAAAGGCTTCTTGGATCAATCCTGGCGTCACGTAGAATGGACCAGATGTCTCTCAACACAGTTTTCTTCCCTGGTGACAATTTCACAGAGAAAGAACCAAAGGCTTCTTGGATCTATCCTGGCGTCACGTAGAATGGACCAGAAGTCTCTGAACACAGTTTTCTTCCCTGGTGACAATTCCACAGAGAAAGAACCAAAGGCTTCTTGGATCAATCCTGGCGTCACGTAGAATAGACCAGAAGTCTCTGAACACAGTTTTTTTCCCTGGTGACAATTTCACAGAGAAAGAACCAAATGTTTCTTGGATCAGTCCTGGCGTCACGTAGAATGGACCAGATGTCTCTCAACACAGGTTTCTTCCCTGGTGACAATTTCACAGGGAAAGAACCAAAGGCTTCTTGGATCAATCCTGGCGTCACGTAGAATGGACCAGATGTCTCTCAACACAGGTTTCTTCCCTGGAGACAATTTCACAGAGAAAGAACCAAAGGCTTCTTGGATCAATCCTGGCGTCACGTAGAATGGACCAGATGTCTCTCAACACAGATTTCTTCCCTGGTGACAATTTCACAGAGAAAACACCAAAGGCTTCTTGGATCAATCCTGGCGTCACGTAGAATGGATCAGAAGTCTCTGAACACAGTTTTCTTCCCTGGTGACAATTTCACAGAGAAAGAACCAAAGGCTTCTTGGATCTATCCTGGCGTCACGTAGAATGGACCAGAAGTCTCTGAACACAGATTTCTTCCCTGGTGACAATTTCACAGAGAAAACACCAAAAGCTTCTTGGATCAATCCTGGAGTCACGTAGAATGGACCAGAAGTCTCTGAACACAGTTTTCTTCCCTGGTGACAATTTCACAGAGAAAGAACCAAAGGCTTCTTGGATCAATCCTGGCGTCACGTAGAATGGACCAGAAGTCTCTGAACACAGTTTTCTTCCCTGGTGACAATTCCACAGAGAAAGAACCAAAGGCTTCTTGGATCAATCCTGGCGTCACGTAGAATAGACCAGAAGTCTCTGAACTCAGTTTTCTTCCCTGGTGACAATTTCACAGAGTAAGAACCAAAGGCTTCTTGGATCTATCCTGGCGTCACGTTGAATGGACCAGAAGTCTCTGAACACAGTTTTCTTTCCGATGACAATTTCACAGAGAAAGAACCAAAGGCTTCTTGGATCTATCCTGGCGTCACGTTGAATGGACCAGAAGTCTCTGAACACAGTTTTCTTTCCGATGACAGTTTCACAGAGAAAGAACCAAAGGCTTCTTGGATCAATCCTGGCGTCACGTAGAATGGACCAGAAGTCTATGAACACAGTTTTCTTTCCGATGACAATTTCACAGAGAAAGAACCAAAGGCTTCTTGGATCAATCCTGGCGTCACGTGGAATGGACCAGAAGTCTCTGAACACAGTTTTCTTTCCGATGACAATTTCACAGAGAAAGAACCAAAGGCTTCTTGGATCAATCCTGGCGTCACGTGGAATGGACCAGAAGTCTCTGAACACAGTTTTCTTTCCGATGACAATTTCACAGAGAAAGAACCAAATGCTTCTCGGATCAATCCTGGCGTCACGTAGAATGGACCAGAAGTCTCTGAACACAGTTTTCTTCCCTGGTGACAATTTCACAGAGAAAGAACCAAAGGCTTCTTGGATATATCCTGGCGTCACGTAGAATGGACCAGAAGTCTCTGAATACAGTTTTCTTCCCTGGTGACAATTTCACAGAGAAAGAACCAAAGGCTTCTTGGATCAATCCTGGCGTCACGTAGAATGGACCAGATGTCTCTCAACACAGTTTTCTTCCCTGGTGACAATTTCACAGAGAAAGAACCAAAGGCTTCTTGGATCTATCCTGGCGTCACGTAGAATGGACCAGAAGTCTCTGAACACAGTTTTCTTTCCGATGACAATTTCACAGAGAAAGAACCAAAGGCTTCTTGGATCAATCCTGGCGTCACGTGGAATGGACCAGAAGTCTCTGAACACAGTTTTCTTTCCGATGACAATTTCACAGAGAAAGAACCAAAGGCTTCTTGGATCAATCCTGGCGTCACGTAGAATGGACCAGAAGTCTCTGAACACAGTTTTCTTTCCGATGACAATTTCACAGAAAAAGAACCAAAGGCTTCTTGGATCTATCCTGGCGTCACGTAGAATGGACCAGAAGTCTCTGAATACAGTTTTCTTTCTGATGACAATTTCACAGAGAAAGAACCAAAGGCTTCTTGGATCTATCCTGGCGTCACGTAGAATGGACCAGAAGTCTCTGAACACAGTTTTCTTTCCGATGACAATTTCACAGAGAAAGAACCAAAGGCTTCTTGGATCTATCCTGGCGTCACGTAGAATGGACCAGAAGTCTCTGAACACAGTTTTCTTTCCGATGACAATTTCACAGAGAAAGAACCAAAGGCTTCTTGGATCAATCCTGGCGTCACGTAGAATGGACCAGAAGTCTCTGAACACAGTTTTCTTTCCGATGACAATTTCACAGAGAAAGAACCAAAGGCTTCTTGGATCTATCCTGGCGTCACGTAGAATGGACCAGAAGTCTCTGAATACAGTTTTCTTTCCGATGACAATTTCACAGAGAAAGAACCAAAGGCTTCTTGGATCTATCCTGGCGTCACGTAGAATGGACCAGAAGTCTCTGAACACAGTTTTCTTTCCGATGACAATTTCACAGAGAAAGAACCAAAGGCTTCTTGGATCTATCCTGGCGTCACGTAGAATGAACCAGAAGTCTCTGAACACAGTTTTCTTTCCGATGATAATTTCACAGAGAAAGAACCAAAGGCTTCTTGGATCTATCCTGGCGTCACGTAGAATGAACCAGAAGTCTCTGAACACAGTTTTCTTTCCGATGATAATTTCACAGAGAAAGAACCAAAGGCTTCTTGGATCAATCCTG
Organism: Cordylochernes scorpioides; assembly: GCA_030710605.1. Lineage (NCBI taxonomy): Eukaryota > Metazoa > Arthropoda > Arachnida > Pseudoscorpiones > Chernetidae > Cordylochernes > Cordylochernes scorpioides. Next base: position 27,433,653 of record CP092868.1, read on the forward strand.
GCGTCACGTAGAATGGACCAGAAGTCTCTGAAAACAGTTTTCTTTCCGATGACAATTTCACTAGCCTATTGGTTGTATCACTTTATTGACAACTTCACTTAATTAGATTTTCTTGTGTATAAATTTTATTATCAATAATAATTGTGATTATCTATTACTTTTTAAAATCTTAATTTGCAGAGAATCCGTGGTAAATCTATATATAATAAATTTCTTATCCTCCAATTTACCCAGAATAATTTATTAGCTTGATTGTCTACTCAGCATCTTCACCAGTTGTAACGTAGAAATCAAGTCTTTGTATATCTAAATATGTGAAAATATTTATTGATGACGTCACCACGATCAATCGACAAATATTAACCATTCAACCCCACTATATACAGCTAGAGAATCTTGAACAAACAAGGCAAAGAATTTTTTAAAGATGATTTTACAAATATACAAAGTAATATATAAAAATAAAAATGGCATATCCTGACCACAAGGTTTTCGATTTATCAAGAAATTGGTTTGGCCAAATATCAGGGAACAGGCTAAATCAATGTTTAGTTGATTTCTGTTCCACCAGATGGCGTTCTGCCTTCTGTAAAGCACATGTGCTCCTGTGGTCAGGATATGCCATTTTTATTTTTGATTTCAACACCTGATCTTTTTATCTTTAATTTTTTTTCTTTCATTTTTTTCAGAGTGATATATATTTTTATAATCTGTTGAATATTCATAATCATTGAATAATATTAAATAATAAAATAATTCTTCGCCACAATATAATTTTTACTGTATATAAATATAATATTACCATTAAGGTACTATTACTGTTAAAAATATATTATTATTCTTATTCAATTAATATTAATATACACACACAAACCTTTATTAAGACACACAGGTCTTACAGAGGATTCTCCTTGGGGTTACAAGACGGAGAAACCTATGAAAGTGGGAAATATACAAAGGGGTAAAAATGGAGAAAGATTATATACACATGATAAATATATACAGATTATTATTTGAATAATCCTATGGAAAATAAGAATATGGATTTAGAAAAAAAAATTGGAAATATGGATGGATGGAAGAAGTGGAGAGCGAAAAGAGGAAAGAGAACAGGTATTTACATATGGAACATACATATAATGGAACAGTCAATTTAAGCTCTTCTGCTCACATAGCACAGGTGGACCATGGCTTTTTTCAGGAAATCTTTAAGAGATTTTTCAGGAGAATCCGAGTGTTCAGAGTTGTAAATTAATATTAATATAAACAATTAATAAATTGAATCAATTATAAAATATCAGACTTTTTCTACTTATCTCTATTAACTTCAATAAAACATTTCACTTTTGTTTGATTGATTGTAACTCAGTTCAATTTTTTTAACACCTCACTAAGTGAATTCGAATAACATTAAAAAATGAGTTCAACACAACGATTTTTACGTAAAAATTAATCATTACTATTATTAGTTAAAAGAAAATAATTAACATGTACAGTACATTAACAATCTTTCATTTAATTAGGCCTTACTTTTCATTTTTTTTAATTGAAAAAGTAATTACAAATGACAACTGAAATTAATAAAATTATTTCAAATTGAAAAAAATGCGATTTGTGCTTTCAAGATGGTAATTCATTTTAAAATAAATTTTGTTACCATGGAGATGATTATCTTATTCACTTTTAAATATATATTTTTAAAACCATTTTTTAGCTAAATAAATATATATATATATGTTATATTAAAATATTATTTTATTTAAAATTATATTTCATAGATTCAAATACTCTGTTAAATCGATCGCCAGAGGTCACCATTCCCCTATAAAAACTCATTGTTGCTGTTTCCCGATGGCCAGCTCAAACCTTTTGTACATTATGTAAATAAGTTTTTCATTTTTTTATTCTTACGTCTTGAGCCAGGCAGTACTTTTCTCAAATTATATTCTATATATATTACTTTAGTTCAATTAAATTACTGATTAAAACCATTTTTATTATTATAGTTTCAAGATTTTTAACCACGACTGCATTAACATAGCATAATCCCCAAGATAATCAAAAATCAGCAGAAAATCTCTTTTTTTTAATAACATATATATATATATATATATGAAAAAATGATTTTAAAAAATATATAAAAAAGGTCAGATGTTGATACTAAAAATGAAAAATACATTCGGACCATGCTCATATGAACATTTCTGGATGGTAGAACGCCATCTAGTGGAACAAAAATAAACTAAACGTTTATTTAACCTTTTCCGTGATATTTGGCCAATCCAATTTCTTGATAAATCAAGAAAAGTTAACCACGTACGCGTTTCGGGCTGTTGGCCTTCGTCAGCGTGGTGCAGACTGTACCTCTACGACCAAATATTTGGTCCCAGAAGCTTCCTGAGAAATCAAGAAATGGGTGGCCTTAAATACCCATTTCTTAGTAGGTAGGCGTTCTTTTTTAAACAAATATAATTATATAAAGATAAAAGCTGCATGGCCGGCATTTATATTTCTTGAGGTAATAAAAATATTTTAAAACGACATTTGAAATACTATCCCGCAAGTGTTTCTTTTAAACGAAAATTCAAAATTTGTATTCCAAGGAGAAATAACGATTATTTCTAACCTTTTGGATGAGGTATGAAAGGGTGAATTGTGAAGAGTAATGATAAACGGAAAAATAAAAGTGTCCAGGGATGGGAATCGAACCCACAGTGTTCCGCTTACCGGGCAGATGCCATGTCCACTAGGCTACCCTTGACATATTTTTCCGTTCTTAAATAATACATAAAATAATTTATAATACAATATAATAAAAAGATTTACTGGCCAAAGTATCTTTATTTTCACGAAAATATCTCTCGTTATAGTACAATTTCTATAAAGGACAACATCCATTTACTGAGTTAAAGTGTCCTTTTGGGAAAGATAACATCTTACAAAAGAGTTGCTAATTAGTATAAATGGTCACTTTGTTAATGAAGACTGTCTTTTGTAGAAATGGTGTTCTTTAGCTGGAAATATTCCCTTAAGTAGGTTCTACTCTACAAGGTATCAAAAAAGGTACTACTCCTAAATTAATTCTTATTTCTATCTTGATTATCTTAAATTAAGATATTAACGTGCAGAATATCGTAAAACAACTTGTTATCATTATTTTTATCTAAGGGGGTCGGTGGAAGGATGGTCTAAACCGTTGGTTTTCAACCGCTACGACTGGTGATCAAATCCCGTATTGGGTACTTTTTTCTAATCACAAAATTCTTCAATGGCCCCCGATTCTTATAAGTCAGGTCAACCCCACCAGCTAATGCAAGTAAACAAACGGGGTTCTGGTACATTTGTAAGTGCAAAGTCGAACTGCTTTTCACATGTGTAGACATGATTATCATGGCCTGTACCACGTGTACTAGGGATAATAATAAAATAATATATATCGAAATATTGAAGTAATAATTCCTTCACTAAACTTTAAGAACGAAATACTTGATGAGGAAAGAGTTTCTTTATTACACAAAATTAGTTCACAAGCTTTCGGGCTCAATCACCCTTCTACTGGTGTAAAACGAGACAAAATTATTAGTGGCATTCAGTGACATGTGCTCTTATGATGTAGTTTCATTGTTTTTAAGCTTACCCCACTCAGTTATTAGAGAAAGCATAGTTGCCTTCCTGACAGAAATACAGACCGATGCATCCACCATACAAACAATAGTATGCCTGGCAGATATTTGTCTAAATATGAGTGTATTTAAATTTGAGTCGCAAGCATACAGACAGATACGGGGTTCCCCAATGGGGAGTTCGTTTTCAACAGTTGCAGCAGAATTGGTGATGATCATGGTTGACAAATCAATCAATGAAAAACATAGAACAGATATCGTGTTATGGCGCAGATATGTAGATGATATCTTTTGTGTCTGTGATCAGAGTTCATACGAAACTATATTAGCATCCCTTAACAGTTACAATGAGGATATGTCGTTTACCATAGAAATAGCTCAAGGGGGTGTAATACCATTCCTTGATGTTCTAATAATTCAAACTCCAAACTCTTACCACACTACCGTATATTACAAAAAAGATTTCCTCCCCAACTACACGCATTACACTTCCTGTTGTCCCAATTCCCAAAAAATCAGTATTATAAAAACTTTATCTAAGCGTATACACACCCATTGTTCCCTTCCATCTTTCCAGGCAATAGAGAAACAGAACATAATCAAGAATCTCAACTCTGCAGGCTATCCGACATCCTTTGTTTGCAAACATTTTTATGTTTTCTCAGGAATAAGAAATACTGCTCAATACCGGTCCACCTGTTTTATTCCATACTCTTACAAATCGGCGGCCATAGCACGAATTCTGAATAGATATGGGGTAAACTCATATTTCTCCAACACACTCAGTCTGGCAACCAAACTAAAACAGACAATAGCAAGAAGTAGTGTAACCATTGATTCCCTTAATTATCACAATGCCATTTACTCCATATCATGTGAGCAGTGTGATGCCAAGTATGTCGGAGAGACTGGGAGAATGGTGAAGACCAGAATGGTGGAGCATGATAGATCGGTAAAAAGGAAAGATCCCCGCTCTCTAGTTTACCAACACATACGGGACACAGGCCACACATTCAATATCTATAACCCCTCGGCCCATTATCATGAGATTAAGAACAAACACCAGCGATTGGTCCTGGAGGCTATACTCACCAAAAAATTTAAAAGCATCAATAGAGCAATAGACCTTCCTGAGATATATGATAATTTAGTACTGGGACCTCCTACCTGAAAGATCTAGTTTTCATTAACCTACTTATACTTTTACACGTCAATGGCAATTTTGGTTTATTTTATTTTATTTTATTTCTATTTTATTTTGTTTTATTTCGTTTAACAGTCGTTGTTCATACTTAGTTTCTGTAATAGCCAAGTATTGAATGTATTATACGTTTATTTACTTGCTTTGCTTAATTTTTATGAATGATCCTCCAATATTATGTTAATTTTCTCTGGCACAATTTTACATATCTGTCTTATTTTCTTACTTTTTGTATATATGTATATAGCTGAATGCCACTAATAATTTTGTCTCGTTTTACACCAGTAGAAGGGTGATTGAGCCCGAAAGCTTGTGAACTAATTTTGTGTAATAAAGAAACTCTTTCCTCATCAAGTATTTCGTTCTTAAAATATCGAAATATGTTTAGCAATGTGTTTCTCTTCACATAATCATCAGATATTATCTTTATAGATCTTACTGCAATTATATGAGTTATTGTATGAGAGGGCTTGGCTCATCAGTAGTGAACCCTCTCAGCGGTTTCGCCAAATTAATCTCTAGACCGCTCTACTATTGTATTGGACTGGTTTGGTATATACCGTGTATTTACTATGGAAGCCAGCTTAGGAGTGTTTAGTGAACCTATGTGTCGTATATATATATTTTAATTATATAATATAATATTGTATATATAATTTATAATATAACAATAATATTAAATCCCCACACATATTATTATTCTGCGATATTCATGGTAAACGGTTTCCTTTGAACTGTTTATAGTTGATTCTTTATATTTATTCAATTATGTAAATTTCTTTAAGATATTTTTGTACTATATTTACATAGATTCCTCTTTAAAACGATATATAATCTCTCTCTCTCGTTTGCCTTGCTTGTACACTATAGTTAGCTGAAGAAGGGCTTGCCCGAAAGCTTCCTTTAATCGCGTTAATAAAAAGAGTTGCGGCGATATATGATCTCCTCTTTCTAAATTCTGTGATATATTGTATATATATCATAACATATAATTTATCATCATATAATTCGATTGTTAACTTGTAATTCTTAAGCTTACATCTAATACGATGTAATATAATAAAAGCCATTTAAATAAATAAAGCCTAAAATACACATATTTCTACTTTTAAATCAACCTAAATACACCACAATATGGACATAAGATTATAGGTCTGTAGAGAGGTACATACATATATTTACGAGAAATTGCATCGAGCAAAACTCTTCTGTAAACATGGTTACATTGTGGCGTAGAAATCAAGTCTTGGAATATCTTAAGATGTATTTCTTGATGGCGTTAGTACGACTAGTCGACAATTATCAACCAAACTATCTACAGCTAGAGAATCTTGAAAAGCAAGCTAAGAAATATTTTCAAAATGATTTTACAAATACAGAGTAATATATATTTTTATAATCTGTAAAATATTTTCATTGAATAATATTAAATTAAATAATAAATTATTTCTTCGACACAATATCAAAGCTGATATCAATAAATTATTCCTAAATTTTATTTTTGTCTACCAAAAGTGGCACCTCTCCCTTAAAAAATATATTGAAACAATGTATTTGGTTTATCAAACCAGTATAAACGTATTGGTGGTGATATTGAATGAGCTACAATACCAGCCATTGTACAGATGAGTAAAAACCTGAAACTATGATATATAGATTAAGAAAGTTGCTCCTTATCGTGCAACTGAAAGTTGCTGATGGCTTGCGCCATCTATCGGAATAAATATAAACTATTCTCGTTGATTTTTAATTATTATAGAACTGGCTAAATACCCATTCATGATTAATCAAGAAAAACTTAACCACGTACTATTTTTTCACATTGATATATAGGTTCGCTTTGTTTGAATTTACCAAAAGTGGTGTTGTGGCTTATTCATTATTGCCATCATTACCTTTTGTTGTTGTTAGTGTTCATCAAGTCGACCATTGGTGACTATATAGACATATATTCTCCAAATTTCTCTGTAAGTGACCATCACTCGCAACTATTTGCATAATTAGAAATTTAATCTATATAGTTTTCTCAACAGCGCTTGATACAAAATGGCGCAAACCATCAGAAATATTAAGCTAATATTTATTCCGATAGATGATACAAACCATCATCAACATTAAGTTAACATTTATTCCAAGAGATGGAGAAAACATTAAGCAACCTAAGTTTATATTTATTCAAATACATGGTGAAACCATCAGCAACACTAATTGCATAGTTATTCCGATAGATGGAGAAAACCATCTACAACATAAAGGTAATATTTATTCCGATAGATGGTGCACACCATCAGCAACATTAAGTTAAAATTTATTCCGATAGACGGAGAAAACCATCAGCAACATTAGGTTAATATTTAATCCGATAGATGGCGCAAATCATCAGAAACGTTCATTTGGTATTTAAAACAACAACAATAGCCTTTATTGGGCACACGTGCCATACAGGATTCTCTCTGTAGGACAAAATAAATAAATAACAAATTAGCATCGTAGTTATATACAAATATTGGGTATTGACCTCGACCAATTATCGAGTTGGATCCGGTGTCTGTGCTAAATATTTTGATTGAGCTGATTTTCAGTATTTATAAAAAGCGAATGCAAAGAGTCTGGATTTTACGACTTTTGCCATTAAAGCATAAGGCGAATTGCTATTATAGCCGGCCTCTTGACGAAGAATTTCTCTTTCTTCTTCCATTGCCGTACAGTAGAACATGTAATGTGGAAAATCGAGACTAAATTCACCGTTCATTTGGTATTTATGCTTATATCAGTATTGTTCAGCTGCATAATAGAAATAATTCTAGAAAATAACGCCTAGATTCCATACATTCTCCTTTTTATTTTGTTCTAATTTCTCCAAAGTATGTTTAGCATGGATAATTGAGAGAAACTCCGCTAAAATTAATAATAAAGCCTAGAGTTAAACTAAAGCAATAAGGCGCCATCTCTATAACAGCCGATTGAAATATTAAGGCGGGAATGTTTCTTTCTTCTAAGGTCTTTACTACGATGAAAAAATATTGGGAGGTTTTGACTCATCAGTGGTAAACCCTCCAAGCGATTTCGCCAATTTAATCTACCAAACTGCTTCTTAAGAGCTCAAATACTGTATTGGATCATTCTGCTTTTATATGATACACTGAAGGGTGGAATCTTAGAAATGATATTTAAGTAAACTATGGACATAAGCCTTTAGGACAGTAGAATTGTATATGCTACACTGATGGGTGGAATCTTAGAAATGGTATTTAAGCAAACTATGGACATAAGCTTTTAGGACAGTAGAATTGTATATGTTACACTGATGGGTGGAATCTTAGAAATGGTATTTAAGCAAACTATGGATATATGCTTTTAGGACAGTAGAATTATATATGCTACACTGAAGAGTGGAATCTTAGAAATGGTATTTAAGCAAACTATGGACATAAGCTTTTAGGACAGTAGAATTATATATGCTACACTGAAGGGTGGAATCTTAGAAATGGTATTTAAGCAAACTATGGATATAAGCTTTTAGGACAGTAGAATTATATATACTACACTGAAGGATGGACTCTTAGAAATGGTATTTAAGCAAACTATGGACATAAGCTTTTAGGACAGTAGAATTATATATGCTACAATGAAGGATGGAATCTTAGAAATGGTATTTGAGCAAACTATGGACATAAGCTTTTAGGACAGTAGAATTATATATGCTACACTGAAGGGTGGAATCTTAGAAATGGTATTTAAGCAAACTATGGACATAAGCTTTTAGGACAGTAGAATTATATATGCTACACTGAAGGGTGGAATCTTAGAAATGGTATTTAAGCAAACTATGGACATAAGCTTTTAGGATAGTAGAATTATATATGCTACACTGAAGAGTGGAATCTTAGAAATGGTATTTAAGCAAACTATGGACATAAGCTTTTAGGACAGTAGAATTATATATGCTACACTGAAGGGTGGAATCTTAGAAATGGTATTTAAGCAAACTATGGACATAAGCTTTTAGGATAGTAGAATTATATATGCTACACTGAAGAGTGGAATCTTAGAAATGGTATTTAAGCAAACTATGGACATAAGAATTTAGGACAGTAGAATTATATATGCTACACTGAAGGGTGGAATCTTAGAAATGGTATTTAAGCAAACTATGGATATAAGCTTTTAAGACAGTAGAATTATATATGCTACACTGAAGTGTGGAATCTTAGAAATGGTATTTAAGCGACTAGGGACATAAGCTTTTAGGACAGTAGAATTATATATGCTACACTGAAGAGTGGAATCTTAGAAATGGTATTTAAGCAAACTATGGACATAAGCTTTTAGGACAGTAGAATTACATATAAATATTTGAATCGAGTAATTCTCTTCCACAAACAAAAATAAAAAGGTCAGTTAGGCGTAAATTCATATTTAATCGATGCATTAACGCGCCATCAAAGCTTATGTTCATAGTTCATCTAAAATACCCATTCCAAGAGTCTAGTATCAGTATAAAAGGAAAATCGAAAAATACAATATAACAGCGGTATGGTAGATTAAACTGGCGAAACCGCTGGGAGGGTTCACCTCTGATGATCCAGGTCCTCCCATTATTTTATCATTATAGTAAGGTAATTCTTCCTGGAATGAACTTATACGATAATAACAAGGCGAAGGAAGACGAGTATTATGCACCAATAAAGATACTCGTCTTCCTTCGCCTTGTTATTATCGTATAAATTATAGTAAGGGCATTAGAAAATTGATTTATTAAAAATAATAATCATACACTTCAAAATAGTTCAAATTTCTTTTAAATTAATATAAAGAAAAAAAAACATAGTGAAATTAGTTAACGGGAAATTCATTTAAAAGTTGTAATAGTAAACGAAGCGATTATCTTCTCTAACTATTCTACTAGTATATCATCAGGTTAATTAATAGCTAAAGGAGAGTTGAAGATCTCACGCAAGAAGGGAATCAACTCTTCATTGATCTCCTTTCCTTGTTGTTTTGTTCTCTGCAACATCCTTCTGTTATTGTTGGGTATATATATCTTATATTAAATAAGCTCCTGTTGAATGAGGTGGTTAGAAACAGAGCTGGGGCGTTTGCGTTGTTCAAATTTTGGAAGACGGCTGAAGAGAAATGGAAGCTATATACATAATCTAATTGATGTAAATAATTATATGTAAATAATCTTTGTCAGGATTAGAATGACGAATCCTGTATGGGACTTTGATTCCAGTAAAAGGCTTGTTGCTTCTGTTGTATATAGTCACAGTGTAGAAAATACTATACTATACCTACTACATATATCTCTGTATTCTTAGTTCTCTTCTCTTCAATTACTCTGTAAACTGGCGAATCCTTTATAGGACGAGAGGTCCTCAATAAAGGCTTTTGTTGTTGTTGTTGTTGTCTTATATTAAAGAAAAATGATTTTCTGCTTGTATTTTAATTGTTATTTATATAAAATTATTAGCTGTTGCTTGATTATTGTATACATGAGTATTTTACGATATTGTTCTGCAGTCGTGGGAATAATAGGATAGTTTTGATAAGAGATTTCTTTAATTGAGCTAAGGAATATATAAAAAACATAATTTGGTAAAAGTACTACCTGGCTTAAGGCGTAAGAAAAAAAAATGAAAAAACTTATTTACATAATGTACAAAAGATTTGAGCCGGCTAGCAGGAAACAACAACAACGAGTTTTATAGTGAAAAACGGTGACGTCTGGCGGTCGATTTAACAGAGTATTTTATCTATGAAATATATTTTAAAAAACATATTTTTTATATAACATATATATAGGTATATATTAGATCTCGGTGTGTGTAATAATGTGTTCTTATGTTACATATTATCTCTCTTTTTATTGGTGTCAATATAAGTTTTATGTATGCTGATATGTATATATATATGTATATATGTGGTATTATGTGTATATATACTTTGTAGGTAGGCATATAGTATTATTTATATAGTTATGGTAGTATGTATGTACACTCATTGAGAAAAAGCTTAAGAAAGTGGATTTTATGTCGCCATTCGTGTTTTTTTTTTTTAAGAAGACAATTTTTTCACACTGTCCCGATATACATGTTAAAAGGTACAACTTCCTTAAGTTTTGTTCATACTTGGTTATCTAGTGTGTCTTCAATAAAGGTCACTGTAATATATTTCAGAGGTATTGTCTGAATCCCAATATACATGATAAAAGGTACAACTTCCTTAAGTTTTGCTCACACTTGGTTATCTAGTGTGTCTTCAATAAAGGTCACTGTAATATCTTTCAGGGTTATTGTCTAAATCCCGATATACATGATAAAAGGTACAACCTCCTTAAGTTTTGTCTATGAGTGTATATAGTGTGTCTTCAATAAAGATCACTGTAATATCTTTCAGAGTTATTGTCTGAATCCCAATATACATGATAAAAGGTACAACCTCCTTAAGTTTTGTCTATGAGTGTATATAGTGTGTCTTCAATAAAGATCACTGTAATATCTTTCAGAGTTATTATCTGAATCCCAATATACATGATAAAAGGTATAACTTCTCTAAGTTTTGTCCCCATGAGTGTACATAGCTACTGGAAATCTCTACCTGATGTAAATCAATGTGTATAAACCTATGTTATATATTTCACTAAATTACTTACTTATTTTCTGAATATTCATTCTATTCTATTGAACATCCATATATATTTCATCATGTGAAACACAACTATGTAAAGTAGCCATATTTTAGCCATATAAATGTTAAAGAAAGTTACATAGACAATATATATTAGAGGAATGAAAGGAAGAAAAAATTGCAAAGAGTTTCTTTATTCTAAATGTTGGCGAGCTTTCAGGCGTTAGCCTATCTTCAGGCCGATTTCGCAAAAAAAAAAAATATATATATATATACAAATAACACAAAATCTAAACTATATATAAGGTGTAGAACTAATCCTACCGCGGAAGTAAATTAAACAAATTGTAATAAAATATATTGTATACAACGATACATGCAAATATGCCGAAAACTTTAAATTAAAAATAAATTCTAAAAATTAAAAATAAATTCTAAAACTATGAAATTTGAGATACGCTAAAATTGCATAAAAAGGACTAAAATAAGTCTTGGCAATTACAATAAGGCAAAAAATAAACAAACCGACCATGTATTTATACAACTAACATAATTCTATTCCAACTCTCCGGGTGAGAAACCATGAATTTAGCTATGGGATATATGAAGGTACTGCTGCGGTATATCGATCCTTCTATTGATGCTCTTTTTATCGTTCGAAATCAAGGATTCAAGAATAAGTCTATTATATTTAGAGAATATATTCCGGAAGTAACACTTGACATCTTTTAAGTTAAAATGATGGCCAGTAGAATCCTCATGTTGATAAATAAGGGATCTGCTATTTTGGTTTCTTACGTTCCTGATATGTTCTTTAACTCTGGTGCCGACTGTTCGGCCGGTTTCCCCCACGTAAGAAGAGATACATTGTTGGCAAGATAATGAATAAACTCCTGAAAGCTCGCCAACATTTAGAATAAAGAAACTCTTTGCAATTTTTTCTTCCTTTCATTCCTTGAATATCTAATTGCAATTATTTAGGATTTTATTGTGTATAATATATATTAGGTTTCTCAATAAATTCTTTCTCTCTCTCTATTATCTAAATATTTATTCCATCATGTGAAACACAACTATGTAAAGTAGCCATATTTTAGCCATATAAATGTTAAAGAAAGTTACATAGACAATATATATTAGGTTTCTCAATAAATTCTTTCTCTCTCTCTATTATCTAAATATTTATTCCATCATGTGAAACACAACTATGTAAAGTAGCCATATTTTAGCCATATAAATGTTAAAGAAAGTTACATAGACAATATATATTAGGTTTCTCAATAAATTATTTCTCTCTCTCTCTATTATCTAAATATTTACTCCATCATGTGAAACACAACTATGTAAAGTAGCCATATTTTAGCCATATAAATGTTAAAGAAAGTTACATAGACAATATATATTAGGTTTCTCAATAAATTCTTTCTCTCTCTCTATTATCTAAATATTTATTCCATCATGTGAAACACAACTATGTAAAGTAGCCATATTTTAGCCATATAAATGTTAAAGAAAGTTACATAGACAATATATATTAGGTTTCTCAATAAATTCTTTCTCTCTCTCTATTATCTAAATATTTATTCCATCATGTGAAACACAACTATGTAAAGTAGCCATATTTTAGCCATATAAATGTTAAAGAAAGTTACATAGACAATATATATTAGGTTTCTCAATAAATTCTTTCTCTCTCTCTATTATCTAAATATTTACTCCATCATGTGAAACACAACTATGTAAAGTAGCCATATTTTAGCCATATAAATGTTAAAGAAAGTTACATAGACAATATATATTAGGTTTCTCAATAAATTCTTTCTCTCTCTCTATTATCTAAATATTTATTTCATCATGTGAAACACAACTATGTAAAGTAGCCATATTTTAGCCATATAAATGATAAAGAAAGTTACATAGACAATATATATTAGGTTTCTCAATAAATTCTTTCTCTCTCTCTATTATCTAAATATTTATTCCATCATGTGAAACACAACTATGTAAAGTAGCCATATTTTAGCCATATAAATGTTAAAGAAAGTTACATAGACAATATATTAGGTTTCTCAATAATTTCCTCCTCTATTTTTTAAATATTGATTCTATTCTATTAAATATCCATATATATTCCATTATGTGAAACTCAAATATGTGAAGTGGCCAAATTTTAGCCATATAAATGTTAAAGAAAGTTACATAGACAATATATATTAGAATCTGAAAAAATAGTTCAAATGTGACATTGTACTGGGAGATGCCTTTTTCTTAATATATACACTGGTGTCCTAAAAATAAGAAACTTAACCAATATTGAAATTTCTCAAAAGCTAATTTATTAACAAATATAAAATTTAGTATACAAATAGTTTAAACTATGGAGAATTTGACTAGATATATCAAAATAAAAAAAAAAATTGAAATTATGAAATATGCAAATTATTATTAACATTCCCAAAGCTAAGGTTCCAGATTTTAAAGAAATAAGATATCAATAGGGAGTATGATCACCTCTAACAGCTATCAAGGTCTCACAGCGAGCCCTCATACTGTTTACCAGGCTTTGGAGGAGGTCCAGGGGTAGTAAACCCCACTCCTCCAATAGAGCAGTTCTTAGCTCAACGAGGGTTCTGGGAGAGGGGTGACGAGCTCCAATACGCCTCCCTAGAGCATCCCACACATGCTCTATTGGATTCAGGTCCGGAGATCTGGCTGGCCAATCCATCCTTCGAATATTCTCACTCTGGAGATATTCATTGACTAGCCTAGCCCTATGCGGACGAGCATTATCGTCCATAAAAATTAAATTGTGACCAATTTGATCTCTATAAGGTCTTAGATAGGGCTCAAGGATCTCGTCCCTGTACCTTTGGGCAGTTAAAGTGCCCCAAAAAAAAAAATGTGGAGGGGTGTGCGTCTGCTAGAACTGATGCCAGCCCAGACTAAGAGACTGGCCCCTCTAAAACTGTCTATTTCCCTGATGTTACTGGGATGATAGCGGGTTCCAGGCTCCCTCCAGATTAAAACTCGTTGAGAATCTGTGTTTAAACTAAATCTTGACTCGTCACTGAAGAGAACATTGGCCCACTGATCATGAGTCCAGGTGTGATGTTCCAAGCACCAATTCAAGCGGGCTCTCCTGTGAGCAGAGGTTAAAGGGATACAGACCATTGGTCGTCTTGCATAAAGAGCACCTTCGTGAAGCCTTCGGTAAACAGTTTGTCTTGAAATTCTCGTTCCAGTAGCACTTGAGAGTTCATTAGAGAGTTGAATAGCTGTCATCTCCCTATGGCGCTTGGCAGTTACGACCAGATAACGGTCTTCAGAGGTAGCTGTTTTTCTTTTTCTACCAGAACCTTCTTTTCTTTTGATGGTTCCTGTCTCAATGAACTGTTTCCATATTTTGCTGACCACAGATTTATTCACATTTAGCGATTTTGCTACTTCAATTTGTGATTGCCCTGTCTCCATTCTTCCAACAGCTCTCCATTTTAAATCATCTGCTAAAATATTTCGTAAACTCATAATTAACTAAGGATTAAATAAAATTATAATTGGACAATTCTTAGATGGGGTAAACGACACGCCAAATAGCTCACTTATAAAGACAAGCAAAGATTTGCATATTTTCAATTTTACCGAATCGAATGGTTGCGATAAATAAATTCTACGACTTAAAATACCTAATTAAATTACTTTTTAGCTTTTAGCGTTGTATATTTTAAAACATATCATTAAAAAACAAAAGTTTCTTATTTTTTGGACACCAGTGTATTAGGTTTCTCAATAAATTCTTTCTCTCTCTCTATTATCTAAATATTTATTCCATCATGTGAAACACAACTATGTAAAGTAGTCATATTTTAGCCATATAAATGTTAAAGAAAGTTATATAGACAATTTGTCAGATAACTGGTAAAGTCAATTTGTCAGTAGCTTCTGAAAAATGTCGGTAGTTGGAGCTGTGGTCCGAACAAGTTTCTTCCATTGGATCCCTTTTGTTAACTCCGCAAAATATTTTTCTTGGCTCAGAACAACATATTTCTTTTTGCCCCAGGGGAGAGGCTGAGATTCTTCCCCCTCGGAGGGATTCTTTTAAACCCTCAATTTCTCATCCACCACACTTTCTATCGTGTTCTATTCTCTTATGATTAATTACATTATTGCTAATTAACACGTATATTTGAATCACAAGACGATTCATCAATTAAATTTATATAAAAGGGCGTATACCTGGATCTGTAAAGAAAAAAAAAAAACAATGTGTGCAATAAATTGATAAAGAGAAAGCAATCTCTTGAAATATTTTGAGAAAAAAATGTTTTTTTTCCTTTACAGATCTAGGTACGCCCTTTTATATAACCTTAACACCTATATTTAGAAAAAGGCATCTCCTTATCGTGCAACTGAAAGTTGCTGATGGCTTGTGCCATCTATCGGAATAAATATCCACTATTCTCGTTGATTTTTAATTATTCTAGAATTGGCCAAATACCCATTCTTGATTAATCAAGAAAAGCTAACCACGGACGCGTTTCGGGCTGTTGGCCCTCATCAGCGTGGTACAAGCTGTACCTCAACGACCATAAAAAAAATTGTTCATTAAGGCATCCTGAAAAATCACGAAACGGGTAGTTAAAGCCAGAATTGCTTGAGACCGCGACACAATGTGAAAAAATAGTACAAATGTGATATTGTACTGGGATATGGTGCATAAATTTAGAAAAAGGCATCTCCTTATCGTGCAACTGAAAGTTGCTGATGGCTTGCGCCATCTATCGGAATAAATATCAACTATTCTCGTTGATTTTAATTATTCCAGAATTGGCCAAATACGTATATTTTAAAACGTATATGCTTTAATTGATATCGTGATTTCTATTGATTTTTATATGTTTATAAATAGTGGTGATGGTGCTTACCTCCATGGTTAAACCAATTCCTGAAATCCACTCCTCTCCAATTTTGCGATGGTAGTTATAGGCCTGGAAAATAGGTCCTTTATTATCAGGTTTGAGCATGATATGTTCCGGAGAAGCTTCTGCACTATTGCATTTCACACAGTTATTGAAGTTTTTTTTTGTCCATTTTGAAATTTTATAAATAGGGTTGCACTAAGCTGCGATTTGGCAGATTCTTCAATCTTGATTCTCTCCTCCGACGTGTCTTGCATCTTTCCAGAACGTGTCTCAACCATCCCACAAGGTTAAACCAGTCAATAATAAGACAACTATATATTTAGGTAACACCTAGAATATCTCTTTATTTATCATATCAAAGTTTAAAGCAGGTAGTGTAGTCAGTGTATCAAAATACAAATGATAGTACATAATACTTCATAATAATATTATGTTTTATAAAAATAAATAAATATACCAATTACCAATTATTTTATTTCCAAAGCGCTATATCCCGCAAGGGATACTTGCGCCAAACAAGGAGAAAAGTTTATTTACATAAGTTATTTACATTATTCAACGCATGAAAACATTAGAGATCCAGATTTTGTAGAAAGTTTAGAATGTATTTACAAAATGAATTGAACTTTAAATATGATTTTTTTATCGGAAATCAAATCGTTAAGTTCACAAACAACTAGTTCATTCTTCATTCTATAATCTTGAAATGCTAGGCATTCGATCAGTAGATGTCTTGAGGTTTGTTCCTCAATACCACAAAAGCAACTTGAATCCTCCACTGCCTTTATTCTATTTAAAAAAAACTTTTGAAATTTGAAATTTAAATATATTAAAAATAATATCTATATATATAAAAATGAATGTATGTGTGTGTGTGTGTGTGTCTGTTTGTCCTTTATGCCTGACCAAACCACTCATTGGAACGCCATGAAACTTTGGGAAGTTATTTAGTATAGTACTGGGAAGGTTTCTAGCAAATAAAATTTTTGAAATAACTTTTCGCTTTAAAATAATCAAGATAAATATTCTAATTTATCTGTTATAATTCAACAATCTGCTCTAAATATTATCATGATGATACGATGATTTTGTAATGTAGAAAATTAGGAAAGACAAAATTCAGGATGACACGGCAATTTATTTGAGACAAGAATAATGATACAATTCCAAGGAAAGATAATATTCCTTTAACTTCCAATTACCGAGGGAAGCAATTAATATTGATTTTATTCAACTTATCGAGTATTTTTCAAGGGACCGGGAAAAAATGTTCACTTTATCGAGAGATTCGTTAGACAAACCTTTACTCGGGTAAAACCCGGGCGAAGCCGGGTACGTCCGCTAGTTATAAATAATTTTTAAAATACGCGTATTATCATGATGCAACAATAGTAAGGACTCATATTCTAAATTTATAAAATTCTGTGAATATTATCTATGATTTTCTCTCTTGGTTGAAAAAAACTGTAATTGCTAATCTATATATATTTGTCTTATGATGCATTAGCGTGCCATCTGTTATGAAGTGATTTGAAACCAAATTTCAGTTTCGTATGAATATATTGATCTATTAGATAATAAAAGGCATATATTGGATTGAATAAAAGATTTATTTTGCCAATATTTCGGCTGGCTGAACGCCAACCTTTATCGAGAGAGGCATTACATTTTTGTATACATATTAGTAAAACAACACTTGAAGTTACACCGCATGAGTTTCTTTTCAATATTGACTATTTCTAACCTTTTTGGATGAGGTATGAAAGGGTGAATTATGAAGAGTAATAATGAACGGAAAAATAAAAGTGTCCAGGGATGGGAATTTAATTTTTCCGTTCATCATTACTCTTCATTATTCACCCTTTCATACCTCATCCAAAAAGGTTAGAAATAGTCAATATTTCACCTTGAAATATATTTTGATTTTTCATTGAAAAGAAACTCATGCGGTGTAACTTCAAGTGTTGTTTTACAATTACAAGCCGCAGTGTATTATATTGTATATATTTTAGTGTATACAAAAATGTAATGTCTCGATTAAGGTTGGCGTTCAGCCAACCGAAATATTGGCAAAATAAATCATCTATTAAATCCAATATATACCTTTTATTATCTAATGAATTAAGTATGGATTGCTCTATTTTCAATATTGATCTATACATAAAGATGTATTTAATAACAGTCTTTTTTGTAAGTGTTTAATCCCCAAGAATTCCTAAATAAAATGAAAAAAAAATGGTAAAAAAATATAATAGATGTAATATGACATAAATATAATCAATAAATAAAAAAAATCTAAAAATATTTAAAAACCAAATCTTTATATTAATATAACACAAGAAAAAGTGAAAAAATTTTGTTATATGATATTTCAAAAGATTTTTTCATATTTATTAATATACCCAAGAAAAAGAGGAAATTAGTTTTGAAACTACTAAATTTAATATATTCACAGAAGCCTAGCAAATATTGCAACTGACAACTCTGCTAACAAACCTACCTACGCTTAATTGATTTTCACCAAGTTCTATTTGTTTTATAAACAAATTTCTAATTTTAATCTGGTCACCAGATTTTTTACTCCTTCTGTGATTATATATTTATTGATTTTTGACTTAGCTTTACTCTTTTCAAATTTTATGTAGAGGTTTATTTATTTATTATTTTTTTCTTGAAAATATTCCACAACTAATTTATCAACTTAAAAATATTAGTTTGTAAAATTTTATTTATTTAAGTTAATCCAGAGAGGTTTTTTTTTTATTCATGTTTTTATCTTTGAAATTATTTAAAGGATTCTAAACTCATCGTATAACAAGCTTCTGCTTCTTTAAATAAATTGAGAGTATATTTACCAAAAGTGAATTAAATTTTAAATATTTAATTTTGAACTATCTTGTATTAGTTTAAAAAACCTGATTTTTATATAAAACCTTCAGTTAAATATATAAAATACTTTAAAATTTGTTTATCTTGAGAATAACTTAAAGTATTTTATATTTTTTAGTGTTGAATTGAAAAATCAAATAAAATATTTGACAATATCATATTTGTTTATTGAATATGTGTTGATGAAATATTTAACGATTTTTTTTAGGAATTTAAAAAGTTCAATTTGGAATATTTGCATATAACATTTGAATTACCTGAAGAATTCGAAATGATCAAAATTTGTTCTGTTTCCTTCACAGAAAAAAGAAAAAACAGACGACCAGAGAAACCAAAGACTAACTATTCACTTCCTTAAATTTTGTCCATGAATGTAACTTAGTATTATAAAATATAAAGTAACACCACGCTATATTTTCGTTTTCTCTTTTAATAAAGTAACTCATATATATTTTTATAGAGTCGCAAGATATATCTATTAACGGTCTTTAAATACATTTTAAATTAAGAATGAGGTGATGAGAAACAGAGCTGGAGCGTTTGCGTTGTTCAAATTTTGGAAGACGGCTGAAGAGAAGGGGAAAATCTATATACATAATCTAATTGATGTAAATAATTATATGTAAATAATCTTTGTCTGGATTAGAATGACGAATCATGTATGGGACTTTGATTCCAGTAAAAGGTTTGTTGCTGCTGTTGTATATAGTCACAGTGTAGAAAATACTATACTATACCTACTACATATATCTCTGTATTCTTAGTTCTCTTCAATTACTCTGTAAACTGGCGAATTCTTTATAGGACGAGAGGTCCTCAATAAAGGCTTTTGTTGTTATTGTTGTACATTTTCAAGTAATTTATTTTACATTTATCAAAGGTTTTCGAACTGAATATCTTTCAAAAGATCCTCTCTCTTCTCAAATATACAAATATGTTACGATGCACTAGCGCGCCATCTGTTATCAAATTACAAAACTATTTTAGAGGCGTAATATTCTTTTTAAAATAAAACAATTTCTACTGTCCTTACTGCAATGGAAAAAAATGTTCATAGTTCATCTAAAATACCCATTCGAAGAGTCAAGCATCAGTATCACTATAAAAGGAAGTTCCAAAAATGCAATATAACAGCGGTATGGTAGATTAAACTGGCGAAACCGCTGGGAGGGTTCACCACTGATGAGCCAGGCCCTCCCTTTAATTTTTTTCCATTGCAGTAAGGACAGTAGAAATTGTTTTATTTTAAAAAGAATATTACGCCTCTAAAATAGTTTTGTAATTTGATACAAATATGTACCAAAAGAGAAACCATCTTTCCTTTTAATTGTTCATCAGAATGATACACTATGTATCACCTTAATGAACAACTTTACTGGTAATGAGAGATAAAGAATGAGCCATAAAACACCAGTTTTGGCAAATTAAGACCAAAAGCCAACAACCTGTGTACCAGGTTTCAGGCTATGACCCTCATCAATACAGGGACGGCTTCGATTTCATAACATCCTATGATAGAGGTTATGGAATCTGTCAAATTTACCAAACAGATGTTTAAGCTTGTGAAATATCAAGGTCCGATTTTCAGTCAATATTACAACATAAAGTATATATTAACATAAAGCAATAACACGTGCCATCTATACATATAAAATGAAAAGATTTAAAAGCATGAATGTTTCTTTTATACATAATACAAACTTCTACTGTCCTTACTGCAATGAAAAAATATATTGGAAGGGCTTGGCTTATCAGTAGTGAATCCTCTCTGCAGTTTCACTAATTTAATCTACCAGACCGCTTCTCAGAGCTTTAATACTGTATTGGACAATTCTGCTTATATACGCAGCACTGAAGGATGGAATCTCAGAAATGGTTTTCAAGAAAACTATGGAAATAAGCTTATCGGACTTTAAATCTTTTCATTCTATAAAGTATATATGTTGATCTTAATATAAAGATATAAGTACTTTAGAAAGGTGTCAGGTCAAAAACTAACTTTTTAAATGTAAAATAAAAAAAAACATTAATAGTTTAGGGGGCTTATTGACTATTAATAATAAATTATATAGCTTTGAATTAACGTGAGAGACAATAATAGTAAATTATATAGCTTTAAATTAACGTGAAAGACAATAATAGTAAATTATATAGCTTTAAATTAACGTGAAAGACAATAATAGTAAATTATATAGCTTTAAATTAACGTGAAAGACAATAATAGTAAATTATATAGCTTTAAATTTACGTGAAAGACAATAATAGTAAATTATATAGCTTTAAATTAACGTGAAAGACAATAATAGTAAATTATATAGCTTTAAATTAACGTGAAAGACAATAATAGTAAATTATATAGCTTTAAATTAACGTGAAAGACAATAATAGTAAATTATATAGCTTTAAATTTACGTGAAAGACAATAATAGTAAATTATATAGCTTTAAATTAACGTGAAAGACAATAATAGTAAATTATATAGCTTTAAATTTACGTGAAAGACAATAATAGTAAATTATATAGCTTTAAATTAACGTGAAAGACAATAATAGTAAATTATATAGCTTTAAATTAACGTGAAAGACAATAATAGTAAATTATATAGCTTTAAATTAACGTGAAAGACAATAATAGTAAATTATATAGCTTTAAATTAACGTGAAGGACAATAATAGTAAATTATATAGCTTTAAATTAACGTGAAAGACAATAATAGTAAATTACTAAATCTCTATTCATGATAAAATTGTGAAAAAGTATTAAAATTACATATATTTTCTCACAATTGGTATTCTTTTTTTAAAAAAACGCTAGCTTTCAAGCGTTAATCGCTCTTCAAGTCGATATTATAGTAAGCCCGTTGAAGAGCGATTAACGCTTGAAAGCTATTACTAAATGTTCTATTAACAAATTAACAAAAACATGAGGCAAAGAATTTCTTGTCGATTTTAAAAAATGTAATCGAGCTTTTGAACATTTCTCAATTTTATTCCTGTAGAAAGAACAGAAATATTCGAAAGCTCAGCTAAAATAAAAAAAACCTTAAAAGAAATTCTTTACCTCACCATTTTGTTATTTTGATAATATACTGTTCCAGGTGATTTATCTAAGTTATAAAATTGATAAGGCACAATTTTTTTGTATCATAGATTATAAACACAAGGCAATAAGACCAAATCCAAATAAATAAATAGTGTGTGACGTTTCGGTAACAGCGTTGTTACCATCTTCAGACAAAAGTACTGAATGAGAGAATTTTACCACAGCATGTTTTTAAATAGTTCCTGTTATCAAGTGTGTAAACAAGATAACAGATAAGAAGATATTTATCTGATAAACAGATGAGATAAACACCTGGTGATTATTATTCTTAGAATTAAAAGTTTTTTCAAATATAATTAAAAGCATATCTATAAATATCATTTATATTTCCTCTATCTTCCATTCTGTTAATTGTAGCACATTTCTTTTGAATGAAAAATGCTTCTTTAAATTGTCTCTTAAAATAATTTTTCTCATAATTTAGTGTATCTTTGTTTCTTTTAGGTTAAAATTAATTATTAACTATTAATTTAATATATATATATATTTAAAATAAATTATTAATTATTAATTGTTTAAATGTTTTAAACAATTAAAAAGGGTTTCCAGAGATGAGTTTCCTTTTTATTTCAAATACCATCTCAAGATTTCGGACATCTCTGTGCCCTTTCACAGAAGAACATATAGAATGAATAAAACACCACCTAATGCTATTCATTCTATAAGTTCTCCTGTGAAAGAGCCGAGATACCCGAAACCTTGAGATGGTATTTGAAATGAAAATAAACTCATCTCTGGACACCTTTTTTTAAATTGTTTAATTAATTAAAAAAAAAGCATCTCCTTATCGTGCAACTAAAAGTTGTTGATGGCTTGCGCCATCTATCGGAATAAATATAAACTATTCTAAGAGATAGAACTCTTCCTGTTTAGATAATCAAGTAAGGTAAAGAACGAAGGAAGATGAGTTTTTTTCCCCTTACTAAATAGTAAAAAATTGTAATTTTTTGAATGAAAACTGTTCTTTATAGAGAGGTGTTCACTAGCGTGAGTGTCCTCTGATGGAGGTTCTATTGTATAACAATTATATGTAAATATTCTATAACTGATTTTCTTTCTAGATTGTTGTGAAGAAAAAATATCCCTCACTAAGTTTAACAATTGAATATAAATATATCTTCCTTCGTTCTTTATTTTACTTGATTATATAAACTATTCGGGTTGATTTTTAATTATTCCAGAATTAGCCAATTATCCATTCTTGATTAATCAAGAAAAGCTAACCACGGATGCGTTTCAGGCTGTTGGCCCTCATCAGCGTGGTGCAAGCTGTACCTCAACGACCAAAAAATTGGTCATTAAGGCATCCTGAAAAATCATGAAACGGGTAGTTAAGGCCAGAATAGCGTGAGAACGCGGCACAATGTGAAAAAATAGTACAAATGTAATATTGTACTGGGATAAGGTGCATAAATTAAGAATAATGTATCTCCTTATCGTGCAACTAAAGGTTGCTGATGGCTTGCGTCATCTATCGGAATAAATATCAACTATTCTGGTTGATTTTTAATTATTCCAGAATTGGCCAAATACCCATTCTTGATTAATCAAGAAAAGCTAACCACGGACGCGTTTCAGGTTATTGGCCCTCATCAGCGTGGTGCAAGCTGTACCTCAACGATCAAAAAATTGTTTAATTAATGTTCAAGAGATTTAAATGAATTGTTATAAAATGTTTTATTGCATTTATATAAAAGTTTTATATAAAATTGTTGAAGCTGTTTGAATGGAATTTCAAAATTGTTGGAAAGAAATAAGTTTTCTAGTAGCTTTAGGTAATGGTAGCTTCTCAGAAATCTTTCCATAGATTAAACGGAAACCTCAAAGGTGAAATTCCGATGTGCAACTCTGAAAAATCGAGTCTTATATAACGATTATATAACATTTTAGGAAACTTTGTGTGAGTTTTATTACTGCACTTTATATATACGTAATAGTGCAAGGTGTCGGATCAATATTTATATAATACTAGACGGGTGACCCGGGCTTCGCCCCGGGATTGACCCGTGTGCATATCTACCCGAGTGATATATATTTAGATGAGATTTTTTTTTATAATTGTTTGTTATTAGCATTATCTATTTGTTTGCATCAGTATAATGTAATCTAAATTGTACTGAAATAAAAATATCCACTTTAATATAATTTGAATTTGCCTATCGTTTTCTTTGTATTTTTTGTACATATGTATTAAAATATTATATGTATATGTATATATATGTGTTCATAGGCGAACTACTTTTAATAAAATATTGAGAAGATTTAGATTTTAAACGTATTTATAACCTTTTAGTACTTGATAGAGGGCGCTGTTCGTAAGCTAAGTAGAATAATTTGAATATATAGTTTTAATAATTAATTTATCTATTTTTTAAAATAGCCTATCGTCTTCCCCGTATTTATTTACCTATGTATGGAAATTTTGGTTTGAATTAGTAAACTACTGCGAATTTGTATACCGGACATACAAACAAACAAACATACAAACAAACAAACATAGAAACATTGATTTATATATATATAGATATTATGATACATTAGCACGCCATCTGTTATCAAAATTCGAAACTATTATAGACGCGTATGATTCTTTTTTAAAAGAGTAAGGACAGTAGAAAATGTTTATTATTGAAAAAGAATCATACGCGTCTATAATAGTTTCGAATTTTATATATGTTTATATACAATTGTTAAATTAAAAAAAAAAACGCTTATTTTGGATTATAATAAGATTATTTATTAATCCAATATCTCGATGGACCAATCTTCCATCTTTTACGAGGGTTTTTGTTATGAAGCACACGGCAGGTCGCAGTGAGCCACGGATGTCTTACAAGCTTATTGGACGATAAACCATCTAATATATATGTGGCGACCACACTTTGCTTCAGCGAGCGCGAACTGGGACAAAGCTTCAAAACACATACTACGGGCAATAAAGTGGCGGCCTCACTATGCTTCAGCAAGCGCAAGCTGGGAGAACACACTACGCATGCGCGCGGGGCGTCATCCGAGACTTTTGCTGGCCACTGGCGTCATAAACAACAAGGCCTGCTCCCAACGGCCGTTACTTCAACCGTTACTTCTTTTCTCTTTATATATTTCTGGCTTTAAATAAATTAATTTTAATTATGATTTTATCAGCGGCATTTCCACAAGCCACACCAACACATCACGCAATCACCATCCCACATATACATTTTAAACAAAGTAAATATAATCAAAAGAAAAACATATGCGATATTTCAGAAAATAATCAAAAGAAAAACATACACAGATATAAAATCAAAAGAAAAACATACACGATATTTCAGATTAAAGGCAAAAATTTATATTTTAGAAGGTTTTATTCAATTGATAAACTTAGTGAGGGAAATGTTTTCTTCGCAACAATCTAGAAAGAAAATAAGTTACAGATTATTTACATAAAATTCTTATACAGTAGTGATGGTATTTTAAATATTTATCTAGTATCAAAATATTCTTCTGTAGATGGATTTACCTATTAGGGTATATTCTTACTTGACTACGTTCAAAATCAAGACATCTTTTTGATTAACATATTTATTTCATAACAGAATGGAAATTTTTTACATATAAAGCTATTTTACGTTGATAGAAATTAAAAACAACAATTTAATATACTAATAGCAGAAAATTCTACAAAGCAAACGAGAGTTCTAAAAAAGCAATTACAATTTTGCCGAATATAATTAAACATAAAAACTATTCATAGAAATATATATTTGACAATATGTACAGAAGCCGTTGGCCGGATCCCAACAAGTAGAACCTCCATGAGAGGACACTCACGCTAGTGAACACCTCTCTATAAAGAACAGTTTTCATTCGAAAAATTGCCATTTTTTACTATTTAGTAACTCTTGAAGTAGTTTCTCGAAACTATTTTTTTATTTGAATTTTAAAAATGTATTTTTATGAATCTCTATTGTATCTGTTGCACGCCTTTGCGGTGACAGTGGCTTGATGAAGCGCGACCTCGTGATAGCTTGACTCCTAATATCTGAATAGAGAAACTCTGCAAAAACTTTTATATTTATTTAATTCAATTATACGTTCTACAAGCTTGATACCTTAATATGATTGAGTGAAGATAAGAAAGAAGAAAGTAGTATGGGTAGATACAGGAGTTCTATCTATGCTTCATTTCTTCCTGCTGTTGTTGTCGTGTCCAAAGAAGAGCCTCAGATGTCTCCATGCATCTCCATCACAGCAGCAGCAATGTCCTCTATCTTGGGTGTGTATACTGTATTGTTGTTGTTGTCGTGTCCAAAGAAGAGCCTCAGATGTCTCCATGCATCTCCATCACAGCAGCAGCAATGTCCAATATCTTGGGTGTGTAAAGCTGCTGCTCTGGGTCTATGTCAATTTTCTGCAAGGCTGGGGCCATTGCTGGACATGAGAATATGTTGGTAGGTGTTAGTTCCACACCAGGACAGTTGTTGCATGCTTTATAAGTTCTTGTGCCATCTGGATGTATTGTCATTCCTTTATAGTGTTTAGTTTTAAGTTCTATTTCTTCCTGTGACAATTTTTTTTCACAATTAAACAACTCTTTTGACATCTCGTCAATCTTTACACTCAAAGGGAGTTATAAGGTAATAATAATGGTAGGAATGAAGAGAGATATATACAATCGACGTAGCCCTCTCCGAGGGCACGTCCGGATCAGGAGCTTAAAGCCGCCTTGAATCTAGACAGATCCCTGCCATTTGGGGAGTTCATGTTCGGAACATGTTTGATGATAATATCGAAGAATTTGTCGAGAAGAATCTTGTCTTCAGGCGTGAGTAGCGCGAGGAGGTGCTCCGTTTGTTCTTCGTAATAGACCGCGAGTATGATATCCATCCTGACCACATTATTCTTGTTATATATGGAGTCAGGAATTCTCGATCCTTCAATCGGATGAGTAAATTTTCTATGTCCACATATTTCTTTATGTGGTGAACCTGTATAAGACCGGTTGTCTTAATAAAGCTGTGCGGGTAGATAATTGCTTATATTTAAAAAGCAACAAATGTTTTTATAAAAAGAAACTAGATCAATATTGCCCTTACAAAATGCTATGATTACTCATAGCCACTTGTCGGATTGGACATAAGCCAAAATAGTTTTTATACCAAACAAAATATTTCCTTAAACTTGGAGTATTTAACTTTAAATATTTTTTGTTTATTTATCAAAGAGAAATTTGGATTTATTTTCGCGAAGGATCTTTCACCGAAATATTTACAATTTTCAATATTTCCCCACTTTTTCTTGAAGGATCTAATGTGTGTGGAATCGCTTATATCTATATTACGAGAAAACTTTAGAAAGAGAAAGATTGAAACTGATTTTTATTACAATGTCCATATAGGATTATATAAGGTTAAATACAGAATAAATAAGATTATATAATGATAAATATATGAATAAATAGATATAAATATATAAAATAATCGATAAATATACATATATAAAAATATGAAAAAAAAAATAGAAAAAAAAATAAAAAGGTCAAATGTTGATATTAAAAATAAAAAAGGCATATCCTGACCAGGAGCACATGTGCGTTTCAGAAGGCAGAGCGCCATCTGGTGGAACAGAAATCAACTAAACATTGATTTAACCTGTTCCCTGATATTTGGCCAACCCAATTTTTTGATAAATCAAGAAAAGCCATTCACGAACGCGTTTCGCGCTGCAGTTTGTGTACCATTCTGGTTTCAAATTTTCTACTATAATTTGATTTTCTTCTACTTTTGATTATATTACCAAAAGAAAAAAATTCGCGAAGAGAAGAGTTTTTCTTGTAAGGTTTTTTTTATTAAGATTTCGAAAATTTCTACTCTTCTTATTTTGACGCCTGCAGAAGGCTCTAAATACTCGAAAGCTCGGCTAAATAAGAATCTAACAAGAAATTCTTCGTTTCAAGATTTTGTTCTTTTGATAAATAATGCTCCCCATATGATTATTCAACTTAAGATTCTGTTTAAAAATTCTATATATAGTTACGAGCGTCATTCCTCAACTCCTAATCAACAATCAGTCATCAGTTTTCATCTCTGTCACCGTTTGCTTTTTTTTTTTGGAATGGCGCCCTCCTATTGGTTGGCTACGGTCACGCCACCTTTGCCCCCCCCCCACTCGCCTTTTCCTTTATGTAATTATTGTGTTGGAGCGGGTCGTTCCTTAAATAAATGCATATATTAGTTAATAACCAAATGGAATCCTCTCTTTCTTTTTCCCAGTAAGAGACGCCTACGGAAGCCAACAGTACATAGACAGATATTGCCTTATGCCTTATTCTGTCTGAAGCTCACGGAAAGAATGCGCGCCCATTGGCTGCCGGCGAACACGTGTCCTCCCTGCCCCCCTCTAGACAACCCTGTTATCAGCTTTGTGATACATACACCTGTCTATAGCGGCCACCCTGTCTATAGCGGTCACTTTAGGCAACCCTGTTATCAGCAGTGTGATACATACACCTGTCTATACAGACCACCCTGTCTATGGCGGCCACTCTAGACAACCCTGTTATCAGCTGTGTGATACATACACCTGTCTAAACAGACCACCCTGTCAATAGCGACCACTCTAGACAACCCTGTTATCAGCTGTGTGATACATCCACCTGTCTATACAGACCACCCTGTATATAGCGGCCACTCTAGACAACCCTGTTATCAGCTGTGTGATACATCCACCTGTCTATACAGACCACCCTGTATATAGCGGCCATTCTAGATAACCCTGTTATCAGCTGTGTGATACATACACCTGTCTATAGCGGCCACTCTAGACAACCCTGTTATCAGCTGTGTGATACATCCACCTGTCTATACAGACCACCCTGTCTAAAGCGGTCACTTTAGGCAACCCTGTTATCAGCAGTGTGATACATACACCTGTCTATACAGACCACCCTGGCTATTGCGGCCACTCTAGGCAACCCTGTTATCAGCTGTGTGATACATCCACCTGTCCATACAGACCACCCTGACTGTAGCGGCCACTCTAGGCAACCCTAGGAAGCAAGATGTATACAAGGTGTAGACAAGATGAAGATCTAGATGAAGATTAAAACGTTTTTAAAATATATTCGCACTCGGGTAAAACCCGGGCGTTGCCCGGGCCATTCGTCTAGTAGACAGATAACGCACATAGGCTATAGTTATTAACTAACATATGCAATTATTTAAGGCGCCAATTTATAATTGTAACAAATAGTATTTGAATCAAAACATTCAATCGGGTAAAACACGGGCGTTGCCCGGGTTATTCGTCTAGTAGACAGATAACGCACATAGGCTATAGTTATTAACTAACATATGCAATTATTTAAGGCGCCAATTTATAATTGTAACAAATAGTATTTGAATCAAAACATTCAATCGGGTAAAACACGGGCGTTGCCCGGGTCATTCGGCTAGTATGAATATAAACAGTAAAAATGAGTATCTTTATTCGTGCAAAGTACAAGCTTTCGGATCTTTATAATCCTTCTACAGACATAGCTATAAGTTGAGAGAATGCGGATATATTG
>CP092868.1:27463665-27481956 GCA_030710605.1 Cordylochernes scorpioides
ACCGGAAAAAATGTTCACTAGCTAAAACGATGATTTTGTAATGTAGAAAATTAGGAAAGACAAAATTCAGGATGACACGGCACACAGGGACCGGGAAAAAATTATCACTTTATCGAGAGATTCACGACCATGATTTTATTCAACTTTTCGAGTATTTTTCAAGGGACCGGGAAAATATGTTCACTAGATAAAACGATGATTTTGTAATGTAGAAAATTAGGAAAGACAAAATTCAGGATGACACGGCACACAGGGACCGGGAAAAAATAATCACTTTATCGAGAGATTCACGACCATGATTTTATTCAACTTATCGAGTATTTTTCAAGGGACCGGGAAAATATGTTCACTAGATAAAACGATGATTTTGTAATGTAGAAAATTATGAAAGACCAAATTCAGGATGACACGGCACACAGGGACCGGGAAAAAATGTTCACTTTATCGAGAGATTCAAATTAACGAGTTTCAAATTATCAAAATATATATATTTTTTTATAAGTTTATAGAGAATTGTTTTAACAAATGTTCGCTAGACAAACCTTCACTCGGGTAAAACCCGGGCAAAGCCGGGTACGTCCGCTAGTTAGAATATGAAAAATAGTACAAATATGACATTGTACTGGGAGATGCCTTTTTCTTAATATATATTAGGTTTCTCAATAAATTCTTTCTCTCTTTCTTTATATAAATATTTATTCCATTATGTGAAACACAACTATGTAAAGTAGCCATATTTTAGCCATATAAATGTTAAAGAAAGTTACATACACAATTTGTCAGATAGCTGGTAACATCAATTTGTCGGCAGCTTCTGAAAAATGTCGGTAGATGGAGCTGTGGTCCGAACAAGTTTCTTCCATTGGAGCCCTTTTGTTAACTCCGCAAAATATTTTTCTTGGCTCAGAACAACATATTTCTTCTTGCCCCAGGGGAGGGGCTGAGATTCTTCCCCCTCGGAGGGATTCTTTTAAACCCTCAATATCTCATCTACCACACTTTCTATCATGTACTATTTTCTTATAATTAATTACATTATTGCTAATTAACACGTATATTTGAGTCACAAGACGATTCATCAATTAAGTTTATATAAAAAGGCGTACCTGGATCTATAAAGAAAAAAAAAACAATGTGTGCAATAAATTGATAAAGAGGGAGCAATCTCTCGAAATATTTTGAGAAAAAAATGTTTTTTTTTTCTTTATAGATCCACGTACGCCCTTTTATATAAAATTAACACGTATATGATTTAATTGATATTGTGTTTTCTACCTATTGATCTTTTTATGTTTATAAATGGTGGTGGTAGTGCTTATCTCCATGGTTAAACCAATTCCTGAAGTCCACTCCTCTCCAATTTTGCGATGGTAGTTATAGGCCTGGAATATAGGTCCTCTATTGTCAGTTCTGAGCATGATATGTTCCGGAGAAGCTTCCGCACTATTCCATTTCAAACAGTTATTGAAGGTATTTTGTCCATTTTGAAATCTTATAAATAGTGTTGCACTAGGCTGCGGTTTGGCAGATTCTTCAGTCTTGATTCTCTCCTCGGACGTGTCTTGCATCTTTCCAGAACGTGTCTCAACCATCCTACAAGGTTAAACCAGTCAATAATAAGACAACTATATATTTAGGTAGCACCTAGAATATCTCTTTATTTATCATATCAAAGTTTGGTGGAGTAGTCAGTGTATCAAAATACAAATGATATAGTACATAATATTTCATAATAATATTCTGTTTAATAAAAATAAATAAATATATAATTTAAATTTTAAATATATTAAAAATATTGAAAAAATAGTACAAATGTGATATTGTACTGGGATAATTATGAAAAAAAGGCATCTTCTTATCGTGCAACTGAAAGTTGCTGATGGCTTGCGCCATCTATCGGAATAAATATCAACTATTCTCGTTGATTCTCGTATTCTCGTCCGTGGTTAGCTTTTCTTGATTAATGAAGAATGGGTATTTGGCCATTTCTGGAATAATTAAAAATCAACGAGAATAGTTGATATTTATTCCGATAGATGGCGCAAGCCATCAGCAACTTTCAGTTGCACGATAAGGAGATGCCTTTTTTCATTAAAAATAATATTATAAATAATTTTTTAAAAAACGCGCATTAATCATGATGCAACAATAGTAAGGACTCATATTCTAAATTTAGATAATTCTGTAAATATGATTTTCTCTCTTGGTTTAAAAAACCGTAATTGATAAACTATATATGTTTATTTGTATTATGATGCATTAGCGTGCCATCTGTTATGAAGTAATTTGAAACCAAATTTCAGTTTCGTATGAATATATTGATCTATTAGATAATAAAAGGCATATATTGGATTTAATAAAATATTTATTTTGCCAATATTTCGGCTGGCTGAATGCCAACCTTTATCGAGGCATTACATTTTTGTATACATATTAGTAAAACAACACTTGAAGTTACACCGCATGAGTTTCTTTTCAATGAAAAATCAAAATTTATTTCAAGGTGAAATATTGACTATTTCTAACCTTTTTGGATGAGGTATGAAAGGGTGAATTATGAAGAGTAATAATGAACGGAAAAATAAAAGTGTCCAGGGATGGGAATTTTATTTTTCCGTTCATCATTACTCTTCATAATTCACCCTTTCATACCTCATCCAAAAAGGTTAGAAATAGTCAATATTTCACCTTTAAATATATTTTGATTTTTCGTTGAAAAGAAACTCATGCGGTGTAACTTCAATTGTTGTTTTACAATCACAAGCCGGAGTGTATTATATTGTACACATATTAGTTTATACAAAAATGTAATGTCTCGATAAAGGTTGGCGTTCAGCTAACCGAAATATTAGCAAAATAAATATTTTATTAAATCCAATATATGCCTTTTATTATCTAATGAATTAAGTATGGATTGCTCTATTTTCAATATTGATCTATACATAAAGATTTATTTAATAACCGTCTTTTTTAAAAGTGTTTAATCCCCAAGAATTCCTTAATAAAACGAAAAAAAAAGGTAAAAATATAATAGATGTAATATGACATAAATATAATCAATGAATAAAAAAAAATCTAAAATATTTTAAAACTAAATCTTTATATTAATATAACACAAGAAAAAGTGAAAAATGTTGGTTATACGATATTTCAAAATATTTTTTTCATACTTATTAATATACCCAAGAAAAAGAGGAAAATAGTTTTGAAACTACTAAATTTAATATATTCACAGAAGCCTAGCAATTATTGCAACTGACAACCCTGCTAACAAACCTACCTACGCTTAATTGATTTTCACCAAGTTCTATTTGTTTTATAAACAAATTTCTAATTTTAATCTGGTCACCAGATTTTTTACTCCTTCTGTGATTATATATTTATTGATTTTTGACTTAGCTTTACTCTTTTCAAAATTTATGTAGAGGTTTATTTATTTATTATTTTTTTCTTGAAAATATTCCACAACTAATTTATCAACTTAAAAATATTAGTTTGTAAAATTTTATTTATTTAAGTTAATCCAGAGAGGTTTTTTTTTATTCATGTTTTTATCTTTGAAATTATTTAAAGAATTCTAAACTCATCGTATAAAACAAGCTTCTGCTTCTTTAAATAAATTGAGAGTATATTTACCAAAAGTGAATTAAATTTTAAATATTTAATTTTGAACTATCTTGTATTAGTTTTAAAAACCTGATTTTTATATAAAACCTTCATTTAAATATATAAAATACTTTAAAATTTGTTTATCTTGAGAATAACTTAAAGTATTTTATATTTTTTAGTGTTAAATTAAAAATAAATCAATTTTTTTGAGAATTTTATTTTTGTTTATTGTGTACTAGCGGATGTGCCCGGCTTCGCCCGGGTTTTACCCGAGTAAAGGTTTGTATAACGAACATTTGTTAAAACAATTCTCTATAAACATATAAAAAAAAGAAAGATATATTTTGATGATTTGAAACTCGTAAATTTGAATCTCTCGATAAAGTGATCATTCTTTCCCGGTCCCTTGTGCCGTGTCATCCTGAATTTTGTATTTCCTAATTTTCTATATTACAAAATAATCGTTTTATCTAGTGAACATATTTTCCCGGTCCCTTGAAAAATACTCGATAAGTTGAATAAAATCATGGTCGTGAATCTCTCGATAAGGTGATCATTTTTTCCCGGTCCCTGTGTGCCGTGTCATCCCGAATTTTGTATTTCCTCGATAAAGTGAACATTTTTTACCGTTCCCTGTGAGCCGTGTCATCCTGAATTTTGTCTTTCCTAATTCTATACATTACAAAATCATCGACACGGGATATCATTTAATGTTGTCTAAAGGGGGTTAAGAGAGCAGTCTCTTTCAAATGAAAAATGCTTTAATTAAGCAGATGTTTAAAGTATAATATATGAGAGAGGCAATCTTACAGGTTGTCGACGCTGTAAAATCCCCAGAGAGAGTGTTTTTGTAGCATCATGCTGTGACTCACACGATGTCCCAAGGTCATCAGGAGCAGCAAACTAAGCCTATCTCCGTCTCAATGGTAGGGCTGCTTGCGAGTTAAATATACAAATCTGCAAATAACTCTAAGGATATTCAAGATATTCAAGAAATTTTTTTTCGTAAACCTTTCCGGGAATACACCTCATAATATCCCAAAATTTCACGGCGATTGGATGTATGGTTTTTGAATCCATAGAGGACACACACACACACAGACAGACAGACAGACAGACAGACAGACATTCATTTTTATATATATAGATATGTTGATGAAATATTTAACGATTTTTATTTAGGAATAAAAAAGTTTAATTTGGAATATTTGCATATAACATTTGAATTACCTGAAGAATTCGAAATGATCAAAATTTGTTCTGTTTCCTTCGCAGAAAAAAGAAAAAACAGACGACCAGAGAAACCAAAGCCTTTTTAATTCCTTAAATTTTATCCATGAATGTAACTTAGTATTATAAAATATAAAGTAACTCATATATATTTTTATAGAGTCGCAAAACATATCTATTAAAACGTCTTTAAATACATTTTCAATTAAGAATGAGGTGATGAGAAACAGAGCTGGAGCGTTTGCGTTGTTCAAATTTTGGAAGACGGCTGAAGATAAGGGAAAGCTATATACATAATCTAATTGATGTAAATAATTATATGTAAATAATCTTTGTCTGGATTAGAATGACGAATCCTGTATGGGACTTTGATTCCAGTAAAAGGCTTGTTGCTGCTGTTGTATATAGTCACAGTGTAGAAAATACTATACTATACCTACTACATATATCTCTGTATTCTTAGTTCTCTTCTCTTCAATTACTCTGTAAACTGACGAATCCGTTATAGGACGAGAGGTCCTCAATAAAGGCTTTTGTTGTTGTTGTTGTTGTATATAGTCACAGTGTAGAAAATACTATACTATACCTACTACATATAGGTTTCTCTCTGTATTCTTAGTTCTCTTCAATTATTCTGTAAACTTTATAGGACGAGAGGTCCTCAATAAAGGCTTTTGTTGTTGTTGTTGTTGTATATAGTCACAGTGTAGAAAATACTATACTATACCTACTACATATAGGTTTCTCTCTGTATTCTTAGTTCTCTTCAATTACTCTGTAAACTGGCGAATCCTTTATAGGACGAGAGGTCCTCAATAAAGGCTTTTGTTGTTGTTGTTGTATATAGTCACAGTGTAGAAATATACTATACTATACCTACTACATATAGGTTTCTCTCTGTATTCTTAGTTCTCTTCTCTTCAATTACTCTGTAAACTGGCGAATCCTTTATAGGACGATAGGTCCTCAATAAAGGCTTTTGTTATTGTTGTACATTTTCAAGTAATTTACTTTACATTTATCAAAGGCTTACGAACTAAATATCTTTCAAAAGATCCTCTCTCTTCTCAAATATACAAATATGTTACGATGCACTAGCGCGCCATCTGTTATCAAATTACAAAACTATTTTAGAGGTGTAATATTCTTTTTAAAATAAAACAATTTCTACTGTCCTTACTGCAATGGAAAAAAATGTCCATAGTTCATCTAAAATACCCATTCGAAGAGTCAAGCATCAGTATCACTATAAAAGGAAGTTCCAAAAATGCAATATAACAGCGGTATGGTAGATTAAACTGGCGAAACCGCTGGGAGGGTTCACCACTGATGAGCCAAGCCCTCCCTTTAATTTTTTTCCATTGCAGTAAGGACAGTAGAAATTGTTTTATTTCAAAAAGAATATTACGCCTCTAAAATAGTTTTGTAATTTGATACAAATATGTACCAAAAGAGAAACCATCTTTCCTTTTAATTGTTCATCAGAATGATACACTATGTATCACCCTAGTGAACAACTTTACTGGTAATGAGAGATAAAGAATGAGCCATAAAACACCAGTTTTGGCAAATTAAGACCAAAAGCCAACAACCTATATACCATGATTTCAGGCTATGTCCCTCATCAGTACAGGGGCGGCTTCGATTCCATAACATCCTATGATAGAGGTTATGGAATCGGTCAAATTTACCAAACAGATGTTTAAGCTTGTGAAATATCAAGGCCCGATTTTCAGTCAATATTACAACATAAAGTATATATTTGTTCATATTTCGATGGGCTAAACGACCATCTTTTTCTAGGATCTCATCCCTTTTCGCGGCAAGCCGCGTGCTACACTCGAGACACGGGCGTCTCACAATCTCCCCGGGCGAAAATCATCCAAATGAAAATGTAATGCACGCAAACAAACATCGTACAATACTAATTAAAATAAATGAATAAATAGAGTGAAAAGTAAATATCTATATATACAAAATAAATATTCGGCTATTGCATTATGAATGAAGACATTTCACTGAAGTTCATATATACATAGAGGTTCCTATTCTAGGAGCATCTAAATTGTGTAAAAGTATATATTAACACAAAGCAATAACGCGCCATCTATACATATAAAATGAAAGGATTTAAAAGCACGAATGGTTCTTTTATACATAATACAAACTTCTACTGTCCTTACTGCGATGAAAAATATATTGGGGGGGCTTGGCTCATCAGTGGTGAACCCTCCCAGCGGTTTCATTAATTTAATCCACAAGACCGCTTCTCAGAGCTCTAATACTGTATTGGATCATTCTGCTTATATATGCTACACTGAAGGGTGGACTCTCAGAAATGGTTTTCAAGAAAACTATGGACATAAGCTTATAGGACTTTAAATCCTTTCATTTATTAAAGTATATATGTTGGTCTTATTATAGAGATATAAGTACTTTAGAAAGGTGTCAGTTCTAAAACTAACTTTTTAAATGTAAAATAAAAAAAACATTAATAGTTTAGGGGGCTTATTGACTATTTAATAGTAAATTATATAGCGTTGAATTAACGTGAGAGACAATAATAATAAATTACTAAATCTCTATTCATGATAAAATTGTGAAAAAGTATTAAAATTACATATATATTCTCACAATGAGTATCTTTTTTATTTAAAAACGCTAGCTTTCAAGCGTTAATCGCTCTTCAAGTCGATATTATTGTAAGCCCGTTGAAGAGCGATTAACACTTGAAAGCTATTACTAAATGTTCTATTAACAAATTAACAAAAACATGAGGCAAAGAATTTATTGTAGATTTTAAAAATGTAATCGAGCTTTTGAGCATTTCTCAATTTTATTCCTGTAGAAAGAACTGAAATATTCGAATGCTCGGCTAAAAAAAAAAACCTTAAAAGAAATTCTTTACCTCACTATTTTGTTATTTTGATAATATACTGTTCCAGGTGATTTATCTAAGTTATAAAATTGATAAGGCACAATTTGGATTATAGATTATAAACACAAGGCAATAAGACCAAATCCAAATAAATAAATAGTGTGTGACGTTTTGGTAACAGCGTTGTTACCATCTTCAGACAAAAGTACTGAATGAGAGAATTTTACCACAGCATGCTTTTAAATAGTTCCTGTTATCAAGTGTGTAAACAAGATAACAGATAAGAAGATATTTATCTGATAAACAGATGGGATAAACACCTGGTGATTATTATTCTTAGAATTAAAAGTTTTTTCAAATATAATTAAAAGCATATCTATAAATATCATTTATATTTCCTCTTTCTTCCATTCTGTTAATTGTAGCACATATCTTTTGAATGAAAAATGCTTCTTTAAATTGTCTCTTAAAATAATTTTTCTCATAATTTAGTATCTTTGTTTCTTTTAGGTTAAAATTAATTATTAATTATTAATTTGATATATTTAAAATAAATTATTAATTATTAAATGTTTTAAACAATTAAAAAGGGTTTCCAGAGATGATTTTCTTTTTATTTCAAATACCATCTCAAGATTTCGGACATCTCTGTGCTCTTTCACAGAAGAACATATAGAATGAATAAAACACCACCTAATGCTATTGATTATATAAGTTCTCCTGTGAAAGAGCCGAGATACCCGAAAGCTTAAGATGGTATTTGAAATGAAAATAAACTCATCTCTTGACACCTTTTTTTAAATTGTTTAATTAATTAAGAAAAAGGCATCTCCTTAATGGTTCAACTAAAAGTTGCTGATGGCTTGCGCCATCTATCGGAATAAATATAAACTATTCTAAGAGATAGAACTCTTCCTGTCTAGATAATTAAGTAAAGTAAAGAACGAAGGAAGATGAGTTTTTTTCCCCTTACTATATGGTAAAAAATGGTAATTTTTAGAATGAAAACTGTTCTTTATAGAGAGGTGTTCACTAGCGTGAGTGTCCTCTGATGGAGTTTCTATTGTATAACAATTATATGTAAATATTCTATAACTGATTTTCTTTCTAGATTGTTGTGAAGAAAACATATCCCTCACTAAGTTTATTAATTGAATATAAATATATCTTCCTTCGTTCTTTACTTTACTTGATTATATAAACTATCCTGGTTGATTTTTAATTATTCTAGAATTGGCCAAATACCCATTCTTGATTAATCAAGAAAAGCTAACCACGGATGCGTTTCGGGCTGTTGGCCCTCATCAGCGTGATGCAAGCTGTACCTTAACGACCAAAAAATTGGTCATTAAGGCATCCTGAAAAATAATGAAACGAGTAGTTAAGGCCAGTATTGCGTGAGAACGCTACACAATGTGAAAACATAGTACAAATGTGATATTGTACTGGGATAAGGTGCATAAATTAAGAAAAAGGTATCTCCTTATCGTGCAACTAAAAGTTGCTGATGGCTTGCGCCATCTTCGGAATAAATATAAACTATTCTGGTGTATTTTTAATTATTCCAGAATTGGCCAAATACCCATTCTTTATTAATCAAGAAAAGCTAACCACGGACGCGTTTCAGGTTATTGGCTCTCATCAGCGTGGTGTAAGCTGTACCTCAACCATCAAAAAATTGTTTAATTAATGTACAGGAGATTTAAATCAATTGTTATAAAATGTTTTATTGCATTTAAACATATAAAAGTTTTATATAAAATTGTTGAAGCTGTGTGAATTGAATTTCAAAAGTGTTGGAAAGAAATAAGTTTTCTAGTAGCTTTAGGTAATGGTAGCTTCTCAGAAATCTTTCCATAGATTAAACGGAAACCTCAAAGGTGAAATTCCGATGTGCAACTCTGAAAAATCGAGTCTTATATAACGATTATATAACATTTTAGGAAACTTTGTGCGAGTTTTATTACTGCACTTTATATATACGTAATAGTGAAAGGTATGATCAATACTTATAAAATACAAGGTGGGATCAATAAATAAGGTGAATTATAATTTATTTAAAAAAATAAGAACGGTATTAAAAATTAGGACTTGATTTATTCAAAATAATCACCTTGGATTTATATACATCGTCTCCATCGTTCTGGCAACTTGTAAATACCCTCTTTATAGGCACTCTTAGGAAGCGTGTGAAAAAAATCTTGCACCACTTTCTGGACATCTCCATCCGAATCAAATCGCTTTCCCTTTAACTCCTTTAGTAGTCCAAAAAGGAAAGAGTCAGAGGGGGCTAGGTCTGGACTATATGCAGGATATGTTCTAAAACTTCAAAACCTAATTTAATGATTGTAGATACAGTTTTACATGATGTATGCGGCCTTGCATTATCATGAAGGAAGAGAACACCTTTACTAAGCTTCCCTCTTCTTTTGTTTATTATACAGGGCTTTAGCTTATTTACAAGAATGTCCCAATAAAGGTCGCTGTTCATACGTTGTCTATGGTAAAAATGGATAATTTTTTATCCTCCAAAATTAAGTTTTCAACCGCATTTATCGTGATTGGCGTCGCTGTAACACTTGGTCGTCCAGGTCGCTCATATCGGTACATGTAATTCGTCCATTTTTGAACCCGTTAACCCATTTATAAATGTTTTTTGAGACAAACAAGACTCACCATAGATATTTTTCATTCTTTGGCATATTTGAGATGTTTGAATACCTTCTGAATTCAAGAAACGAATAACTGCACGTTGTTCAAGCGTTGTGCAATCCTTCAAGGGAGCTTTCATTTTAGTTTATTTATAAGTCTCGCGCCGCGCGTGGGAAAAAAGAACAGAACACCTTAAATAGTCTCTCGATGTTATATTTTAATATTCTGTGGTTTAAATTATTTTAGCTTTTTTAATTTTTAAGAAATAAGATAATTCACCTTATTTATTGATCCCCCCTTGTATATTAAGATACATTAGCGCGCCATCTGTTATCAAAATTCGAAACTATTATAGACGCGTATGATTCTTTTTTAGATGAGTAGGGACAGTAGAAATTTTTAAAATTACAAATATATTCTCACAATGAGTATCTTTTTATTGAAAAAACGCTAGCTTTCAAGTGTTAATCGCTCTTCAACGGGCTTACTATAATATCGACTTTATCCCACCAGAAATATTTACAAAAACAAACGCACGCAGCGTGGATATTTATAACTGAAAATTTTTAAATTGGTTTGTAATTTAACTATTTTATGAAATATGTCTATTTTAATTTTTAGGGCATCCAGAACCTATAAAATTGATCTATTGATTTCTTCTGAGATATCTAAGGTATTGTGATGGTATCTTCCTGTTTATGCTGTTATATTCATTGGAAACGAGAGATTCTAAGAGTAACCTTTGATATTTGTTCTTAATGTTTTTGTAGTGGTAAAGATACTCATTGTGATTAAATTATTTGTAATTTAAAAACTTTTTTCACAATTTTATCATGAACAGTAGAAATTGTTTATTATTGAAAAAGAATCATACGCGTCTTAAATAGTTTCGAATTTTATATAATATATGTTTATATAATATTGTGTCGTGATATTTCAGATTAGAGGCAAACAGTTCTATTTTAGAAGGTTTTATTCAATTGATTAACTTAATAAGTCATATGTTTTCTTCACAACAATCTAGAAATAAAATCAGTTATAGAATATTCAGATATAATTCTTATACAGTAGAACCTTCATGAGAGGACATTCTTGTTAGAGGACACCTCTCTATAAAGAACAGTTTTCATTCGAAAAATTACCATTTTTACTATCTAGTAACTCTCTTGTTAGAGGACACCTCTCTATAAAGAACAGTTTTCATTCGAAAAATTACCATTTTTACTATTTAGTAACTCCCCGGTAAAAGGATACGTCTCTATAAAGAACAGTTTTCATTCGAAAACTTTCCATTACTACATAGTTTCTCGAAACTATTTTTATATTTGATTTTATTTTTGAAAATGTATTTATGTGAATCTCTATTGTATGTATGTTGCACGCCTTTGCGGAGCCAGTGGCCTGATGAAGCACGACCTCGTGAAAGCTTGACTCCTAATATCTGAATAAAGAAACTCTGCAAATATTTTAATATTTATTTAATTCAATTATAAGTTTTACAAGCTTGATACCTTAATATGATTGAGTGGAGATAAGAAAGAAGAGGGTAATATGGGTAGATATAGGAGCTCCATTTATGCTTCATTTCTTCCTGTTGTTGTTGTCGTGTCCAATGAATAGCCTCAGATGTCTCCATGCATCTCTATCACAGCAGCAGCAATGTACACTATCTTGGGTGTATATACTGTGTTGTTGTTGTTGTCGTGTCCAATGAAGAGCCTCAGATGTCTCCATACATCTCTATCACAGCAGCAGCAATGTCCACAATCTTGGGTGTGTAAAGCTACTGCTCTAGGTCTATGTCAATTTTATGTAAGGCTGCGGCCATTGCTGGGCATGAGAATATGTGAGTATGTGTTAGTTCCACACCAGGACAATTGTTACATGTTCTATAGGTTCTTGTGACATCTGGATGTATTGTCATTCCTTTATAGTGTTTTGTTCTAAGTTCTATTTCTTCCTGTGACAATTAATTTTGACAATCAAACAACTTTATTGACATCTCGTCAATCTTTACTCTCAAAGGGAGTTATAAGGTAATAATAATGGTAGGAATGAAGAGAGATATATACAATCGACGTAGCCCTCTCCGAGGGTACGTCCGGATCAGGAGCTTAAAGCCGCCTTGAATCTAGACAGATCCCTGTTATTTGGGGAGTTCATGTTCGGAACATGTTTGATGATAATGTCGAAGAATTTGTCGAGAAGAATCTTGTCTTCAGGCGTGAGTAGCCCGAGGAGGTGCTCCGTTTCTTCTTCGTAATAGACCGCGATATCCATCCTGATCACATTATTCTTGTTATATATGGAGTCAGGAATTCTCGATCCTTCAATCGGATGAGTAACTTTTCTATGTACACATATTTCTTCCTGTGGTGAACCTGTATAAGACCGGTTGTCTTAATAAAGCTATGTGTGTGTGGGGGTAGATAATTGTTTGTATTTAAAAAGCAACAAATGTTTATATAAAAGAAACTAGATCAATATTGCCCTTACAAAATTCTACTTATAGCCACTTGTCGGATTGGACATGAGCCAAAACAGTTTTTATGCCATACAAAAAATTCCTTTAAATTTGGAAGTATTTAACTCTCTTTCTCTCAATATTTTTTGGTTAATTCATCAAATAAATTTGGATATATTTTCGAAGGATCTTTCACCGAAATATTTACAATTTTCAATGTTTCCCCACTTTTTCTTGAAGGATCTCATGACATCGTTTATATCTATATTACGAGAAAACTTTAGAAAGAGAGAAAGAGATATTGAAACTGATTTATTTCAATGTCCATATAAGATTATATAAGGTTAAATACAGAATAAGAATATAAATAAATAAGATTATATAATGATAAATATATGAATAAATATATATAAATAGATAAAATAATCGATAAATATACATATATAAAAATATGAAAAAAAAAATTAAAAAATTAAAAGGTCAGGTGTTGATATTAAAAATAAAAAAGGCATATCCTGACCAGGAGCACATGTGCGTTTAAGAAGGCAGAGCGCCATCTGGTGAAACAGAAATAAACTATTCATTGATTTAGCCTCTTCCTTGATATTTGGCCAACCCAATTTATTGATAAATCAAGAAAAGCCATCCACAAACGCGTTTCGCGCTGCAGTCTGTGTACCATTCTGGTTTCAAATTTTCGACTATAATTTGAGTTTCTTATACTTTTGATTATATTACCAAAAGAAAAAGATTCGTGAAGAGAAGAGCTCCTTGTAAGGTTTTTTTTTATTAAGATTTCGAAAATTTCTACTCTTCTTATTTTGACTCCTGTAGAAGGATCTAAATACTCTAAAGCTCGGCTAAATAAAAATCAAACAAGAAATTCTTCGTTTCAAGATTTTGTTCTTTTGATAAATAATGCTCCCCATATGATTATTCAACTTAAGATTCTGTTTAAAAATTCTATATACAGTTACGAGCGTCATTCCTCATCTCCTAATCAACAATCAGTCATCAGTTTTCATCTCTGTCACCGTTTGCTTTTTTTTTGGAATGGCGCCCTCCTATTGGTTGGCTACGGTCACGCCACCTTTGCCCCCCCCCCCCACTCGCCTTTTCGTTTATGTAATTATTGTGTTGGAGCGGGTCGCTCCTTAAATAAATGCATATATTAGTTAATAACCAAATGGAATCCTCTCTTTCTTTTTCCCAGTAAGAGACGCCTACGGAAGCCAACAGTACATAGACAGATAAAGCACATAGGCTATAGTTATTAACTAACATATGCAATTATTTAAGGCGCCAATTTATAATTGTAACAAATAGTATTTGAATCAAAACATTCAATCGGGTAAAACACGGGCGTTGCCCGGGTCATTCGGCTAGTATATTTATAAACAGTAGAAATGTGTTTCTTTATTCATGCAAAGTACAAGCTTTCGGATCTTTATAATCTTTCTACAGACATGGCTATAAGTTGAGAGAATGCGGATATATTGTAACAAATTATTTATTAATTTTATTATTTTTATTAACCGTGTGGTCATTTATATGTTTTAATTTTGCTACTCTGTAAAGGGGAGGTGGTCCTCTGTCAAATTGCAGAAAACGTCTGGAATGATTTATCATTTTGATATCAAACTTTTATTATCATCTTTATTCATCTTTTGTTGTTGATTTTGGGCTTAATTGATTTAAAATTAACTGGATACAAATGCATCTTCATATGATTTCTTATTTTTACAATCTACTCCTCCAATCTTCTTTTTTTCATGGCAAAGCTATTTTTTCCTATCCATCAAATGGTCTGATAGATAACATTTCCAAAACTACTGAGAAAGTTTACTAATGAAAGGTTAATCCTCCAGGTTGGCTTTTGTCTAAATAAAGGTAACCTCTCCTGTCAAAATAGACGCTAAAACTGAGCACCATTTATTGACCGTCTCCGTAAACTAAAGAACTTAGGTGACAAAGCTTCGAAATCAGTTTTGACAAACTGAGAAGTGTCCAGCGTTTTTTCGGGCTAATGACCCTCGTCAGTCTAGAACTGACTCTATTTCAAGAGATCCACAAAGGATCAAATAGATTTGCTTAGTTTCAGCGTCTATTTTGACGGGAGAAGCCACCTTTTTTATAGATCAATTTCCTCCCGGCAAAATTTCTTATATATATACACTTATGGACAAAATATAAGGAAGTGTAAAGTCTTTGATATAGCCAGTCTC
Source organism: Cordylochernes scorpioides (assembly GCA_030710605.1). NCBI lineage: Eukaryota > Metazoa > Arthropoda > Arachnida > Pseudoscorpiones > Chernetidae > Cordylochernes > Cordylochernes scorpioides. The sequence goes on from CP092868.1 coordinate 27,478,724, forward strand.
TTTCTCTCTCTCTTTTTTTTGAAGGAGACAGTGGCAATTTTCTTTTCACATGGTTATCTCATATGTCTTCAATGAAGGTCACTGTAATATCTTTCAAAGTTATTATCTGAATCCCAATATACATGCTAAAAGGTACAACTTCCTTAAGTTTTGTCTATGAGTGAATATAGTGAGTCTTCAATAAAGGTCACTGTAATATCTTTCAGAGTTATTATCTGAATCCCGATATAAATGCTAAAAGGTACAACTTCCTTAAGTTTTGTCCATGAGTGTATATAGTGTGTCTTCAATAAAAGTCACTGTAATATCTTTGAGAGTTATTGTCTCAATCCCAATATACATGGTAAAAGGTACAACTTCTTTAAGTTTGGTCCATGAGTGTATATAGTGTGTCTTCAATAAAGGTCACTGTAATATCTTTCAGAGTTATTGTCTGAATCCCGATATACATGGTAAAAGGTACAATTTCCTTAAGTTTTGTTTATGAGTGTATATAATGAGTCTTCAATAAAGGTCACTGTAATATCTTTGAGAATTATTGTCTCAATCCGGATATACTTGCTAAAAGGTACAACTTCCTTAAGTTTTGTCTATGAGCGTATATAATGAGTCTTCAATAAAGGTCACTGTAATATCTTTCAGAGTTATTGTCTGAATCCCAAATATACATGCTAAAAGGTACAACTTCCTTAAGTTTTGTCCATGAGTGTATATAGTGTGTCTTCAATAAAGGTCACTGTAATATCTTTGAGAGTTATTGTCTCAATCCCAATATACATGCTAAAAGGTACAACTTCCTTAAGTTTTGTCTATGAGTGTATATTTACATACATTCTGAAAATAGAATAATCCATATTGAAATCTATAGATAATAAAAGGCATATATTGGATTGATAAAATCCTTTTTTTTTAGTCAAAAATAAGTTTTTTCTTATCTAAAGATATATATATTTATTTAATTGAATATAGTTTTATTCTTCAAGTATATTAGATACCATGCTAAATATCAAATTAGAACATTTTAGAAACTCTATAAAACAATTAGGTATTTGAATGAAGTAATTTGTGTTTCATTAACCTGTAGAAGTTGAGATTTAATGAGAGATTTTAATTCCAGCCAAATGAGAACCATTTTAAGAAAAGAATTTAATTGGTCTATTTATTCTTAAGAGAACTCTAATAGCATTCCTTAATAACCTGTAAGGGTAAAAGTTGCTTAAACACAAATTATATTTTAAATCAGACGATTAAAAATTCTTAAACCCCAAATTTATAGAATAAAGTAAAAATAATTCTCTATTTAAAAAACGTAATATTATTTAGTCTTATACATTTCATTAATTAAGAAACCGTTATCTAAAATTTCAAATGTTTTCGAATTTTTAAAAAGTCTTGTGGTTGTTCTATATTTTGCTTTAAAAATATTTTCCGTATAGTTTGCGTTTATTTTTCATTTGTAGAGAAACAAACCATATGCCTTAATTGCATAGGTATAATTGTATATAATCTCAAAATGTGTATATGAATCGAAAAAAATATATATCAGGGATAAATTCTATTTGAAAAAAAAAAAGAATATTAAAATTATAATATTGTTGAGATTATCATTAGTTTGTGTATTTCGATATATATATATGTAGTGATGTATGTCAATATATACTATAATTTCATAAGTACCATAATTAAGAAGTTTAACAGCCCCAAAATCTAGATACAATTGTAACAAGGATCTCCTATTACAGAATTCGTTAGTTTGTTTCACTTCGGCGATGGCCTCTCTCTGAGGTAACATCTAACCTGCCTCGTTCTTTTGTGTTACCAATTGACTCCTGAAACCACTTGGCCCCATGACTGCAAGTACCTGCCTACTACCTATATATATACAAGTTTTGATGTACAGAAACAGTATATAAAATTAAAAACCTGATTCTTGAAAAATTATTTTATATGGATTGTTAATGAAGTTAGCGTCCACATATTTATTCCCCTGAGAAGGCTTACAGGGAGTCACCCACTGTTCCCTTTCTTCATTGGACGCGAAGCGCTTCTCATTAACAAATTTATTTGGTGTGGGAAGAGATTGAAGTTTAGGGGTGCTAAATCAGGAAAATAGGAGGGATGGCCGAGCAAATCGTACCTCTAATACCGAATTTTTCCCATTGTCAACACACTTTTCTGAGCAGGTGCGTTGTCCTGGTGAAAGATTATTTTTTCTTCCTCAAGCCAGGCCTCTTCTCGCAAATTTTGCCATCCAGATGGTCAAGAAGTTTAGAGTAATATTCACCTGTAATAGTTCTGCCTTTTTCAAGGTAATCAATTAACAGGATTTCTTTGGTATCCTAAAACACACTGGCCATGATCTTTCCGGTAGATACGATCAACTTCGCTTTCTTATATATATATATACTATGAAAATTCGAAACTATTACACACACACAAAGCTTTAATAAGACCAGCGGTCTTATACAGATTCACCACAGGAAGAAATAATAGATGGAGCTCCTATACTCCAGGCAGCACAGAACCCAACAACAGCCTCCAGGTCCGACACATGTCCAATGGCCACATGTTACTTTGTACATACGTCATGGTTAGCGAATCACAGAACAGGCTAGTGTGGAATCAGCCACGTTCTAGTCTTAGCTTTCCTCGTTCAAATGGACCACGACATTTGGCGATTCTATTAATCTCCTCCGAAACTATTATAGACGCGTATGATTCTTTTAAAAATTAAACAGTTATAAAATATTAAAATGAGAATTTTAAACACAATAGCAATACGTTTCTTCATTCGTGAATTTTGCAATTGAATATTAATATTGCCACGTGGAGAATTAGGAAAGACAAAAACTTCAGGAGGAGACAACAATTTATTTCAGGCAAGAACAAACTATAAATGGTAAACAAAAGATAAGCCACGAGGGAAATTTACAGAGTAGAAAAATTAAAACATAAAAATGACCACTCTGTTAATAAAAATAATAAAATTAATAAATACTTTGTTACAATATATCTGCATTCTCTCAACTTATAGCTATGTCTGTAGAAGAATTATAAAGATCCGAAAGCTTGTACTTTGCACGAATAAAGAAAATCATTGCTACTGTTTATATTCATATTTTAAAACAGAATCTTAAGTTGAATAATCATATGGGGAGTGCAGTATATAATCAAAAGAACAAAATCTTGGAAAGAAGAATTTCTTGTTAGATTTTAATTTAGCCGAGCTTTCG
>CP092868.1:27482056-27558144 GCA_030710605.1 Cordylochernes scorpioides
AGTATTTAGATCCTTCTACAGGAGTCAAAATAAGAAGAGTAGAAATTTTCGAAAGCTCAGCTTAATATAAAAAATATTTTACACAAATAAATTTACTGGCAATGCGTTTCTTTTAAATATCATCAAATATTATCTCTACAGACCTTACTGCATGATGATTTTTAAAAGAAACGCATTGCCAGTAAATTTATATTGTGAAATTTTAACGATAGATGGCAATTAAATTTAATTTACTAATAAAAAATCTTACAAGAATCTCTTCTCTTCACGATTTTGTCCTTTTGATAATATAATCAAAAGTAGAAGATAATAAAATTCTAGTGAAAAATTTGAAACCAGAATGATATACAGACTTCAGAGCTACAAAGTTATTCCAAAGGTTTGTAAACACTTTCAAAAAATCAAAATACCAATATTATTCGCCGTTATGTATAATGTCTTTGTATTATGTATAAAGTTTTTTTTTTGCTTATCCCTAGTACACGTGGTACATTCCATGATGATAATCATGGTGGGTAGAAGTAGGCGACTGCTTTTACTATAAGTGCACCACATGTTTACGCATTTGAAAAGCAGTACAACTTTGCACTTACAAATGTGCCAGAGCCTTGTTTGGTTACTTGCACTCGCTGGTGGGGTTAGACATTTGCAAGAATAGTGGGCCATTGGAGCATTTTTTATCAGAAAAAAAAGTGCCCAATGCGGGAATTGAACCAGGGTCGTAGCGGTCGAAAACCAACATTATTATGTATAAAGTAATTGTATTTTTATATATTCGCCGTAATAATATCATTCGCCAAGTAATAAGAAAATAGCTTTAAGAAAAACACGAACTTTGAGACAAACATATATATCTGTTAAGACGTTGTTTGAGGCCTCAGGCACTGAGTAAAGTTCACAGTCTGATAAAAAACATCTTCAACAAAGAATCTTTTGTTCTCTGGGTTTCCAGACTTCCTCTCTTTCATCCACCTTCGGCAAACAGATCTGATGAATCGACTTGTCTCCACAGTTGACTTTGTCTTTCTTGTCCCACCCAACTTATCTGCTTACATCCTATATGTAAAGTTTTGTACATATGTGTATATTGTTTGTATATATATATGTTGTAATATATTCCAATATAATATAATACACTGCGGCCTGTGATTGTAAAACGACACTTGAAGTTACACCGCATGGGTTTCTTTTATACGAAAAATCAAAATTTTATTTCAAGGTGAAATATCGACCATTTCTATCCTTTTTGGATGAGGTATGAAAGGGTGAATTATGAAGAGTAATGATGAACGGAAAAATAAAAGTGTCCAGGAATGGGAATCGAACCCACAATGCTCTGCTTACCGGGCAGATGCCATGTCCACTAAGTTACCCTGGACGTATTTTTCCGTTCGTAAATGATACATAAAATATACCTATAAATTCCAAATAAATACCTATATCTCCATGTGTTATATAGTTTTAGTGTAATGTGACAGAAATAAAATTTCGAGTGAGTGACAGTCGGCGCCTGTAGAGGAAAAAGGTCCGAAAAACAAGTCGGATTCCCAGGTGTTCCCCTTTTTTACTCAAACAGATTAGTCCGTTTAAAGACACGAGGATTGACAGACCCCTCTAGACAGATCTCCCCTGACCGGTGTCGGCTTCACTTACTATCTCGCCATCTCTGTGGTGACATCCAACATGCCTCGTCCTTTTGTGTAATCCCAATCACACCTGAACCCACTCTAAACATTGTGGATACCACGACTGCAACCAACATGCCACACTGCATTCATCCAACAGCAACAACAACTACATTACTACATATATATATACAATAGAACCTCCCTGTAAAGGACACCTAATTGCATAGACAAAGTGTCTAAGTTCTTTTTCTGTTTACTGACTCGTAAAAGTTATATAGAGACAGAACAACTATTCGATTTGATAGGGCGCTGGTTAAAATACTTTGTACTGAGGTAAGTTGGCTGTCGTTTACTTAAAATTATAAATATATATTTTTAATATACATATAAAACACAAAGGTCGCCTCTCCCGTCTAAATCAACGTCAAAACTCGACCCCATCTATTCGGCCTCAAGTCGGTGACAAAGTCATAGCACAAGCTTTGGCAAACTGAGAAGCGTTCACCTAGAGATCATGGTTTCAGGCTTATGACCCTCTTTAGCTAGGGAAGATTTTATTCAATGAGATTCACACACACACCCACAAAAGCCTTTATTAGGGCCATGCCCTATACAGATTCTCTCGATTGGGTAAGGTAATAATCATCTTGTGTTATTTACATAGAATTTGAACTGGCTTTAGTCTTCGTCTCAAAGTCATTCACTTGTTGACTGGTCCTTTATTCCATGAGATCCATACACACACAAAAGCCTTTATTAGGGACTTGCCCCATACATATTCTCCCAATTGGGTAAGGTAATAATCATCTTGTGTTATTTACATAGTAATTTAACTGGCTTTACTCTTCGTCTCAAAGTCATTCACTTGTTAACTATTCCATGAGATCCAAAGAATCAAATGGAATCTTCACAATATGCCAAAAAGGTGTTTAACTGACAAAATAGCTAAGCCAAATATATGTTCAAAACATAGATGGAGAAATTTCCCGAAGGAAATCTATCTATAAAAGGAAAGGGTCATCTCGCTTGCGGCGACGGTCAATAGAGGGCGTCTAATTTTGACGTTTATTTTGACAAGAGAGGCGACCCTTTTCTTTCATAGATATATTTTCTCCCAGAATATTTCTATTCATATATATCTTATATAAAGAAAAGAGATTTTCTGTTGTATCTTGATTGTTGAGGATTTTGGTATGGTAATGCAGTCGTGGTTAAAATCTTGATATAAAAAATAATAATGGTTTTTTGATAGGAGGTTTCTTTAATTGAGCTTTAGGATTATATAATAAACATAATTTGATGAAAGTAATGCCTGACTTAAGGCGAATAGAACAAGGAAAATAAATGATTATTTACATAATGTACAAAGATTTGAGCAGGCCAACGGGATCAAACAACAACGAGTTTTTATAGGGGATGAGTGACCTCTGGCGGTCGATTTAACAGAGTATTTGAATCTATGAAATTATAATATAAAATAAAATAATATTTTTATATAACATATATATATGTAGCAAAAGTGGGAGTTCTTCCATTGAATATATAAATATATATTCTGTTGAATAAAATGATAAATATGATGAATAATCACGCCATCTGGTATAAAAAATTTGAACTATTTTTAACACATACGATTCTTTTTTATATAAATCTATTTTCTACTGCCTTACTGCAATGATAAAATAATGAAAGTGCTTGGCTCATCAAGGATAAACCATCCTATCGGTTTCGTCAGTTTAATCTACCCAGTTTAATGATATTTTTATTGTTTCAGTAAGGGCAGTAGTAAAATTGATTTATTTTCAAAAGAATCCTACGCATCAATAAAAGTTTTAATTTCTTAAAATGATAAATATTATTATGAAAAAGGCATCTCCTTATCGTGCAACTGAAAGTTACTAATGGCTTACGCCATCTATCGGAATAAATATCAACTATTCTCGTTGATTTCTAATTATTCCAGAATTGGACAATTACCCATATTATGTTACAATATATATACAATAGAATCTCACTTTAGAGGACACCTCTCCACAAAGTACAGTTTTCATTTGCAAAATTAACATTTTTACTATTTAGCAACTCTCCAGTAAGAGGATACCTCTCTCTAAAGGATACTTTGGCTTTGCAATTAGGTGTTGTCCTTTACAGGGAGGTTCTACTTTATTTAATTTTTATGATGCATTAGCGCTCCATCTGTTATCAAATTTCGACACTATTATAGACGCGTATGATTCTTTTTAAAAATAAACAATTTCTACTGTCCTTACTGCAATGGAAAAATTAAAACCTCAAAGCTTATATCCATAGCTTATTTAAAATACCCATTCAAAGAGTCTATCATCAGTATCACTATAAAAGAAGGTTCGAAAAATGCAATATAATAGCGGTATGGTAGATTAAACTGGCGAAACCGCTGGGAGGGTTTACCACTGATCAACCAGGCCCTTCCATTAATTTTTCCATTGTAGTAAGGAAAGTAGAAATTGTTTATTTTTAAAAAGAATCATACGCGTTTATAATATTTAATATTTGTTTAAAACAATTTTATTTAGGTATGAATTTACTCCGGCAAAACCATTACGAAGCTGTTTCTTCCGACAAGATAAATATATAGGAAGGATAAGTAAAAGAGAGAGCGAAGTTCAGGTCAATCCTGGAAATGGACCAAGCAATAGCTGACATAAACAGGTGACCCACTCTAAAAACACAGCCACATTTCCACGGAAATTTTGTCTTTTGATAAATCTAAAAATCAGGAACTCTAGGAAATTACTTTTTAATTTATTTCCGACATCAAACTTCCACGCTTTCCACAATTTTTGCCCCTAATTTAATTTCTTCTCACTGATGGAAAATATGGGGAAACTCTGTGAAGCGCGTATTTTTCTGTAATTTAAATAACTTGGTCCTCCTGTACTCTATTAAACTTGGCACCACTGGTATATAGGAATACATTTATAACTCATATAGATGTTTTTTTTTAATTTTCCAATTTTCATCACTATATATATATATGATACATTTTTATATATGTTACATAAAAACTTTTATTTCTTTTAAAAACTAAATTTTCTAGAACAAACTACTCTGTAAAGTCGACCGGCAGATGTCGCTGCTTTACTTATATGAACCTATTGTAGTTGTTTCCCGTTGGCCGGCTCAAATCTTTTTGTGGATATGTAAATATATAATATTTTATTTTCTTCTTTTTGCCTCGAAAAAGGTGGACCATGGTCACTTTGATAAGGTGGACGATGGTCACTTTGATGAGGTGAACGATGTCACTTTGATGAAGTGGACAATGGTCACTTTGATGAGGTAACGATGGTCACTTTGATGAAGTGGACAATGGTCACTTTGATGAGGTGGACGATGGTCACTTTGATGAAGTGGACAATGGTCACTTTGATGAGGTAACGATGGTCACTTTGATGAAGTGGACAATGGTCACTTTGATGAGGTGAACGATGGTCACTTTGATGAAGTGGACAATGGTCACTTTGATGAGGTAACGATGGTCACTTTGATGAAGTGGACAATGGTCACTTTGATGAGGTGGACGATGGTCACTTTGATGAAGTGGACAATGATCACTTTGATGAGGTAACGATGGTCACTTTGATGAAGTGGACAATGGTCACTTTGATGAGGTGTTGAACAATGGTCACTTTTTGATAAGGTGGACGATGGACACTTTGATAAGGTGGGAAATGGTCACTTTGATAAGGTGGACGATGGTCACTTTGATAAGGTGTTGAACAATGGTCACTTTTTTTTTGATGAAGTGAACGATGGTCACTTTGATGGGGTGGACGATGGTCACTTTGATGGAGTGAAAGATGGTCACTTTGTTGAGGTGTTTAACAATGGTCACTTTGATGAGGTGGACGATGGTTACTTTGATGAGGTGGACGATGGTCACTTTGATGAGGTGAACGATGGTCACTTTGATAAAGTGGACGATGGTCACTTTGATGAGGTGAACGATGGTCACTTTGATTAGGTGGACGATGGTCACTTTGATAAGGTGGACGATGGTCACTTTGATAAGGTGGACGATGGTCACTTTGATGAGGTGGACGATGGTCACTTTGATAAGGTGGACGATGGTCACTTTGATGAGGTGGACGATGGTCACTTTGATATGGTGGACAATGGTCACTTTGATAAGGCGGACGATGGTCACTTTGATAAGGTGGACGATGGTCACTTTGATAAGGTGGACGATGGTCACTTTGATAAGGTGGACGATGGTCACTTTGATGAGGTGTTGAACAATGGTCACTTTGATGAGGTGGACGATGGTCACTTTGATAAGGTGGACGATGGTCACTTTGATGAGGTGTTGAACAATGGTCACTTTGATGTGGTGGACGATGGTCACTTTGATGGGGTGGACGATGGTCACTTTGATGAAGTGAAAGATGGTCACTTTGATGGGGTGTTTGTTCAATGGTCACTTTGATGGGGTGTTTGTACAATGGTCACTTTGATGAAGTGAAAGATGTTCACTTTGATGGGGTGTTTGTACAATGGTCAGTTTGATGAGGTGGACGATGGTCACTTTGATGAAGTGAAAGATGGTCACTTTGATGGGGTGTTTGTACAATGGTCACTTTGATGAAGTGAAAGATGGTCACTTTGATGGGGTGTTTGTACAATGGTCACTTTGATGAAGTGAAAGATGGTCACTTTGATGGGGTGTTTGTACAATGGTCACTTTGATGAAGTGAAAGATGTTCACTTTGATGGGGTGTTTGTACAATGGTCACTTTGATGAAGTGAAAGATGTTCACTTTGATGGGGTGTTTGTACAATGGTCACTTTGATGAGGTGGACGATGGTCACTTTGATGAAGTGAAAGATGGTCACTTTGATGGGGTGTTTTTACAATGGTCACTTTGATGAAGTGAAAGATGGTCACTTTGATGAAGTGAAAGATGGTCACTTTGATGGGGTGTTTGTACAATGGTCAGTTTGATGAGGTGAAAGATGGTCACTTTGATGGGGTGTTTGTACAATGGTCACTTTGATTAAGTGAAAGATGGTCACTTTGATGGGGTGTTTTTACAATGGTCACTTTGAGGAAGTGAAAGATGGTCACTTTGATGGGGTGTTTGTACAATGGTCACTTTGATGAGGTGGACGATGGTCACTTTGATGAAGTGAAAGATGGTCACTTTGATGGGGTGTTTTTACAATGGTCAGTTTGATGAGGTGAAAGATGGTCACTTTGATGGGGTGTTTGTACAATGGTCAGTTTGATGAGGTGAAAGATGGTCACTTTGATGGGGTGTTTGTACAATGGTCACTTTGATTAAGTGAAAGATGGTCACTTTGATGGGGTGTTTGTACAATGGTCACTTTGATGAAGTGAAAGATGGTCACTTTGATGGGGTGTTTGTACAATGGTCACTTTGATGAGGTGGACGATGGTCACTTTGATGAAGTGAAAGATGGTCACTTTGATGGGGTGTTTTTACAATGGTCAGTTTGATGAGGTGAAAGATGGTCACTTTGATGGGGTGTTTGTACAATGGTCACTTTGATGAAGTGAAAGATGGTCACTTTGATGGGGTGTTTGTACAATGGTCACTTTGATGAAGTGAAAGATGGTCACTTTGATGGGGTGTTTTTACAATGGTCAGTTTGATGAGGTGAAAGATGGTCACTTTGATGGGGTGTTTGTACAATGGTCACTTTGATGGGGTGTTTGTACAATGGTCACTTTGATGAGGTGGACGATGGTCACTTTGATGAAGTGAAAGATGGTCACTTTGATGGGGTGTTTTTACAATGGTCAGTTTGATGAGGTGAAAGATGGTCACTTTGATGGGGTGTTTGTACAATTGCACTTTGATGGGGTGTTTGTACAATGGTCACTTTGATAAGGTGAAAGATGTTCACTTTGATGGGGTGTTTGTACAATGGTCAGTTTGATGAGGTGGACGATGGTCACTTTGATGAAGTGAAAGATGGTCACTTTGATGGGGTGTTTGTTCAATGGTCACTTTGATGGGGTGTTTGTACAATGGTCACTTTGATGAAGTGAAAGATGTTCACTTTGATGGGGTGTTTGTACAATGGTCAGTTTGATGAGGTGGACGATGGTCACTTTGATGAAGTGAAAGATGGTCACTTTGATGGGGTGTTTGTACAATGGTCACTTTGATAAAGTGAAAGATGGTCACTTTGATGGGGTGTTTGTACAATGGTCACTTTGATGAAGTGAAAGATGGTCACTTTGATGGGGTGTTTGTACAATGGTCACTTTGATGAAGTGAAAGATGGTCACTTTGATGGGGTGTTTGTACAATGGTCACTTTGATGAGGTGGACGATGGTCACTTTGATGAAGTGAAAGATGGTCACTTTGATGGGGTGTTTTTACAATGGTCACTTTGATGAAGTGAAAGATGGTCACTTTGATGAAGTGAAAGATGGTCACTTTGATGGGGTGTTTGTACAATGGTCACTTTGATGAAGTGAAAGATGGTCACTTTGATGGGGTGTTTGTACAATGGTCACTTTGATGAAGTGAAAGATGGTCACTTTGATGGGGTGTTTGTACAATGGTCACTTTGATGAGGTGGACGATGGTCACTTTGATGAAGTGAAAGATGGTCACTTTGATGGGGTGTTTTTACAATGGTCAGTTTGATGAGGTGAAAGATGGTCACTTTGATGGGGTGTTTGTACAATGGTCACTTTGATTAAGTGAAAGATGGTCACTTTGATGGGGTGTTTGTACAATGGTCAGTTTGATGAGGTGGACGATGGTCACTTTGATGAAGTAAAAGATGGTCACTTTGATGGGGTGTTTGTACAATGGTCAGTTTGATGAGGTGGACGATGGTCACTTTGATGAAGTGAAAGATGGTCACTTTGATGGGGTGTTTGTACAATGGTCAGTTTGATGAGGTGAAAGATGGTCACTTTGATGGGGTGTTTGTACAATGGTCACTTTGATAAGGTGAAAGATGTTCACTTTGATGGGGTGTTTGTACAATGGTCAGTTTGATGAGGTGGACGATGGTCACTTTGATGAAGTGAAAGATGGTCACTTTGATGGGGTGTTTGTTCAATGGTCACTTTGATGGGGTGTTTGTACAATGGTCACTTTGATGAAGTGAAAGATGTTCACTTTGATGGGGTGTTTGTACAATGGTCAGTTTGATGAGGTGGACGATGGTCACTTTGATGAAGTGAAAGATGGTCACTTTGATGGGGTGTTTGTACAATGGTCACTTTGATAAAGTGAAAGATGGTCACTTTGATGGGGTGTTTGTACAATGGTCACTTTGATGAAGTGAAAGATGGTCACTTTGATGGGGTGTTTGTACAATGGTCACTTTGATGAAGTGAAAGATGGTCACTTTGATGGGGTGTTTGTACAATGGTCACTTTGATGAGGTGGACGATGGTCACTTTGATGAAGTGAAAGATGGTCACTTTGATGGGGTGTTTTTACAATGGTCACTTTGATGAAGTGAAAGATGGTCACTTTGATGAAGTGAAAGATGGTCACTTTGATGGGGTGTTTGTACAATGGTCACTTTGATGAAGTGAAAGATGGTCACTTTGATGGGGTGTTTGTACAATGGTCACTTTGATGAAGTGAAAGATGGTCACTTTGATGGGGTGTTTGTACAATGGTCACTTTGATGAGGTGGACGATGGTCACTTTGATGAAGTGAAAGATGGTCACTTTGATGGGGTGTTTTTACAATGGTCAGTTTGATGAGGTGAAAGATGGTCACTTTGATGGGGTGTTTGTACAATGGTCACTTTGATTAAGTGAAAGATGGTCACTTTGATGGGGTGTTTGTACAATGGTCAGTTTGATGAGGTGGACGATGGTCACTTTGATGAAGTAAAAGATGGTCACTTTGATGGGGTGTTTGTACAATGGTCAGTTTGATGAGGTGGACGATGGTCACTTTGATGAAGTGAAAGATGGTCACTTTGATGGGGTGTTTGTACAATGGTCAGTTTGATGAGGTGAAAGATGGTCACTTTGATGGGGTGTTTGTACAATGGTCACTTTGATTAAGTGAAAGATGGTCACTTTGATGGAGTGTTTGTACAATGGTCTGTTTGATGAGGTGGTCGATGGTCAATTGATGAGGTGGGCGATGGTCACTTTGATGAAGTGTAGATGAGATGTTTGGATGAATGGTTTGAAGGTCCTATAAAAGGTAAACTCTCTCTAAAAAGAAGGTACCAAGAAGAGTAATCACCTTTGAGAATATTTCAATCTCTGTGACAATTACAGAGAAATTCATAGAGGTAGAATCAAACCAAATAAATTACATCTTTCAAAATCAATATCACCTCAAATGAAAACGATATTTCGACTAAAATATAAAGGATATTTAGTAAAAACATGACGACCTATAATAAAAAATGTTTAAAAAACACAAATTAGAAAAATACAATCGATATTCCTTTTTTTAAAACATGGAAATGAAAAACAAAACAAACAAAAAACAATTAAAGACTCGCATAACACCTTCGTTCCTAGGAAAAGTTGAGTTTTTTTTATTGAATGGTTTTGTCACCGTCTCATCAATTTTGACGCTAGGTGGCAGTAGTTGTGGTTTAATATGTAAATAAGTTAGGTAGTTAATTCGCATAATTTGCAATTTGGTATCTTGTAATTTATTTCAAAAATTTGCTGATTTAAAAAAAAATGTTTTTTAGAATACAATATTTAACAGTGTTCCGAATTAATTATTTAGAGAATGACGATTTATCTGCGATATATCATTATCTTTAAAACTTCTATTTAAAATATAAGGTTGTCCTTAAAGTTTGTGGTTTTTATAAAACTTTGTTTTCTTATTACTTGGCGTATAATATTATAACGGCGAATACATAATAACACATAATACAATTACTTTATACATAATACAAAGACATTATACATAACGGGAAATGATATTGGTATTTCAATTTTTTTGCAAGTTTTTACGAACCTTTGGAACAATCTTGTACAAGAAAATATCATTGTGAAACCTCTTCTTTGATACCTTAAATTTAATACATATTATACGCACAAATCCTTTATTAAGACACCAGTCTTATACAGATTTTCCTCTCTCATTGCCGGCTTACAACGATATCCTCACGAAGATCAATCACCATCATGTAGTATGTCCTCTATATGTTACAAACACAAAACTGAAACATGTGATATATTGCTGTTAGCCCTCTTCTTGCGTTAATGAATATATGATCTGTGATTTATATTAGCATTATATTTCATATTTATCATCAATTAGATAGAGAGCTTTATCAATTATACATTGTTGTAACGTCGTGTAAATTTGATGACAAACAAAATCCCATATATTCCATATATATAAGCCAATGCGATTTCTCATTGAACTTTCAATTCTATTAAAATCTCCTTGTTTACATGCTTTATGAAATTTAATATTTACGTTAAACTTGTAATATGTATTGAGATCATCGTGAGGATATTGTTGTAAGCCGGCAATGAGAGAGGAGAATCTGTATAAGACTGGTGTCTTAATAAAGACTGTGTTTGTAACATATAGAGGACATACTACATGATGGTGATTGATCATTGTGAGGATATCGTTGTAAGCCGGCAATGAGAGAGAAGAATCTGTATAAGACTGGTGTCTTAATAAAGGCTGTGTTTGTAACATATAGAGGACATACTACATGATGGTGATTGATCATCGTGAGGATATCGTTGTAAGCCGGCAATGAGAGGGGAGAATCTGTATAAGACTGGTGTCTTAATAAAGAATTTGTGTGTATAATATGTATTAAATTTAAGGTATCAAAGAAGAAGTTTCACAATGAATATTTTCTTGTACAAGATTGTTCCAAAAGTTCGTAAAAACTTGCAAAAAAATTAAAATACCAATATTATTTCCCGTTATGTATAATGTCTTTGTATTATGAATAAAGTAATTGTATTATGTATTCGCCGTAATATAATATTATTCGCCAAGTAATAAGAAATACAACGTTTCAAGAAAAACACAAACCTTTGGGACAATCTAATATTTGAAATGGAAGTTTTAAAGATAAATGGTTGTTTTTATTTAAGCTTGTTGAAGAGAACGATTTTATCTTGAAAAATAGTATTTCTAATAAAAGAAGACACTGACATACATTCTAAACACTTTATTGAATGTCTTAAATTTCTTCTTCTTCTTCCTTCTTATCTCCACTCAATCATATTACAGCATCAAGCTTGTAAAGCCTTTTGATGGTGTCTGCCGGGGAAATTGGGAGAAGTAGAATGTGTCTGCCTTTGTCATTAAGACTGGGAGCACTACTCAGTGGCAGGCCAACTTAGCTCCAAAAGAAATGGTGCCTCTGACATGAGGAACAGACACCATGTGCAGCTGCTCCTAACATGGAGTACAAACGCTGTTCATCCTGTATCCCTGGATTAGGAGCCCTTATAGGGTACTATCAGTCGGACCAGCTGAGCCCAGGTTTTTTAGTGAGCTTGTTACTGCTCCCACTCCTCCTTTTCCATCCGGGCTTGGGACCGGCAAAGGCGAAGTTTGAGCCTTTTTTTAGCCTTAAATTTAATACTCTTGAATTATTAATATAAAATAAACATATACAGTTGAACAACCTCCCTGTAAAGGACAACACCTAATTACAGAACCAAAGTGTCCTTTAGGGAGAGGTGCCCTCTTACCGGAGAGTTGCTAAATAGTAAAAATGATAATTTTGCAAATGAAAACTGTCCTTTGTGGAGAGGTGTCCGCTAGCGGGGTGTCCACTGACGGGAAGTTCTAATGAATAATAATAAATTATAATAGAAAAAGGACGGTACTTATATCTGTAATATGGAAAAGTAATTTTATTTTTTAATTTCACAGATCCAGAACAGTCTTTTAATATAATGAGAGAAACCCTATTTACTCAAAATGGTGTTAATTATATATAAAATTTTATTCTCTATCTAATTTTTATATGGTATACACTCATGGACAAAACTTAAGAGAGTTTCATATTCTATGTCGACGATCGTCTGTTCTTTTGCTTTGTTTTGTTTTTGAAGGAGACAGAGGCAATTTGTTCACACATGGTTATCTCGTGTGTCTTCAATAAAGTTAACTATAATATCTTTCAGAGTTATTGTCTGAATCCAGATATACATGTTAAAAGGTACAAATTCCTTAAGTTTGTTCACACTTGGTTATCTCGTATGTCTCCAATAAATATTTTTGTAATAAATTTCATATTTATTGTCTGAATCCAGATATACATACTATAAGTTACAACTTCCTTAAGTTTTGTTCACACATGGTTATCTCGTGTGTCTTCAATAAAGGTCACTGTAATATCTTTCAGAGTTATTGTCTGACTACCGATATACATGCTAAAAGGTACAACTTCCTTAAGTTTTGTTCACACATGGTTATCTCATGTGTCTTCAATAAAGGTCACTGTAATATCTTTCAGAGTTATTGTCTGAATACCGATATACATGCTAAAAGGTACAACTTCCTTAAGTTTTGTTCACACATGGTTATCTCGTGTGTCTTCAATAAAGGTCACTGTAATATCTTTCAGAGTTATTGTCTGAATACCGATATACATGCTAAAAGGTACAACTTCCTTAAGTTTTGTTCACACATGGTTATCTCGTGTGTCTTCAATAAAGGTCACTGTAATATCTTTCAGAGTTATTGTCTGAGAATCCCGATATATATGGTATAAGGTATAACTTCCTTAAGTGTCGTCCATGAGTGTATATAGTGTGTCTTCAATAAAGGTCACTGTAATATCTTTCATAGTTATTGTCTGAATCCAGCTATACATGCTAAAAGATACAACTGCCTTTAGTTTTGTTTACACTTGGTTATCTCTTATGTCTTCAATAAAGGTCAATGTAATATCTTTCAGAGTTATTGTCTGAATCCCGATATACATGGTAAAATGTACAATATTCTTAAGTTTTGTCTATGAGTATATTTGTCATTATATGAAATTTCTTCGAACTGATCAAAAATAAATTATCATTAATACAACGCAATATTCCCATAAACAAAAGCATATCCACCATGCTAGGAATAGAGTAATAACTAAACTTATCTACGTATATCTAGCGAGATATTAAATTCTTATATCTAAGCGGGTATTAAATATCTTCAATGATTGACAGGCCAATAGAACGCATGGTCATCCTGCCGTATTTATTCATTGGGGCCAACGGTGCCAGTCAAATTGTGGTCAAGATTTTTTTTTTCTCTTCTTTGATGGATAGACTTGTAATATCAAGGAAAAAAAAACTCTTTTGTGAATATTTTAAACATTTTTTTTTTCAATCTGAAATTTTACAATTTTACTTATAAAAACAGATTATATTTTAAAATGAATATATATTTTTAATATTTATGTTTTCAATAAACATTTTTAGTTTTTATTTATAGTTTCATTATTTTGATTGCTTAGTTAAAATCTATTTGAAAATATTTAAGTTTAAGATATCATATTGTGGAGAGAGAAAAAAAAAAGAGAGTATATATATAAAAATTAATTGATAATATAAAATAAAACCGCATATTTTCGGACTCGGGTGAGTGACAAAACCACAACATCAGCTTTAGATAGACGACTTTTTTTTAGCCTTATTTTGACGGGAGAAGTGTCCTTTCTCTTTTGGATCAATTTACTTTCAGAAAATTTTCATATAAAACTTGAACATTTAAGTATCCTGAATTATTGGCGGTTATTCCTGCTACCACGAGAATGAATAGAAATAAAATTGTATTGGTATTACAGCCTGTTGAAGGATCTTATAGTCCGAAAGCTCTCACCATACTTATTTTTTTACGATGCACTAGCGCGCCATCTGTTATCAAAATACAAAACTATTTTAGACGCGTATGATTCTTTTTAAAATAAAACAATTTCTACTGCCCTTACTGCAATGGAAAAATTAATGGGAGGGCCTGGCTCATCAGTGGTGAACCCTCCCAGCGGTTTCGCCAGTTTAATCTACCATACCGTTGTTATATTGCATTTTTGGAACTTCCTTTTATAGTGATACTGTTGCTAGATTCTTGGAATGGGTATTTTAGATGTACAGTGGACCCTCGGTTTGCGAGCATAATCCGTTCCAGAGCCATGCTCGTACTCCAAAACGCTCGTAGTGCGAAACTAATTTCTTATTTTTAATAATTGAAACTCGGGCAATTCTTCCATGAATTTTAGTTTAATTAGAGTCGGTAAACACTTCGTGATAAGTATAAGAGAAGCTTGTACTCCATTCAATATTTGAAATCATAGCTATCATATTTTTAATGAAAGATTCGAAAGAAAAATTTTACACGTGATAGTTACTGAATTTCAAACCTAGTGATAAGTAAATAAAAATATAATGCATAAATAAATGTATAAAAAAAAATAAACAAAAATAAAAGATAATGTTGGGATGGCTGATGCAATTGCGTTAAAAAGCCACTATTTGAGGGAAAAATGGCATAAAAGGGTTATTTTATAACATTTTATTTTTTTCTTTCAATTTTATCGAAGAACTGGTCCAATGACTGTTGCTTCTGCCTCTTTTTGAGAATTTCACGGAAATGCGACATCGCATTATCGTTGAACTGATCCGTCGCTCGCAAAGCAGCCGGCTTATTCGGGTGGTGCTTTGCTACGAACAATTGCACAGTTTCCCACATTTTAAATATTTCCCGAATCTGATCTGAAGGGGCTTTCATGGGCTTGTGACCGGGCATTGTATTCGCTTCGGCTGTAATGTAGGTTCTCTTCGGCATCTTTTTCCAAAAAAGTCCTGTTTCATCACAGTTAAAAACTTGCTGTGGGAGGTAACACTCGGTAACAACGAGCTTCTCGAACTCGGCAGTGAATGTCTCAGCTGCTTTAGCATCCGAACTTGCACCCTCTCCATGCCTCGTGACACTATGGATGCCACTTCTCCTCTTAAAGTTTTCGAACCACCCCTTGCTGGCTTTGAAGTCTGCATGTACTTCGTTCTCTATTGATGTACATGGTATTTTACTCCCGAGTTCGGCGTACAAGGCCTTTGCCTTTTCACATATTAAATTCTGGGTTATGGTATCACCTGCTAATTGCTTCTCGTTTATCCATACAAGAATCAATTTTTCAACTTCTTCTAGAAGACGTGGACGCTGTTTTGATAGTCTTGTGACTCCTTTTGCTGCATCTAACTCCCTTAATTCCTTTTTCTTCTTCAATATTGTGCAAATCGTTGATGTCGACTTCTTATAAAATCTCGCTATTTCTGTCACCCGCATGCCACGTTCGTGCTTTTCAATCATTTCCCTTTTGCCTCCATTGTGATAATATCCTTCTTCTTACCCAATTCTCTTTCAACATATTTCTTCACGGGGCCCATTTTGCAGTGGTTATAGGATTTTTATAGCAAGAGAGGTAGAAATTGTCACCAATTTTTGAAAATACATATATAATCTAAAAAATAAATAAGAAATTAAAAAAAGCTATTCCTTTATCATTGAGAGATAATTTTATCGTTGAATTAAAATTAGTCAAAATGATATACAGAGTATTTTAAGATTAAAGAAAACTTTTTAACTTTAATAGCAACTTTTTAAATTTTAATAGCAACTTTTTAAATTTTAATAGCAACTTTTTAAATTTTAATAACACCTTCGAGCCTTTGCTTACAAATGGAAAAAGTTATCTTAAAAATTAAAAAAAGTTTTCTTTAATTTTAAAATACTATATACATGTATATATATATATGTATCGATTTGAATATATACATTATAGTATGTATTAAATATATATACTGTACTTATATTATAATGATTAATAACAATCCATAAATAAAATAATATTTAATATAAAATATGCCCTCATCCCGCCGCTAAAGGTGGAAATGGAGAAGAGGGGCAACCATCACGAGTTGCTCGTAATGCGAAATTTCACTCGTAATCCGAGGTAAAATTTTTCAAAAAGTTTTGCTCGTACTGCGAAAAGCTCGTACTCCAAGGTGCTCGTAAACCGAGGGTCCACTGTACTATGGACATAAGCTTTTAGGACAGCAGAATTACATACAATTACAAATATATACTTACTAGCCGAATGACCCGGGCAACGCCCGTGTTTTACCCGATTGAATGTTTTGATTCAAATACTATTTGTTACAATTATAATTTGGCGCCTTAAATAAATGCATATGTTAGTTAATAACTATAGCCTATGTGCTTTATCTGTCTATGTACTGTTGGCTTCCGTAGGCGTCTCTTACTGGGAAAAAGAAAGAGAGGATTCCATTTGGTTATTAACTAATATATGCATTTATTTAAGGAGCGACCCGCTCCAACACAATAGTTACAAAAATGGGGGGGGGGCAAAGGTGGCGTAATCGTAGCCGACCAATAGGAGGGCGCCATTCCAAAAAAAAAAAAAAAAAGCAAACCGTAACCGAGGCGACGAAGAATGACGCTCGTAACTGTATATAGAATTTTTTAAATAAAGAATCTTGTCACCGTTAGATTTGGTCTCTTCTAAGCAATGATAAACGGCTATTCCTCCTATTGTAAAACACTTTTGCTTGATTATCCCTAGTACACGAGAGGTACAGGACATGATAATCATGGTGGGTAGTAGTTAGTGACTACTTTTACTGTGAGTGCAACACATGTCTACACATGTAGCAAGCAGTTCGACTTTTTCACTTTCAAGTATACAACGAATGAAGACATTAATACGCGTAAGAGTTTGCTAAAATACCATTTCTAAGATATCACTCTTCAGTGTAGCATATAAAAGCAGAATGACCCAATACAGTATTAGAGCTCTAAAGAAGTGGTCTGGTAAATTAAATTGGCGATAGCGCTGAGAGGGTTCACCACTGATGAGCCAAGCCTTCCCAATATTTTTTTCATCGCAGTAAGGACAGTAGAAGTTTGATTTATTTGTAAGAATAAATATTGGCGTATTAATGTCTTCATTCGTTATATAGAGATGGCGTGTTATTCTTTGTATTAACTTATAAGTATTCCAGAATCTCTCCCGTTTGGTTACTAACACTTACTGTTGGGGTTGGAAATTTTAAAAAATCGAGGCCATTGGAGAAACATTTTAATTCAGAAAAAATAGTGTCCAATGCGGGCTTTGATCCCGGGTCGTGGTGTCAGAAATAGACGGTCTATACCACACGTCTATCGACCCTCACAAAAACATTTGATGAGTTTGTCTTTCATGGATATGGTCTCTTGTTGAAAGTTATATTGATTCAGTTCAGAAATTTATATTTTACAATAGTGGTCATTTTGGAAGGTCAGTGAGCTCAGTGAAAGAGTGGTTGTCGCTTTGAAAGGTGGTCGCTCTGAAGGTGTCCACTTTGAAAGATGGACGCTCTATTAGGTGATCAGTTTGAAAGGTGGTCGCTCTGGTAGGTGTCCTCTATGAAAGGCGGTCACTCTGAAGGTGTCTTCTTTGAAAGGCGGTCACTCTGAAGGTGTCTTCTTTGAAATGCGGTCACTCTGAAGGTGTCTTCTTTGAAAGGCGGTCACTCTGAAGGTGTACGCTTTGAAAGGTGGTCGCTCTGAAGGTGTCCTCTATGAAAGGTGGTCGCTCTGAAGGTGTCCTCTTTGAAAGGCGGTCACCCTGAAGGTGTCCTCTATGAAAGGCGGTCGCTCTGAAGGTGTCTTCTTTGAAAGATGGACTCTATTAGGTGATCAGTTTGAAAGGTGGTCGCTCTGTTAGGTGTTCAGTTTGAGAGGTGGTCGCTCTGTTAGGTAATCAGTTTGAAAGGTGGTCCCTCTGAAGGTGTCCTCTTTGAAAGGTGGTCGCTCTGTTAGGTAATCATTTTGAAAGGTGGTCGCTCTTAAGGTGTCTTCTTTGAAAGATGGACGCCTATTAGGTAATCAGTTTGAAAGGTGGTCGCTCTGTTAGGTGTTCAGTTTGAAAGGTTGTCGCTCTGTTAGGTGATCAGTTTGAAAGGTTGTCGCTCTGTTAGGCGATCAGTTTGAAAGGTGGTCGCTCTATTAGGAAATCAGTTTGAAAGGTGGTCTCTCTGTTAGGTGATCAGTTTGAAAGGTGGTCGCTCTGTTAGGTAGATAATCAGTTTGAAAGGTGGTCGCTCTATTAGGTAATCAGTTTGAAAGGTGGTCGCTCTGTTAGGTAATCAGTTTGAAAGGTGGTCGCTTTAAAGGTGTCCTCTTTGAAAGGTGGTCGCTCTATTAGGTGATCAGTTTGAAAGGTGGTCGCTCTGAAGGTGTCCTCTTTGAAAGGTGGTCGCTCTATTAGGTAATCAGTTTAAAAGGTGGTCGCTCTGAAGGTGTCCTCTTTGAAAGTTGGTCGCTCTGTTAGGTGATCAGTTTGAAAGGTGGTCGCTCTGTTAGGTAATCAGTTTGAAAGGTGGTCGCTCTGTAAGGTGATCAGTTTGAAAGGTGGTTGTTCTTTAAAGGGTCAATCTATAAGGTGGTCGCTAAAGAAGATGGTCACTTATTAAATAGATCACTAGCCCTAGATTCCACTCTACATCATTTTTGTACAAAAAAAAAACTTTCAGATAAACCAAGAAAAACGTCAAAATAGTCTTCAGAAAAAAAATTTCTTAGGGACTAATTCCTTTTCCATCAGAGAGCTCATAATACTTCACTCTCACTGAAAACAAACTTGCGAAAACAAAATTTTTAAAGAGTTTATTATTCATAAGGGAAAATATTTAATCAAACAAGGCTACGTGCTTAGAAAAATAACCTTTTTTTTCCTCTCCTCTTAACGTGTGTTTAAAAATATGAAGAATATTTTTTTTTATCTAAGAAATTTGTTATATAAGACGTGAAGGAAGGAATTCTTGTCTGTCTTGTATTGGATATAGGGGGAAAAGGTTTTCCATTATCTTGATGAGCTATTGAAATTGATACCGGATTTCTTTAGATAGCCTAAGTCAATAGGAAAAATCTATTAACAATTAATTGATATAAAAAAGAATTCAGTATATATGATTATTAAAGATATATTTTTAACTTTTATTATTTTTTTTTCTATTTTTATAAGTACACCTATCCCCCGATTTACACGGTACTTGTTTTACACGTTTTCGATTTTACACGGTTTTCCAAATATATATATTTTTTATCGCACTATACTAAATGCTACTGTGATTGAACACATGCGCTGTGTACACATCTCACGAGGAATCCCGAGCTTATGTGCTGACTACCTATTTTAACCTGTCAATAAATTTTATTTTTATTTCTTTGTTCACCTATCCCCCGATTTACACGTTTTTCTCAGGAACGTATCTACCGTGTAAATCGGGGGATAGGTGTATCAGTAAAATTATAATATCATTAAAATGTTATAATACCTTGATAAAGGTTGGCATTCAGCCAACAAAAATATAGGTAAAAGATATTTTGATCCAATATATGCCTTTTTATTTAAATAAGTATTAATATGATGTTTACACACCCAAGATAGTGCACATTGCTGCTGCTGTGATGGAGACGCATGGAGACATTTGAGACTCTTCTTTGGACACGACAACAACAACAACATTAATATGATGCATTAACGCGCCATCTGTTATGAAAAATATGAACTATTTTTGATGGGTATGTTTCTTTAAAACAAAATAAATTTTCTTTTGTCCTTACTGCAATGATAAAATAATGGGAAGGCCTGGCTCATCAGTGGTGAACCCTCCCAGCGGTAGATTAAACTTTTTTTGTCGATTTGTCTATGGGGAAACTACGTTTAGGATCATATACTGTAAATGTATTATGTCAAATTACATACGGTACATATGCAACATAATACATAGATATTTGCATACTTTTAAATACATTCATGGACAAAACTTAAGGAAATACAGTCTTTAAGGTCGCTGGTATTCTTCTTTTTTTCTTTTTTAAGGAGACAAATACAATTCTCTGTCTCAGAATTTTGATTGTAATATTAAAAATACTCGAATATTATAGGTTCTACTGTTTCTGTTCCCAAACCACATTCACATTGGTAATTAACACTTTTCCTATTATATATATATATATGTGATGATTTAAGACCATGGAATTGTTGTAAATAGTCTAGATATCTCCTACCACATGTTCCACCCCATGACTGTATATAACTTCTTATGTACTGCCAATAGAAAGCCTCAACTAACATCAATCTGTACCGCGTAAGAATCTAATAAAGTATCGCAACTGTACAGATAGAAGGAATGGAGACTAACAGGAGAAAATTAGGGTTAAAACTAATCAGGCTTAGGACAGAAGTCGAAGCAAGGCCTAGCAAAAGAGGCTTAAAACTAGCCCAACTATAAATAATTTACAAGACAATATTTCCTGGGCAAGACCGGACGTATCTTGTGACCGCGGAAACCATAAAAGTCGAGTAACGCCCCGTATTTCCGGAACAAGACCGGACGTATCTTCCGTCAAAGGCAGTAGCAAAGACCAATCAGAAGACATCACCTAAATAGGTCAACCAATAGAAAAAGCCATGTGACACCTTTCGACCAATGGGAAAGAAGACAGGTCTTGGTGTTAAATCGAGAAGCAAGAATTGTCAGTATACGCTCGGCTCTCAACAAGGTAACACTTGCTCTAAAGATCTCCCTCTCTCCTCATCCCATTCCTTCTTGACGTCAGACGCTTTTAGTGGAATCTCTGTTTGTTTATTTCACCTTTGGCCCAGCTGTGTCGCCTTCCACCACGACTGCACGGTAGAGTTGACATCGAGGTTCGTCTAGCATCAGGTAACACTGGTCCCAGAGGTCCCAAGATATCACAGACTCCACCGTCCGAAGAGTCGACAGGATAGTGGACGCCAAGGTACAAGTAAGCAAATAGACCACTGTCTGTACAGAAAGATGGAACAGGGAAGAGAGGAGGATTCAAAGGAGCCCATGAAGACCGATCCCGACTACGAAAGTGGCGAAAACCCCACTTTTCCGAAGAAAGAAACCACCCTCGGTAGGACGCAGGAAATCGTCCCCAGCCAGGAAGACGTCACGCCTCCGCCGCCGGTGTCAGATGTCCTGGGGAGGTTGACGACGACGCTACATCAGCTTTCTGCCGTGACCGGACATCGCGAGAGGTGGAATCGCTACGATGGTTCGTACGAGGCGCAGAGCTTCTTCACCAACTACGACGCCCAAGCAGATCGGGCCCAACTACAATACTCTACAAGACTGAGAAAGCCATCAAATCTCCTGCAAGTACCCCTCCGAGTTACCAACACGCGAGCGTATGTTACCTGCTCCCCCGACCATCTCTAAACCACGAGCCCAGCACAAGCAGCGAACTCTTAACTGTCCCAAGGAACCTCCAACCATGGCACAAGACCAGAACTGTTCCGACGCCCAAGACAGCACAACAGTAGGTTCATCCTCTATAATTTTCGTTGAACAATTGCTCGTTCGAGCTGAACTGTCCAATAATGTAAACCTACTCTACTACTTTATACAGGAGCATCTATCGCTATAATTAGGCAGAATACTTTTAAAATAGTAGAAACCAGTTTGTAAAAGAAAATACCTGTCCATCCATTTAACTTAACTATTAACGCCATAGCTAACAATATTGTCACCATAGATTATATCTTTTTGATCTTAAAAATAAGTAACATAACGCGGAACCTAAAATTCCATATTATAGATACCCCCTTGCCTTTTGGCATTTTATCCCTTAACTCCATAAAAAGATTTCTACTGATTATATACTGTTCTCAGCTACTCCTGTATCAAGATAATGTACTCTACCAACTACCTTATACAAATTCACCTCGTGCAAGCAACACGTGTCCCATGGACAGGTTAATACAACTGTCCCATTTACTAAATTTTCCCCTCCTATAACAGGTTGCTCACACGTGGTGAACTCCAACATTCTTATTTAACCTCATTACAATGTTCCTAATCCCATTTTCAACGCCCCTATGTCCTTTTCTTTCATATCTTTGGACAGAAGTAACTTAAATCACAACCTTCCAAAACTATTCCAATCGTTAAATTCCCACATAACTACACTCCTTCATTTTACATGCATATTAAATATCGACAAATCACTCTCAACAAAATATACAACACCCTCTCACATAACTTTTTCCAATTGACAACAAATTTTTAGTGCGCGACTTCACACCCAAATCTAATTTCGAGCCACACAAGCTTTATTACGTCGCCCTACTCAACACACACACAAAAAAATATTTTTTTTCACATTAAACGTGTCATATCCACTAATAATATAAAAATTCTCGATATGTTCGTACAACCAGCACCCATGACGTTAGTAAATTTGTTATTCTTAGTGTAACAGGTTAGATTTTGTACAAAACAAAGACTTCACGTGACACCTTTTCATTTACAATTTTTTCGCTTCGTGTCACAGAGCTACACCACAAAACTCTTTAACTTTCAGGCCAAAGACGCCTTCATCACGCCTGTGACACATTTATTTAACCACACATTGTTCACGTCGATAGTCGCAATTTCACTCAATTCCAACCTGATATCATTGAATAACATTTTTACTAAGTCCGCCAAAAACCATTCGATTTAATATCAACAGATACAATATCCGAATTCTCGAAATACAAACACAAATCTAACAAATGCTTGAACACACGGAATAATTACAACCTCTGTATCTCCCGATGTCAATCCCATAACGCTTGTCACCAAACGTGACAAATCAAAACGCTTTTGCGTTTACAATTATAGAAATAAAAACTCCGAGCGTAGTCCGAATTAGCATACCCAATGTCACTAATTCATGGCCATCAGATTAAAAAATTCGGCTCACCTAGCCAGGGAAGATATAGGCAGCAATGCCCTTGCTTCCCCTCTAGCGTCACACAGCCCGAAGGAATGATGCATTCTCCATGCATCGAGCGGCCTTTGGTAGGCCCCTCGCGCCCGCCAGTATGGTCCGGCTTCAATGGGGTTGACCATTCACCCACAGGCGTCTCCGAGAGTTCATTGGCTAGGTTGCTGACCGAGCCCTCTCGTTCGGACTTAGATCGACCCGTCCTACGCTCCTATAGGACTCCCCCCCCTTTAGCCCTCGCACCCTTACCCAGTCCTCCCTGAATCTGCCGTCGAATCAAGGACCTCTGAGGTGCCGAGGTTGACGCGGGGACACCGACGTGGAGGCGGGGGGGTGGTACTACTGTGTGCACCCCTTGGTTTCTCATGGTGCGCACGGCAAGGACGCTCCCAATGGCGCACACACAGAGCGAAGACCCAAAAGTTTCAAGACACGTGCGCCTCGCTTTCGCGAGTGCAACACGTAGAGACGCCTCTCTACACTCACTCCCCTCTAGGGTGACCGTAGAGGGCAGGACCCACAGGGTCTTCCGCCCCCGCATTCATGGCCATCAGCAAACCAGGCGTTTCCAAAGATGGGAGACAACCAGCAAGCAAGCTGCCCCCACAAAGGGCCTCTGACCCAAATAAACATGCCCGCCACCGCCGGAAATCGCTAATAATAAATTCGAAGGGAGATGAGCAAACAAACAGCCGACATCGTGTTACGGTCCGTCGCCACCCCGATGTCACTCTAATGGATTTTCGCTACCTATTAAATAAAACATTAGTGCGTACATTTACTAACAAATCTGTTCACTAACATTCTCTCGCCCTCGATTAACTTGTCCACTTAACATCGACACTCAGATCCAAGGACAACATTTTACCTAAAAATCACACACACCCACACATGTTTTAAAAAAAAAAAAACAACAACAACAACCCTTTATCGGTTAGAATAGATCGCCGTGTTTCTCCTGCACACACAGAATAAATGCCGCTTTAGGAAGAATCACGTTTTCACCTAAACGTGGCGCAGGGAACAAAAAATCGACAACATTAGGACTCAGTAAGTTTCACAGTTGGAAACAATGTGATCCACGAGTCGCACCAAACTTAAAACAAATTCGATAAGTTAGAACAACTTAGGCCAACAAGACCAAAGATATCGCGATCGAGGACAATTTAAAGCTCTCTCCACCCATCCTAAAAAACAGGAACATTACATTTGGCCTACAACTTTCCATTCTTTCACGATATATAATCTCTATGTATAATCTTACTTACTCTTTCTCGATGAACATTTTTTAAAATTTTTCATTTTAATAATCTTGTATATAATCATTATATAGCTCTTATAATTGTTTTTTTTAACGTCAACCAATCAGTTTAGATTATTGTCATTTTATTTTATTTTTCTTTACCAAAACTTATTTACTTTTGCATTATGACTCTATTCTATAATCAACTTTATATTTTATCTTTCATATCTAATAATCTCAAGTTTATATTTCATGTTTATATCACTAATTTGCATTTTGTCATTTTATATTTTTTCTCACTTTATAAATTAGATGTTATTTACATTGTTTCATCTTCCGCTACCATGTCAATGCTATCGAGTATATTATTGCTCATTATTAATTTTCATTTAATATTTTCACTTTCTATTACCCCTTATATACTGCTGTAGTGTGTTAATCTTTGTATCATATCATCACTATTTTTACTTTTTTTAAAGATTACTTTGCATTTAACTTCGCAATTCTATTTTCGATTTTTCAAATCCTTTAACGCTATATGCAAAACCTTAATTTCGCAATTTCATATCTCAATGATATATTCTTTTATAATCAAACTAAAAATCATGATCTAAAAACAGGGCAATCTTCAATAACCTCTTACGCAACCACTTAAAAGGTTACTTCTTAATAAATACTAACCCTTTTCCGCAGGAACTTTTAACTCCTTCGCAGGCTAGACTTGACCTACTTTGATTTCGTAATTAACAATCTTGTCACACCGTCCCCCGGATTTACCTATCCCTACTTCTGGCTTGGATACGTGCAAATTGTATTTTTTTTATATATTCCAGGGCACTCTCATGCCACACGCTGGCACATCTTTTTTTTTACTTTACTCTTTTTCTCGCTAAGCCCCTGACGACTCTAATTAAAACTTTGATTTCTGGTCACTGATCTTCGCCCTCTTTATCCTGCATGCGTACGTCTTAACGACTAATTACTAAAACCCATAACAATCACCCTTATCTTACTATTCGATTGTGGTACTGTAACTTTATTCGGTCCTTAAATTTACATGTGAAACATGGCCTAGGTTTTCCGCGCCGTGCACATTAAATGGTTTGGGACTTGAGTCAAAGTGACATTGCCTCAACCAAGTAATAACTAACCCCTCAACCCTTTCTAACGCCCAGCACGAAGAGATCATGATTTTCCCATCCAATCGTTTTTATTTTTACCTATCATCATTATATGCTCTCTATTAAATATTTTATTCATATTTTTATTTTTACTTGTATGTTTAATATTAGTTGTTTATGCTTTATTATCTCTTATGGATATACCGAAATCAACCCCATGTTATATACCAACTCACTTTAATTAATTTTTAAAAATTACTTCCTTAATAACAGTCTTCCTATTCCGCTCTCTTAAATCCCTCCATATGAACCCTCTCACATCCGGGGCCATCTGTGATGATTTAAGACCATGGAATTGTTGTAAATAGTCTAGATATCTCCTACCATATGTTCCACCCCATGACTGTATATAACTTCTTATGTACTGCCAATAGAAAGCCTCAACTAACATCAATCTGTACCGCGTAAGAATCTAATAAAGTATCGCAACTGTACAGATAGAAGGAATGGAGACTAACAGGAGAAAATTAGGGTTAAAACTAATCAGGCTTAGGACAGAAGTCGAAGCAAGGCCTAGCAAAAGAGGCTTAAAACTAGCCCAACTATAAATAATTTACAAGACAATATTTCCTGGGCAAGACCGGACGTATCTTGTGACCGCGGAAACCATAAAAGTCGAGTAACGCCCCGTATTTCCGGAACAAGACCGGACGTATCTTCCGTCAAAGGCAGTAGCAAAGACCAATCAGAAGACATCACCTAAATAGGTCAACCAATAGAAAAAGCCATGTGACACCTTTCGACCAATGGGAAAGAAGACAGGTCTTGGTGTTAAATCGAGAAGCAAGAATTGTCAGTATACGCTCGGCTCTCAACAAGGTAACACTTGCTCTAAAGATCTCCCTCTCTCCTCATCCCATTCCTTCTTGACGTCAGACGCTTTTAGTGGAATCTCTGTTTGTTTATTTCACCTTTGGCCCAGCTGTGTCGCCTTCCACCACGACTGCACGGTAGAGTTGACATCGAGGTTCGTCTAGCATCAGGTAACACTGGTCCCAGAGGTCCCAAGATATCACATATATATAGATATATATATTGTGACGGTGTTCTGACCCACCGCCAATTTTGAACAGCCCTTTCAACCGCCACCACCTCGGCCGGCTGGATAAGCTAAGTCGGCGCATGCGCGGCGGTGGTGGTGACGTGTAAGCACGTGGGAGGATACCATTGTTTTGACGGTCACCACGAGCCAACGTCCATTTTCATCCATCCATTTTCATCAAACCTTTTTCAACTCTTCTTTACTAGATTTTAATTTGTAACAATTGCAATTAACATTGATATTTATTTTTATATTTTATCTGTAATAATTAAAATACCTTGGAATGAATAATTGAATCATTTCTTCAAAACCAGACGAACCACCACAATATAACTATTGAAGAAATTATGTTTAGAATATATATTGGTAGTACAAGTGTCACTCCAAAAGTATTTACAATCAATATTAAATAATTAAAAATAAATTACACCATTAAAATCTACATGTATATTTTACCTAACATAAACATTTTCATGAAATAGTAACAACAATGATTCATAGAGGACGCGACTTTGTTTACAGCGACAGCGGTAATTTCTAAACATTGCATTAGACACAATGAAGTTGACTAGAGAAGGTTTAGGCGCCATGATCTTTTATGATTATAAAAGTAATTTCTAAACATTGCATCAGACACAATAGAGTTGACTAGAGAAAGTCTATGGGCCATGATATTTTATTATTATAAAAGTAATTTCTAAACATTGCATCATACATAATAGAGCTGACTAGAGAAAGTTTAAGCGCCATGATCTTTTATGAGTATAAAAGAAATTTATAAACATTGAATCAAACACAATAGAGTTGACTAGAGAAAGTCTACGCGCCATGATCTTTTATGTTTACGATTGTAATTTCTAAACATTGCATCAGACACAAAGTTTACGCGTCATGATATTTCATGATTATAAAAGTAATTTAACTTCAAAATTTTCTTATTTCTTTCTTCAATTCTTTAAAAAAGTCTGTGATCAGTTCCTACATGTAATACATTGTTTCGTTCTATTCTGTGATTGGTTTTAACCAATTAGTTTGATGAGGTTAATTGGAGTCTCTGCATAATCAACGTTTTGTGTCTTAATTGAAGAAGGAAGAAGATTCGATTGAAAGATGATAGGTTAATCATTGAGGAAGATCTAAATCTTCCAGAAGTTCCTACATATCGGTATTCTTCATCAAGGCAATTCCCTTGAGTGCCATCTCTCATAAATCCAGTCGCTTCCTCAATATCTTACACCACAGAATACGGTCTTCTATGATAAATTGTAATAATCAATAAAAATCATACACTTCTCTTTACAGTAAATACAAAAACAACAAAAAGGCTTTTATTAGGGCTCATTGCCCTGTATGGATTCGCCATACAACAACAAAATAATACAGTAATTTGTTTTCTCCCTTTCCCCATGTGCACGTGAGCCTTTGTTTGAAAAGGGATTTATTTACACATATTTTCTAAAACTTTCCTCACTACCTCTTTTGTGTATGAATCTATTTACAATTGATCTGTAGAAATTATAGAGTTCTATTGCTATATTTTTCTTTTCTGAAATACACTGGCCCGCAAAATTAAAGGAACAGCATATTTTTTCAATATATCTCAAATTTTATCGAACATTCATCAATGAAATTTTATATAAAATTTATTATTTCATTATTGATTAAAATACCCGAAATCAAAGAAATCGAACACGTATTTTATGCAAATTAGCCGGTCAAACAATGATCTTCTTGCAGTCAGTGTATAAATATCTTGGAAATTGTTGTTAATATGGGGTGTGATCGCCTTTAACTGATAGACAGGCTCTATATCGGCGAACCATACTAAGAATTAGGGAGTTTATAAGCTCCTGTGGAATCAACGCCCACTCTTTTTTTTTTTAATATGTTTCTAGCTCATGCGTGTTTCTAGGAGGGGGTTGGAGGGATGAGATCCGTCGTCCTAGATTGTTCTATACATGCTCAATGGGATTTAGGTCTGGAGATCGAGCTGGCCAATTCATCCGAGCAATTGCATGGTTTTGGAGAAAAGTGTCGACCACATCAGCCCTATGTGGACGGGCATTATCATCCATTAGAAGAAGGTTTTCTCCCATTTCAACTGATACAATACGCAGAAGGCTTCACATGAAGGGCTCTATGCTCGACGACCCATAATTTGTGTGCCGTTGACACCACCTCAAAATAGAGCAAGGGAACTTTGGCGCAGGCAACATGTCGCTTGGAATCCAGATGAATGGAGCCATGTAATGTTCACTGATGAGTCCAGATTCTCTCTAAACAGCTATTATCTGGAGAGCTTTGTCTGGAGAGAGGTAGGAACCAGAAATAATCCCCGAATTATGGTTGAAAGGGATCCCTACAGAAGCCAATGTTTTATGGTCTGGGCTGGAATCTTCTTGGGCGGTCACACAGCACTCCACATTTTTCGGCAAAGAACCCTGACTGGACAGAGGTATCGGGACGAGATCTTGGCAGCATATGTGATGCCTCAATCATTAGAAATGGTAGAAACCCTTCTTCTAATGGATGATAATGCCCGTCCACATAGGGCTGGTGTAGTCGACACTTTTCTCCAAAACCATGCAATTGCTCGGATGAATTGGCCAGCTCGATCCCCAGACCTAAATCCCATTGAGCATGTATGGGACATCCTAGGACGGCGGATCTTATCCCTCCAACCCCCTCCTAGAAACACTCATGAGCTAGAAACAGCCTTAACACAAGAGTGGGCGTTGATTCCACAGGAGCTGATAAACTCCCTAATTCTTAGTATGGGTCACCGATGTAGAGCCTGTCTATCAGTTAAAGGCGATCACACCCCATATTAACAACAATATCCAAGATATTTATGCACTGACTGCAAGATCATTGCTTGACCGGCTAATTTTCATGGAATACGTGTTAGAATTCTTTGATTTCGGGTATTCTAATCAATAATGGAATAATAAATTTGTGTATAAAATTTCATTGATAAATGTTCGAAAAAATTTGAGATAAATGAAAAAATATGTTGTTCCTTTAATTTTGCGGACCAGTATAGTTCTCAGCGTCTTCAGTAGGTTGCTAGATCTCCAGAAGGTGTTTATAAGAGTTTTTTTTCTCTTTTTTCACTTAAATATTTGCATTCTCAGTAAATAATATATCCAATCTTTAAAAAAAAAAATTAAAAACTTCCTTCATAATGTTTTATGAAAATTCGAAACTATTACAGATGCGTAAGATTCTTTTGAAAATTAAACAATTTCTACTGCCCTTACTGCAATGGAAAAATTAATGGGAGGGCCTGACTCATTAGTGGTGAACCCTCCCAGCGGTTTCGCCAGTTTAATCTACCATACCGCTGTTATATTACATTTTTCGATCTTCCTTTTATAGTGATACTGATGCTAGACTCTTGGAATGGGTATTTTAAATGAACTATAGACATAAGCTTTGAGGACAGTAGAATTACATACAATTATATATATATAAATATATACTATGTACAATTACAATTTAATTTTCAAAAGAATCTATAATAGTTTCGAATATTGAATAATGCATCATAATGTTTTGTATTCTTAAATATTAGGGAGAATATTTGAATATTAATTTTACAAAGTAAACGTATTTGAAAGATTAATGGTATACTTGAATACAAGTATATACACTCATTGACAATATTTAAGGAAGTTTTATTGTGGTGATTATAAAAAACCGTGGTGAATATTGTTACTACATTACTTGTGTATAGATGGCACGTTAATGTCTTATTTTGACTATGATTATCATGGTCTGTACCATGTATATTTGGTAAAGTTGACTTTATAGTAAATATTACCACAATCCCAGTGAAGATACTAGCTTGTACCATGTGTACTTGGGACAACTTCCACTACAGTAAATACTGCCCAAAACACACAGTGATTATGCCCCCCTATACCACGTAAACTTGGGACAACTGTCACTACAGTAAATACTGCCACAGCCCACCATGATATTATTGGCTTGTATCATGTGTACTTTGGACATTTGCAACTACAGTAAATACTGCCACACTGCCACTACAGTAAATACTGCCACACTGCCACTACAGTAAATACTGCCACACTGCCACTACAGTAAATACTGCCACAGCCCACCATGATAATATTGGCTTGTATCATGTGTACTTTGGACATTTGCGACTACAGTAAATACTGCCACAACGCACAGTAATTATGCTAGCTTGTACCATATGTACTTGGGACAACTACCACTACAGTAAATACTGCCACAACCCACCATTTTTAGAATAACCTGTACCATGTGTACGTGAGACAATTGCCCCTACAGTAAATAATGCTACAACCCACCATTATTATGCTGACTTGTACCACGTATACTTGAGGCCAATACCACTACAGTAAATACTGCCACAAATCATTCTGACCTGTACCACGTATACTTGGAACAGCTACCACTACAGTAAATACTGCCACTACAGTAATTATGCCCGCCTGTACCACGGCCTCTCTGCAGCAATATTTAACAGCCCAGGAAACAAGAAGGTCGATTCCCAGCAGTAATTGGAAAATGGAAAGATGAATAATTCAGACGTTTATGCTAAGTGGAACAAAACAAACCCATCTTCCAAAACATCTTTCAAACTTCTAAAATATTCCTAAAGGAAAATTACACATTTTTATAAGATATCCATAAAATTTAACAGCACTATTCTCAAACATAATATTGTTTTATTTCTAATCAGAAATTAAATTTGTATAAATTTGGGATAATAACCCCATAATTCGAGGTTAGATTTGTACACAAGGTTGTCTCAAAAGTTCGTAAAAACTTGGAAAAAATTGAAATACCAATATTATTTCCCGTTATGTATAATGTCTTTGTATTATGTATAAAGTAATTGTATTATGTATCATTATGTATTCGCCGTTATAATATTATTCGATAAATAATAAGAAAAACAACCTTTTAAGAAAGACATGAAATTTTGGGATAATCTTATATACGGTCGATTTTAGACAACAAAAAATGATCGAAATGGATTTTTTAAAAGAGAACAGTGCTTCAAAGTACTGTGGGATTGTAAAAATAGCTTACTATAAGATCCCATCTTAAAAAATAAGATTCTTTATTGGCACTTCCATATTGTTACATGGTAATTTGATAATGAAGGAGACAGAGATAATTTTGTTCACACTTGGTTATCTCGTGTGTCTTCAATAAAGGTGACTGTAATATCTTTCAGAGTTATTGTCTGAATCCCGATATACATGCTAAAAGGTACAACTTCTTTAAGTTTTGTTCACACTTGGTTATCTTGTGTGTCTTCAATAAAGATCACTGCAATATCTTTCAGAGTTACTGTCTGAATCCCGATATACATGCTAAAAGGTACAACTTATATAAATTTTGTTCACACTTGGTTATCTCGTGTGTCTTCAATAAAGGTGACTGTAATATCTTTCAGAGTTATTGTCTGAATCCCGATAATAAATACTAAAAGGTACAACTTCCTTAGGTTATATCCATGAGTACAAATCAAACTTAATGGGCGTCTCTTTTCCTCTCGACAATTTACAAGTAGTTAAAAAGGTCTATATCAAAAGTATATTTCAACCAATATTAAGATTTTTTTTTCTGACAGTTTCAGGATCCCTCAAATCCACTCTTAGAACGTTTCAATACACTATTTATCATCTTATTCTCTATCAGCTTTCTTCCAAGACATTATTGGAAAGCTTAGATCAGCCAGTAACTATAAGAAATCTAAGCTATTTTCGACGCCTATGATTATTTTTGAAATAAAACAATTTCTACTGTCTTTACTGCAACGATAAAAATAATGGGAGGGCCTGGCTCATCAATGGTAAACCCTCCCAGCGGTTTCGTCAGTTTAAATTATCATACCGCTGTTATATTGCATTGAGTTGTTCTCATTTTATACCGAAATTGACACTAAACTCTTAGAAAAGGTATTTTAAATGAACTATGGGTACATAAACTTTGAGTACGGTAGAAATACATATAATTATAAATAATTTACACATGCGCTTCGAAGATTGCTCTTCCGAAAATTAAAAATAAAAGTATCTTTAAAACATATAATCCTGATATATTATATATTTATAATTGTATGTATGTTATGAATATTTTGTTGTTGTTGTTAGATAAAGGGTTGATAAGACAAAGGATCGATAAGATAAAGGGTTGAGGTGCAGTCGTGATAAGAAAAATCGTCAAGTAGCTTTTATTTTCAATTACTTGAGGAAAGATTACACATTAGTTATTTTCACATTATATAGAATTTATGAAGTTAATCCTATATTAGTGATTTAAAAGGATACATATGTTAACTACGCACATTTACAACAAAACTATACAACAAAAACTGAAAGTCTTTCTAAAAACGATGATAACAAAAGTAAAATTATCAATGAATAAAATAAAATATAT
Source organism: Cordylochernes scorpioides (assembly GCA_030710605.1). Taxonomy (NCBI): domain Eukaryota; kingdom Metazoa; phylum Arthropoda; class Arachnida; order Pseudoscorpiones; family Chernetidae; genus Cordylochernes; species Cordylochernes scorpioides. The sequence continues at coordinate 27,515,400 of CP092868.1, forward strand.
ATTTTTTCAAATATAGAAATATTTGAGTTTTTAGATTATATAATATGTTTTTATGGTAATTTAAACCAACAACCCTATATTGTATAATACTTATAACAAGATTGTCATGTTGTATATAAAACACATCTATAAATAATTATACGCATGATTGACATGTGTCATTGCATCACCATATGTAATGTACTTTGTACAAACTGAGGATGAATAAATAAAACTATGTAATAGATTAAGAGCTGAGCAAAGAAAGAGATCGAGTAAGAAATCCAACAACCCTAAAGAGGAATTTGGCAAGTCGTTGCCATCAAGGTCAAAGGGTGCAGAATAGCGCAGACGCCCCACGCCCTTTGGACCTGTTCAAAGTCCAAATTATCGCATGTCTCCCTCCTCGGCAAAGGTATATAAAACCTCGGTTTTAGCCGAAATGATAGTCACTTCACCATCGGCGTGAGCCCTTGTCGGTTGTACCCAGGACCACCTCATCGCCATGTAAAACAGTAAGACTCTTCTAAATCCATCTTGCTCTTAGCTCGACTCCTATCTGTTCACGGAACTTTTCTACTACAACTGTGTCTCTTCGTTTTTTGGGTGTGGACAGCTTCATTCCTATTGTATCAAAAAGAAGTATACGCGTCAAAAAATAGTTTATATCCCTATATATATGTAAAAGTCAGTGTATGTATGTATGTTTGTCGGCTATACACGTTCACAATACGTAACTAATCTGTCTGATTTTTAACAGTATATAGAGTAGAATCTGGAAAAAACTTATAGTGAAAATTCCAGGTCTCTATCCTGAATATTCGTCGATTTATTTGCAAATTTACCTTTTCGCTCGCGAGCAGCGCCTCTAACGGTGAAGATGGGAGGTAATATCACCTGACCTAATGTATACATGTAAAGTTTGGAGCGGGACGTTTCACAAGAGTGACATCCACAGAGCTAATTTATAATTGTAACGAATAGTATTTGAAAATCTAAATAATATAATTTTCAAATATCGTTGTGAAAATTTACATTTTTATTTTTATATTTTAAAAACATATAAAGTTTGAAGCGGGATGTTTCACACAAGAGTGACATCCACGGTGCCAATTTATAATTGTAACGAATAGTATTTGAATAAAAACATTTAATCGGGTAAAACCCGGGCGTTGCCCGGGTAATTCGGCTAATTTCATATAACAGATGCTGCACGGATCATAGTAACTCTGTAATTAGTTGTCGTTGAGAAAGTACGGTAACTATGCGACAGACAAACTTTGCGTCAGGTGTTTCCTTGGTTACGACCTAAGATGTAATAAGGTTTTATTACGCCATGTCGTAAATCCACCCCCTCTCTCCATCTTGGAGTCTTCTAATTAGAAAAGCCTCAACATGTTCACGCCTTTTACCTAGATCTAGTTGAAATTTTCTTCTTATGTAAATTTTGTTAATAGTTTAGTTAATTATGCAAATTTTTAACTATATAAACAGCTAGCTGGACAAAAAAGAGTGGTTAGTCAAAAGGTTGTGTGTAGTTAGTAAAAGGTCGTGTGTAGTTTGTCAAAAAGGTGTGTGTAATTAGTTAAAAAGATGTGTGTAGTTATTCAAAAGGTTGTGTGTAATTGGATAAAAAGGTGTGTGTAATTGGATAAAAAGGTGTGTGTAATTGGATAAAAAGGTGTGTGTAATTGGATAAAAAGTTGTGTGTAGTTAGTAAATGTTTGTGTGTATTTATTCAAAAAGGTGTGTGTAGTTAGTTAAAAGGTTGTGTGTAGTTCGTCAAAAAGGTGTAGGTAAATAGTTAAAAAGATGTGTGTAGTTAGTTAAAAAGGTGTGTGTAGTTAGTTAAAAAGGTGTGTGTAGTTATTCAAAAAGATGTGTATAGTTAGTTAAAAAGTTGTGTGTAGTTAGTTAAAAAGATGGGTGTAATTGGTTAAAAAGATGTGTGTAGTTAGTAAAAGTTTGTGTGTATTTATTCAAAAAGGTGTGTGTAGTTAGTTAAAAGGTTGTGTGTAGTTATTCAAAAAGTGTTGTGTAGTTAGTTTAAAAGATGTGTGTAGTTATTCAAAAAGTTGTGTGTAGTTATTCAAAAGGTTGTGTGTAGTTATTCAAAAAGTGTTGTGTAGTTAGTTTAAAAGATGTGTGTAGTTATTCAAAAAGTTGTGTGTAGTTATTCAAAAAGTGTTGTGTAATTAGTTAAAAAGATGTGTGTAGTTATTCAAAAAGTTGTGTGTAGTTAGTTAAAAAGATGTGTGTAGTTATTCAAAAAGTTTTGTGTAGTTATTCAAAAAGTTTTGTGTAATTAGTTAAAAAGATGTGTGTAGTTATTCAAAAAGATGTGTGTATTTGGTTAAAAAGTTGTGTGTAGTTAAAAGGTTGTGTGTAGTTAGTTAAAAAGGTGTGTGTAGTTAGCAATCGAACGGCTCAAATTCGAGGGTAATAATCAGCAGAAAAGGTCCGGCTTATCTAGATACAGTCTACGCTCTGACAAACCAAAACATAAAGTACTAACCAGGCTTATAGACAAAGGAAGTGGCAAGGATTCCTAGCTATCGCTGCTAGATCCTCAACCGCTACCGCCCACAACACTTCCAAGCTGAAGAATCATAATGAAATATTACGTTCTTAAAACCATAAGACATATATAAACTGGTTGAAATTATATAATCTTTGAAATACAGATAATTGGGACGTGTTAAGTAAAGCGTATCTTATTTTTTTGGAAAATGACAAACTTTCAAGCATTAAGCTTTTATAAAGGTTATAAAGATATGTATATGGGGGTAGAATATCAGAGTAACAACATCATATATTCGGAAATATCCTTATTTACGGGGCTGCTAACCAGATGATTTTTGAGTCCCAGACATCATATATTCGTTAAACTGAGTATTGATAAAGGTTTTCTGTTTTCTATTATATCCATCTATCTCGTAAATATAGAAGCTGCCTGGCTGGCATTCATATTTCTTGAAAATAAAGATACTTCGGTCAGTAAATCCTTTTATTACCTCGACGTTTCGTCAAAAATCTTTTGTCCTCTTTAGAAGCAAACAAAATTAAACATTTAGCAAGGCGTTAAATATCATTCTAAAGTTCCAAAGGCGTTTTAACGCGATATTTACTTTTTTTAAAGATTAGGTAATAAAAAGATTTACTGGCCGAAAGTACCTTTATTTTCAAGAGATCTATCTTTCTGTTATCAGAAAAACTATCGAAAATTGATAATCTTTTCAATTTAGAGAATTGGTCATTACCATTTTTCTTGTGAATAAATCAAGAAAAAAACACCGAGCAAATATGTTCTGGGGCTATTTGACAGCGTTGTGCAAGCTGTACATTTTTAATCGATCAAGATGAGTCTACCTCTTTTTATAATTTGAAAAAAAAAAAGAAAAATCTATTTTAAAACATGTTGAATAAAGATATCAATCCCTTTTATCGAAAATCAACATCACCTTGCTTTCATGTCACTAACCAATTTTCACTATAGTATTCTATTAAAAACAAAATTTTCGCTATAGAATCTTGTTAATAAATGATAAATATGATATAAAAACACTATAAATAGAACTAATTAATTAAATTTAATTGAAATATCGAATAAAATCGATAGTTCACCCGAATATTCCACGAACGAAGCGTTGACTGACCAAACAACCTGCAATGGATCAATAAAATTGATTCTGGAACGCTAGCGGCTGTTTCTTTTTTCTTAGAAGGACATCTTTGATTTATTTTTGTATATTTACATATCCAACAGTGTTAAACAGTGGACCACTGTATTATATACAGTTAAACCTGTCTATAGCGCCCCCCCTAAATAGCACCTTCCTCTCTATAGCGCCCGATTTTAAATACGTAGTACGATTCGATTTATATTGTATAACAATGTATTTATTATTGTATTATCAGAGTATTATTTTTTATGTTTATATTTTGCTATATTCTGTACACTTCCCTCTTTTGCTTATCTTTTGTTTATCACTTATAGTTTGTTCTTGCCTGAAATAAATTGTTGTCACATCCCGAATTTGGTCTTCCCTAATTCTCCATGTGGCAATATTAAAAATGACCTGTCTATAGCACCCCCTCTCTATAACACCCTATTTTGGTGAGTCCCAAGAAGGGGCGCTATAGACAGGTTTAACTGTACTACGATGCGATTTACATTAAAAGTGACCTGTCTATAGCACCCCCTCTCTATAGCACCCTATTTTGGTGAGTCCCAAGAAGGGGCGTTATAGACAGGTTTAACTGTAGTAGGATGCGATTTACATTAAAAGTGACCTGTCTATAGCACCCCCTCTCTATAGCACCCTATTTTGATGGATCCCAAGAGGGGGGCGCTATAGACAGGTTTAACTGTAGTACGATGCGATTTACATTAAAGGTGACCTGTCTATAGCAACCCCTCTCTATAGCACCCTATTTTGGTGAGTCCCAGAGAGAGCGCTATGGAGAGGTTTAACTGTAGTAGGATGCGATTTACATTAAAAGTGACCTGTCTATAGCACCTCCTCTCTATAGCACCCTATTTTGGTGAGTCCCAAGAGGGGGCGCTATAGACACGATTAACTGTATATATATATATATATATCAATTAGTACTATTTTCGTAAAAGTAAAATTCTCTACAATACATATAAATAATAAACAAAACAGATTCCGAAGTTGAATTTCTTATTTTATTGTATATTCTTCTCTAACTTTCGGGTATAACAGAAGTATTACAGTTAAACCTGTCTATAGCGCCCTCTCTAAATAGCGCCTTCATCTCTATAGCGCCCGATTTTAAATACGTAGTACGATGCGATTTACATTAAAAGTGACCTGTCTATAGCACCCCCTCTCTATAGCATCCTATTTTGGTGAGTCCCAAGAGGGAGCGCTATAAACAGGTTTAACTGTATTTAGAGTGTTTCAATTAGTACTATTTTCGTAAAAGTAAAATTCACTGTAATTAATATAAATAATAAACAAAATAGATTCCGAAGTTGAATTTCTTGTTTTATTGTAGATTCTTCTCTAGCGCTCTCGGGTATTACAGAAGTATCAAAATTCGAAACTATTATAGACGCGTATGATTCTTTTTAAAGATAAACAATTTACACTGTCCTTACTACATTGGAAAAATTAATGGGAGGGCAATTTTTTATTGCAGTAATGACAGTAGAAATTGTTTATTTTAAAAAGAATCATACGCGTCTATAATAGTTTCGAATTTTGATAACAGATGGCGTACTAATGTATCATAATATAACAGAAGTATATAATAAAAAAACTCAAAAAATATTTTAAATCATATTTTATAATATACTGTTAGAGAATTTTTGTTATACCCGAACGTTTGAGATGAATATTTGAAAAAAAATGAAAATAAGAAACTTATCCTCTCTCGAATGTGCTTTTGCTTATCCCTAGTACACGTGGTACAGGCCATGATAATCATAATGGGTTGAAGTAGGCGACTGCTCTTACTGTAAGTGCACCACATGTATTCAGGAATAAGCCGTTTTGTTTATAATTTTATAGTATTTTGTTTTTAATCTCAAATTTATTTGAATATTCGTGTATTTTAGGTATTTGTTGTTGTTGTTGTCGTGTCCAAAGAAGAATCTCAGATGTCTCCATGCATCTCCATCACAGCAGCAGCAATATCCACTATCTTGCTCTTCATTGGAAAATGGGTGCCGTTGCCACGTTAGTCACCTTGGAAATGAACCAGAATTTGGTCGAATATTCCAAATGTCCAGGGGGGAACGCAGGGAGATGTGGTCGGACTTCTCCCCCCCCCCCCCCCCCCATTTTTAGGTTTTTATTTTTATTTTTTATTTTTTTATTACAAAACACACGCTATATCCTATGTGGATATTTGAATGTAAATGTTTAATCTATTTTATGTAGATAGTTTTAAAGAGAGAGTGAAAGTTATGTTGTAATGTGTCCACAATTTTTATTTACATCTAATTCTTTACTATTTCTTTATGTTGAATAAAAGGATGATCGTAATGTTATACCTATATACTTTATTTAATAAAATTACAATTATATTATCACAATGAGTATATTTTTTATTTAAAAAACGCTATTGTCTCACCTATGTAGGTAGCATTGCAATCTTGGCATTAAATTGAGTAAATTGCATTGGTTTGAATTTTAGGTTCCAGTTGTTTTTTCAAAATGTAATGAAAAAATAGCACATATTCTTCGCAGAAAAGGAATTCAAACGTATTTTAGTAACCATCAATCAATAGGTCAACTTCTTAGAAATTCCATAACTAAATCTGAAATACAACTGGAACCTAAAATTCAAACCAATGCAATTTACTCAATTCAATGCCAAGACTGCAATGCTACCTACATAGGTGAGACAGGAGCGTTTTTTAAATAAAAAAGATACTCATTGTGAGAATATAATTGTAATTTTAATACTTTTTTCACAATTTTATCATGAATACTTTATTTAAATAACTTAGATGATTCATATAATAACAAAGAAAGGTAAACAAATTGTTATAACAAGAACAAATCAATAGTAGTGTTCCTTTTTCAACAAAGGAGCTCAATTATATTTGTTACTATTCTGAGATTATATTTTTACATTCTGACAATTTATACATATAAAGAAATTATTGCAATATTTCATTATAATATTAATTATAGTGTTTTTACTTCTCAAAAATATATAATTCTAATAAATTTATTTAAAAAAGGAATAAAATAATAGTGAATATGAAGAAAAAGGCATCTCACAATCAGGAAATATATTTTCTATTAATTTATTCACCTGAGCTTATTACATTTTCACTTCTGTACTCTTTTTTTCAAATAGAAAATAAGTTAAAAGAATAATTAAATCAATACATTGCTTTCCGCGTAAAAAAAAATATAAATATTTATCATTAAAGAAAAAATCGAATTTTTCTAGATAAAGATATGAAATAGGTTCAAATTTATAATATATATATATTATAGAATATAATATAATGAAAAGGAAATACATTATTAATGTTTTAAAACTTTCTCAGTTAACTCAAAATTTTGGTTTTAAAAATGTTGTAAAGAAATTTGATTTAAACATGTTTATTGAAGAAAGAAGTTTAAAAGTAAATTTTTAAAACAAAATTTCTAGTTGTAAATCTGAAAAAAAGATAAAATTTCTAAATAGAATATAATAATGGAAAAACAAATACATTATTAATGTTTTAAAAACTTTCTCAAATAACTCAAAAATTTCGATTTTAAAAATGTTAAAAAGAAAATTGACGTGAAAAAGGTTTATTGAAGAAATAAGTTTAGAAGTAAATGGTCAAATCTATTTATTTGGTCAGAGATAATCCTCATATTGGAAAATACGATTTGAGATGATTAAATCTGTCTTGAAGGTTTGTAAATATTCCATGGATGTCTTTCAAAGTCATTTAGGAAAATCCTGAATATCTTCAACGCTATATGGTTTGTTTATCTTTTTTATTTGTCTTTTCAAGTTATTCAGCATTGTTATAAAGGTATATTTATTTGAATCCATAGATTTAAACGTAATAATTGAAAAAGTAATTGGAAAGTAAGGCTAAAACACACATAAACAAACTGTCTTTCTTTTATTTCATACTATAATGATAACTATTAAAGATAGGTATTTTATTATAATGGGGGGTCGGTGAAAGGATGGTCTAAACCGTTGATTTTCGACCGCTACGACCCGGGTTCGATTCCCGCATTGGGCACTTTTTTTTTGTTTAAAAAAAAATGCTCCAATGGCTCCCGATTCTTGTAAAAGTTCAACCCCACCAGCGAATGCAAGTAACAAAACGGGGTTCAGGCACATTTTTAAGTGCAAAGTCGAACTGCTTTTCACTTGTGGTGCACTTACAGTAAAAGTAATTGCCAAATTTTACCTACCATGATTATCATGGCCTGTATCACGTGTACTAGGAATAAGTAAAAAAAAAGGTTTTTTTTCATCTTACAAACATTTGGGGAATATCATTTTTAAAGTATAGTAATTTAACTACTTAAATCATATGAGAGATATTGTAATTTGAAAATTTCTTTTGATAATCTGTTTATATATTTGCAGTTAGATTATTTACATATTTACATATACAGTTAAACCTGTCTATAGCACCCTCTCTAAATAGCGCCTTCCTCTCTATAGCGCCCGATTTTAAACACGTAGTACGATGCGATTTACATTAAAAGTGACCTGTCTATAGCACCCCCTCTCTATAGCACCTTATTTTGGTGAGTCCCAAGAGGGGGAGCTCTATAGACAGGTTTAACTGTAGTACGATGCGATTTACATTAAAAGTGATCTGTCTATAGCACCCTATTTTGATGAGTCCCAAGAGTGTGGGCGCTATAGACAGGTTTAACTGTAGTACAATGCGATTTACATTAAAAGTGACCTGTCTATAGCACCCCTTCTCTATAGCACCCTATTTTGGTGAATCCCAAGAGTGGGCGCTATAGATAGGTTTAACTGTAGTACAATGCGATTTGCATTAAAAGTGACCTTTCTATAGCACCCTATTTTGATGAATCCCAAGAGGGAGCACTATAGACAGGTTTAACTGTAGTACAATGCGATTTACATTAAAAGTGACCTGTCTATAGCACCCCCATTCTCTATAGCACCTTATTTTGGTGAGTCCCAAGAGGGGGAGCTCTATAGACAGGTTTAACTGTAGTACGATGCGATTTACATTAAAAGTGATCTGTCTATAGCACCCTATTTTGATGAGTCCCAAGAGTGTGGGCGCTATAGACAGGTTTAACTGTAGTACAATGCGATTTACATTAAAAGTGACCTGTCTATAGCACCCCTTCTCTATAGCACCCTATTTTGGTGAATCCCAAGAGTGGGCGCTATAGATAGGTTTAACTGTAGTACGATGCGATTTACATTAAAAGTGACCTGTCTATAGCACCCCTTCTCTATAGCACCCTATTTTGGTGAGTCCCAAGAGGGGGCGCTATAGACAGGTTTAACTGTAGTACGATGCGATTTACATTAAAAGTGACCTGTCTATAGCACCCCTTCTCTATAGAACCCTATTTTGGTGAGTCCCAAGAGGGGGCGCTATAGACAGCTTTAACTGTATATATAGGTTTGCTTTTGTCTGAATTTCCCAAAACTGGTGGTGTCCTATAGACAGGTTTAACTGTAGTACAATACGATTTACATTAAAAGTGATCTGTCTCTAGCATCGTATTTTGGTGAGTCCCAAGATGGGGCGCTATAGACAGGTATATGTATATACAGGTATATGTAGGTAACTGTATATACAGGTTTGCTATTGTCTGAATTTCCCAAAACAGGTGTTGGGACTCATCATTTATCATCACTAGTAAAGGGATGTACAGTACCATCGTTCTGATGATGTCTCTTTTCGATACATGAATATCAATCCTCCGCAATTTTATGTTGTAATCTTGCCTGAAAATCGGCCCTTGCTACTTCACCAGATTAAACATCTGTTTGCTAAATTAGACCGATTGCATAATTACTCTCGTTGAATATTATGAAATTGAAGCCGTCCCTGTACTGATGAAGGCCAAATCAATTTTTATAAAACATTCACAATAGTGTTTATTTGTAAATATTTTTACTATAAGCAGTTTTTCTTTGTAAATAGTTTGTTGTAGGTGTTGTTGTCGTGTCCAAAGAAGAGCCTCAGATGTCTCCGTACATCTCTATCACAGCAGCATCAATGTCCACTATCTTGGGTGTGTAAACTGTATTGTTGTTGTCGTGTCCAATGAAGAGCCTCAGATGTCTCCGTGCATCTCTATCACAGCAATGTTCTCTATCTTGGGTGTGTATACTGTATTGTTGTTGTTGTCGTGTCCAATGAAGAGCCTCAGATGTCTCCATACATCTCTATCAGAGAAATGTTCTCTATCTTGGGTGTGTATACTGTATTGTTGTTGTTGTCGTGTCCAATGAAGAGCCTCAGATGTCTCCATACATCTCTACCACAGCAGTCGCAATGTCCACTATCTTGGGTGTGTATACTGTATTGTTGTTGTTGTCGTATCCAATGAAGAGCCTCAGATGTCTCCGTACATCTCTATCACAGCAATGTTCTCTATCTTGGGTGTGTATACTGTATTGTTGTTGTTGTCGTGTCCAATAAAGAGCCTCAGATGTCTCCATGCATCTCTATCACAGCAGCAATGTCCACTATCTTGGGTGTGTATACTGTATTGTTGTTGTTGTCGGTCGTGTCCAATGAAGAGCCTCAGATGTCTCCATGCATCTCTATAACAGCAGTCGCAATTTCCACTATCTTGGGTGTGTATACTGTATTGTTGTTGTTGTCGTGTCCAATGAAGAGCCTCAGATGTCTCCATACATCTCTATCACAACAGCAGCAATGCCCACTATCTTGGGTGTGTATACTGTATTGTTGTTCTCGTGTCCAATGAAGAGCCTCAGATGTCTCCATGCATCTCTTTCACAGCAGTCGCAATGTCCACTATCTTGGGTGTGTATACTGTATTGTTGTTGTTGTCGTGTCCAATGAAGAGCCTCAGATGTCTCCATGCATCTCTTTCACAGCAGTCGCAATGTCCACTATCTTGGGTGTGTATACTGTATTGTTGTTGTTGTCGTGTCCAATGAAGAGCCTCAGATGTCTCCATGCATCTCTATAACAGCATCAATGTCCACTATCTTGGGTGTGTATACTGTATTGTTGTTGTTGTCGTGTCCAATGAAGAGCCTCAGATGTCTCCATGCATCTCTATAACAGCATCAATGTCCACTATCTTGGGTGTGTATACTGTATTGTTGTTGTTGTCGTGTCCAATGAAGAGCCTCAGATGTCTCCATGCATCTCTATAACAGCATCAATGTCCACTATCTTGGGTGTGTATACTGTATTGTTGTTGTTGTCGTGTCCAATGAAGAGCCTCAGATGTCTCCATGCATCTCTATAACAGCATCAATGTCCACTATCTTGGGTGTGTATACTGTATTGTTGTTGTTGTCGTGTCCAATGAAGAGCCTCAGATGTCTCCATACATCTCTATCACAGCAGCAATGTCCACTATCTTGGGTGTGTATACTGTATTGTTGTTGTTGTCGTGTCCAATGAAGAGCCTCAGATGTCTCCATACATCTCTATCACAGCAGCAGCAATGTCCACTATCTTGGGTGTGTATACTGTATTGTTGTTGTTGTCGTGTCCAATGAAGAGCCTCAGATGTCTCCATACATCTCTATCACAGCAGCAATATCCACTATCTTGCTCTTCATTGGAAAATGGATGCCGTTGCCACGTTAGTCACCTTGGAAACGAACCAGAATTTGGTCGAATATTCCAAGGGTCCAGGGGGGACCGCAGGGAGGTGTGGTCGGACTTCTCCCCCCCCCCCCCGGTAGTTTGTTAATAGAGAGTTTTTCTTTGTAAATATTCTCGTTATAGGGAGAGTTTTTGTTATTAATAGTTTTATTATAGATAGTTGTTGTTATAAATGGTTTTAACAAATATATTTTTTTGAAAAATGAAGAATTCAGGCAAAGAGTTTCTTTTAATTTTGCAAGCTTTCGAACAAATTTTCTACTCTTTAACGGTCAAACGGATCTTTAATATCATCTTGATATAGATAAAGATAGAGGTTGCCTGGCCGGAATTCACACACACACACACAAAGCCTTTATTAAGACATTAGTCTTATACAGATTCTCCGTACAAGGTGCAATATCAGGAAAAGAGCAGCACAGGAAACCAGTAGTTCCGCAACTATATACAATTATTAGTAATAAAGAAAAGTAAGATTTAATATGAAAGGTCGACCCCTCGATGTTTCGTCATCATTCTGAGGTGTAAGAACAATAGCTTCCAAGTTCTCTTTTCTCCCTCTTTACACTTACTGCCTTGTAAAAATTATATAGGGCCTGAGCAACTAGTCTGCTTGTTTGGGCAATGGTTAACATCATTTGGATTGACCTAAGTTAGCTGGTGTCTACCATTGAAAAGAATGCCCTTCTCTCCTCACTAATATCTTGGCATTCATAGATATAATGAGATAGTTCAGCTTCCATATTTTCCTTGCAGAGATCACAAATCTTATCACCCTCTTTGAAAATGTTTGTATGGTTTTCCTTGAAAAACGAATATAGTATCCTCTGTTGTGCGATATAGCGTTTTACTGGGAATGGAAAGTTGCTAAGTAAATAGTTTTCAATTCGGAATGAACTGTGTAAATACTTATAGTGAGAGTAGAATTTAGAATTCTCTATTTTTGCCTGGTCACTTTGAATAGATTGTTCTATTGCAATTTTAGTTATTAAAGGTATTTCTTGCCTGGCCGGAATTCATAGTTCTTAAAATTAAACATACCCTGTCCAGTAAATCAACACGATATTTCAAATTGTGTACAACATCTTAGAATAATTTTTAACGCTTTGTTTTGATTTTTGTTCGCTCCTGACGAAGGCAAAAGATTTTTGTCGAAACATCGAGGCAATAAAAATGATTTACTGGCCGAATTTTGTTTAATTTGAAGAACATCTTGATTTTGTACATCGAAGTATTTGCCCGTTGAAGAACAGAAAATTTGCTTGAAGGCTTGCAAAAAACAAAATTTAAAAGAAACTCTTTACCTGAATTGTATTGTTCCTTTTTCAAATAATTTACAGGTAACTATTGCTCATATAAAAATAGTTTTATTATAGAATGATTTTATTGTTATAAAAATCAATATTATAGACATTTTTATCATAAATATGTGTAATCCGTAATATAAAGTTTTATATAAAAGTATTATTTAAAAACTTGGGTGTTAGGTTGTTATTACTGTATATATCTTATATAACATTTGTACACACCACCACACACACACACCAAATTAGATTATATAAAGCGTCTTTATAGAAAGAAATCTGGTCAAATTTTAATAAAAATATCATTGATAATTTCATTTAATTAGTTCTCTAGAAATTTTAAAGCCAAACCACATTGAAAGAATGAATTGAAAGAATCGTTTTATAAAAATAGATAAAAACAGAGTGAAAAAAAAAATAAAATAAATAGATTGAAATATTGCAGAAGATTGTGTACAGCGAGACAAAAGAGAAAGTGTTTTCCGCATGGCTGCGTATTAAAAGGAATAAACCCCTTTCTCAGGGAGCTCATCATTGGAGAAAATTGCTTTCTGCCGCTTGAAATTAATGGTTTTTGCTGAGCTTTGGTATCAAATGACATTTTTGTTTACGTCAAATTATTGTTAGGTATTTTTACACCTATACACTCTATCTTACATATATGATTAAAAAGATTTGTCTCTTTTTAAAGATCAATATATTTTCCCAGCAAAATTTCCAAATAGAATTCGGTTATGGAAATGTGACCACTTTATATATAATATTCAATTTACGAATTAAACATCTCTTCTGCATATTCATAGAAATTTCAATGAATTCTTGATTCCATGATATCTTGAAGCTCTTAGTGGACTGACAAGGGCTATTAATACCAAAGTCTTAGTCTCCAGGTGAACGTTCTAAATTTTCCAAATCTGATGCTATGAATTATTCATCAACCAATTTCTAATAGTTTGCAGAGATGAGTTATATAGATTGTTCTTACGTTTTGTTTCTATTATGGCGGTAAACGTATCTTAGATCAAAATCTTCCCAGAAAATCCCTATATCTATATAAGATAAAGAAAAGGAAAATTAAACGAATGAAAATGCTATGGATAAAGTTTAGCATAACTGAGATCTATTGATAAACCATTATGAAGTATTTTATTCAATTCTAGAAATGACCTTCTACAAAAATTATCTTATGGAAATGTCACATGTAAAAGCTTGGAAGTGGCAAGTCGCCTGTTTTTTTTTTTTTTTTTATGGAGACAGAGGCAATTTTTTTTACACTTGGTTATCTCATGTGTCTTCAATAAAGAACACTGTGTATCAAATATCTTTCAGAGTTATTATCTGAATCCCGATATACATGCTAAAAGGTACAACTTACTTAAGCTTCGTTCATGAGTGTAGATATCAAATACCTACAAAAATATTTATTATTTTATTATAAATTTGAAATGAAATGGCTGTGTGAAAGAGGTCAAGGCAGCAACTTGATTGGCAACTAGATGATCTACAAATGTGATGTATATATATAATATCTTCAACAGATTAAATTAGAGAAGAATATTTGTCAACAAAGTCACCAAATTTTAAAATCAACTTGATGGACACTAAAAAACAAGCTTTAAATTGACCCGCACTTCTCAATAAACACCGTTGACATTTGCCAAAAGAAACGACAAATGGAATTCCAAATGTCAACATCACACCAATATAGAGGAAGCTATGCAAATAACCTATTGGTATATTTACACTGTAGCTTTTTTTTTTCCTTTATTGGAAAATACAATGGAAATCTATTTTTTTTATTCTTTTCACCATACGCTATTTTTATCAATATATTCCCTTTAATAAAACATCCCAAATATTTAACCCATCCAGAATAAATCGAATACGAAATCAAATTAAAATATGGCTGTATTGATTCTAAAGAACGAGCTGTACAAACATCCCTCAAAGAAATTACTTTCAAATCATCACAAAAAAAGGTATATTGATTTTATATAATAAAAAAATCTATTTTGGATAAATTATTCAGGATTATATTGTTGTTGTGTTTGTATTTTCGTTTAGCATTATCTTTTATTTTATTTTATTAATATATCGTTGTATTTGCATTCATGGAGGAAACTTAAGGAAGTCAAAAGTCTTTACTGTCGCCAGTCGGTTTTAAGGAGACAGAGGTAATTTTGTTCACACTTGGTTATCTCGTGTGTCTTCGAAAGGGTCACTATAATATCTTTCAGAGTTATTGTCTGAATTCCGATATACATGTTAAAATATACAACTTGTCCATGAGTGTATATAGTATGTCTTCAATGAAGGTCACTGTAATATCTTTCAGAGTTATTGTCTGAATCCAGATATACATGTTAAAAGGTACAGCTTCCTTAAGTTTTGTTCACACTTGGTTATCTGGTGTGTCTTCAATAAAGGTCACTATGTGTCAAATACCTTTCAAAGTTAGTGTCTGAATCCCGATATACATGTTAAAAGGTACAACTTCCTTAAATTCTGTTTACACTTGGTTATCTCGTGTGTCTCCAATAAAGGTCACTGTAATATCTCTCAGAGTTATTGTCTGAATCCCGATATACATGCTAAAAGATACAACTTCCTTAAGTTTTGTTCACACTTGGTTATCTCGCATGTCTACAATAAAGGTCACTGTAATATCTTTCAGAGTTATTGACTGAATCCCGATATACATGCTAAAAGGTACAACTTCCTTAAGTTTTGTTCACACTTGGTTATCTCGCATGTCTACAATAAAGGTCACTGTAATATCTTTCAAAGTTATTGACTGAATCCCGATATACATGCTAAAAGGTATAACTTCCTTAAGTTTTGTTCACACTTGGTTATCTCGTGTGTCTTCAATAAAGGTCAGTGTAATATCTTTCAGAGTTATTGACTGAATCCCGATATACATGCTAAAAGGTACAACTTCCTTAAGTTTTGTTCACACTTGGTTATCTCGCATGTCTTCAATAAAGGTCACTGTAATATCTCTCAGAGTTATTGTCTGAGTCCCGATATACATGCTTAAAGGTATAATATCCTTAATTCTGTTCACACTTGGTTATCTGGTGTGTCTTCAATAAAGGTCCCTGTGTGTCAAATATCTTTCAGAAGTATTGTCTGAATCCCGATATACATGCTAAAAGGTACAAATTCTTTAGGTTTTGGCCGTAAGTGTTTTAATTAGTTTTTAAACTATTATTGATAGTAAATAGAACATAAAGAATCTTCTCTATGTATTCTGTTTATTCAGGTCGTGGTAGAAGATCGATATAAACCATCGATTAGCGATAATCATGATCTGGGATCGAATCCCGAATTTGGTACTTTTTTTCTTCTAAAAAATATTTTCTTCAATGCCTTCCGATTCAGGGCTCAGACATATGTGTAAGTGCAACAGTCGAATGGCTAATGTATAGACATGTAATGTACTTACACTCATGGACAAAAACATAAGGAAGTTGTACCTTTTTAAACAATAAAAAGTATAAATACTTAAATATTTCACGCGAATGAGTGTATAGGTATATATTTTATTCATCATATTTTAAAAAGATTGGAATATATCAAACAATGTATATATAATTCCATAATACATAGGCAATATAACAGCAAATTTTTATATAAAAATATATTTTAAAAAATAATATATTTATTTTAAAATAAACTTTAAAAAATAATATATATTTGTGAAAATAAAACTAATCTTAAAAGAATTTCTATAAAAGCTACAGATAATGTAATTCCAAAAATAAAATATCGTAGAACAATGAAAATACATATTTTGACCAGAACAAAAGACAAAGTAGGCCTAACATTTCGCCTCTGGACGACTCAATTAAATCCATTTTCTGGAGATATCGATATCGATTTCGTCTGCTTTTCTGAAAAAAAAAATTACTTTATTTTTACTCGATTTAAAGGTTGCAGAATATTTCAAATGTATATCTGCTGTCAGATAAATTAACTTTCGTCTGCTTCTAATTATTTTTTTCTTTTGGCTCGAGGCGATATTTTCTAGCAAAAGAAAGTTTGAATAGAGACAACTTTAACAGATCCATACCTTTCAGAATATTTAATATACAATATATTTTCGAAATATTTATATATAAAGAAATAATAATTTTATATATATAATGCATACAAATATATTTTTAATTTAAAATGGAAAATAATTAATTAATCTATAACTATTTTGTATTTTTAATTGAAATGTGTCGAAATTATTTTAAAATTATTACTATTTTTTTTCAATCATACAAAGTTAATATTAAAAGATAAAATAAATAGGAATCCACACTTATTTAAAAAATTAATAATTGAAATATATATTGAAGAAAGATAAATAACTTACCCATAGACTATATTTCGAAATAATGAAATACTTTGAGGCGTATTGATTTTATATTTTTAAAATCATAGAATATTCGCAAACCAAACGATATTTATAATAAAACGTTGTAGGATATCATTATCCTAAATATTTCCTAACAAACTTGTTGCCTTATATTTTGACAAAAAACGATTTTTTTCCTATTCTTGAAAAAAAGGTCATTACATTTCTTGCCCAATTTCATTTTTTCTCCGACGTTTTCCAGTAGATTTGCTACATTAGCATTCTACTTCCTGAAGCCATTTTTCATCCATTTTCTCGTTTTATTTTTTTAGAAGCGAGCTCTTTTGTAATTTAATATATGTCTTTCAGTTCTAAATTTTTCACAAAACATATTTGTTAATATGCTATTGTTTAATTTGCTTAATTCTAATTTATTTTAACACATGTGTGTGTTTATAACGAATATCGGTTCATAAACGAATATAATGCCAGATATATTCAACCCTAAATGATTCATTAAACCACATTTTAATGTAAAATAACAACATATTTTAGTTTATAAAATAATAATATATTATATATTTAATAACAATATGTATATATTTAAAGTTAAACAATAATATTTTCTATATCAACATTTAAAATGCCTAATATTAAAACCTTAAGATTTAGTGAATCTTTATATTTATATACCATATATAAAATTTTATATATTAATGTACACACATATAGTGTTGGAATATTACACAGAGTAACAATGGCTATAGATGAGCTCGTGTTCGAAAAGGAACTTGTACATATATAATGTTTATTTTTTGTTGTTTTCATAGAGACATATTGTTACATCATGATTAATGGCGTATTTATTATATTATTTTTAATATATTTGAAATTTAAATTATATATTTATTTATTTTTATATTCTATAATATTTATTTAAAACAGATTATTTTTAGATTATCATCATTTGTATTTAGGTACACTGTGACTTCACTGCTCTCTTTGATGTGAGAAAATAAATAAATTATTCTGGTGGCTACATAAAGTAGACTTATCTCATTATTCCCTTTTATAAATTTGTAGGATGGTTGAAACACGCTCTGGTAAGATGCAAGACCCAGCACAGGAGAGAGTCAAGGCTGAAGAGTCTGCCAATCCGCAACCTGGTGCAACAATTGGTAGAGATGCTAGTTCCGACCCAGTTGTCCTGAATCCCAACATCGACATCCCCAAGTATGATGGAACGGAAGACCCTCGCCCATGGATTGAATCTCTTGAAGAAATTGGCTTCCTGTACCATTGGGCAGACTACATTATCTCCCGTTATGCTGCCATGAATATGATTGGTAGCGCCAAAACCTGGCTGAACCTACACAAAGTAAGTTTCACCAGCTGGGAAAATTTCAAGAGCCGCCTAATTGAGGATTTCGCCTCAGACGCCAACAAAGAAGAAATGAGGATGAGATTAAACAGGATACAACAGTGGAATGAACCTGCAATCAGGTTCGCAGAGGATATCCTTGTACTGTGCAACAAGGTCGACTCCCAAATGGAAGAAGAGACTAAAATAAACTGGGTTATTGGAGGGTTAAAGAAAGAATACTCTTTTGCCCTTCACCTAAACCCTCCTAAAAATACCAATGAACTTCTAGAAATTTGTAAAAAGCTGGATTTGTTCGAAAAGAATTACCAAGAACGTGCAGAAAAATCAAAAGCTCTTTATAATGGACCACGCTCTCCTCGTCCCCATCATCAAGAGCAATGGGAGAATGCTACGTCGTTCAGAAGACCATATCAGAACACCTCCAAGCCCCAGGCCCCCGCTCCGAGGTACTACCAGAACACCTCCAAGCCCCAGGCCCCCACTCCGAGGTATTACCAGAACAAGCCTCTGCCCCAGGTATCTGCCCCTAGACGATCTTACAATCCCAATCCTGAGCCAAAACCGGTCTACCCAAGTAAAACATACAATAAGAATCCAAATTCAAATAGGAATAGGACAGAAGACGGGAGACCAATATGTTTCAAGTGTAACAAGCCAGGACACGTAGCGCGGTATTGCAGAGTCAGGTTTGTAAGAATTGTGGAAGAGGACCCCATAGTTACACAAGACAAGGTCGAAGAAGAAATCCGAATGGATAATGGAACTCAGAAGTCGAGACCTCTGCTCTACTCTGACGTAAGTAATAGCCCGTACTCGAGTATCCCTACAAGGAATAGATATGCTGCATTAGAAGATTTAAACTAAACATCGCGCCTGAGTCCGTCAATCAAAGCAAGTCGACCATAAATGGAATTAAAAAGTTAGACCCCAAATATAAAATGAACATTAACGTGGATAGAATCGGTATCTGCGAAGCTTTGATTGATACAGGCGCCGATCTTTCAGTGGTCGACCTTAGTACAGCTCTTAACACAGGTCTTGAAATAATAAATCCTGATAAAATGTGCTCCGGACCCGATGGCAAAGAATTAGATATCGTAGGAAATATTATTTTAAATATAAAATTTGATGACAAAACAATTACACATCAATTTGTGATAATGAGAACACATTTGCGAATATTTATACTTGGACGTGATTTTCTTAAGAAAATGAACGCAAAAATTGATTGTCAGCGTGAAATAATCAAATATGACTTGACAGAAAATCGTGACGTAATCAAATATCAACAGAAGAAAATAAAAAGTGCAAAGGATGCCATTATACCAGAACTTTCTATTAAATTGATTAATGCATTTGTAGAAGCAGAGGATGGCGAATACATCATCGAGGAGAACCATAAAATGTTTCAAACAAATGGACTTCGTCTAGCGAGAAGCTTAATAAATGTGGTGAATAAGGAAACATATATCTGGATAACAAACCCTTACCCTCGACCATTAAAAATATTAAAAAACCAAACATTGTGCTTTGGAAGCCAGCCAGCCGAAGTGAATCTTATGGAAGAAAGTGAACAAAAAGAGCATGAAGAACCCCAATTTCAGATAAACGAAAATTTAGCATATACGGAAAAGGAGCAATTGAAACAAGTTTTGGAAAGGTACGAGGATTTGTTTTCGTCGGGATTAGGAAGATCCAACTTAGCGAAACATCGGATCGATACAGAAGGCGCGAAACCGATCAAACACAAGCCGTATAGGGTGAGCGCGAAAGAGCGAGAAATCATAAAAGAACAAATTGATGAAATGCTCAGAGACGGCATAATTAGACCATCCTCGAGTCCATGGTCCTTCCCTGTAATCTTGGTCAAGAAGCGAGATGGTAAGTACAGATTTTGCGTTGACTACAGAAAATTGAATGATGTAACAGTGAAGGATGTTTACCCAATTCCCAGAATTGATGAAGTATTGGATACACTTCAAGGATCTAAATACTTTTCAGCAATTGACCTTAAATCAGGATATTGGCAAGTAGAGGTTGAGGAGAAAGATAAAGAAAAGACAGCCTTCACTACAGCACATGGCCTATATGAGTTCAACGTAATGCCCTTTGGTCTATGCAATGCCCCTGCTACATTTGAGAGGAACATGGAAAATATGCTTGGTAATCTTAGATGGCAAATTTGCTTATGTTATCTAGATGACGTAATCATTTATAGCTCGGATTTTTCAACACATCTCAAAAGAATAGAAGCTGTTTTAAAATGTTTTCGCGAGGCTAATTTAAAATTGAACAACAAAAAATGCCAATTTGCTTTCGAAGAACTGGAGATTCTTGGCCATATAACTAATCAACATGGTATAAAACCAGCGGAGCATAATATCAAGGCTATTAGAGATTTTCCTCGGCCCAAAAAGATAAAAGAAGTTCAATCATTTTTAGGAATGTGCTCATATTATAGAAAATTTATCAAAGGTTTTTCAAAAATTGCCGATCCATTAACCAGTCTTATAAAAAAGAATGTACCTTTTACCTGGACAGAAAATCAAGAGAAAGCATTTCAAACCCTTAAAGTAGCATTGATAAATCCTCCAATCTTAGGGCACTTTGACCCGAATGCAATTACTTACATTCATACTGACGCATCTAACATCGGCCTGGGTGCAACATTAGTCCAAAAGTTCGGCGATAAAGAAAAAGTTATCTCATATTTAAGTCGAACACTGAGCAAACCTGAGCAAAATTATTCGACTACCGAAAAAGAATGTCTAGCTGTTGTGTGGTCAATGTCCAAGTTACGACCCTACCTATATGGAAGGCACTTCAAAATCGTAACTGATCATCACGCACTATGCTGGCTTAAGAATCTGAAAGATCCGACCGGCCGATTAGCACGATGGGCACTGAAGATTCAGGAATATAATTTCGAAATCATACATAAATCGGGTAAAAAACATCTGGACGCTGATGGTCTATCTAGAGGACCCTTACCTGAAAACGAATGGGACGAAGATTATGAAAGACTATTTCTGAATCAAATAATAGACGAAAAGGATGATTTTATTGAGAATATTAAGGAGAACCTTAGTGGAAACAAGCGTTCAATTACACAGAACTTCAAAGAAGAAAATGGGTGTCTCTACAAGAAAAATCCAAATCCTGAAGGTAGGGCATGGTTGCTGGTAGTGCCAAAGAAGAGAAGGAAGGAAGTCATGAGTGAATACCACAACCATATGCTGAATGGCCATCTGGGCGTCGCCAGAACCACTTACCGATTGAAGAATAAATACTATTGGCCTTCCATGTTGAAAGATGTTTCAGAATTTGTAAAGACGTGCCATCTTTGCCAAAGTCGGAAAGGTTCAAATCACTTGCCTTCTGGACTTCTACAACCTATTCCCCCAGCTAACTACCCTTTTGAAAGAATCGGAATTGACTTTGTTGGCCCCTTGCCATCAACGAAAAGAAGAAGGAAGTGGATAATTGTGTTGACTGATTATTATACCAAGTATGCTGAAACAAAGGCAGTATCAGAAGCAACCGTGAAAGAAGTCTCTACATTTTTAATCGAACATATTATTTTACGTCACGGGGCCCCAAGATTTCTTATTAGCGATAGAGGTTCACAATTCACTAGCAATTTGATGAAGGAGGTAATGAAAATGTGCAAAGTGAAACACTGCTTCACAACGAGCTACCACCCCCAGACTAACGGACTAACGGAACGGCTAAATAGAACTTTAATCAATATGATCAGCATGTATGTGAACACAGACCAAAAGAACTGGGATGAAATCCTTCCTTTTATCACCCACGCGTATAATACCACAATTCAAGAAACCACAGGCTACTCTCCATTTTTCCTGTTGTTTGGAAGGGAACCCATGTCCCTCTTAGACGACGAGAATATCCCAACGGACAGTAACATGGACGATTACGACAAATATATAGAAAACTACTTAGATAAAATAGCAAGGACGAGACAGGTAGTCATTAACAACACAGAGAAGACTCAGGAAAGAATGAAAAGAAACTATGACAAAAAACACAATGAGAAAATCTATGAACCAGGACATTTAGTGGCAGTTTGGACACCAGTCAGGAAAATCGGAAAATGCGAAAAACTATTGAGAAAATATTTTGGCCCATATCGAATATTAAAGAAGCTGTCTAACGTAAATTACTTAATTGAGCCGAAAGATAATCCTGGCCAAGACCCATTGATTGTCCATGTCTCAAGACTCAAACCCTATTTTGAGAGAATTGATGAGGTAACTCACGAGGACGTGACGACCTCTGGAGAGGGGGAAGTGTTACATCATGATTAATGGCGTATTTATTATATTATTTTTAATATATTTGAAATTTAAATTATATATTTATTTATTTTTATATTCTATAATATTTATTTAAAACAGATTATTTTTAGATTATCATCATTTGTATTTAGGTACACTGTGACTTCACTGCTCTCTTTGATGTGAGAAAATAAATAAATTATTCTGGTGGCTACATAA
Organism: Cordylochernes scorpioides; assembly: GCA_030710605.1. Lineage (NCBI taxonomy): Eukaryota > Metazoa > Arthropoda > Arachnida > Pseudoscorpiones > Chernetidae > Cordylochernes > Cordylochernes scorpioides. The sequence continues at coordinate 27,538,246 of CP092868.1, forward strand.
AGTAGACTTATCTCATTATTCCCTTTTATAAATTTGTAGGATGGTTGAAACACGCTCTGGTAAGATGCAAGACCCAGCACAGGAGAGAGTCAAGGCTGAAGAGTCTGCCAATCCGCAACCTGGTGCAACAATATATACCAAGATTTGTTTTGTATAATTGCTATTAATAATAAATAATATGTAAAGTTGAATTGGTTACGAATTCAACCTTCTTACTTACTTTAATTACATAACATATAGAATTATTTTTATGAGACATTATACAAAATTGTTTTAAAATATAAATGTAAGCGCTAGTATTTTGAGTGAGATAGAATATATATAAAAATCTAATAAAAAAAGACTGTTTCAAAACGAAATTTCAAAATTTCAATTTTAATAGTAAATGTTATTTTTCAATTCCTCTCTCATTCTCATATTCTTTAACTATAAGAAAGAGATGCTGTTTTCTTCACCTGTAAAATGTAGTTTTAAAATTTCAAAACGTTTATATTCTGTATTATTTTTGGTCTTCCTTTTGTTATTAACCTTTTATTAATTAATGAGCCAAATATAATTATTAATTATATTTATTACATAATTTTTTACAGGGCCTCACATTGTTTACCTTTAACAACAAAGAACAAAATAACATACCAATTGATGATGATCCACTCATAGAGTATTTCTTAATACTTATACATAGAAATGGATCTTAATATTGAAACTTAAACACATTATATAACATATTCAACTCTCTGAAATATAGTTAAATTTCGAAAATAGTTATTAAATATTAAAATATTCGCTATTAAAAAATTAAAAGTTTTTAAAACAACTTTATTAAACTTTATAATGTCCCCTTTTAAGTAAAATCATTGTTTTGGATAATATTTATAATATCCATAATACATACAAAAATGTTCTTATTGAAATCAAAAATGATCATATTGCATTTTAAAATTCCTTTAAGAAAAATAAAAACGCGTACATAAATTTGAAAATCTTTTTCTATAAAATATCTAAAACTTCTGTAAAAAGAAAATAATAATAATAATAATAATTTTAAGAAAGAAACACATATCTATGAAAAAAGTATACAAATGTATATTTTACTTTTAAGAAAGTATTCCCCACGTAGTGACAAAATTTTACACTTTAATAATAGCATTTTCATATTATTTCTATATTTTCGATTTTTTTTAATAATAAATCAACAATAGTACAAATATATATTTTTAGTTTTATCGAAATATTTTTTATTTTAATTGAAATTAGTCAATTTTATTTATTTTTATATCCCTTTATTCAGGCAATAAAAGTATATATATATAATGCCTTTGATATTTCTCACAAATAAAGATAATAACTGTTCAATATGGCCTTAATATTTTTCTATATTCCCACTAAAAATGCTTACCAGTTCAAACATTAGTCATTTTCGAAACCCTATGTGTTTTTAAAACATTGAACATATAAAGATCTATTTAAAAACACACAGGTTTTTTAAAATGACTGATGTTTGGACTGGTTATCATATTTTAGTGGGAATATAGAAAAATATTAAGGCCATATATATGTTCAATATAAACATCATATACACTCATTGACAAAACTTAAAAATACAAACCTTATATTACATTTAAAAATGCATTATTTCTATTACTCTCAAATATAAGAATTTCTAAGTACTTTATTAATATATATATATATATATATATATATGTTATATAAAAATATGTTTTTTAAATACATTTCATAGATAAAATATTCTGTTTATATCGACCGCCAGAGGTCACGCTTCCCCTATAAAAACTCATTGTTGTTGTTTCCCGATAGCCGGCTCAAACCTTTTGTACATTATGTAAATAAGTTTTTCATTTTTCTATTCTTACGCCTTAAGCCAGGCAGTACTTTTAACAAATTATGTTTTTAAAATATTTTTCAATCAGCTAAATTAAAGCAATAATGATCTGAACTATTTATTTTATTATTCCCACGACTGCAAAATAATATCGTAAAATACTCATGGATTCCAAGATCAAGTAAATGCTCAACAATATTATCTATTCTCAAAATAATCAGCAAATGACCAATAATTCCTCTACAAGCAATTAATCTCATAACGGCAGAAACTCTTTTTTTAATATATAATATGTACATATATATATATATACAAACCTCTAAAATAGACCTCTAATATTTTGAATAAAAATAAAATATTTCGATTATAAATTTAAAAATATATGGTATTATTGTATTAAAATATTTTTAAGAAATATAATAATATCGATTGAAATGGAAAGGTAGTTATTAAAATGATAAATGTTGCAATTAAAGTGTAGAATGCTGTCTTTTAAAAGTTCAAAACCTATATATTAAAGTTACAATTAAATAAATTACTTTTCTTTAACTGCATAATAACAAAGGTGCATAAATTTCTCGTTTTTTTTTTCTATAAAATTTACATCTTCTGTAAAGGAATTAATTTCAAAGCAGAAGTACGCAACACACATTTCCCATAATTCCCGCATTAATTACTTACCATCCTGGTACATGGCTTTTAATTAAGCATATTTTATGGATGCACTTAATTACGACTGTTTTTATCTTCTGCTGACTTATTGAACGTGTAGCTCGTTATTTCAAATTTGTATTTCCATTAAATCATTTCTAAATTTCTTTTTTATAATTTGATTTGATATTTATCAAAAATTATTATATTTTCAACGAAAATAGAGATTATGGATAAAATACTTCAATGAAATTATAATGTATATTTTATTATAAATATATAATTTAACGATTAACTTTATATATATATATTTTTTGAAAATAGAGCAATCCATAGATAAATCTTTAATAAAAAGGCATATATTGGATCAAAATATCATTTATTTTACCAATATTTCAGTTGGCTGAACGCCAAACTTTATCAAGGTGTTATAACATTTTAAAATGTTATAACACCTTGAAAAAGGTTGGTGTTCAGCCAACTGAAATATTGGTAAAATAAATTATATTTTGATCCAATATATGCCTTTTTAATTAAAAAAACTTTAAATATGCGTGTGTAATATTTTATTTATTTATAAAGATAACATATATATTTTAAATTTGAAATAAAATCATTTATAATTATTAGAAATGATTCGAATTTAACTTTTACAATATTTTATAGAAACATACGATTTATATTTAGTTTAATATACAGAATTGTTTAATTAAAAAGGCATATATTGGATCAAAATATCATTTATTTACCAATTATTGTTTACACGTTGTAATTATTTTTTGTCTTTCTAAATATAACAAATTTGTCGTTTGTAAAAAGAAACAAATTCCTGCTTTATAGTTCTGTTTTTTATGTATACAGATGGTACGTTATTGCTTTAATATGTATGCTTAACTGGCTTTGTCTTTCTTGTTTGTTGTATAGCATCTCTCAATGAAAATATTTATATGTAATAATACTGCCCTATAAGCTTATGCCCATAATTTTCTAAAATACCATAATTATTGTAAAACGACATTTGAGGATTATCCCGCATATGTTTCTTTTAAACGAAAAATCGAAATTTATTTTTAAGGAGAAATAACGATTATTTCTAACCTTAGAGATGAGGTATGAAAGGATGAATTGTGATTAGTAATGATAAACGGAAAAATATAATTCCCATCCCTGGACACTTTTATTTTTCCGTTTATCATTACTAATCACAATTCATCCTTTCATACCTCATCTCTAAGGTTAGAAATAATCGTTATTTCTCCTTAAAAATAAATTTCGATTTTTCGTTTAAAAGAAACATATGCGGGATAATCCTCAAATGTCGTTTTACAATCATAAGCCGCATTATATTGTATTATAAAATACCATAATTATTATTTAGTCATTCATTATAGAATATATAAACAGAATCGTCCAATACAGTATTAAAGCTCTAAAATGCGGTTTGGTGGATTAAATTGGTGAGACTGCTGGGAGGGTTCTTGACTGATTATCCAAGCCTTCCCACTATTTTTCATCGCTGTAAGGACAGTAGATGTTTGTTTCGTTTGTAAAAGAAACATTCGTGATTTATAGTTATATCTTTATAAATTTAACTTTTTTATTATTGTTTCACGTGAATCAATCCAAAGGCAAATGTACCTTCTCAATCAGGATTCTTCTAGGTGATTTATCTATAGTCATAATTATAAAATTTGCATCTTCTTAGCAAGTTTATATTATTATAAATATATGTTATACGTCTATTTAAGGGTTGACATGGATCCAGAACAGCAGTTTTACACACCCAAGATAGAGAACATTGCTGTGATAGAGATGTACGGAGATATATGAGGCTCTTCATTGGACACGACAACAACAAGAAGTCATTATAATTGACATGGACCCAGAACAGCAGTTTTACACACTCAAGATTGAGAACATTGCTGTGATAGAGATGTACGGAGATATATGAGGCTCTTCATTGGACACGACAACAACAAGAAGTCATTATAATTGGCATGGATCCAGAACAGCAGTTTTACACACCCAAGATAGAGAACATTGCTGTGATAGAGATGTACGGAGATATATGAGGCTCTTCATTGGACACGACAACAATAAGAAGTCATTATAATTGACATGGACTCAGAACAGCAGTTTTACACACTCAAGATTGAGAACATTGCTGTGATAGAGATGTACGGAGACACATGAGGCTCTTCATTGGACACGACAACAACAAGAAGTCATTATAATTGGCATGGACCCAGAACAGCAGTTTTACACACCCAAGATAGAGAACATTGCTGTGATTGAGATGTACGTAGACATCTGAGACTCTTCATTGGACACAACAACAACAAGGAGTCATTATAATTGACATGACCCAGAACAGCAGCTTTAGACACCCAAGATAGAGAACATTGCTGTGATTGAGATGTACGTAGACATCTGAGGCTCTTCATTGGACACGACAACAAAAACGTCTCTTTAATACAAACCTCTGATATCATCAATTATTCAATAAAGTAAGTTTGTCTTAGCTTTGGTATTACTAAGCCTAAGCTTTATTCCTAACTTTTAACGACACTTTAGGTGATAGATGGATAGATTAGGATGTAATGGACCTTGTGTAATCGAATATTGATTCTTGACTGGATGCAAGAGGATGTGCGGAAGCGAGTGTCAGTTGCATAATTTACTACTTCACTCATTGTTTGGGTTGGTGAAGATAAAGAAATTTATTGTATTTTTCCCTCTCATGGACAGAACTTGATTTGCGTAACGTTACTACTATTATTATTGTTGTTGTTGTCATGTCCAATGAAGAGATTTCCCCATACATCTCTATCACAGCAGTCGCAATGTCCTCTATCTTGGGTGTGTAGACTGTATTGTTGTTGTCGTGTCCATTGAAGAGCCTCAGATGTCTCCATACATCTCTATCACAGCAGTCGCAATGTCCTCTATCTTGGGTGTGTATACTGTATTGTTGTTGTTGTTGTGTCCAATGAAGGGCCTCAGATGTCTCCATACATCTCTATCACAGCAATGTTATCACAGCAGTCGCAATGTCCTCTATCTTGGGTGTGTATACTGTATTGTTGTTGTTGTCGTGTCAAATGAAGAGCCTCAGATGTCTCCATACATCTCTATCACAGCAATGTTTTCTATATTGGGTGTGTAAAGCTGCTGCCCTGGGTCCATGTCAATTTTCTGCAGGGCTGCAGCCATTTCTGGACATGAGAATATGTGGGTAGGTGTTAGTTCCACACCAGAACAGTTGTTGCATGTCCTATAGGTTCTTGTGTCATCTGGATGTATTGTCATTCCTTTACTATTATTACTGTTGATAATAATAACAAAAATATACAATATTGTATGGGCAAACACTCACTTGGAAAGATATCAGGAGAAGCTGGGTAATTTTTCTAAAATATATAAAAAAGAATCGCTTTCCAAAAGTAACTTTTTTAAACTTTCATATATATCAGCGTATTATAAGCCTAAATAATATTTTCTTTAATTATTTTTATATTTGTTGATAAATAGTAAATATACAGTATATATATATTTGAGGAAGTTTAAATAGATAATAATAATATTTTATATAAAATTGATTATTTAAAAACGTTAAATGTAATTTAATTTGATAGAGTTGTTGTCTCGGCTGCAATAACAACGCTAATGTTCGTCTGTTTAATCGCCAGGACAACGCTGATTGGTTAATGGGGCTGGGAAGTAGCCAATGATCGACGCCACATTTATATAAATTAAAATATAAAACTATTAAGGTTAAGTATTTAATTGTGATATATCTTATCAAAAGATTGCTATATATCTATAATATATTATCAAATCTATATTTGAAACACTTTATCCCTAATTGACTTGCTTTAAAAAATATAAATTAAAATATTTTGACCAAAATAAAAGTCAAAAGAAGACATATATTTAGTTTCAGACGACTAAATTATATCCATTTTTTGGAAATATCTCGATTTCGTCTGCTTTTTTCAAAAAAAGAAATAAAATTTATTTTTACTCGAGTTAAAGGTTACAGAATATGTCAAATGTATCTGCTGTCAGATAAATTAACTTTCGTCTGCTTTTTATTATTTTTTATTTGGGCTTCAGGCGATATTATTGAGATGGAAAAAAGTTTGAATAGAGAAGCAAAATTTTAAGAGGCAGCAATATCTTTTTACAAATTAATATGATATATATAATGTATATTCATATAGAGGTTTTCATGAAAAAGGATATCTAAGCTGAAAAAAAACAACAAGTATGTAAATTTATTTATAATCTTTGATTAAACACTTCTATTATTACTGTATTACTGCATTATTACAAGTATTACTACATCATGTTTTATTCACCTATTTATTACTTCTGTTATATTAAACTTATTTTTCAGTTATTTCAAAATTAATTCTGAAATGTTTTATTCTCTGATATTTTTCTCCTATCGTTAACATGTTTTATAATGTATGTATATATTTATATACATGTTATTTCGTTCTGCTTCAAATATTCGCGTGAAGAGACAATTTTGGAGTGTAAAACCGAAGAAGAAGATTTTGTATTAATACCTATAAGAAAGAAAGAATAAAAACATAACTCTAATTACTTTAAACAGAGTAATCTATCAATTATTTACCTTTTCTATACCTTTGTTGTTGTTGTTGTCGTTGTCGTGTCCAAAGAAGAGCGCTAGATGTCTCCATGCATCTCCATCACAGCAGAAGCAATGTTCATTATCTTGGGTGTGTAAAGCTGCTGCTCTGGGTCTATGTTAATTATAATGACTTCTTGTTGTTGTCGTGTCCAATGAAGAGCCTCAGATATCTCCATGCATCTCTATCACAGCAATGTTCTCTATCTTGGGTGTGTAAAACTGCTGCTCTAGGTCTATGTTAATTATAATGACTTCTTGTTGTTGTCGTGTCCAATGAAGAGCCTCAGATATCTCCATGCATCTCTATCACAGCAATGTTCTCTATCTTGGGTGTGTAAAACTGCTGTTCTGGGTCCATGTCAATTATAATGACTTCTTGTTGTTGTCGTGTCCAATGAAGAGCCTCAGATGTCTCCATGCATCTCCATCACAGCAGCAGCAATGTCCACTATCTTGGGTGTGTAAAGCTGCTGCTCTGGGTCTAAGTCAATTTTCTGCAAGGCTGCAGCCATTGCTGGGCATGATAATGCCTTTGTGTGTTTTGATTATGTATGTTTAGTGTGTGTTTATAGTGTCATTAGTGTTTTGATTATGGAAATTCGCTCTGAAAATGTATATAATAAGAATAAGACCATCTGAAATATTATCCTTCGAAGAAAAATTCGTTAAGGAATTTAGCTATCAAAAGATTTTCGGAGAAAAAATCTTTTGGAAGATAAATATAAAATAAGATTGCGTTATTTTATATTATCTTGATCATATAGAATTCAATAAAAAGCGCTAAAATATCAATGGCTTAATTGCATTAATAAACAAGTAGTATGTTCATGAGATAAGGAGATTAAAGTTATGAATTACTGAAAGGTTCCATCTCAAACATCCAACTCATTCTAAAAAAGCATTGGATGCCTCTCCCGTCAAATTAAACGTCAAAACTAGACGCCATCTATTGACCTTATTCGCAAACTAGCAGCCTGGGGTCGGTGACAAAGCCACAACACCAGCTTTGGCAAACTGAGAAGCGTCCACATAGATACCATGGTTTCGGGCTAATGGCCAACGTCAACCTAGGGCGGATTTTATTTCATGAGATACACACGGGATCTAATGGAATCTTCACAATCTACCAAAGAGGTGTTTAGCTGGTGAAATGGCTTTTATTCCAACCACTTTTATATATCACAGTGATATTACAGTGACCTTTATTGTAGACACACGAGATAACCAAATGTGAACAAAATTAACTCTGTCCTCTTAAAAAAGGCAACATCGAAGACTTTTCCCTTCCTTAAATTTTGTCCATGGGTGTAATTGTACATAGTATCTATATATATATTTATAATTGTATGTAATTCTGCTGTCCTCAAAGCTTATGTCCATAGTTCATCTAAAATACCCATCCCACGAGTCTAGTATCAGTATCACTATAAAATGAAGATCGAAAAATGTAATATGACAGCGGTATGGTAGATTAAACTGGCGAAACCGCTGGGAGGGTTCATCACTGATGAGCCAGGCCTTCTCATTAATTTTTCTATTGAAGAAAGGGCAGTATAAATTTGTTAATTTGTAAAAGAAACATACGCGTCTTTAATAGTTTCGATTTTACATAGTCTCTTTGTTTATAGTTTATCTTTTACTATTTCTCTTTGTGTGTATTACCATTGAGGTATTTCAATAAAATTATATACATAATATAATTGATGTAAATAATTATATGTAAATAATCTTTGTCAGGATTAGAATGACGAATCCTGTATGGGACTTTGATTCTAGTAAAAGGCTTGTTGCTGCTGTTGTATATAGTCACAGTGTAGAAAATACTATACTATACCTACTACATATAGGTTTCTCTCTGTATTCTTAGTTCTCTTCTCTTCAATTACTCTGTAAACTGGCGAATCCTTTATAGGACGAGAGGTCCTCAATAAAGGCTTTTGATGTTGTTGTATTTCAATAAAATTTCTTAAAATACGTATTTTTCAACTTCAGTCATCTAAGAACGGCGAAGAATAAATTCCTACTTAAGAAGATAGAAGAGGTTTGAGAACTCTGAGTCAATGAGTCCCTCGAGGCGAGATTCTAGCCATGATATCATGTACTTAGCAAGGTGATTAGCTCCTTCAAACATCGTAGAAATCTTGTTCCTCTTTAGAGGAAACTTTTCACGCATCTTTAAACACCTCCTTTTATTGATAAACTCTTTTATAAACTTAAGGATTGTTTAGTTTGTTTGTAATTCCCTATATAGTAGTTCCCAATATGCATTGATTTTCTATATAAGATTTTTCCATGTTTGTAGAATATTTTTTAATGTATCTTTAAAAACCCTTTTCATTGATAAACTCTTTTATAAACTTAAAGATTATAAACAAAACATATACTAAATTGTATCGGAAAAGACAAAGGATCCCTGTACAGAGAACCAAGAAGAGTTCTTGAACTTCTTTATGAGCACGACCCCCAAGATCTTGTCTAATTTAGACTAATAAAAGAATAAGAAAAAAAAAGATCATTTGGTTTATTTGTAATTATTTATATACTAGCCGAATGACCCGGGCAACGCCCGTGTTTTACCCGATTGAATGTTTTGATTCAAATACTATTTGTTACAATTATAAATTGGCGCCTTAAATAAATGCATATTTTAGTTAATAACTATAGCCTATGTGCTTTATCTGTCTATGTACTGTTGGCTTCCGTAGGCGTCTCTTACTGGGAAAAAGAAAGAGAGGATTCCATTTGGTTATTAACTAATATATGCATTTATTTAAAGAGCGACCCGCTCCAAAACAATAGTTACAAAAACGAAAGAGCGAGTGGGGGAGGCATGATGGGGGGGGGGGGGGCAAAGGTGGCGTGACCGTAGCCAACCAATAGGAGGGCGTCATTCCAAAAAAAAAAGCAAACGGTGACAGAGAGAGACGACTGATTAGGAAAGACGCTCGTAACTGTATATAGAATTGTCTTATTTTGTATAATTCTAAGGATTGTTGTTCTCTATACAAGATTTTTCTATGACTGTAGAAAATTCTTTAATATATCTTTAAACACCCTTTTATTGATAAACTCTTTCATAAAATTAAGGATTGTTTGGTTTATTTGGAATTTTTTATATTTTATTCTTTTGTTAAATTCTATGTATTTATGTTTCTGTATAAGAGAGTTTTCTATGTTTGTTGATAACTCTCTTTTCATGCATATTTAAGCATCCTTTTATTGATAACCTCTTTTATAAATTTAAGGATTCTTTGGAATTCTAAAAAAATTTATTCTTCTTTTGTTTTAATTCTATGTATTGAAGTTCTTTATAAGATTTTTATGTTTGTAGAAAACTTTCACGTGTATCTTTAAACACTCTTTTTATTGATAAACTCTTTTATAAACTTAGATATTGCTTGGTTTATTTATAATTCTTTATATATATTCTTCTTTTGTTTAATTATATGCATTGTTGTTCTCTATATGAGATTATACGGTTTGTAGAAAATTCTTTCTTGCATCGTTAAACACCCCTTTCATTGATAAACTCTTTTATAAACTCAGATATTGTTTGGTTTATTTGTAATTCTACATTTATTTTTCTTCTGTTTAATTCTATACATTTATGTTCTATATAAGATTTGTCTATGTTTGTAAAAAAACTCTTCATGCATCTTTATATATGTTGTTTGATTTCATATCACCAAAGTAAGTGCGAAATAAAGCAAATTATTTACAATAGATACAGATATAGAGTGACATAAATAAGTCTAATACTTATCATACTTCTTACTAATTTAATTAATTACTGAGCAAAGACCATATCATTATATATAAAATACGTAAACATCAGGTTTGTTGGTCAAATTTCATTAAACAAAATATCATAGAATATTATAAAATTCTAAGATTTAACATAAGTTTATTTTATGAAAAAGGCATCTCCTTATCGTGCAACTGAAAGTTTCTGACCATTAATGGGTATTTGGCCAATTGTGAATTAATTAAAAATCAACGAGAATAGTTGATATTTATTCCGATAGATGGCGCAAGCCATCAGCAACTTTCAGTTGCACGATAAGGAAGTACCTTTTTCATAATTTATGCACCTTATCCCAGTACAATATCACACATTTCGTACTATTTTTTCACATAAGTTTATTTATGATTCAAGAAATTCTATCTATGGAAATTCTATTAAGCATCAAATAATCAATAGGTTTATAGTTTAATTTAAACTAAATATCATTTCTACATATCATAACTATACTATCCTAACTAGAGATTAGTATAATTAGTATGCGCTAGATTATATATATATAGAGAGAGAGACTTAATTAGTAGGCTGCTTTCAAATTCTAAGATGTCGGCAGGGAAAGAGGGATGTACCTTAATTAAAGGAAGAATAGAACAAGATGTGTAGACAAGGGATAGAAGCATTTTCTCCCATAGGGAATTCGTAATTTAATTCAAGGCTAGATAGCTAGCCCTCACGTTTAAAAGAGCCATACACTGTTTTATTGTAGCGAAAAAATCAAAGAGAGAGATTGAAAATACTTTATTTCAAAGTCCATATAAGATTATATAAGGTTAAATATAATATAAATATGAATAAATATGTCATATATTGATAAATATAGGAAAATAGATATAAGTAGATAAAAATAATTGATAAATATACATATTTTTAATAGAAAAATCGACCTCCCAACCCAATATAACAATATCCTTGACAAATAATCTGAATATTAATAATTATTAGAATGTAAATATATTTAATCCCAGTATAATATCTATCACTTTAGCTGGAAACAGTCTGATGCACGCCCGCGAGAGCACATGCTAATAACAAAAAGTTTTCAATTTTACAGTGTATATATTTTATTTAGTGTTTGTACAAAGAATATCCGCCCGTTGAAGAGCAGTATAATTGCTCGAAAGCTTGCAATATAAATAAAAAGAAACTATTTACCTGTTTTAATTTTTACTTTTTCAAATACATATATATGAATATATACAAGGTCTTCATTAGTTGCGCCCACCGCGGGAAAGATTCCGCCACCGATGGACTGCGAGAGTTCTTTCTCACAGAGTGGACAGGTCGATGTGATGGCTGGTGTTACCCAACTCAAGACCAAGATGGTACTTATAAATGGTAGCCTTCGCCATACTTGTCATTGTCTCGGGATGGGGGCCGACGCCGAAGAGCCAGAGAGAGATTGAGATTGAAACTGATTTATTACAATGTCCATATAAGATTATATAAGGTTAAATACAGAATAAATATAAATATGAATAAATAAGATTATATAATGATAAATATATGAATAAATAGAAAAAATAATTTTAATAATTTATAAAGAGAGAGAGAGAGTCTTGGAATATCTTAAGATGTAAAAGTATTTATTGATGACGTCAGTACGACTAGTTGACAATTATCAACAAAACCTCAACAAAACTATATACAGCTAAAGAATATTGAAAAAACAAGCTATGCAACGACTATGATGATTTTACAAATAGAGAGTAATAATCTGTTAGCTATTTTCTTTGAATAATTAAATTAAAGTTATTTAATATATTATGTAATTAGGTATTTATATTTTTTCTATGCGAAGATGTCATATTGTATCACCTCACTGAAGATATTGTTACACACAAACAATGGGATAACAATTTGAATGTATGCTGTTGCCTGATGGTTGAAGTTTCTTTTAATCACATTTATCACCGTATACGTACACAATGTCAATGTATGCTGTTTACCTCTTATTTGAGGTATTTTGTGATTACATGTATCGGCCTATAAACACACACACAATGTGATTACAATGTCAATGTAGGCTGTTCAACTGTTGTTTGTAGTACTTGGTAATCACATTTATAGGCTTTTAGAAACACACAATGTGTGATAACAATGTGATTTTAGGATGTTTGCCTTATTATTGAGTTTTTTGTAATCACATGCATCGGCCTATAAACACACACACAATGTGATTACAATGTCAATGTAGGCTGTTCACCTGTTGTTTGTAGTACCTTGTAATCACATGTATCGGCTTATAGAAACACACAATGTGTGATAACAATATGAATTTAGGATGTTTGCCTTATTATTGAGTATTTTGTAATCAAATGCATCGGCCTATAAACTCACGCACAATGTGATTACAATGTCAATGTAGGCTGTTCAACTGTTGTTTGTAGTACTTGGTAATCACATTTATAGGCTTATAGAAACACACAATGTGTGATAACAATGTGAATTTAGGATGTTTGCCTTATTATTGAGTATTTTGTAATCACATGCATCAACTTATACACATACACAATGTGATTACAATGTCAATGTAGGCTGTTCACCTGTTGTTTGAAGTACTTGGTAATCACATGTATCGGCTTATAGAAACACACAATGTGTGATAACAATATGAATTTAGGATATTTACCTCTTGTTTGAAGTATTTGGTAATCACATGTATCGGCCTATACACACAAACTATGTGATTACAATGTCAATGTATGATGCTTACCTGGTGTTTGAAGTATTTGGTAATCACATGTATCACCGTATACACACAAACAAAATGTGAATGTATGATGTTTGCCTGGTTTTTAAAGTATTTGGTCATTAACATGTATCGATACCTATACACACAATGTGATCACAATGTGGATGTGATGTGCAGCGACGATGTGATACACCACCTTGCTGAAGTTCAATGTCCTCTCCACGGTAGGTCCAGGCTTCTGTAGCCGCCAATTTCCGGCCTCGTGCCAATGACCGTGGAGCTTCGACCGCCTTCCACTGGGATTTTGACCTCTTATCTTTAGTCTTCTCAATCTGAAACTACCAATATACGAATTCTCACAAATGTTGCGAAAGACTTCAGACGTTTATTTTGGAATAGCAAGCTTTCGATCATAAGAATTTCGACGGGCCAATAAGTAAATTGTAAAACATTACAATCTAGTTATTTTCCTGCTGAGGATCCATTGATCGAAATCTAGCCAATCCAATATGAAAAAAACGTATCACTTCTGAAGTGTTTTATTATCTTTGATTATCATTGATAATATTAGATTTGAGAGAAATATTATGTCTTGTAAATTCTTCCACCAGAGCACAGTTCCATCCTATAGTTTTTACCCTCCTTGAGCCTCTAGATCTATTCTTCCACCAGAGAACAAGTCCCATCCTATAGTTTTTACCTTAAATGACCCTCTAGATCTATTCTTCTACCAGAGCACAAGTCCCATCCTATAGTTTTTACCTTCAATGACCCTCTAGATCTATTCTTCCACCAGAGAACAAGTCCCATCCTATAGTTTTTTACCTTCAATGACCCTCTAGATCTATTCTTCCACCAGAGCACAAGTCCCATCCTATAGTTTTTACCTTCAATGACCCTCTAGATCTATTCTTCTACCAGAGCACAAGTCCCATCCTATAGTTTTTACCTTAAATGACCCTCTAGATCTATTCTTCCACCAGAGCACAAGTCCCATCCTATAGTTTTTACCTTCAATGACCCTCTAGATCTATTCTTCCACCAGAGCACAAGTCCCATCCTATAGTTTTTACCTTCCTTGACCCTCTAGATCTATTCTTCTACCAGAGCACAAGTCCCATCCTATAGTTTTACCTTCAATGACCCTCTAGATCTATTCTTCCACCAGAGCACAAGTCCCATCCTATAGTTTTTACCTTCAATGACCCTCTAGATCTATTCTTCCACCAGAGAACAAGTCCCATCCTATAGTTTTTTACCTTCAATGACCCTCTAGATCTATTCTTCCACCAGAGCACAAGTCCCATCCTATAGTTTTTACCTTCAATGACCCTCTAGATCTATTCTTCTACCAGAGCACAAGTCCCATCCTATAGTTTTTACCTTAAATGACCCTCTAGATCTATTCTTCCACCAGAGCAAAAGTCCCATCCTATAGTTTTTACCTTCAATGACCCTCTAGATCTATTCTTCCACCAGAGCACAAGTCCCATCCTATAGTTTTTACCTTCCTTGACCCTCTAGATCTATTCTTCTACCAGAGCACAAGTCCCATCCTATAGTTTTACCTTCAATGACCCTCTAGATCTATTCTTCCACCAGAGCACAAGTCCCATCCTATAGTTTTTACCCTCCTTGACCTTCTAGATCTATTCTTCCACCAGAGAACAAGTCCCAATCCTATAGTTTTTACCTTCAATTAACTTCTAGATCTATTCTTCCACCAGAGCACAAGTCCCATCCTATAGTTTTTACCTTCAATGACCCTCTAGATCTATTCTTCCACCAGAGAACAAGTCCCAATCCTATAGTTTTTACCTTCAATTAACTTCTAGATCTATTCTTCCACCAGAGCACAAGTCCCATCCTATAGTTTTTACCTTCAATGACCCTCTAGATCTATTCTTCCACCAGAGCACAAGTCCCATCCTATAGTTTTTACCTTCCTTGACCCTCTAGATCTATTCTTCTACCAGAGCACAAGTCCCATCCTATAGTTTTACCTTCAATGACCCTCTAGATCTATTCTTCCACCAGAGCACAAGTCCCATCCTATAGTTTTTACCCTCCTTGACCTTCTAGATCTATTCTTCCACCAGAGAACAAGTCCCAATCCTATAGTTTTTACCTTCAATTAACTTCTAGATATATTCTTCCACCAGAGCACAAGTCCCATCCTATAGTTTTTACCTTCAATGACCCTCTAGATCTATTCTTCCACCAGAGAACAAGTCCCAATCCTATAGTTTTTACCTTCAATTAACTTCTAGATCTATTCTTCCACCAGAGCACAAGTCCCATCCTATAGTTTTTACCTTCAATGACACTCTAGATCTATTCTCCCACCAGAGCACAAGTCCCATCCTATAGTTTTTACCTTCAATGACACTCTAGATCTATTCTCCCACCAGAGCACAAGTCCCATCCTATAGTTTTTACCTTCAATGACCCTCTAGATCTATTCTTCCACCAGAGCACAAGTCCCATCCTTTAGTTTTTACCTTCAATGACACTCTAGATCTATTCTCCCACCAGAGCACAAGTCCCATCCTATTGTTTTTACCTTCAATGACCCTCTAGATCTATTCTTCCACCAGAGCACAAGTCCCATCCTATAGTTTTTACCTTCAATGACCCTCTAGATCTATTCTTCCACCAGAGCACAAGTCCCATCCTTTAGTTTTTACCTTCAATGACACTCTAGATCTATTCTCCCACCAGAGCACAAGTCCCATCCTATTGTTTTTACCTTCAATGACCCTCTAGATCTATTCTTCCACCAGAGCACAAGTCCCATCCTATAGTTTTTACCTTCAATGACACTCTAGATCTATTCTCCCACCAGAGCACAAGTCCCATCCTATTGTTTTTACCTTCAATGACCCTCTAGATCTATTCTCCCACCAGAGCACAAGTCCCATCCTATTGTTTTTACCTTCAATGACCCTCTAGATCTATTCTTCCACCAGAGCACAAGTCCCATCCTATAGTTTTTACCTTCAATGTCTCTCTAAATCTTTTCTTCCACCAGAGCAAAATCCCATCTTGTATATATCTAATTATTATTGATAACTCAACATAAAAAAGAGCATTATTTACAAACCAAATCTTATATAGAGAGAGTTCTTTCTTATATTCTCTTTCTAGAGCTATTGATCAACTATTAAAAGAGAATTTTATAAATTTGATAGTTAGTAAAAGAGAAATGATTAGAAATGTTTCAGCCTTTATCCATATTTCAGAAATATATTAATGTTTTTAAACGGGACTCACATGACCGAAGGCTTAGAATAAGTTAACAATGTACATTTGAGTCTAAAGAAAATATTAAGGATGAATGAAAAATAGGTACTTATGTGAGGGGGCGTTTAAAAGAGGTTCTACTCTATTTTTCTAATATTTATGGCAATAATTTAATCTCAGTTAATCAATTATGTTTATCCTTTAAGACTTCAAAACCTTTTAACTTTTCATCAAGGATTTACCTGTCCGGAAAAAACACCTTTTTGAAGATGAAGTCACAAGTCGAGTGGAGAAGTTATAATAGAATTTATATTGATTTTTTTATTTTCTCTTCGCCAGGAAATATTCTATGGATTTTTTAACGTCAACCTTTCATAGAAATTTCTTTTCCTTCTTAAAAAAAGCTAAAATTACATTTAAAAAAAAACTAAAGAGACTTTTTATTTATTTTTTTGTTGAAATGTCTTTTTAGATTTTGGTAAAAACCCTTTTAATTTTAACTGAAGTTCTCTTAAAACCTGTAGAAAATATTTTTCACCTTTATTTTAGAAAACATAATGGTTTTTCTATATTAATATGTCTTTATATATGTTTTCATAAGTCAATAAAGAGCGCCATCTTTATTCATAAATAGGCACTATGTAACTCTAAAAGAGTTTTACCTATTTTTTTCAAATAAATCAATTTTATATTTCTCACTGCAGTAAAAATGCTTTATTCTAAAAGTAAGAATATCGCGGACACTATAAATATTCCTATATTTATAAATATACGTATAATTTAATCTTATGTATACACTCATGGACAAAACTTAAGGAAGTTGTACCTTTTAGCATGTATATCGGGATTCAGATAATAACTCTGAAAGATATTAGATACAGACAGTGACCTTTATTGAAGACACGCGAGATAACCAAGTGTAACAAGACTTGAGGAAATTGTACCTTGCAGTATGTATATCGGGATTCAGACAATAACTCTGAAAGATATTACAGTGACCTTTAATGAAGACACGAGATAACCAAATGTGAACAAGACTTAAGGAAGTTGTACCTTTTAACATATATATCGGGATTCAGACAATAACTCTGAAAGATATTACAGTGACCTTTATTGAAGACACACGAGATAACCAAGTGTGAACAAGACTTAAGGAAGTTGTACCTTTTAGCATGTATATCGGTATACTGACAATAACTTTGAAAGATATTACAGTGACCTTTATTGAAGACAAACGAAATATTCAAGTGTGAAAAGCCTCTGTCTTCTTAAAATAGCAGACAACCGGAGATATCAGAAACGTTCCACCTCCTGAAGTTTTTCCAGGAGTATATAATATATGTCGTTATTTTTTAATCATTAAATAATCAATAAATTATCATTGTGGTAATTTGAAAGTTTATTTTAGAGCCTTTTATGATACTAATGCATAATTTCATACTTATACATACGATTATATATATAAATTTCAAAGAGTTGATACTACACATACAGGATCATAGGAACAAAAAGATATGATTTTTTTTTTATTTTGTTAGTAAAAAATCACAAATATACATATTATAAATAAAAATATTTTCTGCTAAATTTGATTATCTCGAGGATTATGCTATGGTAATGCAGTCGTGGTTAAAATCTTGAAAGTATAATAAAAATAATGAAGATTAGAAATCGCTTTAATTGAGCTTATGGAATATATAAAAAAAAAACAATTTGATAAAAGTACTGCTTGGCTTAAGGCGTAAGAATTAAAAAAATGAAAAACGTATTTACATAATGTACAAAAGGTTTGAGCCAGTCATCGGGAAACAACAACAATGAGTTTTTATAGGGGAAGCGTGAACTCTGGCGGTCGATTTAGCAGAGTATTTGAATCTATGAAATATAATTTTAAATAAAATAATATTTTAATATAACATACATAATTTTAAAGAACGTACAAATAACAAGAGAATAAAGAATATTTCGAAATAAATTTTTATGATAACTGTATAAATTTTTAAAATAATGTGGTCTCTCTTAAATATTATTTGTGTATTAAAAAATGTTCTTTAAACATTAAAGTCAAATATTTTCCCTAAAATATCCAAACTACGTATATATAAATAATCATTATAAACCAATCAAAATCTCTATGTTTTCCTCACCCAAATTTTCATTTCATAAAATTTCACACCATTTTCCAAAATAATTTCCAAAAACTCACATCAATTTTTTTCTTCATGGAAAAATACCTAATAAAACCATCAAGAAAAATTTTACTTTAGAATAATTAATGTAAAAAAAATGATTAAAACATGATAACAATAAGTTAATTAGTATTTTAAGGAAGGTGTGGATGAATATATATAAATTCTGTGAAATTTAATTAAAAGTTTAATAAAGTAATTTATATTCATTGGCATAATGAGACAATGTCAATATTTAGATTTGTCAACATTAATATTAATGTAGCATCGATTTTAGTTGGAAAATTTCTTTAATCTACATGTACAAGCAAATTGGTTAACATGTGTGTGTCACAAACTAACTATTATCTAATGATGCATTAGCGCGCCATCTGTTATCAAAATACGAAACTATTATAGACGCGTATGATTCTTAAAAAAAAAACAATTATATATTTATAATTATATGTAATTCTGCTGTGTCCTCAAAGCTTATGTCCATAGTTCATCTAAAATACCCATTCCAAGAGTCTAGCATCAGTATCACTATAAAAGGGAGTTCCAAAAATGCAATATAACAGCGGTATGGTATATTGAACTGGCGAAACCGCTGGGAGGGTTCACCACTGATGATCCAGGCCCTCCCATTAATTTTCTCATTGCAGTAATGACAGTAGAAATTATTTTATTTTAAAAAGAGTTATACGCGTCTATAATAGTTTCGTATTTTGATAACTATTATCTTAACTATTTCACTAACCACAAATACCTAGCATAACTAAAAAGAATAACAATTTTCTAAGCGATACCTTTTTGTTATTTGAATACAAATGGGCTCTA
>CP092868.1:27558244-27646381 GCA_030710605.1 Cordylochernes scorpioides
TAACAAAGTATTTATTAATTTTATTATTTTTATTAACATAGTGGTCATTTTTTTATGTTTTAATTTTGCTACTCTGTAAAGGGGAGGTGGTCCTCTGTCAAATTGCAGAAAACGTCTGGAATGATTTATCATTTTGATATCAAACTTTTATTATCATCTTTATTCATCTTTTGTTGTTGATTTTGGGCTTAATTGATTTAATATTAACTGGACACAAATGCATCTTCATATGATTTCTTATTTTTACAATCTACTCCTCCAATCTTCTTTTTTTTTTCATGGCAAAGTTAATTTTTCCTATCCATCAAATGGTCTAATAGATAACATTTCCAAAACTACTGGGAAGGTTAATCAATGAAAGGTGAATTCTCCAGGTTGGCTTTTGTCTGAATAAATGTCGCCTCTTTCGTCAAAATAGACGCTAAAACTAAACACCATCTATTGACCGTCTCCGTAAACTAAAGAACTTAGGTGACAAAGCTTCGAAATCAGTTTTGACAAACTGAGAAGTGTCCAGCGTTTTTTCGGGCTAATGACCCTCGTCAGTCTAGAACTGACTCTATTTCAAGAGATCCACAAAGGATCAAATAGATTTGCTTAGTTTCAGCGTCTATTTTGACGGGAGAAGCCACCTTTTTTATATATCAATTTCCTCCCGGCAAAATTTCTTATATATATACACTTATGGACAAAATTCAAGGAAGTGTAAAGTCTTTGATATAGCCAGTCTCTCTCTCTCTCTTTTTTGAAGGAGAAAGAGGCAATTTTGTTTTCACATGGTTATCTCATGTGTCTTCAATGAAGGTCACTGTAATATCTTTCAGAGTTATTGTCTCAATCCGGATATACATGCTAAAAGGTACAACTTCCTTAAGTTTTGTCCATGAGTGTATATAGTGTGTCTTCAATAAAGGTCACTGTAATATCTTTCAGAGTTATTGTCTCAATCCCAATATACATGCTAAAAGGTACAACTTCCTTAAGTTTTGTCCATGAGTGTATATAGTGTGTCTTCAATAAAGGTCACTGTAATATCTTTCAGAGTTATTGTCTGAATCCCAATATACATGCTAAAAGGTACAACTTCCTTAAGTTTTGTCTATGAGTGTATATAATGAGTCTTCAATAAAGATCACTGTAATATCTTTCAGAGTTATTATCTGAATCCCAATATACACGCTAAAAGGTACAACTTCCTTAAGTTTTGTTCACACTTGGTTATCTCATGTGTCTTCAATAAAGGTCACTGCAATATCTTTGAGAGTTATTGTCTCAATCCCAATATACATTCTAAAAGGTACAACTTCCTTAAGTTTTGTTCACACTTGGTTATCTCATGTGTCTTCAATGAAGGTCACTGTAATATATTTCAGAGTTATTATCTGAATCCCGATATACATGGTAAAAGGTACAACTTCCTTAAGTTTTGTCCATGAGTGTATATAGTGTGTCTTCAATAAAGGTCACTGTAATATCTTTCAGAGTTATTGTCTGAATCCCGATATACATGCTAAAAGGTACAACTTCCTTAAGTTTTGTCCATGAGTGTATATTTACATACATTCTGAAAATAGAATAATCCATATTGAAATCTAGAGATAATAAAAGGCATATATTGGATTGATAAAATCCTTTTTTTTTAGTCAAAAATAAGTTTTTTTCTTATCTAAAGATATATATATTTATTTAATTGAATATAGTTTTGTTCTTTAAGTATATTAGATACCATGCTAAATAGCAAATTAGAACATTTTTAGAAACTCTATCAAACAATTAGGTATTTGAATGAAGTAATTTGTGTTTCATTAACCAGTAGAAGTTGAGATTTAATGAGAGATTTTAATTCCAGCCAAATGAGAACCATTTTAAGAAAATAATTTAATTGGTCTATTTATTCTTAAGAGAACTCTAATAGCATTCCTTAATAACCTGTAAGGGTAAAAGTTGCTTAAACACAAATTATATTTTAAATCAGACGATTAAAAATTCTTTTAACCGAAAATTTATAGAATAAAGTAAAAATAACTCTATTTAAAAAACGTAATATTATTTAGTCTTATACATTTTATTAGTTAAGAAACCGTTATCTAAAATTTCAAATATTTTCGAATTTTTTAAAAAATCTTGTGGTTGTTCTATATTTTGCTTGGAAAGATATTTTCCGTATATATAGTTTGCGTTTATTTTTCATTTGTAGAGAAACAAACCATATGCCTTAATTGCATAGGTATAATTGTATATAATCTCAAAATGTGTATATGAATCGAAAAAATATATATCAGGGATAAATTCTATTTGAAAAATATTATTAAAATTATATAAAAATATATTTAGTATTATTGTTGAGATCATCGTTAGTTTGTGTATTTCGATATATATATCAGACGATTAAAAATTCTTCTAACCCCAAATTTATAGAATAAAGTAAAAATAACTCTCTCTCTCTATTTAAAAAAAAACGTAATATTATTTAGTCTCATACATTTTATTAGTTAAGAAACCTTTATCTAAAATTTCAAATGTTTTCGAATTTTTTAAAAATCTTGTGGTTGTTCTATATTTGTTAAATTGTTTAATATCAAAAAGAATCTTACGCCTTTAAAATAGTTTTGAATTTTGATAACAGATGGCGCGCTAGTACATCTTATATATATATATCTCCTATTACAGAATTCGTTAGTTGGTTTTACTTTGGCGCTGGCCTCTCTCTGAGGTAACATCCAACCTGCCTCGTCCTTTTGTGTTACCTATTGACTCCTGAAACCACTTGGCCCCATGACTGCAAGTAAATTCTTACTACCTATATATGAACAAGTTTTGATGTACAGAAATAGGATATAAAATTAAAAACCTGATTCTTGAAAAATTATTTTATATGGATTGTTAATGAAGTTAGCGTCCATATACAGTGTACTCCGCTTATAACAAAGTCGGTTATAGCGAAATTCCGCATATAGCGAATGAAATTGTCTGCACGAAAGAAAAGAAGGGCTTAAACCATTAAAAGAACTCTGGATATTGCGAAGTCGGATATAAAGAATTTTCGCTTATAACGAAGTGATTTGCATGTATAAATTTTTATTTTATCCGTTTATAACGAAGTTTTCTCATTTACCATTATAATTGACTAATATATTATGCATAATATATATCAAATTACAACGTGTGAATGACACAAATTTAATGATACACAACAAATAAGTTAATAATCAAGCACCTTCCTGTTCAGTACGAAGCAAATCAGAAGGCCTGGATGACTGGACTACTCTTCGAATCCTGGGTTCGGCACATCGACAAGAAGATGGCTGGACAACATCGACAAATTATCCTCCTGCTTGACAATTGCGGCGCTCATCCCCCAGACATGCAGGGCCTCACAAATACTCGTATAGCATTCTTGCCGCCAAATACCACTTCAATGCTGCAACCATGCGACCAAGGCATTATTCGCAATTTCAAGATGATTTATCGAACGCGTTTAATGAGGAAATATTTGACGGCATACGATGCTGGAACAGCATTAACAATCAATCTTAAGCAAGCTGTGGATATTATATCTGTAGCATGGAATGATGTGCTTCCAGCGACAATTTCCAACTGTTGGCATCATAGTGGAATTATTAAGCCCGATGTCAGTTCTCCATTGGATACACCACAGCCTGCAACACAAATGTGGGAGCAACAAAGCCTCTTCGATCGCATGAAAGAAGTTTTAAAAATACCGTTAGAGATGGATTTCGATTCTTATGCTGACGCTGACAATGACGTCGTTACAAATGCCATGTTATCCGATGTAGAAATTGTCGAGAGCATTCTTCAAGCAAAAGAAGAAGAAGAAACGGACCAAGTTGATGAAGAAGTAGACCCAATTGTCCACATTCCGCATCCAAAAGAGGTCTTGGAGAGCATTCAAACTCTGCGATTGTTTCTTCAATGTCAGGATGAGTTCAAGTCTCTTCATAGGCATCTGTCAGACTTGGACAACATCGAAAAGAGTGTTCAGCACTTGTTACTGACTTCTAAATGTCAAAAGAAAATCACAAACTACTTCTCCAAAAACACCTGATGAGGTTGTTATTGATCTTTGTGTTGCTCTTTTGAGTTGAATAGTAAATATAATTATTGGTACAAAACATTTTTTTTTTCCAACTGCGGATATAACAAACTTCGGATATAACAAAGTGATTGTCATGGATAATGCGACTTCGTTATAAGCGGAGTACACTGTATTTATTCCCCTGAGAAGGCTTACAGGGAGTCACCCACTGTTCCCTTTCTTCATTGAACGCGAAGCGCTTCTCAGAAACAAATTTATTTGGTGTGGGAAGAGATTGAAGTTTAGGGGTGCTAAATCAGGAAAATAGGAGGGATGGCCGAGCAAATCGTACCTCAAATACCGAATTTTTCCCATTGTCAACACACTTTTCTGAGCAGGTGCGTTGTCTTGGTGAAAGATTTTTTTTCTTCCTCAAGCCAGGCCTCTTCTCGCAAATTTTGCCATCCAGGTGGTCAAGAAGTTTAGAGTAATATTCACCTGTAATAGTTCTGCCTTTTTCAAGGTAATCAATTAACAGGATTCCTTTGGTATCCTAAAACACACTGGTCATGACCTTTTCGGGCAGATACGATCAACTTCGCTTTCTTATATATCTATATACTATGAAAATTCGAAACTATTACACACACACAAAGCTTTTTAAGACCACCGGTCTTATACAGATTCACCACAGGAAGAAATAATAGATGGAGCTCCTATACTCCAGGCAGCGCAGCATCCAACAACAGCCTTCTGGTCCGTCGCATGTCCAATGGCCACACGTTCCTTTGTGCATACGTCATGGTTAGCGAATCATTGAACAGGCTAGTGTGGAATCAGCCGCGTTCTAGTCTTAGCTTTCCTTGTTCAAATGGACCACGACATTTGGCGATTCTATTAATCTCCTCCGACACTATTATAGACGGGTATGATTCTTTTAAAAATTAAACAGCTATAAAATATTAAAATGATAATTTTAAATACAATAACAATACGTTTCTTTATACGTGAATTTTGCAATTGAATATTAATATTGCCACGTGGAAAATTAGGAAAGACAAAAACTTCAGGAGGAGCCAACAATTTATTTCAGGCAAGAACAAAGTATAAATGGTAAACAAAAGATAAGCCACGAGGGAAATTTACAGAGTAGCAAAATGAAAACATAAAAATGACCACTCTGTTAATAAAAATAATAAAATTAATAAATACTTTGTTACAATATATCCGCATTCTCTCAACTTATAGCCATGTCTGTAGAAGGATTATAAAGATCCGAAAGCTTGTACTTTGCACGAATAAAGATAATCATTGCTACAGTTTATATTCATATTTTTAAACAGAATCTTAAGTTGAATAATCATATGGGGAGAATTATTTATCAAAAGAATAAAATCGTGAAACGAAGAATTTATTGTTAGATTTTTATTTAGCCGAGATTTCGAGTATTTAGATCCTTCTACAGGAGTCAAAAAAAAAAAAAAAAAGAAGAGTAGAAATTCTTGAAAGCTCAGCTTAATATAAAAAAAAATATTTCACACAAATAAATTTACTGGCAATGCGTTTCTTTTAAATATCATCAAATATTATCTCTACAGACCTTACTGCAATGATGATATTTAAAAGAAACGCATTGCCAGTAAATTTATATGTGTGAAATTTTAACGATTGATGGCAATTAAATTTAATTTACTAATAAAAGATCTTACAAAAAACTCTTCACGATTTTTTCCTTTTGATAATATAATAAAAGTAGAAGATAATAAAATTCTAGTGAAAAATCTGACACCAGAATGATAGACAGACTTCAGAGCTACAAAGTTATCCCAAAGGTTTGTAAACACTTTCAAAAAATTAAAATACCAATATTTTTCGCCGTTATGTATAAAGGTTTTTTTTTTGCTTATCCCTAGTACACGTGGTACAGTCCGTGATGATAATCATGGTGGAAGTAGGCGACTGCTTTTACTGTAAGTGCATCACATGTCTACACATGTGAAAAGCAGTTCAACTTTTCACTTACAAATGTACCAGAGCCTTGTTTGATTACTTGTACTCTCGCTGATGGGGTTAGACATTTGCAAGAATTGGGGGCCATTGGAGCACTTTTTTTTATCAGAAAAAAGTGCCCAATGCGGGAATCGAACTAGGGTCGTAGCAGTCGAAAACCAACATTATTATGTATAAAGTAATTGTATTATGTATTATTATGTATTCGCCGTAATATAATATTATTCACCAAGTAATAAGAAAAAAAGTTTTAAGAAAAAAAAACGAACTTTTGGGACAAACTTATATATCTGTTAAGACGTTGTTTGAGGCCCCAGGCACTGAGTAAAGTTCACAGTCTGATAGAAAACATCTTCAACAAAGAATCTTTTGTTCTCTGGGTTTCCAGACTTCCACTCTTTCATCCACCTTCGGCAAACAGATCTGATGAATCGACTTGGCTCCACAGTTGACTTTGTCTTTCTTGTCCCACCCAACTTATCTGCTTACATCCTATATGTAAAGTTTTGTACATATGTGTATATTGTTTGTATATATATATGTTGTAATATATTCCAATATAATATAATACACTGCGGCCTGTGATTGTAAAACGACACTTGAAGTTACACCGCATGGGTTTCTTTTATACGAAAAATCAAAATTTTATTTCAAGGTGAAATATCGACCATTTCTATCCTTTTTGGATGAGGTATGAAAGGGTGAATTATGAAGAGTAATGATGAACGGAAAAATAAAAGTGTCCAGGAATGGGAATCGAACCCACAATGCTCTGCTAACCGGGCAGATGCCATGTCCACTAAGCTACCCTGGACGTATTTTTCCGTTCGTAAATGATACATAAATATATACCTATAAATTCCAATAAATACCTATATCTCCATGTGTTATATAGTTTTAGTGTAATTGCCAATGTGACAGAAATAAAATTTTAAGTGAGTGACAGTCGGCGCCTGTAGAGGAAAAAGGTCCGAAATATAAGTCGGGTTCCCAGGTGTTCCCCTTTCTTACTCAAACAGATTAGTCCGCTTTGAGACACGAGGATTGACAGACCCCTCTAGACAGATCTCCCCTGACCGGTTTCGGCTAAACTGGCTCTCTCGCCATCTCTATGGTGACATCCAACATATCTCGTCCTTTTGTGTAATCCCAATCACGCCTGAACCCACTCTAAACATTGTGGCCACCACGATTGCAACCAACATGCCACACTGCATTCATCCAACAGCAACAATAACTACATTACTACATATATATATACAATAGAACCTCCCTGTAAAGGACACCTAATTGCATAGACAAAGTGTCTAAGTTCTTTTTTCTGTTTACTGCTTCGTAAAAGTTATATAGAGACAGAACAACCATTCGACTTGATAGGGCGCTGGTTAAAATACTTTGTACTGAGGTAAGTTGGCTGTCGTTTAATTAAGACTATAAATAATTTTAATATAAATTTAAAACACAAAGGTCGCCTCTCCCATCAAAATCAACGTCAAAACTCGACGCCATCTATTCGGCTTCAAGTCGGTGACAAAGCCACAACACAAGCTTTGGCAAACTGAAAAGCGTTCACCTAGAGACCATGGTTTCAGGCTTATGGCCCTCTTTAGCTCAGGGAAGACTTTATTCCATGAGATCCACACACACACACAAAAGCCTTCATTAACGACTTACCCTATACAGATTCTCCTAATTTGGTAAAGTAATAATCATCTTGTGTTATTTACATAGAAATTGAACTGGCTTTACTCTTCATCTCAAAGTCATTCACTTGTTGACTGGTCCTTTATTCCATGAGATCCATACACACACAAAAGCCTTTATTAGGGACTTGACCTATACAGATTCTCTCGGTTGGGTAAGGTAATAATCATCTTGTGTTATTCACATAGAAATTGAACTGGCTTTACTCTTCGTCTCAAAGTCATTTATTTGTTGACTGGTCCTTTATTCCATGAGATCCATACACACACAAAAGCCTTTATTAGGGACTTGACCTATACAGATTCTCTCGGTTGGGTAAGGTAATAATCATCTTGTGTTATTTACATAGAAATTGAAATGGCTTTACTCTTCGTCTCAAAGTCATTTACTTGTTGACTGGTCCTTCATTCCATGAGATCCAAATGATCAAATGGAACGCTTCACGATTTTGCGTGTCATCCTTGCGCAGGGGCCATGCTAATCTTCTCTGTATCGCCCCAACCTTAGCACATGTACCGCCGAACAAGCGTGTACAAAGGATCAAATGGAATCTTCACAATTTTTCAAAAAGGTGTTTAACTAACAAAATAGCTAGGTCAAATATATGTTCAAAACATTGATGGAGAAATTTCCCGAAGAAACCCTATCTATAAAAGCAAAGGGTCATCTCGCTTGCGGCGACGGTCAATAGAGGGCGTCTAATTTTGACGTTTATTTTGACAAGAGAGGCGTCCTTTTCTTTCATAGATATATTTTCTCCCAGAATATTTCCATCCATATATATCTTATATAAATAAAAGAGATTTTCTGTTGTATCTTGATTGTTAAGGATTATGGTATGGTAAAGCAGTCGTGGTTAAAATCTTGAAATAAAAATAATAATGATTTTGATCGGAGATTTCTTTAATTGAGAGAGCTTTAGGATTATATAATAAACATAATTTGATAAAAGTACTACCTGACTTAAGGCAAATAGAACAAGGAAAACAAAATATTATTTACATAATGTACAAAGATTTGAGCCGGCCAACGGGATCAAACAACGTGATGACAATTAATCCGCCTTCTACATGCTTTTGGATAAGCATTTCAAGGCACAATTCATCTTTGGGAGTCACCAAGCGTCCGTCGCAGTGGAGGGCCAAGGAGAGGGCTGGAGTGGCGCCGGCTTCAAATATTTTTAAGGGATCATTTCAGTGATCAAGATCAAGAGATCAAGAATCAGAGATCAATACGGGATCAAACAACAACGAGTTTTTATAGGGGATGAGTGACCTCTGGCGGTCGATTTAACAGAGTATTTGAATCTATGAAATTATAATATAAAATAAAATAATATTTTTATATAACATATATATATGTAGCAAAAGTGGGAATTCTTCTTTTGAATATATAAATATATATTCTGTTGAATAAAATGATAAATACGATGCATTTTCACGCCATCTGGTATAAAAAATTTGAACTATTTTTAACACATACGATTCTTTTTTATATAAATCAATTTTATATACTGCCCTTACTGCAATGATAAAATAATGAAAGTGCTTGGATCATCAATGATAAACCCTCCTATCATTTTCGCCAGTTTAATCTACCCAGTTTAATGGTATTTTTATTGTTTCAGTAAGGGCAGTAGTAAAATTGATTTATTTTCAAAAGAATCATACGCATCAATAAAAGTTTAAATTTCTTAAAATGATATATATTATTAAGAAAAAGGTATCTCCTCATCGTGCAACTGAATGTTACTGATGGCTTACGCCATCTATCGGAATAAATATCAACTATTCTCGTTATTTTCTAATTATTCTAGAATTGGACAATTACCCATATTATGTTACAATATAACAACAACAACAACAACAAAAGCCTTTATTTAGGGCATTCCGCCCCATATAGGATTCGCCGTATTTACACATCAACAAGAGGAGAGGGAAAAGGAAACATTTACAACAAAATAAAGTTGTCTCACATTCAGTTACCTATTTACAGATAGGTCATCCTCCAGTATCCTTTGCCCTGCATTCATTCTCATGCGCCCAGCTTCTGTGCAGAACTTAAAGTATCTAACAATCAGTAATTCATCATCCAGAGCTGAAGAGAGAAGTTGACATATGCGATGGTATCTAAATTGACCAAAATTAGGGCTTGGGAAAATTTCAGTACGTTTTTCTGCTAAGAGAGGGTATTGGAGGAAATAGTGAACCAAATTATCATCCATGAGATCCTTACAAAGTAAACAGTTCCGGCCATTTTCTTTCCAGAAGTCTTTTATTATGTTACAATATATATACAATAGAATCTCACTTTAGAGGACACCCTCTCCACAAAGGACAGTTTTCATTTGCAAAATTAACATTTTTACTATTTAGCAACTCTCCAGTAAGAGGACACCTCTCCCTAAAGGATACTTTGGCTTTGCAATTAGGTGTTGTCCTTTATAGGGAGGTAGTTCTACTTTATTAAATTTTTATGATGCATTAGCGCGCCATCTGTTATCAAATTTCGACACTATTATAGACGCGTATGATTCTTTTTAAAAATAAACAATTTCTACTGTCCTTACTGAAATGTAAAAATTAAAAGCTCAAAGCTTATGTCCATAGTTTATCTAAAATACCCATTTAAAGAGTCTATCATCAGTATCACTATAAAAGGAAGATCGAAAAATGCAATATAACAGCGGTATGGTAAATTAGACTGGCGAAACCGCTGGGAGGGTTTACCACTGATCAACCAGGCCCTTCCATTTATTTTTCCATTGCAGTAAGGACAGTTGAAATTGTTTATTTTCAAAAAGAATCATACGCGTCTATAATATTCAATATTTGTTTAAAACAATTTTCTTTAGGTATGAATTCACTCCGGCAAAACCATTACGAAGCTGTTTCTTCCGAAAAGATAAATATAAAGGAAGGAAAAATAAAAGAGAGAGCGAAGTTCAGGTCAATTCTGTAAATGGACCAAGCAATATCTGACATAAACAGGTGACCCACTCTAAAAACACAACCACATTTCCACGGAAATTTTGTCTTTTGATAAATCTAAAAATCAGGAACTCTAGGAAATTACTTTTTAATTTATTTCCGACATCAAACTTCCACGCTTTCCACAATTTTTGCCCCTAATTTAATTTCTTCTCACTGATGGAAAATATGGGGAAACTCTGTGAAGCGCGTATTTTTCTGTAATTTAAATAACTTGGTCCCCCTGTACTCTATTAAACTTGGCACCACTGGTATATAGGAACACATTTATAACTCATATAGATGGTTTTTTTTTTAATTTTCCAATTTTCATCACTATATATATATGATACATTTTTTATATATTTTACATAGACACTTTTATTTCATTTAAAAATATTAGATTTTCTAGAAAATCCTACTCTATAAGTCGACCGCCAGATGTCGCTGCTTTACCTATATAAACCCATTGTTGTTGTTTCCCGTTGGCCCACTCAAATCTTTTTGTAGATATGTAAACCTAAAATATTTTATCTTTTCTTCACGCCTCGAATAAGGGGGACGATGGTCATTTTGATTAGGTGGACGATGGTCCAATTGATGAGGTAGACGATGGTCCAATTGATGAGGTGGACGATGGTCACTTTGATGGCGTGTTTGTTCAATGGTCAGTTTGACGAGGTGGACGATGGTCAATTGATGAGGTGGACCATGGTAACTTTGATGGCGTGCTTGTAAAATGGTCAGCTTGATGAGCTGGACGATGGTCAATTGATGAGGTGGACGATGGTCACTTTGATGGCGTGTTTGTACAATAGTCAGTTTGATGAGGTGGACGATGGGCACTTTGATGAGGTGGACGATGGTCAGTTTGAAGAGGTGGGCGATGGTCACTTTGATGAGGTGGACAATGGTCAGTTTGATGAGGTGGACGATGGTCACTTTGATGGCGTGTTTGTACAATGGTCACTTTGATGAGGTGGACGATTGTCACTTTGTTGGCGTGTTTGTACAATGGTCAGTTTGATGAGGTGGACGATGGTCACTTTGATGGCGTGTTTGTACAATGGTCAGTTTGATGAGGTGAACGATGGTCACTTTGATGGCGTGTTTGTATAATGGTCAGTTTGATGAGGTGGACGATGGTCACTTTGATGGCGTGTTTGTACAATGGTCAGTTTGATGAGGTGGATGATGGTCACTTTGATGAGGTGGGCGATGGTCACTTTGATGAGGTGGACAATGGTCAGTTTGATGAGGTGGACGATGGTCACTTTG
Source organism: Cordylochernes scorpioides (assembly GCA_030710605.1). Lineage (NCBI taxonomy): Eukaryota > Metazoa > Arthropoda > Arachnida > Pseudoscorpiones > Chernetidae > Cordylochernes > Cordylochernes scorpioides. Next base: position 27,570,242 of record CP092868.1, read on the forward strand.
ATGGCGTGTTTGTACAATGGTCACTTTGAAGAGGTGGACGATGGTCACTTTGATGGCGTGTTTGTACAATGGTCAGTTTGATGAGGTGGACGATGGTCACTTTGATGAGGTGGACGATGGTCACTTTGATGAGGTGGACGATTGTCACTTTGATGGCGTGTTTGTACAATGGTCAGTTTGATGAGGTGGACGATGGTCACTTTGATGGCGTGTTTGTACAATGGTCAGTTTGATGAGGTGGACGATGGTCACTTTGATGGCGTGTTTGTACAATGGTCAGTTTGATGAGGTGGACGATGGTCACTTTGATGGCGTGTTTGAACAATGGTCAGTTTGATGAGGTGGACGATGGTCACTTTGATGAGGTGGACGATGGTCACTTTGATGAGGTGGACGATGGTCACTTTGATGGCGTGTTTGTACAATGGTCACTTTGATGAGGTGGACGATGGTCACTTTGATGGCGTGTTTGTACAATGGTCACTTTGATGAGGTGGACGATGGGCACTTTGATGAGGTGGACGATGGTCAGTTTGAAGAGGTGGGCGATGGTCACTTTGATGAGGTGGACAATGGTCAGTTTGATGAGGTGGACGATGGTCACTTTGATGGCGTGTTTGTACAATGGTCAGCTTGATGAGCTGGACGATGGTCAATTGATGAGGTGGACGATGGTCACTTTGATGGCGTGTTTGTACAATAGTCAGTTTGATGAGGTGGACGATGGGCACTTTGATGAGGTGGACGATGGTCAGTTTGAAGAGGTGGGCGATGGTCACTTTGATGAGGTGGACAATGGTCAGTTTGATGAGGTGGACGATGGTCACTTTGATGGCGTGTTTGTACAATGGTCACTTTGATGAGGTGGACGATTGTCACTTTGTTGGCATGTTTGTACAATGGTCAGTTTGATGAGGTGGACGATGGTCACTTTGATGGCGTGTTTGTACAATGGTCAGTTTGATGAGGTGAACGATGGTCACTTTGATGGCGTGTTTGTATAATGGTCAGTTTGATGAGGTGGACGATGGTCACTTTGATGAGGTGGACGATGGTCACTTTGATGGCGTGTTTGTACAATGGTCAGTTTGATGAGGTGGATGATGGTCACTTTGATGAGGTGGGCGATGGTCACTTTGATGAGGTGGACAATGGTCAGTTTGATGAGGTGGACGATGGTCACTTTGATGGCGTGTTTGTACAATGGTCACTTTGAAGAGGTGGACGATGGTCACTTTGATGGCGTGTTTGTACAATGGTCAGTTTGATGAGGTGGACGATGGTCACTTTGATGAGGTGGACGATGGTCACTTTGATGAGGTGGACGATGGTCACTTTGATGAGGTGGACGATTGTCACTTTGATGGCGTGTTTGTACAATGGTCAGTTTGATGAGGTGGACGATGGTCACTTTGATGGCGTGTTTGTACAATGGTCAGTTTGATGAGGTGGACGATGGTCACTTTGATGGCGTGTTTGTACAATGGTCAGTTTGATGAGGTGGACGATGGTCACTTTGATGGCGTGTTTGAACAATGGTCAGTTTGATGAGGTGGACGATGGTCACTTTGATGAGGTGGACGATGGTCACTTTGATGAGGTGGACGATGGTCACTTTGATGGCGTGTTTGTACAATGGTCACTTTGATGAGGTGGACGATGGTCACTTTGATGGCGTGTTTGTACAATGGTCACTTTGATGAGGTGGACGATGTTCAAATTGTGAGGTGGACGATGGTCACTTTGATGGCGTGTTTGTACAATGGTCACTTTGATGAGGTGGGCGATGGTCACTTTGATGAGGTGGACAATGGTCAGTTTGATGAGGTGGACGATGGTCACTTTGATGGCGTGTTTGTACAATGGTCACTTTGATGAGGTGGACGATGGTCACTTTGATGGCGTGTTTGTATAATGGTCAGTTTGATGAGGTGGACGATGGTAACTTTGATGGCGTGTTTGTACAATGGTCAGTTTGATGAGGTGGACGATGGTCACTTTGATGACGTGTTTGTACAATGGTCAGTTTGATGAGGTGGACGATGGTCACTTTAATGAGGTGGACGATGGTCACTTTGATGAGGTGGACAATGGTCAGTTTGATGAGGTGGACGATGGTCACTTTGATGAGGTGGACGATGGTCAGTTTGATGAGGTGGACGATGGTCAGTTTGAAGAGGTGGACGATGGTCACTTTGATGAGGTGGACGATGGTCACTTTGATGGCGTGTTTGTACAACGGTCACTTTGATGGCGTGTTTGTACAATGGTCACTTTGATGAGGTGGACGATGGTCACTTTGATGAGGTGGACGATGGTCACTTTGATGAGGTGGACAATGGTCAGTTTGATGAGGAGGACGATGGTCACTTTGATGAGGTGGACGATGGTCACTTTGATGAGATGGACGATGGTCAGTTTGAAGAGGTGGACGATGGTAACTTTGATGAGGTGGACGATGGTCACTTTGATGGCGTGTTTGTACAATGGTCACTTTGATGAGGTGGACGATGGTCACTTCGATGAGGTGGACGATGGTCAGTTTGATGAGGTGTAGATGAAAGGAGATGTTTGGATGAATGGTTTGAAGGTCCTATAGAAGTAAACTCTCTCTAAGTAGAAGGTAACAAGAAGAGTATCACTTTTGAGAATATTTCAATCTCTGTGACAATTACAGAGAAATTCATAGAGGTAGAATAAAACCAAATAAATGACATCTTTCAAAATCAATATCACCTAAAATGAAAACGATATTTCAACTAAAATATAAAGGATATTTAGTAAAAAAACATGACGACCTATGATAAAAAATGTTTAAAAAACACAAATTAGAAAAATACAATCGATATTCCTTTTTTAAAGGGAAATGAAAAACAAAACAAACAAAAAACAATTAAAGACTCACATAACACCCTCGTTCCTAGGAAAAGTTGAGTTTTTTTATTGAATGGTTTTGAAACCTTCTCATAAATTTTGACGCTAGGTGGCAGTAGTTGTTGTTTAATATGTAAATAAGTTAGGTAGTTTATTCGCATAATTTGCAATTTGGTATCTTGTAATTTATTTCAAAAATTTGCTGATTTAAAAAAAAAATGTTTTTTAGAATACAATATTTAACAGTGTTCCGAATAAATTATTTAGAGAATGACGATTTATCTATGATATATCATTATCTTTAAAACTTCTATTTAAAATATAAGGTTGTCCTTAAAGTTTGTGGTTTTTATAAAACTTTGTTTTCTTATTACTTGGCGTATAATATTATAACGGCGAATATATATATATAATAACACATAATACAATTACTTTACCAGGTATATTAGTATGAAACGCGAAATTTCAGTGAATTCAAAAGTTCACCAATTCCATACAACAAAATATTTTTCATTCAAAGTAATTGCCCTGATTAGCTATACACTCGGACCACCTTTCAGTCAATTTTCGAATTCCTTGTCTGAAAAATTCTATTCCTTTTGAGTCGAACCAGTCAACAAGCCATTTTCGGAGTATGCCACCGTCGGCTCAAATAAAGTTGCACAGCGCCCTCTGGCGGCCATTTTCGCGTTTCATACTAATAGATCTGGTATATATAATACAAAGACTTTATACATAACGGCAAAAAATATTGGTATTTAAATTTTTTTACGAACTGAAACATTTGATGTATTGCTGTTAGCCTTCTTCTGGCGTTAATGAATATATGATCTGTAAAATATTAACATTATATTTCAATTATCTCTCTCTCTCTCTCTCTCTCATCTCTCTCTCTCTCTCATTAATTAGTCATTATATAGCTTTATCACAATTATACATTGTTTTATTGTCGTGAATATTTGATGACAAACCAAATTCCACATATTGATTTATTATAAGCCAGTGCGATTTCTCATTGAAATGTCGATTATATTAAATTTTTCTTGGTTACATACTCTATAATATTTAATTATTTAAGGTAAATTTGTAATATGTATTGATCATCGTGAGGATATCGTTGCAAGCCGGCAATGAGAGAGGAGAATCTGTATAAGACTGGTGTCTTAATAAAGGCTGTGTGTTTGTTACATATAGAGGACATACTACATGATGGTGATTGATTATCGTGAGGATATCGTTGTAAGCCGGCAATGAGAGAGGAGAATCTGTATAAGACTGGTGTCTTAATAAAGGCTGTGTGTTTGTAACATATAGAGGACATACTACATGATGGTGATTGATCATTGTGAGGATATTGTTGTAAGCCGGCAATGAGAGAGGAGAATCTGTATAAGACTGGTGTCTTAATAAAGACTGTGTTTGTAACATATAGAGGACATACTACATGATGGTGATTGATCATCGTGAGGATATCGTTGTAAGCCGGCAATAAGAGAGGAGAATCTGTATAAGTCTGGTGTCTTAATAAAGGCTTTGTGTTTGTAATATGCATTAAATTTAAGGTATCAAAGAAAGAGTTTTTCACAATGAATATCTTCTTGTACAAGGTCGTCCCAAAAGTTCGTAAAAACTTTCAAAAATTAAATTTCCAATTTTATTCGCCATTATTTATAATGTCATTGTATTATTTATAAAGTAATTGTATTATGTATTCGCCGTAATATAATATTATTCGCCAAGTAATAAGAAATACAACGTTTCAAGAAAAACACAAACTTTGGGACAATCTAATATTTGAAATGGAAGTTTTAAAGATAAATGGTTGTTTTTATTTAAGCTTGTTGAAGAGAACGATTTTCTCTTGAAAAATAGTATTTCTAATAAAAGAAGATACTGACATACATTCTAAACACTTTATTGAATGCCTTAAATTTCTTCTTCTTCTTTCTTATCTCCACTCAATCATATTACAGTATCAAGCTTGTAAAGCCTTTTGATGGTGTCTGCCGGGGAAATTGGGAGAAGTAGAATGTGTCTGCCTTTGTCATTAAAACTGGGAGCACTACTCAGTGGCAGGCCAACTTAGCTCCAAAAGAAATGGTGCATCTGACATGAGGAACAGACACCATGTGCAGCTGCTTCTAACATGGAGTACAAACGCTGCTCATCCTGTATCCCTGGATTAGGAGCCCTTACAGGGTACTATCAGCCGGGTCAGTTGAACCCAGGTTTTTAGTGAGCTTGTTACAGCTCCCCCTCCTCCTTTTTCATCCGAGCTTGGGACCGGCAAAGGCGGAGTTTAAGCCTTTTTTTAGCCTTAAATTTAATACTCTTAATTTATTTATATAAAATAATCATATACAATAGAACTATCTCCCTGTAAAGGATAACACCTAATTACAGAACCAAAGTGTCCTTTAGGGAAAGGTGTCCTATTACCGGAGAGTTGCTAAATAGTAAAAATGATAATTTTGTAAATGAAAACTGTCCTTTGTGGAGAGGTGTCCGCTAGCGGGGTGTCCACTAAAGGGAGGTTCTAATGAATAATAATAAATTATTATAAAAGAAGGACGGTACTTATATCTGTGATATGGAAAAGTAATTTTATTTTTTAATTTCACAGATCCAAAACAGTCCATTAATATAATGCGATAAACCTTATTTACTCAAAATGGTGTTAATTATATATAAAATTTTATTCTCTATCTAATTTTTATATGATATACACTCATGGACAAAAGAAAGTTTCATATTCTATGTCGACTATTGTCTGTTCTTTTGCTTTGTTTTGTTTTTGAAGGAGACAGAGGCAATTTGTTTACACTCGGTTATCTCTGTCTTCAATAAAGTTCACTGTAATATCTTTCAGAGTTATTGTCTGATTCCCGATATACATGCTAAAAGGTACAACTTCCTTAAGTTTTGTTCACACTTGGTTATCTCGTGTGTCTTCAATAAAGGTCACTGTAATATCTTTCATAGGTATTGTTTGAATCCCGATATACATGCTAAAAGATACAACTTCCTTAAGTTTTGTTTATACTTGGTTATCTCTTATGTCTTCAATAAAGGTCATTGTAATATCTTTCAGAGGTATTGTCTGAATCCCGATATACATGCTAAAAGGTACAACTTCCTTAAGTTTTATCTATGAGTATATTTGTCTTCATATGAAATTTCTTCGAACTGATCAAAAATAAAAAAATCATTAATACAACGCAATATTCACATAAACAAAAGCATATCCACCATACTAGGAATAGAGTAATAACTAAACTTATCTACGTATATCTAGCGAGATATTAAATTCTTATATCTAAGGGTGTATTAAATATCTTCAATGATTGACAGGCCAATAGAACGCCTGGTCATCCTGCCGTATTTATTCACTGAAGCCAATGGTGCCAGTCAAATTATGGTCAAGATTTTTTTTTTCCTTCTTTGATGGATAGACTTGTAATATCAAGGAAAAAACTCTTTTGTGGATATTTTAAACATTTTTTTTTTCAATCTGAAATTTTACAATTTTACTTATAAAAAGAGATTATATTTCAAAATGAATATATAGTTTTAATATTTAAGTTTTCGATAAACATCTTCGGAAATTATTTATAATTTAATTTTTTTGATTGCTTAGTTAAAATCTATTTGAAAATATTCAAGTTTAAGATATCATATTGTGGAGAGAAAGAGAATTTATATTTTAAAAATTAATTGAAAATAGAAAATAAAACCGCATATTTTCGGACTTTGGTAAGTGACAAAACCACGACATCAGCTTTAAATAGACAGCTCTTTGTTTTAACGTTATTTTGACGAGACCTTTCTCTTTTGAATCAATTTACTTTCAGAAAAATTTAATCGCTCTGAAGGTGTTTTCTTTGAAAGGTGGTCGCTCTGAAAGTGTCCTCTTTGAAAGGTGGTCGCTCTATTAGGTGATCTGTTTGAAAGTTGGTCGCTCTTTAAAGGGTCAATCTATAAGGTGGTCGCTTAAGAAGATGGTCACTTATTAAATAGATCACTAGCCCTAGATTCCACTCTACATCATTTTTGTACAAAAGAAAAACTTTCAGATAAACCAAGAAAAAACGTCAAAATAGTCTTCAGAAAAAAAAAATTCTTAGGGACTAATTCCTTTTCCATCAGAGAGCTCATAATACTTCACTCTCACTGAAAACAAACTTGCGAAAACAAAATTTTTAAAGAGTTTATTATTCATAAGGGAAAATATTTAATCAAACAAGGCTACGTGCTTAGAAAAATAACCTTTTTTTTTCCTCTCCTCTTAACGTGTGTTTAAAAATATGAAGAATATTTTTTTTATCTAAGAAATTTGTTATATAAGACGTGAAGGAAGGAATTCTTGTCTGTCTCGTATTGGATATATGGGGAAAAGGTTTTCCATTATCTTGATGAGCTATTGAAATTGATACCGGATTTCTTTAGATAGGCTAAGTCAATAGGAAAAATCTATTAAGAATTGATTGATATAAAAATAATTCAGTATATATGATTATTAAAGATTTATTTTTAATTTTTTTCTATTTTTATAAGTACACCTATCCCCCGATTTACACGGTACTTGTTTTACACGTTTTTCCAAATAAGTTTTTTTTATCGCACTATACTAAATGCTACTGTGATTGAACACATGCGCTGTGTACACATCTCACGAGGAATCCCGAGCTTATGTGCTGACTACCTATTTTAACCTGTCAATAAATTTTATTTTTATTTCTGTGTACACCTATCCCCCGATTTACACGTTTTTCTCAGGAACGTATATACCGTGTAAATCGGGGGATAGGTGTATCAGTAAAATTATAATATCATTAAAATGTTATAATACCTTGATAAAGGTTGGCATTCAGCCAACAAAAATATAGGTAAAATAAATGATATTTTGATCCAATATATGCCTTTTTATATAAATAAGTATTAATATGATGAATCAGCGCCATCTGTTATGAAAAATATGAACTATTTTTGATGGTTGTGTTTCTCTAAAAAAAGTCAATTTTCTATTGTCCTTACTGCAATGATAAAATAATGGGAGGGCCTGGCTCATCAGTGGTGAACCCTCCCAGCGGTAGATTAAACTTTTCTGTCGATTTGTCTATGGGGAAACTACGTTTAGGATCATGTACTGTAAATGTATTATGTCAAATTACATACGGTACATATACAACACTAGCCGAATGACCCGGGCAACGCCCGTGTTTTACCCGATTGAATGTTTTGATTCAAATACTATTTGTTACAATTATAGATTGGCGCTTATATAAATGCATATGTTAGTTAATAACTATAGCCTATGTGCTTTATCTGTCTATGTACTGTTGGCTTCCGTAGGCGTCTCTTACTGGGAAAAAGAAAGAGAGGATTCCATTTAGTTATTAACTAATATATGCATTTATTTAAGGAGCGACCCGCTCCAACACAATAGTTACAAAAACCAAAGAGCGAGTGGGGGGGCAAAGTCAAAAACAAAGTGTCTCGCGTAGTGGCGGCGCCATCGTAGCCACGTGATCGTAGCCAACCAATAGGAGAGCGCCATTCCAAAGATGAAGCAAACGGTGACAGAGATGACGCATGACGCTCGTAACTGTATATAGAATAATACATAGATATTTGCATACTTTTAAATACATTCATGGACAAAACTTAAGAAAGTACAGTCTTTGAGGTCGCTGGTCTTTTTTTTTTTTCTTTTTTTTTATGGAGACAAAGGCAATTCTCTGTCTCAGAATTTTGATTGTAATATTAAAGATACTCGAATATTATAGGTTCTACTGTTTCTGCTCCCAAACCACATTCACATTGATAATTTTAACACTTTTCATATTTTTTTATAGCTAACTATTGAAGACACTTTGTCTAAAATATATCTTTGTAGTACAAGGGTCACTCCAAAAGTACTTGCAATCAATACTAAATAATTAAAAAAAAAAATTATACCATTAAAAATCTACATGTATTTTATACCTAACACAAACATTTACATAAAATAATAACAACAATGATTCATAGAGGGAGCGACTTTGTTTACAGCGGCAGCGGTAATTTCTAAACATTGCATTAGACACAATGGAGTTGACTAGAGAAAGTTTACGCACCATGATCTTTTATGATTATAAATGTAATTTCTAAGCACTGTATCAGACACAATAGAGTTGACTAGAGAAAGTCTACGGGCCACATGATATTTTATTATTATTATTATTATAAAGGTAATTTCTAAGCATTGCATCAGACATAATAGAGTTGACTAGAGAAAGTCTATGGGCCATGATATTTTATTATTGTTATAAAGGTAATTTCTAAACATTGCATCAGACACAATAGAGTTGACTAGAGAAAGTTTACGCGCTATGATCTTTCATGAATATAAAAGTAATTTCTAAACATTGCATCAGACATAATAGAGTTAATTAGAGAAAGTTTACGGGCCATGATCTTTTATTGTTATAAAAGTAATTTAACTTCTAAAATTTATTCCTTCTATCTTTAATTGTTTATTAAAGTTCTAGTCTGTGATCAGCTTCTAGATGTGATTGTTCGTTCCATTCTGTAATTGTTTATAACCAATTAGTTTGATGAGGTTAATTGGAGTCACTGCATAATCAACGTTTTGTGTCTTAATTGAAGAAGGAAGTAGATTCGATTGAAAAATGATAGGTTAGTCATTGAGGAAGATATATTTATTCCAGAATTCCCTACATATCAGTATTCTTCATCTGGGCAATTCCCTTGAGTGCCATCTCCCATAAATCCAATCACTTCCTCAATATCTTACACCACAGAATACGGTCTTCTATGATAAATTGGAATAATCAATAAAAATCATACATTTCTCTCTACAGTGAATACAACAACACAACAACAAAAAGGCTTTTATTAGGGCCCATTGCCCTGTATGGATTCGCCATACAACAACAAAATAATACTTTTTTTTTCTCTTTCCCCATGTGCACTTGTGCCTTTGTTTGAAAAGGGATTTATTTACACATCTGTTCTAAAACTTTCCTCACTACCTCTTTTGTGTATGAATCTATTTACAATTGATCTGTAGAAATTATAGAGTTCTATTTCTATATATTTCTTTTCTGAAATAGTTCTCAGCGTCTTCAGTAGGTTGCTAAATCTCCAGAAGGTGTTTATAAGAGTTTTTTCTCTCTTTCTCTCTTCACCTAAATATTTGCATTCTCAGTAAATAAGATATCCAATCTTAGAGAAAAAAAACTTCCTTTATAATGCTTTATGAATATTAGAAACTATTATAGACGCGTAAGTTTCTTTTGAAAATTAAACAATTTCTACTGTCCTTACTGCAATGGAAAAATTAAAAGGAGGGCCTGGCTCATCAGTGGTGAACCCTCCCAGCGGTTTCGCTAGTTTAATCTACCATACAGCTGTTATATTACATATTTCGATCTTCCTTTTATAGTGATACTGATGCTAGACTCTTGGAATGGGTATTTTAGATGAACTATGGACATAAGCTTTGAGGGCAGCAGAATTACATACAATTACAATTTAATTTTCAAAAGAATCTATAATAGTTTCGAATATTCATAACAGATGGCGCGCTGATGTATCATAATGTTTTGTATTCTTAAATATTAGGGAATATTTGAATATTAATTTTTTATAAAGTAAACGAATCTGAAAGATTGAAGGTATACCTGAATACAAGGAGTAATTGATCTCTTTTGAGAATATACACTCATAGACAATATTTAAGGAAGTTTTACTGTGGTGAATATAATAAAATCGTGGTGAATATTGTTATTGCATTACTTGTGTATAGATGGTGCGTTTATGCCTTATTTTGACTATGATTATCATGGTCTGTACCATGTATATTTGGTAAAGGTGCCTCTACAGTGAATACTGCCACAAACTTCCATGATTATGCTGGCCTGTACCATGTGTATTTGGAACTACTACCACTACAGTAAATACTGCCACAACTTTACATGATCATGCTCGACTTTAACATGTGTATTTGGTAATAATGCCGCTACAGTAAATACTGCCACAACTCACAGTGTTTATGCTAGCTTGTACCATGGATACTTGGGGATACTGCCCCTAGAGTAAATACTACTACAACCTACATTATTATGCTAGGTTTTACCATGTGTATTTGGCAAAGGTGCCGCTACAGTAAATACTGCAACAACCCACAGTGATTTATGCTGGTCTGTACCATGCCTACTTGAGACCACCCTACTACAGTAAATACTGCCACAACCCACTTTGACCTGTACCATGTTGACTTGAGACTACTTCCACTATAGTAAATACTGCTACAACCCACCATGATAATACTGGATTGTACCATGTGTACTTGGGTCTTTGCGACTACAGTAAATACTGCCACAATGCCACTACAGTAAATACTGCCACAACCCACAATTATTATGCTAGCTTTTACCACGTATACTTTGGACAACTACCACTTCAGTAAATGCTCCTACAACCCTCCATTTTTAGACTAACCTGTACCATGTGTACGTGAGACAATTGTCCCTACAGTAAATAATGCTACAACCCACCATTATTATGCTGACTTGTACCACGTATATTTGAGACCAATACCACTACAGTAAATACTGCCACAAACCATTCTGACTTGTACCACATATACTTGGAACAACTACCACTACAGTAAATACTGCCACAAACCATTCTGACTTGTACCACATATACTTGGAACAACTACCACTACAGTAAATACTGCCACAAACCATTCTGACTTGTACCACATATACTTGGAACAACTACCACTACAGTAAATACTGCCACAAACCATTCTGACTTGTACCACATATACTTGGAACAACTACCACTACAGTAAATACTGCCACTACAGTAATTATGCCCGCCTGTACCACGGCCTAACTGCAGCAATATTTAACAGCCCAGGAAACAAGAAGGTCGATTCCCAGCAGTAATTGGAAAATGGAAAGATGAATAATTCAGACGTTATGCTAAGTGGAACAAAACAAACCCATCTCCCAAAACATCTTTCAAACTTCTAAAATATTCCTAAAGGAAAATTATACATCTTTATAAGATATCCATAAAATTTAACAGCATTATTCTCAAACATAATATTGTTTTATTTCTAATAAGAAATTAAATTTGTATAAGTTTGGGATAATAACTCCATAATTCGAGGGTAGATTTGTACACAAGGTTGTCCTAAAAGTTCGTAAACACTTGGAAAAAATTGAAATACCAATATTATTCGCCGTTATGTATAATGTCTTTGTATTATGTATAGGGTGATTGTATCGTGTATTATTATGTATTCGCCGTTATAATATTATTCGAAATATAATAAGAAAAACAACGTTTTAAGAAAGACACGAAATTTTGGGATAACCTTATATACGATCGATTTTAGACAACAAAAAATGATCGAAATGGATTTTTTAAAAAGAACAGTGCTTCAAAGTACTGTTGGATTGTGAAAAATACCTTACTATAAGAATCCATCTTAAAAGATAAGATTCTTTATTGTTACTTCCATATTGTAAAATGGCAATTACGTATTGAATGAGACAGAGATAATTTTGTTCACACTTGGTTATCTCGTGTGTCTTCAATAAAGGTCACTGTAATATCTTTCAGGGTTATTGTTTGAATCCCGATATACATGCTAAAAGGTACAACATCTTTAAGTTTTGTTCACACTTGGTTATCTCGTGTGCCTTCAATAAAGGTCACTGTAATATCTTTCAGAGTTACTGTGTGAATCCTGATATACATGCTAAAAGGTACAACTTCCTTAGGTTTTGTTCACACTTGGTTATCTCGTGTATCTTCAATAAAGGTTACTGTAATATATTTCAGAGTTACTGTCTGAATCCCGAAATACATGCTAAAAGGTACAACTTCCTTAGGTTTTGTTCACACTTGGTTATCTCGTGTATCTTCAATAAAGATCACTGTAATATATTTCAAAGTTTATTGTCTAAATCCCGATATACATACTAAAAGGTACAACTTCTTCAAGTTTTGTTCACATTGTTTATCTCGTGTGTCTTCAATAATGGTCACTGTAATATCTTTCAAAGTTACTGTCTGAATCCCGATAATACATACTAAAAGGTACAACTTCCTTAGGTTTTATCCATGAGTATAAATCAAACTTAATGGGCGTCTCTTTTCCTCTCGACAATTTACGAGTAGTTAAAAAGGTCTATTCAAAAGTATGTTTCAACCAATAATACCATTTTTTTCATTCTGACAGTTTCAGGATCCCTCAAATCCACTCTCAGAACGTTTCAATACTCTATTTATCATCCTTTTCTATATCAGCTTTCTTCCAAGACATTATTGGAAAGCGTAGATCAGCCAGTAACTATAAGATATTTAAGCTATTTTCAACGCCTATGATTATTTTTGAAATAAAACAATTTCTACTCTCTTTACTTCAATGATAAAAATAATGGGAGGGCCTGGCTCATCAATGGTAAACCCTCCCAGCGGTTTCGTCAGTTTAATCTACTATACCGCTGTTATATTGCATTGAGTTGTTCTCATTTTATACCGAAATTGAAACTAAACTCTTAGAAAAGGTATTTTAAATGAACTATGGGTACATAAACTTTGAGTACAGTAGAAATATATATAATTATAAATAATTATGAGGTGTGGTGAGAAACAGAGCTGGAGCGTTTGCGTTGTTCAAATTTTGGAAGACGGCTGAAGAGAAGGGAAAGCTATATACATAATCTAATTGATGTAAATAATTATATGTAAATAATATTTGTCAGGATTAGAATGACGAATCCTGTATGGGACTTTGATCCCAGTAAAAGGCTTGTTGCTGCTGTTGTATATAATCACAGTGTAGAAAATACTATACTATACCTGCTACATATAGGTTTCTCTCTGTATTCTTAGTTCTCTTCTCTTACTCTGTAAACTGGCGAATCCTTTATAGGACGAGAGGTCCTCAATAAAGGCTTTTGTTGTTGTATAAGTATAAATAATTAACACATGCGCTTCGAACATTGCTCTTCCGAAAATTGAAAATAAAAGTATCTTTAAAACATATAATCCTGATATATTATATATTTATAATTATGTGTATACCCCTGTAATATTACAGAAAATACAACATTACAGCGGTATGTTAGATTCAACTGAAAAAAAAAAAAAAACGCTGAGAGGGTTCACTATTAATAAACAAGGTCCATCAATTATTTAATCATTGTACTAAGGGCAGTAAAATTATGTTTTATGTCAAAAAGAATCCTAATACAGATACTTCCCTGGTTTTAAATTTTAACAAAATTATTAAGAAATCATGGGTTTGGTTTCTTTTCTCATTTCTTTCCTATTGTATCAAAAAGAAGTATACGCATAAAAAATAGTTTATATCCCTATATATGTAAAAGTCAGTTTATGTATGTATGTTTGTTTGTCGGCTATACACGTTCACAATACGTAACTAATCTGACTGAATTTTTTTAACAATATATAGAATAGAATCTGGAAAAACTTATAGTGAAAATTTTAGGTCTCTATCCCGAGTATTTTCGTCGAGTTATTTGCAAATTTGCCTTTTCGCTCGCGAGCAGCGCCTCTAGCGGTGAAGATAGGAGGTAATATCACCTGACCTAATGTACATGTAAAGTTTGGAGCGGGACGTTTCACAAGAGTGACATCCACAGCGCTAATTTATAATTGTAACGAATAGTATTTGAAAATCAAAATAATATAAATTTCAAATATCGTTGTGAAAATTTACATTTTTTTTATATTTCGAAAACACATGAAGTTTGGAGAAGGATGTTTCACAAGAGTGAAATACAGGGAGCCAATTTATAATTATGACGAATAGTATTTGAATAAAAACAATCGTGTAAAACTCGGGCGTTGCCCGAGTAATTCGGCTAGTTTCGTATAACAGATGCTGCACGGATCATAGTAACTCTGTAATTAGTTGTCGTTGAGAAAGTACGGTAACTATGCGACAGACAAACTTTGCGTCAGGTGTTTCCTTGGTTACGACCTAAGATGTAATAAGGTTTTATTACGCCATGTCGTAAATCCACCCCCTCTCTCCATCTTGGAGTCTTCTAATTAGAAAAGCCTCAACATGTTCACGCCTTTTACATAGATCTAGTTGAAATTTTCTTCTTATGCAAATTTTGTTAATAGTTTAGTTAATTATGCAAATTTTTAACTATATAAACAGCTAGCTGGACAAAAAAGAGTAGTTAGTGAAAGGTTGTGTGTAATTATTCAAAAAGATGTGTGTAGTTAGTCAAAAAGATGTGTGTAGTTATTCAAAGATTTGTGTGTAGCTATTCAAAAAGATGTGGGAGTTATTAAAAAAGATGTGTGTAATTATTCAAAAGGTTGTGTGTAGTTCGTCAAAAATGTGTGTGTAGTTATTCAAAAAGATGTGTGTAGTTATTCAAAAGGTTGTGTGTAGTTCGTCAAAAAGGTGTTTGTATTTAGTTAAAAAGATGTGTGTAGTTTACAAAAAGTGTTGTGTAGTTAGTTAAAAAGTGTATGTTAGTTATTCAAAAAGTTGTGTGTAGTTAGTTAAAATGATGTGTGTAGTTATTCAAAAGGTTGTGTGTAGTTATTCAAAAAGTGTTGTGTAATTAGTTTAAAAGATGTGTGTAGTTATTCAAAAAGATGTGTGTATTTGGTTAAAAAGTTGTGTGTAGTTAAAAAGTTGTGTGTAGTTAAAAAGTTGTGTGTAGTTAGTTAAAAAGTTGTGTGTAGTTAGCAATCGAACGGCTCAAATTCGAGGGTAATAATCAGCAGAAAAGGCCCGGCTTATCTAGATACAGTCTACGCTCTGCCAAACCAAAACATAAAGTACTAACCAGGCTTATAAAGGAAGTGGCAAGGATTCCCAGCTATCACTGCTAGGCTCGAAGTAGCTACCGCCTACAACACTTCCAAGCTGAAGAATCATAAAGAAAGATTATGTTCTTAAAACCATAAGACATATATAAACTGGTTGAAATTATATAATTCATGAAATACAGATAATTGGGACGTGTTAAGTAAAGCGTATCTTATATTTTTCTAAAATGGCATACTTTCGAGTATTAAGCTTTTTCAAAACGTATGAAAATATGTATATGGGGTTAGAATAGCAGAGTAGCAACATCATATATTCGGAAATATCTTTATTTACGGGGCTACTAGCCAGAATGGATCATTTCGAGCCCCAGACATCATATATTCGTTAAACTGAGTATTGATAAGGGTTTTCTGTTTTCTATTATATCTATCTTTCTCGTAAAAATAGAGGCTGCCTGGCTGGCATTCATATTTCTTGAAAATAAAGATAATTCAGCCAGTAAATCCTTTTATTATCTCGACGTTTCGTCAAAATTCTTTTGTCCTCGTCAGGAGCAAACAAAATTAAACATTTAGCAAGGCGTTAAATATCATTCTAAAGTTCCAAACGCGTTCTCACGCGATATTTACTTTTTTTTTAAAGATTAGGTAATGAAAAGATTTACTGGCCGAAAGTATCTTTATTTTCAAGAGATCTATCTTTCTGTTATCAGAAAAACTATCGAAAATTGATAATCTTTTCAATTTAGAGAATTGGTCATTACCATTTTTCTTGTGAATAAATCAAGAAAAAAACACCAAGCAAATTTGTTCTGGGGTTATTTGTCTTTGACAGCGTTGTACAAGCTATACATTTTCAATCGATCAAGATGAGTTTACCTCTTTTTATAATTTGAAAAAAGAAAAACCTATTTTAAAACATGTTGAATAAAGATATCAATCCCTCTTATCGAAAATCAACATCACCTTGTTTTCATGTCACTAACCAATTTTCACTCTAGTATTCTATTAAAAACAAATTTTTCGCTATAGAATCTTGTTGATAAAAGATAAATATGATATAAAAACACTATAAATAGAACTAATTAATTAAAATTAATTGAAATATCGAAAAAAATCGATAGTTCACCCGAATATTCCACGAACGAAGCGTTGACTGACCAAACAACCTGCAATGGATCAATAAAATTGATTCTGGAACGCTAGCGGCTGTTTCTTTTTTCTTAGAAGGACATCTTTGATTTATTTTTGTATATTTACATATCCAACAGTGTTAAACAGTGTACCACTGTATTATATACAGTTAAACCTGTTTATAGCGCCCCCTCTAAATAGCAACCTTCCTCTCTATAGCGCCCGATTTTAAATATGTAGTACGATTCGATTTATATTGTAACAAAGTATTTATTATTGTATTTACAGAGTATTATTCTATGTTTATATTTTGCTATACTCTGTACACTTTCCTCTTTTGCTTATCTTTTGTTTATCACTTATAGTTTGTTCTTGGCTGAAATAAATTGTTGTGTCATCCCGAATTTGGTCTTCCCTAATTCTCCACGTGGTAATATTAAATGTGACCTGTCTATATAGCACCTCTTCTCTATAGCACCCTATTTTGGTGAGTCCCAAGAGGAGGCGCAATAGACAGGTTTAACTGTATATATATATATATATCATTTAGTACTATCTTCGGAAAAGTAAAATACTCTGTAATATATATATAAATAATAAACAAAATAGATTCCGAAGTTGAATTTCTTATTTTATTGTATATTCTTCTCTAACTTTCGGGTATAACAGAAGTATTACAGTTAAACCTATCTATAGCGCCTCCTCTAAATAGCGCCTTCATCTCTATAGCACCCGATTTTAAATACGTAGTACGATGCGTTTTTACATTAAAAGTGACCTGTCTATAGCACCCCCCTCTCTATAGCACCCTATTTTGGTGAGTCCCAAGAGAGAGCGCTATAGAGAGGTTTAACTGTAATAAAAAATTCAAAATTTTATTTTATATCATATTTTATAATATACTGCTAGAGAAGGGTGTCTTATACCCGAAACCTTTATAAGAATATTTAAAAAAAAAATTGAAAACAAGAAACTTATTCTCTTTCGAATAAGCTTTTGCTTATCCCTAGTACACATGGTACAGGCCATGATAATCATAGTGGGTAGAAGTAGGCGAATGTTCTTACTGTAAGTGCACCACATGTATTCAGGAATAAGCCGTTTTGTTTATAATTTTATAGTATTTTGTTTTTAATCTCAAATTTATTTGAATATTCCTTTATTTTAGGTATTTGTTGTTGTTGTTGTCGTGTCCAAAGAAGAATCTTAGATGTCTCCATGCATCTCCATCACAGCAGCAGCAATATCCACTATCTTGCTCTTCATTGGAAAATGGGTGCCGTTGCCACGTTAGTCACCTTGGAAATGAACCAGAATTTGGTCGAATATTCCAAGGGTCCAGGGGGGGGGGGAACACAGGGAGGTGTGGTCGGACTTCTCCCCCTCATTTTTATGTATTTATTTTTATTTTTTAAATTTATTTATTACAAAACACACGCTATATCCTATGTGGATATTTGCATGTAAATGTTTAATCTATTTTATGTAGATAGTTTTTAAATATATATATACAAATTATTTCTCATTTTGAAGAGAGAGTGAAAGTTATGTTGTAATGTGTCCAATTTTTATTTACATCTAATCATTTGCTATTTCTTTATGTTGAATAAAAGGATGATCCTAATGTTATAACTATATACTTTATTTATTAAAATTACAATTATATTCTCACAATGAGTATCTTTTTTATTTAAAAAACGCTTTTGTCTCACCTATGTAGGTTGCATTGCAATCTTGGCATTGAATTGAGTAAATTGCATTGGTTTGAATTTTAGGTTCCAGTTGTTTTTTCAAAATGTAATGAAAAGATAGCACATATTCTTCGCAGAAAAGGAATTCAAACGTATTTTAGTAACCATCAATCCATAGGTCAACTTCTTAGAAATCCCATAACTAAATCTGAAAAACAACTGGAACCTAAAATTCAAACCAATGCAATTTACTCAATTCAATGCCAAGACTGCAATGCTACCTAATGCTATAGGTGAGACAGGAGCGTTTTTTAAATAAAAAATATACTCATTGTAAGATTATAATTGTAATTTTAATACTTTTTCACAATTTTATCATGAATACTTTATTTATATAACTTAGACGATTCATATAATAACAAAGAAAGGTAAACAAATTGTTATAACAAGAACAAATCATTAGTAGTGTTCCTTTTTCAACAAAGGAGCTCAACTATATTTGTTACTATTCTGAGATTATATTTTTACATTCTGACAATTTATACATATGAAGAAATTATTGTAATATTTCATTATAATATTAATTATAGTGTTTTTACTTCTCAAAAATATATAATTCTAATAAATTTATTTAAAAAAGGAATAAAATAATAGTGAATATATATTAAGAAAAAGGCATCTCACAATCAGGAAATATCTTTTGTATTAATTTATTCACCTGAGTCTATAACATTTTCACTTCTGTACTCTTTTTTTTCAAATAGAAAATATGTTTAAAGAATAATTAAATCAATACATTGCTTTCCGTAAAGAAAAAGATAAATATTTATCATTAAAGAAAAAATCGAATTTTTCTAGATAAAGATATGAAATAGGTTCAAATTTATAAAATATATATATATTATAGAATATAATATAATGAAAAACAAATACATTATTAATGTTTAAAAACTTTCTCAGTTAACTCAAAATTTTGGTTTTAAAAATGTTGTAAAGAAAATTGATTTAAACATGTTTATTGAAGAAAGAAGTTTAAAGTAAATTTTTAAAACAAAATTTATAGTTGAAAATCTGAAAAAAGATAAAATTTCTAAATAGAATATAATAATGAAAAAACAAATACATTATTAATGTTTTAAAAACTTTCTCAAATAACTCAAAAATTTCAATTTTAAAAATGTTAAAAAGAAAATTGACGTGAAAAAGGTTTATTGAAGAAATAAGTTTAGAAGTAAATGGTCAAATCTATTTATTTGGTCAGAGATAATCCTCATATTGGAAAATACGATTTGAAATGATTAAATCTGTCTTGAAGGTTTGTAAATATTCCATGGATTTCTTTCAAAGTCATTTAGGAAAATCCTGAATATCTTCAATGTTATATGATTTGTTTATCTTTTTTATTTGTCTTTTCAAGTTATTCAGCATTGTTATAAAAGGTATATTTATTTGAATCAATAGATATCAATGAAATAATTGGAAAAAATATGGGAAAGTAAGGCTAAAACACACATAAACAAACTGTCTTTCTTTTATTTCGTACTATAATGATAACTATTAAAGATAAGTATATTATTATGGGGGGTCGGTGGAAGGATGGTCTAAACCATTGGTTTTCGACCGCTACGACCCGGGTTCGATTCCCGCATCGGGCACTTTTTTTTTTGTTGTTTGAAAAAAATGCTCCAATGGCTCCCCATTCTTGTAAAAATCCAACCCCACCAGCGAATGCAAGTAACAAAACGGGGTTCAGGCACATTTGTGAGTGCAAAGTCGAACTGCTTTTCACGTGTGGTGCACTTGCAGTAAAAGCAATCGCCAAATTTTACCTACCATGATTATCATGGCCTGTATTACGTGTACTAGGAATAAGTAAAAAAAAAAGTTTTTTTTTATCTTACAAATATTTGGGGAATATCTTTTTTTCAAGTATAGTAGTTGCGGGAGGGTGATATTCATGTATCGAAAAGAGACATCATCAGAACGATGGTACTGTACATCACTTTACTAGTGATGATAAATGATGAGTCACAACACCAGTTTGGGAAATTCAGACAATAGCAAACCTATATATACAGTTATCTACATATACCTGTATATAGCGCCCCCTCTTGGAACTCACCAAAATCATATAAGAGATATTGTAATTTGAAAATTTCTTTTGATAATCTGTCTATATATTTGGAGTTAGATTATTTACATATTTACATATACAGTTAAACCTGTCTATAGCGCCCCCTCTAAATAGCGCCTTTCTCTCTATAGCGCCCGTTTTTAAATACGTAGTACGATGCGATTTACATTAAAAGTGATCTGTCTATAGCACCCTATTTTGATGAGTCCCAAGAGTGGGCGCTATAGACAGGTTTAACTGTAGTACAATGCGATTTACATTAAAAGTGACTTGTCTATAGCACCCTATTTTGGTGAGTCCCAAGAGGGGGCGCTATAGACAGGTTTAACTGTAGTACAATGCGATTTACATTTAAGGTGACCTGTTTATAGCACCCCTTCTCTATAGCACCCTATTTTGGTGAGTCTCAAGAGGGGGCGCTATAGACAGGTATATGCAAATAGGTATATGTAGGTAACTGTATATACAGGTTTGCTATTGTCTGAATTTCCCAAAAATGGTGTTGTGACTCATCATTTATCATCACCAGTAAATTGATGTACAGTACCATCGTTCTGATGATGCCTCTTTTCGATACATGAATATCAATCCTCCGCAATTTTATGTTGTAATCTAGCCTGAAAATCGGCCCTTGCTACTTCACAAGCTTAAACATCTGTTTGGTAAATTAGACCGATTCCATAACCTCTCTCGTTGAATATTATGAAATTGAAGCCGCCTCTGTACTGATAAAGTCCAAATCAAATTTTTAAAAACCTTCACAATAGTGTTTATTTGTAAATATTTTTACTATAAGCAGTTTTTCTTTGTAAGTAGTTTGTTGTAGTTGTTGTTGTCTTGTCCAATGAAGAGCCTCAGATATCTCCATGCATTTCTATCACAGCAGCATCAATGTCCACTATCTTGGGTGTGTATACTGTATTGTTGTCGTGTCCAATGAAGAGCCTCAGATGTCTCCATACATCTCTATCACAGCAGCAGCAATGTCCACTATCTTGGGTGTGTATACTGTATTGTTGTTGTCGTGTCCAATGAAGAGCCTCAGATGTATCCATGCATCTCTATCACAGCAGTATCAATGTCCACTATCTTGGGTGTGTATACTGTATTGTTGTTGTCGTGTCCAATGAAGAGCCTCAGATGTATCCATGCATCTCTATCACAGCAGTATCAATGTTCACTATCTTGGGTGTGTATACTGTATTGTTGTTGTCGTGTCCAATGAAGAGCCTCAGATGTATCCATGCATCTCTATCACAGCAGTATCAATGTTCACTATCTTGGGTGTGTAAATCTGCTGCTCTGAGTCTTTGTCAATTTTGCTCTTCATTGGAAAATGGATGCCGTTGCCACGTTAGTCACCTTGGAAACGAACCAGAATTTGTTCAAATATTACAAGGGTCCAGGGGGGACCGCAGGGAGGTGTGGTCGGACTTCTCCCCCCGGTAGTTTGTTAATAGAGAGTTTTTCTTTGTAAATATTCTCGTTATAGGGAGAGGTTTTGTTATTAATGGTTTTAAATAAATAGGTTTATTTGAAAAAGAAGAATAAAATTCAGCATAAGAGTTTCTTTTAATTTTGCAATCTCTCAAGCAAATTTTCTGCTCTTCAACGGTCAAACGGATCTTCAATATCATCTTAATTTACCGTAAAGATAGAGGCTGCCTGGCCGGAATTCATAGTTCTTCAAATTAAATATACTTCGGTCAGTAAATCAACACGATATTTCAAATTGTGTATAACATCTTAGAATAATTTTAAAAGCTTTGCCAAATGTTTTGATTTTTGTTCACTCCTGACGAAGGCAAAATATTTTTGTCGAAACGTCGAGGCAATAAAAATGATTTACTGGCTGAATTTCTTTTAACTTGAAAAACATCTTGATTTTGTACATAGAAGTTTTAGCCCGTTGAAGAACAGAAAATTTGCTTGAAAGCTTGCAAAAAACAAAATTTAATAGAAACTCTTTACCTGAATTGTATTGTTCCTTTTTCAATTATTTTCTAGGTTACCATTGTTCACATTAAAATAGTTTTATTGTAGAATGATTTTATTGTTATAAAAATCAATATTATAGACATTTTTATCATAAATATGTGTAATCCGTAATAGAAAGTTTTATATAAAAAGTATTATTTAAAAACTTAGGTGTTAGATTGTTATTACTGTATATATCTTATATAACATTTGTACACCAAATTAGATTATATAAAGCGTCTTTATAGAAAGAAATCTGGTCAAATTATAAAAAAAATATATATCATTGATAATTTCATTTAATTAGTTCTCTAGAAATTTTAAAGCCAAACCACATTGAAAGAATGAATTGAAAGAATCGTTTTATAAAAATAGATAAAAACAGAGTAAAAAAAAATAAAATAAATAGATTGAAATATTGCAGAAGATTGTGTACAGCGAGACAAAAGAGAAAGTGTTTTCCGCATGGCTGCGTATTAAAAGGAATAAACCCCTTTCTCAAGGAGCTCATCATTGGAGAAAATTGCTTTCTGCCGCTTGAAATTAATGGATTTTTGCTGAGCTTTGGTATCAAATGACATTTTTGTTTACGTCAAATTATTGTTAGGTATTTTTACACCTATACACTCTATCTTACATATATGATTAAAAAGATTTGTCTTTTTTTAAAGATCAATATATTTTCCCAGCAAAATTTCCAACTAGATTTCGGCTATGGAAATGTGACCACTTTATATATAATATTCAATTTACGAATTAAACATCTCTTCGGCATTTTTATAGAAAATTCAATGAATTCTTGATTCCATGATCTCTTGAAGCTCTTTATGGACTGACAAGGGCTATTAATACCAAAGTCTTAGTCTCCAGGTGAACGTTCTAAATTTTTCAAAGCTGATGCTATGAATTATTCATCAACCGATTTATAATAGTTTGCAGAGATGAGTTATATAGATTGTTCTTACTTTTTGTTTCTATTATGACGGTAAACGTGACTTAGATCAAAATCTTCCCAAAAAATCCCTATATCTATATAAGCTAAAGAAAAGGAAATTTAAACGAATAAAATTGCTACGAATAAAGTTTAGCATAACAAAAATCTATTGATAAACCATTTTAAAGTATTTTATTAAATTCTAGAAATGACCTTTTATACAAAAATTATGTTATGGAAATTGTCACATGTAAAAGCTTGGAAGTGGCAAGTCGCCTGTTTTTTTTTTGTTTTTTTTTTATGGAGACAGAGGCAATTTTTTTTACACTTGGTTATCTTATGTCTTCAATAAAGAACACTGTGTATCAAATATCTTTCAGAGTTATTATCTGAATCCCGTTATACATGCTAAAAGGTACAACTTTCTTAAGCTTCGCTCATGAGTGTAGATATCAAATACCTACAAAAAAATTATTATTTTATTATAACTTTAAAATAAAATGGCTGAAAGAGGTCAAGGCAGCCACTTGATTGGCAACTAGATGATCTACAAATGTGATGTTTATATATAATATCATCAACAGATTAAATTAGAGAAGAATATTTGTCAACAAAGTCACCAAATTTTAAAATCAACTTGATGGACACTAAAAAACAAGCTTTAAATTGACCCGCACTTCTCAATAAACAGCGTTGACATTTGCCAAAAGAAACGACAAATGGAATTCCAAATGTCAACATCACACCAATATAGAGGAAGCTATGCAAATAACTTATTGGTATATTTACACTTTAGATTTTTTTCCTTTATTGGAAAATACAATGGAAATCTATTTTTTTATTCTTTTCACCATACGCTATTTTATCAATATATTTCCTTTAATAAAACATCCCAAATATTTAACCCATCCAGAATAAATCGAATACGAAATCAAATTAAAATATGGCTGTATTGATTCTAAAGAACGAGCTGTACAAACATCCCTCAAAGAAATTACTTTCAAATCATCACAAAAAAAGGTATATTGATTTTATATAATAAAAAAATCTATTTTGGATAAATTATTCAGAATGATATTGTTGTTGTGTTTGTATTTCCGTTTAGCATTATCTTTTATTTTATTTTATTAATATATCGTTGTATTTGCACTCATGGAGGAAACTTAAGGAAGTCAAAAGTCTTTACTGTCGCCAGTCGGTTTTAGGGAGACAGAGATAATTTTGTTCACACTTGGTTATCTCGTGTGTCTTCAATAAAGGTCACTGTAATATCTTTCAGAGTTATTGTAGAAGCCCGATATACATGCTAAAAGGTACAACTTCCTTAAGTTTTGTTCACACTTGGTTATCTCGCATGTCTTCAATAAAGGTCACTGTAATATATTTCAGAGTTATTGTAGAAGCCCGATATACATGCTAAAAGGTACAACTTCCTTAAGTTTTGTTCACACTTGTTTATTTCGCATGTCTTCAATAAAGGTCACTGTAATATCTTTCAGAGTTATTGACTGAAGCCCGATATACATGCTAAAAGGTACAACTTCCTTAAGTTTTGTTCACACATGGTTATCTCGTGTGTCTTCAATAAAGGTCACTGTAATATCTTTCAGATGTTATTGTCTGAATCCCGATATACACGCTAAAAGGTACAATATCCTTAAATTCTGTTCACACATGATTATCTGGTGTCTTCAATAAAAGTCACTGTAATATCTTTCAGAGTTATTGTCTGAATCCCGATATACATGATAAAAGGTACAACTTCCTTTAGTTTTGTTCACACTTGGTTATCTCGTGTGTCTTCAATAAAGGTCACTGTAATATATTTCAGATGTTATTGTCTGAATCCCGATATACATGCTAAAAGGTACAACTTCCTTCAATTTTGTTCACACTTGGTTATCTGGTGTGTCTTCAATAAACGTCACTGTGTATCAAATACCTTTCAAAGTAATTGTCTGAATCCCGATATACATCCTAAAAGGTACAATATCCTTAAATTCTGTTCACACTTGGTTATCTAGTGTGTCTTCAATAATGGTCACTGTAATATCTTTCAGAGTTTTTGCCTGAATCCCGATATACATTCTAAAAGGTACAAATTCTTTTGGTTTTGGCCATAAGTGTATTTAACATGTTTTTAAAACTATTATTATGGTATAAAACAAAGAATAATTTCCAATTTAAAAAATCAATATCTATTAAAACATTTATTAATAAATAGGAAATAGATAATCTTCTCTATGTATTCTGTTTATTCAGGTCGTGGTAGGAGTTCGATATAAACCATCGATTAGCGATAATCATGATCCGGGATTGAATCCCGCATTTGGTACTTTTTTTCTTCTAAAAACGATTTTCTTCAAAGGCTTCCGATTCAGGGCTCAGATATATGTGTAAGTGCAACAGTCGAATAGCTAATGTATAGACATGTAAAACGACACTTGAAGCTACACCGCATGAGTTTCTTTTCAACGAAATAATAAAAAAATATATTTAAAGGAGAAATATTAACTATTTCTAACCTTTTTGGATGAGGTATGAAAGGGTGAATTATGAAGAGAAATGATGAACGGAAAAAAAAAGTGTCCAGGGATGGGAAGCATCATTACTCTTCATAATTCACCCTTTCATACCTCATCCAAAAAGGTTAGAAATAGTTAATATTTAAATAAAAAAATTGATTATTTCGTTGAAAAGAAACCCATGCGGTGTAGCTTCAAGTGTCGTTTTACAATCACAGGCCGCAGTGTATTATATTGTATAGACATGTGATGCACTTACACTCATGGACAAAACATAAGAAGGTTGTACCTTTTGTCACAATTAAAAGTATAATCACTTTAATATTTCACGCGAATGTGTGTATAGGTATAGAATTTATTCATCTTTTATTTTACAAAGATTGCATTATTTTAAACACTATGTATATAATTCCCTAATACGTAGACAGTATAGCAGAAAATTTTATATAAAAATATATTTTTTAAAAATACCTTTTAAAAAATAATATATATATTTTAAAATAAACTTTAAAAAATAAAATATATTGAAAGAAAAAAAAAACTAATCTTAAAAGAATTTCTATAAAAGCTACAGATAATGTAATTCCAAAAATAAAATATCGTAGAACAATGAAAATACATATTTTGACCAGAATAAAAGACAAAGTAGGCCTAACATTTCGCCTCTGGACGACTCAATTAAATCCATTTTCTGGAGATATCGATATCGATTTCGTCTGCTTTTCTGAAAAAAATTACTTTATTTTTACTCGATTTAAAGGTTGCAGAATATTTCAAATGTATATCTGCTGTCAGATAAATTAACTTTCGTCTGCTTCTAATTATTTTTTTCTTTTGGCTCGAGGCGATATTTTCTAGCAAAAGAAAGTTTGAATAGAGACAACTTTAACAGATCCATACCTTTCAGAATATTTAATATACAATATATTTTCGAAATATTTATATATAAAGAAATAATAATTTTATAAATATAATGCATACAAATATATTTTTAATTTAAAATGGAAAATAATTAATTAATCTATAACTATTTTGTATTTTTAATTGAAATGTGTCGAAATTATTTTAAAATTATTACTATTTTTTTCAATCATACAAAGTTAATATTAAAAGATAAAATAAATAGAAATCCACACTTATTTAAAAAATTAATAATTGAAATATATATTGAAGAAAGATAAATAACTTACCCATAGACTATATTTCGAAATATTGAAATACTTTGAGGCGTATTGATTTTATATTCTTAAAATCATAGAATATTCGCAAACCAAACGATATTTATAATAAAACGTTGTAGGATATCATTATCCTAAATATTTCCTAACAAACTTGTTGCCTTATATTTTGACAAAAAAAACGATTTTTTTTCCTATTCTTGAAAAAAAAGGTCATTACATTTCTTGCCCAATTTCATTTTTTCTCCGACGTTTTCCAGTAGATTTGCTACATTAGCATTTTACTTCCTGAAGCCATTTTTCATCCATTTTCTCGTTTTATTTTTTTAGAAGCGAGCTCTTTTGTAATTTAATATATGTCTTTCAGTTCTAAATTTTTCAAAAAACATATTTGTTAATATGCTATTGTTTAATTTGCTTAATTCTAATTTATTTTAACACATGTGTGTGTTTATAACGAATATCGGTTCATAAACGAATATAATGCCAGATATATTTAACCCTATATGATTAATTAAACCACATTTTAATGTAAAATAACAACATATTTTAGTTTATAAAATAATAATATATTATATATTTAATAACAATATCTATAATATTTGAATGTAATTCTACTGTCCTATAAGCTTATGTCCATAGTTTTCTTGAAAACCATTTCTGAGATTCCATCCTTCAGTGCTGCGTATATAAGCAGAATCGTCCAATACAGTATTAGAGCTCTTAGAAGCGGTCTGGTGGGTTAAATTGGCGAAACCGCTGGGAGGGTTCACCACTGATGAGCCAAGCCCTCCCAATATATTTTTTCATCGCAGTAAGGACAGTAGAAGTTTGTATTATGTATAAAAGAAACATTCGTGCTTTTAACTACTTTCATTTTATATGTATAGATGGCGCGTTATTGCTTTGTGTTAAAAATATGTATGTATTCAAAGTTAAACAATAATATTTTCGTTATCAAAATTAAAAATGTCTAATATTAAAAGCTTAAGATTTAGTAAATCTCTCTCTATATTTATATACCATATATAAAATTTTATATATTAATGTACACACATATAGTGGTGGAATATTACAAAGAGTAACAATGGCCATAGATGAGCTCGTGTTTGAAAAGGAACTTGTACATATATAATATTTATTATTTTGTTGTTTTCATAGAGACATATATACCAAGATTTGTTTTGTATAATTTCTATTAATTAATAAATAATATGTAAAGTTTTAAATTGGTTACGGATTCAACCTTCTTACTTACTTTAATTACATAACATATAGAATTATTTTGATGAGTCATTATACAAAATTGTTTTAAAATATAAGTGTAAGCGCTAGGTTTTTGCATGAGATAGAATTGATATAAAAATCTAATAAAAATACTGACTCAATACGAAATTTCAAAATTTCAATTTTAATAGTAAATATTATTTTTCAATTCCTCTCTCATTCTCATATTCTTTAACTATAAGAAAGAGATTCTGTTTTCTTCACCTGTAAAATGTAGTTTTAAAACTTCAAAACGTTTATATTCTGTATTATTTTTGGACTTCCTTTTGTTATTAATCTTTTATTAATTAATGAGCCAAATATAATTATTAATTATATTTATTACATAACTTTTTACAGGACCTCACATTGTTTACTTTTAACAACAAAGAACAAAATAACATACCAATTGATGATGATCCACTCATAGAGTATTTCTTAATACTTATACATAGAAATGGATCTTAATATTAAAGCTTAAACACATTATATAACATATTCAACTCTCTGAAATATAGTTAAATTTCGAAAATAGTTATTAAATATTAAAATATATATTCTCGCTATTAAAAAATTTAAAGTTTTTAAAACAACTTTATTAAACTTTATAATGTCCCCTTTTAAGTAAAATCATTGTTTTGGATAATATTTATAATATCCATAATAAATACAAAAATGTTCTTATTGAAATCAAAAATGATCATATTGCATTTTAAAATTCCTTTAAGAAAAATAAAAAAGCGTACATAAATTTGAAAATCTTTTTCTATAAAATATCTAAAACTTCTATAAAAAAAAATAATAATAATTTTATGACAGAAAATCATATCTACGAAAAAAAGTATACAAATATATATTTTACTTTTAAAAAAGCATTTCACACTTAATGACAATATTTTACACTTTAATAATAAATTTATTTTTCTTATATTTCAACAATTTTACAAATAGATATTTTTAGTTTTATCGAAATACTTTTATTTTAATTGAAATTGGTCAATTTTATATATTTTTATATATCCCTTTTATTCAGGTAATATAAGTATATATATTTATATATATATTGCCTTGAAATATTTCTCAAATAACGATAATTGTTCCATATTGCCTTAATATTTTTCTATATTCCCACTAAAATATACTTACCAGTCCAACCATTATCCATTTTCAAAAACCTGTGGGTTTTTAAAAAGTTCTTTATATGTTCATTGTAAGCATTACATACACTCATTGACCAAACTTAACTACAAACCTTATATTAAATTTAAAATGCATTACTTCTATTACTTTCAAATATAATAATTTCTAGTACTACATTAAAATGGATATACAAACCTCCAAAATAGACCTTTTTCAAAAAAATATATATATATATTTCGGTTATAAATTAAAGTATATATAGTATTATTGCTTTAAAATATTTTTAAAGAATATAATAATATCGATTGAAATGGAAAGGTAGTTATTAAAATAATAAATGTTGCAATTAAAGTGTAAAATGATGTCTTTTAAAAGTTTAAAACCTATATATTAAAGTTACAATTAAATAAATTACTTTTCTTTAACTACATAATAACAAAGGTGTATAAATTTCTCGTTTTTTTTTTTCTATAAAATTTACATCTTCTGTAAAGGAATTAATTTCAAAGCAGAAGTACGCAACACACATTTCCCATAATTCCCGCATTAATTACTTACCATCCTGGTACATGGCTTTTAATTAAGCATATTTTATGGATGCACTTAATTACGACTGTTTTTATCTTCTGCTGACTTATTGAACGTGTAGCTCGTTATTTCAAATTTGTATTTCCATTAAATCATTTCTAAATTTCTTTTTTATAATTTGATTTGAGATTTATCAAAAATTATTATATTTTCAACGAAAATAGAGATTATGGATAAAATACTTCAATGAAATTATAATGTATATTTTATTATAAATATATAATTTAACGATTAACTTTATATATATATTTTTTGAAAATAGAGCAATCCATAGATAAATCTTTAATTAAAAAGGCATATATTGGATCAAAATATCATTTATTTTACCAATATTTCAGTTGGCTGAACGCCAAACTTTATCAAGGTGTTATAACATTTTAAAATGTTATAACACCTTGATAAAGGTTGGTGTTCAGCCAACTGAAATATTGGTAAAATAAATTATATTTTGATCCAATATATGCCTTTTTAATTAAAAAAACTTTATATATGCGTGTGTAATATTTTATTTATTTATAAAGATAACATATATATTTTAAATTTGAAATAAATTGAATTGAAATAATTATTAGAAATGATTCGAATTTAACTTTTACAATATTTTATAGAAACATACGATTTATATTTAGTTTAATATACAGAATTGTTTAATTAAAAAGGCATATATTGGATCAAAATATCATTTATTTACCAATTATTGTTTACACGTTGTAATTATTTTTTGTCTTTCTAAATATAACAAATTTGTCGTTTGTAAAAAGAAACAAATTCCTGCTTTATAGTTCTGTTTTTTATGTATACAGATGGTACGTTATTGCTTTAATATGTATGCTTAACTGGCTTTGTCTTTCTTGTTTGTTGTATAGCATCTCTCAAATGAAAATATTTATATGTAATATTACTGCCCTATAAGCTTATGCCCATAATTTTCTAGAATACCATAATTATTATAAAACGACATTTGAGGATTATCCCGCATATGTTTCTTTTAAACGAAAAATCGAAATTTATTTTTAAGGAGAAATAACGATTATTTCTAACCTTAGAGATGAGGTATGAAAGGATGAATTGTGATTAGTAATGATAAACGGAAAAATATAATTCCCATCCCTGGACACTTTTATTTTTCCGTTTATCATTACTAATCACAATTCATCCTTTCATACCTCATCTCTAAGGTTAGAAATAACCGTTATTTCTCCTTAAAAATAAATTTCGATTTTTCGTTTAAAAAAACATATGCGGAATAATCCTCAAATGTCGTTTTACAATCATAAGCCGCATTATATTGTATTATAAATTATCATAATTATTATTTAGTCATTTATTATAGAATATGTAAACAGAATCGTCCAATACAGTATTAAAGCTCTAAAAAGCGGTCTGGTGGATTAAATTGATGAGACTGCTGGGAGGGTTCTTGACTGATTATCCAAGCCTTCCTACCATTTTTCATCGCAGTAAGGACAGTAGATGTTTGTTTCGTTTGTAAAAGAAACATTCGTGATTCATAGTTCTCTTTATAAATTTAACTTTTTTAATCATTGTGTTTCACGTGAATTAGCCCTAAGGCAAATGTACCTTCTCAATCAGGATTCTTCTAGGTGATTTATCTATAGTCATAATTATAAAATTTGCATCTTCTTAGCAAGTTTATATTATTAAAAATATATGTTATACGTTTCTTTGAGGATTGACATGGCCCCAGAACAGCAGTTTTACACACCCAAGATAGAGGACATTGCTGTGATAGAGATGTACGGAGATATATGAAGCTCTTCATTGGACACGACAACAACAATAAGTCATTATAATTGACATGGACTCAGAACAGCAGTTTTACACACTCAAGATTGAGAACATTGTTGTGATAGAGATGTACGGAGACATCTGAGGCTCTTCATTGAACACGACAACAACAAGGAGTTATTATAATTGAAACGGATCCAGAACAGCAGTTTTACACACCCAAGATAGAGAACATTGCTGTGATAGAGATGTACAGAGATATCTGAGCTCTTCATTGAACACGACAACAACAAGAAGTCATTATAATTGACATGGACCCAGAACAGCAGTTTTACACACCCAAGATAGAGAACATTGCTGTGATAGAGATGTACGGAGATATTTGAGGCTCTTCATTGGACACGACAACAACAAGAAGTCATTATAATTGACATGGACCCAGAACAGCAGTTTTACACACCCAAGATAGAGAACATTGCTGTGATAGAGATGTACGGAGACATCTAAGACTCTTCATTGGACACGACAACAACAAGAAGTCATTATAATTGACATGGACCCAGAACAGCAGTTTTACACACCCATGATAGAGAACATTGCTGTGATAGAGATGTACGGAGACATCTGAAGCTCTTCATTAGACACGACAACAACAAGAAGTCATTATAATTGACATGGACCCAGAACAGCAGTTTTACACACCCATGATAGAGAACATTGCTGTGATAGAGATGTACGGAGACATCTGAGGCTCTTCATTGGACACGACAACAACAAGAAGTCATTATAATTGACATGGATCCAGAACAGCAGTTTTACACACCCAAGATAGAGAACATTGCTGTGATAGAGATGTACGGAGACATCTGAGGCTCTTCATTGGACACGACAACAACAACGTCTCTCCAATACAAACTTCTGATAACATTAATTATTCAATAAAGGAAGTGTATCTTAGCTTTAGTAATACTAAGCCTAAGCTTTATTTCTAACTTTTAACGACACTTTAGATGATAGATGGATAGATTAGGATGTAATGGACCTTGTGTAATCGAATATTGATTCTTGACTGGATGCAAGAGGATTTACGGAAGCGAGTGTCAGTTGCATAATTTACTAATTCACTCATTGTTTGTGTTGGTGAAGATAAAGAAAATTATTGTATTTTTTCCCTCTCATGGACAGAACTTGATTTGCCTAACGTTACTACTATTATTATTGTTGTTGTTGTCATGTCCCCCCAATGAAGAGATGTCCCCATACATCTCTATCACAGCAGTCGCAATGTCCACTATCTTGGGTGTGTATACTGTATTGTTGTTGTTGTCGTGTCCAATGAAGAGCCTCAGATGTCTCCATGCATCTCTATCACATCAGTCGCAATGTCCACTATCTTGGGTGTGTATACTGTATTGTCGTTGTTGTCGTGTCCAATGAATATCCTCAGATGTCCCTTTACATCTCTATCACAGCAGTCCCAATGTCCACTATCTTGGGTGTGTATACTGTATTGTTGTTGTTGTCGTGTCCATTGAAGAGCCTCAGATGTCTCCATACATCTCTATCACAGCAGTCGCAATGTCCACTATCTTGGGTGTGTAAAACTGCTGTTCTGGGTCCATGTCAATTTTCTGCAAGGCTGTAGCCATTTCTGGACATGATAATATGTGGGTAGGTGTTAGTTCCACACCAGGACAGTTGTTACATGTCCTATAGGTTCTTGTGACATCTGGATGTATTGTCATTCCTTTACAATTATTACTGATAATGATAACAAAAAATATACAATATTGTATAGGCAAACACTCACTTTGGAAGATTTCAGGCGAAGCCGAGTAACTTTTCTAAAAGGTATAAAAAGAATCCCTTTCCAAGAGTAACCTTTTTTATTCATATATCAGTGTATTATAAGCTTCTAAAATAATTTCTTTAATTATTTTTATATTTATATAAAAGGGCATACCTGGATCTGTAACTAAAAATAATTCTCAAAATATTTCGAGAGATTGCTCCCTCTTTATCAATTTATGGCATACAAATTGCATAAAATGATAAAGAGGGAGCAATTTCTCGAAATATTTTGAGAATTATTTCTTTCTTTACAGATCCAGCTACGCTCTTTCATGTAAACTTGATCGATGGATCGCCTTTTGACTCAAACTATTTTTATATTTGTTGGTAATTAGTAAAAAATATATATTTTAAGACGTTTATATAGAGATAATAATATTTTTTTTTTATATTGGGAAATAATCATTTAAAAACCTTAAAAAATGTGATTTAATTTGGTAGAGTTGTTGTCTCGGCTGCAATAACATCGCTAATGTTCGTCTGTTTAATCGCCAGGACAACGCTGATTGGTTAATGGGGCTGGGAAGTAGCCAATGATCGACGCCATTTATATAAATTAAAATATAAAACTATTAAGGCTAAGTATTTAATTGGGATATATCTTATCAAAAGATTTCTAAATATCTATAATATATTATCAAATCTATATTTGAAACCTTTTATCCCTAATTAACATTCTTTAAAAATATAAATTAAAATATTTTGACCAAAATAAAAGTCAAAAGAAGACATATATTTAGTTTCAGACGACTAAATTATATCCATTTTTTGGAAATATCGATTTCGTCTGCTTTTTCAAAAAAAGAAATAAAATTTATTTTTACTCGAGTTAAAGGTTACAGAATATGTCAAATGTATCTGCTGTCAGATAAATTAACTTTCGTCTGCTTTTTATTATTTTTTATTTGGGCTTCAGGCGATATTATTGAGATGGGAAAAAAGTTTGAATAGAGAAGCAAAATTTTAAGAGGCAGCAATATCTTTTTACAAATTAATATGATATATATAATGTATATTTATATAGAGGTTTTCATGAAAAAGGATATCTAAGCTAAAAAAAAAACAACAAGTATGTAAATTTATTTAGAATCTTTGATTAAACACTTTTATTATTACTGTATTACTGCATTATTACAAGTATTACTGCATCATGTTTTATTCACCTATTTATTACTTCTGTTATAATAAACTTATTTTTCAGTTATTTCAAAATTAATTCTGAAATGTTTTATTCTCTGATATTTTTCTCCTATCGTTAACATGTTTTATATAATGTATGTATATATTTATATACATGTTATTTCGTTCTGCTTCAAATATTCGCTTGAAGAGACAATTTTGGAGTATGACACCAACGAAGAAGACTTTGTATTATCATCTATAAGAAAGAATGAATAAATACATATGTCTAATTACTTTAAACAGAGTAATTTATCTATTATTTACCTTTTCTGTACCTTTGTTGTTGTTGTCGTGTCCAATGAAGAGTCCCAGATGTCTCCGTACATCTCTATCACAGCAGCAGCAATGTCCACTATCTTGGGTGTGTAAAGCTGCTGCTCTGGGTCTATGTTAATTATAATTATTTATTGTTGTTGTCGTGTCCAATGAAGATCCTCAGATATCTCCATGCATCTCTATCACAGCAATGTTCTCTATCTTGGGTGTGTAAAGCTGCTGCTCTGGGTCTATGTTAATTATAATGACTTCTTGTTGTTGTCGTGTCCAATGAAGAGTCTCAGATATCTCCATGCATCTCTATCACAGCAATGTTCTCTATCTTGGGTGTGTAAAACTGCTGTTCTGGGTCCATGTCAATTTTCTGTTGTTGTTGTTGTCGTGTCCAATGAAGAGCCTCAGATGTCTCCATGCATCTCTATCACAGCAATGTTCTCTATCCTAGATGTGTAAAACTGCTGTTCTGGTTCCATGTCAATTATAATGACTTCTTGTTGTTGTCGTTTCCGAAGAAGAGCCTCAGATATCTCCATGCATCTCTATCACAGCAGCAGCAATGTTCATTATCTTGGGTGTGTAAAGCTGCTGTTCTGGGTCCATGTCAATTTTCTGCAAGGCTGCGGCCATTGCTGGGCATGAGAATGCCTTTGTGGTGTTTTGATTATGTATGTTTATAGTGTGTTTTTGTGTCATTAGTGTTTTGATTATGAAAATTCGCTCTAAAATGTAAATGACAAGAATAAGACCATCTGAAATATTATCCTTCGAAGAAAAATTCGTTAAGGAATTAGCTATCAAAAGATTTTCGGGGAAAAATTATTTTGGAAGATAAATATAAAATAAGATTGCGCTATTTTATATTATCTTGATCATATAGAATTCAATAAAAAAGCGCTAAAAGATCCATGGCTTAATTACAATATTAACAAGTAGTTTGTTCATGAGATAAGGTGATTAAAGTTATGAATTACTGAAAGGTTCCATCTCAAACATCCAACTCATTCTAAAAAAGCATAGGATGCCTCTCCCGTCAAATTAAGAGTCAACACAAGACGCCATCTATTGACCTTATTCGCAAACTAGCAGCCTGGGGTCGGTAACAAAGCCACAACACCAGCTTTGGTAAACTGAGAAGCGTCCACCTAGAGACCATGGTTTCGGGCTAATGGCCAACGTCAACCTAGGGCGGATTTTATTTCATGAGATCCACACGGGATCTAATGGAATCTTCACAAACTGCCAAAGAGGTGTTTAGCTGGTAAATTGGCTTTTATTCCAACCACTTTTATATATCACAGTGATATTACAGTGACCTTTATTGTAGACACACGAGATAACCAAATGTGAACAAAATTGACTCTTTCCTCTTAAAAAAGGCAACATCGAAGACTTTTCCCTTCTTTAAATTTTGTCCATGAGTCTAATTGTACTTAGTATCTATTTATATATTTATAATTATATGTAATTCTGCTGTCCTTAATGCTTATGTCCATAGTTCATCTAAAATACCCATCCCAAGAGTCTAGCATCAGTATCACTATAAAAGGAAGATCGAAAAATGCAATATAACAGCGCTATGGTAGATTAAACTGGCGAAACCGCTGGGAGGGTTCACCACTGATGAGCCAGGCCCTTCCATTATTTTTTCTATTGCAGTAAGGACAGTAGAAATTGTTTAATTTTTCAAAGAATTATACGCGTCTATAATAGTTTCGAATTTACATTGTCTTTTTGTTTATAGTTTCTCTTTTACTATATCTCTTAGTGTGTATTACCAATGAGGTATTTCAATAAAATTGTAGGCATAATCTAATTGATGTAAATAATTATATGTAAATAATCTTTGTCAGGATTTGAATGACGAATCCTGTATGGGACTTTGATTCCAGTAAAAGGCTTGTTGCTGCTGTTGTATATAGTCACAGTGTAGAAAATACTATACTATACCTACTACATATATCTCTGTATTCTTAGTTCTCTTCTCTTCAATTACTCTGTAAACTGGCGAATCCTTTATAGGACGAGAGGTCCTCAATAAAGGCTTTTGATGTTGTTGTATTTCAATAAAATTTCTTAAAATTGGTATTTTTAAACTTCAGTCATCTAAGAACGGCGAAGAATAAATTCCTACTTAAGAAGATAGAAGAGGTTTGAGAAGTCTGAGTCAATGGGTCCCTCAAGGCGAGATTCTAGCCATGATATCATGTACTTAGCAAGGTGATTAGCTCCTTCAAACATCGTCGAAATCTTGTTCCTCTTTGGAGGAAACTTTTCACGCATCTTTAAACACCTCCTTTTATTGATAAACTCTTTTATAAACTTAAGGATTGTTTGGTTTGTTTGTAATTCCCTATATAGTAATTCCCAATATGCATTGATTTTCTATATAAGATTTTTCCATGTTTGTAGAATATTTTTTAATGTATCTTTAAATAAACCCTTTTCATTGATAAACTTTTTTATAAACTTAAAGATTATAAACAACATATACTAAATTGTATCGGAAAAGACAAAGGATCCCTGTACAGAGAACCAAGAAGAGTTCTTGAACTTCTTTATGAGCACGACCCCCAAGATCTTGTCTAATTTAGACTAATAAAAGGATAAGAAAAAAAAAAGATTATTTGGTTTATTTGTAATTATTTATATATAGTCTTCTTTTGTATTCATTTTTTGTTGTTGTTCTCTATACAAGATTTTTCTATGACTGTAGAAAATTCTTTAATATATCTTTAAACACCCTTTTATTGATAAATTATTTTATGAACTTAAGGAATGTTTGGTGTATTTGGAATTATTTATATATATTCTTCTTTTGTTGATTTTATGCATTGTTGTTCTGTATTTAGATTTCTCTATGTCTGTAAAAAACTCTTCATGCATCTTTAAATGTTGGTTTTATTCCATATCACCAAAGTAAGTACCAAATAAAACAAATTATTTACAATAGATACAGATGTAGAGTAACATAAATAAGTCTAATACTTATCATACTTCTTACTAATTTAATTAATTACTAAACAAAGACCATATCATTATATATAAAATACGTAAACAACAGGTTTGTTGGTCAAAATACATTAAACAAAATATCATAGAATATTATAAAATTCTAAGATTTAACATAAGTTTATTTTATGAAAAAGGCATCTCCTTATCGTGCAACTGAAAGTTTCTGACCATTAATGGGTGTTTGGCCAATTGTGAATTAATTAAAAATCAACGAGAATAGTTGATATTTATTCCGATAGATGGCGCAAGCCATCAGCAACTTTCAGTTGCACGATAAGGAAGTACCTTTTTCATAATTTATTCACCTTATCCCAGTACAATATCACATTCATACTATTTTTTCACATAAGTTTATTTATGATTCAAGAAATTCTATCTATGGAAATTCTATTAAGCATCAAATAATCAATAGGTTTATAGTTTAATTTAAACTAAATATCATTTCTACATATCATAACTATACTATCCTAACTAGAGATTAGTATAATTAGTATGCGCTAGATTATATATATAGAGAAAGACTTAATTAGTAGGCTGCTTTCAAATTCTAAGATGTCGGCAGGGAAAGAGGGATGTACCTTAATTAAAGGAAGAATGGAACAAGATGTGTAGACAAGGGATAGAAGCATTTTCTCCCATAGGGAATTCGTAATTTAATTCAAGGCTAGATAGCTAGCCCTCACGTTTAAAAGAGCATACACTGTTAGATAATAAAAATTCATATATTGGATTTAATAAAATATTTATTTGCCAATATTTCGGTTGGCTGAACGCCAAACCTTTATCAAGGCGTTACATTTTTGCATATTATTTTTTATATATACAAAAATGTAACGCCTTGTTAAAGGTTTAGCGTTCAGCCAACCGAAATACACCTATCCCCTTATTTACACGGTAGATACGTTCCTGAGAAAAACGTGTAAATCGGGGGATAGGTGTACACAGAAATAAAAATAAAATGCATTGACAGGTTAAAATATGTAGTCAGCACATAAGCTCGGGATTCCTCGTGAGATGTGTACACAGCGCATGTGTTCAATCACAGTAGCATTTAGTATAGTGCGATAAAAACAACAAAAAACTTATTTGGAAAACCGTGTAAAAGCGAAAACGTGTAAAAAAGTACCATGTAAATCGGGGGATAGGTGTATTGGCAAATTATTATTTTATTAAATCCAATATATGAATTATTATTATCTAATGATTTAATATGGATTACTCTATTTTCAAAAAACTGTTTTATTGTATCGAAAATATCAAGTCTTGGAATATCTTAAGATATAAAAGTATTTATTGATGACGTCAGTACGACTAGTTGACAATTATCAACAAAACCTCAACAAAACTATATATAGCTAAAGAATATTGAAAAACCAAGCTATGGAACAACTATAATGATTTTACAAATAGAGAGTAATGGTCTGTTACCTATTTTCTTTGAATAATTAAATTAAAGTTAAATAATATATTATGTAATGAGGTATTTTTTTCTATGCAAAGATGTCATATTGTATCCCCTCACTGAAGATATTGTTACACACAAACAATGGGATAACAATTTGAATGTATGCTGTTGCCTGATGGTTGAAGTTTCTTTTAATCATATGTATCACCCTATGCACACAATGTGAATTTATTATGTTTGCCACTTATTTCACGTATTTGTTTATTACATGTATCGGCTTATGCACACACAATGTGATTACAATGTCAATGTATGCTGTTCACCTGTTGTTTTAAGTATTTGTTAATCACATATCACTGTATACATACACAATGTAAATTTATGCTGTTTGCCTTTTATTTAAAGTATTGTTAATCAGATTTATCGGCCTATATACACAATGTGATTACAATGTAAATGTATGCTGTTCACCTGTTGTTGTTGCTCTTCATTGGAAAATAGGTGCCGTTGCCACGTTAGTGACCTTTGACCAGAATTTGGTTAAATATTCCAAGAGTCCAGGGGGGACCGTAGGCTGTTTGCCTGTTGTTTGAAGTATTTTATAATCACTGGTATCGGCTTATACACACATTGTTATTACAATGTCAATGTATGCTCTTTGCCTCTTGTTTGAAGTATTATGTAAACAGATTTATCGCGGCTTATACAATGTGAATGTATGCTGTTCACCTCTTATTTGAAGTATTTGGTAATCACATATATCGGTTTAAATACACACACAATGTAATTACAATGTGAATGTATCCTGTTTTCCTCTTGTTTTAAGTATTTGGTAATAAGATGGATCGCGGCTTATACAATATGAATGTATGATGTTCACCTTTTATTTGAAGTATTTGGTAATCACATATATCGGTTTATACACACACACAATGTAATTACAATGTGAATGTATCCTGTTTGCCTCTTGTTTCAAGTATTATGTAAACAGATTTATCGCGGCTTATACAATGTGAATGTATGATGTTCACCTCTTATTTGAAGTATTTGGTAATCACATATATCGGTTTATACACACACACAATGTTATTACAATGTCAATGTATGCTGTTCACCTCTTATTTGAAGTATTTGGTAATCACATATATCGGTTTATAAACACACACAATGTAATTACAATGTGAATGTATCCTGTTTGCCTCTTGTTTGAAGTATTATGTAAACAGATTTATCGCGGCTTATACAATGTGAATGTATGATGTTCACCTCTTATTTGAAGTATTTGGTAATCACATATATCGGTTTACAGACACACACAATGTAATTACAATGTGAATGTATCCTGTTTGCCTCTTGTTTGAAGTATTATGTAAACAGATGGATCGCGGCTTATACAATGTGAATGTATGCTGTTCACCTCTTATATGAAGTATTTGGTAATCACATATATCGGTTTATAAACACACACAATGTAATTACAATGTGAATGTATCCTGTTTGCCTCTTGTTTTAAGTATTTGGTCATTAACATGTATCGATACCTATAC
Source organism: Cordylochernes scorpioides (assembly GCA_030710605.1). Classification (NCBI taxonomy): domain Eukaryota; kingdom Metazoa; phylum Arthropoda; class Arachnida; order Pseudoscorpiones; family Chernetidae; genus Cordylochernes; species Cordylochernes scorpioides. The sequence goes on from CP092868.1 coordinate 27,611,551, forward strand.
ACACAATGTGATTACAATGTGGATGTGATGTGCAGCGACGATGTGATACACCACCTTGCTGAAGTTCAATGTCCTCTCCACGGTAGGTCCAGGCTTCTGTAGCCGCCAATTTCCGGCCTCGTGCCAATGACCGTGGAGCTTCGACCGCCTTCCACTGGGATTCTGACCTTTTATCTTTAGCCTTCTTAATCTGAAACTACCAATATACGAATTCTCACAAAGGTTGAGAAAGACTTCAGACGTTTATTTTGGAATGGCAAGCTTTCGATCATAACAATTTCGACTAGCCAATATGTAAATTCAGGAACGTAACAACCGAGCTATTGGTCTATCTAAAAATAGCTTATCTGAAATTATAGAAACGTATCGCCTCTGAAGCATTTGGTAATCTTTGAAAAATCGCTTTAAAACTATTTGATTTTAGAGAATATTATTTCTTATAAATTCTCCATCAGAGTACAATTCCCATCCTATAGTTTTTACCTTCAATGACCCTCTAGATCTATTCTTCCACCAGAGAACAAGTCCCATCCTATAGTTGTTAACTTCCTTGACCCTCTAGATCTATTCTTTCACCAAAGCACAATCCCATCTTGTATATATCTAATTATTTATTATTGATATCCCAACATGAAAAAGAGCATTCTTTACAAACCAATTCTTATATATAAAGAGAGTTCTTTCTCATATTATCTTTCTAAAGCTATTGATCAACTATAAAAAGAGTATTTCATAAAATTTATAGTTAGTAAAAGAAATGATTAGAAATGTTTCAGTCTTTATCCATATTTTGGCAATGAATTAATGTTTTTAAACGGTTCACACATAACCGAAGGCTTAGAATAACTCAACAATTTACATTTGAGTCTAAAGAAATAATTAAGAATGAATGAAAAATAGGTACTTTTGTGAGGGGGCGTTTAAAAGAGGTTCTACTCTATTTTTCTAATATTTATGGCAATAATTTAATCTCAGTTAATCAATTATGTTTATCCTTTAAGACTTCAAAACCTTTTAACTTTTCATCAAGGATTTACCTGTCCGGAAAAACACCTTTTTGAAAATGAAGTCACAAGTCGAGTGGAGAAGTTATAATAGAATTTATATTGATTTTTTTATTTTCTCTTCGCCAGGAAATATTCTATGGATTTTTTAACGTCAACCTTTCATAGAAATTTCTTTTCCTTCTTAAAAAAGCTAAAATTACATTTCAAAAAACTAAAGAGACTTTTTATTTATTTTTTTGTTGAAATGTCTTTTTAGACTTTGGTGAAAACCCTTTTAATTTTATAGGAAGTTCTCTTAAAACCTATAGAAAATATTTTTCACCTTTATTTTAGAAAACATAATGGTTTTTCTATATTAGTATGTTTTTATGAATGTTTTCATAAGGCAATAAAAAGCGCCATCTTTATTCATAAATAGGTACTATGTAACGCTAAAAGAGTTTTACCCTTTTTTTTCAAATAAATCAATTTTATATTTCTCACTGCAGTAAAAATGCTTTATTATAAAAGTAAGAATATCGCGGACACTATAAATATTCCTATATTTATAAATATACGTATAATTTATTCTTATGTATACACTCATGGACAAAACTTAAGGAAGTTGTACCTTTTAGCATGTATATCGGGATTCAGATAATAACTCTGAAAGATATTAGATACAGACAGTGACCTTTATTGAAGACACACGAGATAACCAAGTGTGAACAAGACTTAAGGAAGTTGTACCTTTCAGCATGTATATCGGGATTCAGACGATAACTGAAAGATATTACAGTGACCTTTAATGAAGACATACGAGATAACCAAGTGTGAACAAAACTTAAGGAAGTTTTACCTTTCAGCATGTATATCGGGATTCAGACAATAACTTTGAAGGATATTTGATACACAGTGACCTTTATTGAAGACAAACGAAATAATCAAATGTGAACAGCCACTGTCTCCTTAAAATAGCAGACAACCGACGATATCAGAGACGTTCCACTTCTTGAAGTTTTTCCAGGAATGTATAATATATGTCGTTATTTTTTAATAATATTTTATCATTGTGGTAATTTGGAAGTTGATTTTAGAGCCTTTTATGATACACTAATGCATAATTTCATACTTATATATACGATTATATATATAAATTTCAAAGAGTTGATACTACACATACAGGATCATAGGAACAAAAAGATATGATTTTTTTATTTTGTTAGTAAAAAATCACAAATATACATATTATAAATAAAAAGATTTTCTGCTGATTTTGATTATCTCGAGAATTATGCTATGGTAATGCAGTCGTAGTTAAATTCTTGAAAGTATGATAAAAATATTGAAGATTAGAAATAGCTTTAATTGAGCTTATGGGATATATAAAAACAATTTGATAAAGGTACTGCCTGTCTTAAGGCGTAAGAATCTAAAAAATTAAAAACTTATTTACATAATGTACAAAAGGTTTGAGCCAGCCATCGGGAAACAACAACAATTAGTTTTTATAAGGGAAGCGTGACCTCTGGCGGTCGATTTAGCAGAGTATTTGTATCTATGAAATATAATTTTAAATAAAATAATATTTTAATATAACATACATAATTTTAAAGAACGTACAAATAACAAGAGAATAAAGAATATTTCGTAATAAATTTTTATGATAACTGTATAAATTTTAAAAATAATGTGGTCTTAAATATTATTTGTGTGTATTAAAAAAAATGTTCTTTAAACATTAAAGTCAAATATTTTCCCTAAAATATCCAAACTACGTAGAACTGCTCTTCACTGAAGGTTAATAACGAGTTTACAAAGTGGGAAGAGGAGCTTCTTTTTATTAGCATGCACACAAGCTTTCGGACATATCGTCCTTCATCAGGTAAGAGTAATAAACGCGCTGAGGATCCATATATACACAAAGCTGAAAAGAAAATTTACATAACTGCAAAAGATAAAAGTATTTAAAGATAAAAATAAGAACCAAATATGCTAAAAAATATGCTAAAAAGATTATAGGGATTAAATGCTAATAAATCTGGACTAAGTACATATGCACTATGAATGGTGTTAATCAAGGGCAGGTAAATGCAACCTATGGCTATTCACATAACATATGGTATTGTTCTGGTATATCTATATGCCTGTTGATGCTGTTTGTTTTTATTGACACAAATGCCTCTAGTAAAAGTCTTTGGTACTTATTATTGATATTGTTGTATAGAATAGATGGCTTTGTTAGATTGAATGTATGGCCGGTTTGCATAGAATGACTGTAAATAGGGGAATTTAGGTTTTTATTAGAGATGTTTCTGGAATGCTCAACCATTCTGATGGCGACGGATCTACCCGTCTCCCCGACATAGGTGGCATTGCATTGGTCGCAAGAGACGGAATAGACAGCACCACCAGAACGGAGAGAACTCGCATGAAGGGAAGATCTGGTAATGGGGTGTCGGATTAGTGTGGCGATGTTAGGTGGGTTCTGGAAGTATGTTGTAATGCCATGTTGCCTTAAAAACCTGGCTATGGTGATAGACTGGGGGCAAAAAGGAAGGGAGCAAATATTTCTGTGTATAGCTGGAGCACTGTTGTGGTGAGGGTCATGCATGTGTTTAAGAATGAAGGGGGTCGGGTAGCCGGATTTGGATAAATATGAAAATATTTTAGCCTTTTCTATTGTTTGGAATAACGGGAGGGAACAATGAGTAAAGATACGTTTAGTGAGAGCTCTAACTGTATTGATTTTGTGTGGTGTTGGGCAATGTGACCGGAAGTTTGTGTGGTGTGGGGGTGTGTTGTTTTTATAGTATACTGTGGTATGGAAACTGCTGGGGGTGCGTATGACTAGTGTATCTAGGAAAGGTAGGACTGAGTGATTTTCTGTTTCATGGGTGAAGGCTATGTCTGGGTGGAAGGAGTTGAGGTCAGATAGGATGTGAGAGGCAGATACCTCACTTACCAAGCAAAAGGTATCATCGATGTACCGCCTCCATAGAAAGATGTCTGAAGAATGGCGTGAAGTGATCCATTGGTCCAGTGACCTCATGACAACCTCAGCCACCACGGTTGAGAGGGGGCTACCCATGGGGGAGCCCTTGGTCTGCTTGAAAAACTGGGTATCAAATGTGAAGGTGGACATGCCTAGGCATATGGAAGTGAGCTCGACAACCGTCTCCGCGGTGAGGGTGTCTAACAGGGGGGCATTTTCGAGGAAAGTGCGTAAACTATCAATGATCAAGGGGTGGGAAAGTGAGAGATATAGAGACGTTACATCGAAAGAAACCATTATGGACCTGGGGGGAGGTGTGAGGCTGGTGATATAGGACACAAACGAGGGGGAGTTTGCAATGGTATATTCCCATGGGGGAGACTGTAGAAGGGGGGTCAAGAAGTTGGACAAAAATTTTGACAGGGTATATGCCGGAGAGAGATGGTAAGATATGATTGGTCGGAGGGGAACATCGGGCTTGTGGATTTTTGGAAGGCCGTAAATGTAGGCTATTTGGGCGAGGTTAGCTGTGAAGTCGTTATATTGCTCTTTAGTGATCTGCTGGGACCTTTTTAATCTTAACAATAGTAAACGGAAATTCTTAACGGATGTTTTATGTTCCTGTTCAGTGATGGCAGAAAAAATGGAGTGTTGGTCGAGAACGTTTTGCATTTTTTGCTTGTAAACGGTAGTGTTGAGAATTACGGTCTGTGAGCCTTTGTCGGATTTTGTTATGACTATGTCTCTATTGCGTTTAAGACGGGAGATAACCCTATTCATGGCTAGGGACGGTTTAGGGATATTGTAGGGTCGTTGAAGGGTGGAGGTGACAAAATGTCTGATCCTATGGGTGTCTTGGTGGTTAAGGCCTCTGAGAGCGGGTTCCACACCAGCTATGATGCGAGGAATATCAGAAGGCCCAGGCAGTCTGTATTTTAGGCCCAATGACAGAATCTCAGCATCAGCAGATGGCAAGACATAGTCCGAGAGGTTGACCACTCCTTGGGGTGACTGGGGAAGATAGGCTTCTAGTAGATAGGCAGGGAAGTTGTACTTCTTGATCCAGTGATGAAGCTTGGAGTTGTGACGTTGCGTTATATCGTTCTTCTGGTGCCGAATGTCCCTTGTGATGGATTGCAACAGATCGGCCATTTCTGGATTGGTTAGTAGCTGAGAGACCAGAAAGATCAATCCCTTGACGGACTTAGAAATAAATCGGATATTGGAGTGGCAACCTTTAATTCTAGACGATAATAGCCCAGACATAGCCTTCACCCATGAAACAGAAAATCACTCAGTCCTACCTTTCCTAGATACACTAGTCATACGCACCCCCAGCAGTTTCCATACCACAGTATACTATAAAAACAACACACCCCCACACCACACAAACTTCCGGTCACATTGCCCAACACCACACAAAATCAATACAGTTAGAGCTCTCACTAAACGTATCTTTACTCATTGTTCCCTCCCGTTATTCCAAACAATAGAAAAGGCTAAAATATTTTCATATTTATCCAAATCCGGCTACCCGACCCCCTTCATTCTTAAACACATGCATGACCCTCACCACAACAGTGCTCCAGCTATACACAGAAATATTTGCTCCCTTCCTTTTTGCCCCCAGTCTATCACCATAGCCAGGTTTTTAAGGCAACATGGCATTACAACATACTTCCAGAACCCACCTAACATCGCCACACTAATCCGACACCCCATTACCAGATCTTCCCTTCATGCGAGTTCTCTCCGTTCTGGTGGTGCTGTCTATTCCGTCTCTTGCGACCAATGCAATGCCACCTATGTCGGGGAGACGGGTAGATCCGTCGCCATCAGAATGGTTGAGCATTCCAGAAACATCTCTAATAAAAACCTAAATTCCCCTATTTACAGTCATTCTATGCAAACCGGCCATACATTCAATCTAACAAAGCCATCTATTCTATACAACAATATCAATAATAAGTACCAAAGACTTTTACTAGAGGCATTTGTGTCAATAAAAACAAACAGCATCAACAGGCATATAGATATACCAGAACAATACCATATGTTATGTGAATAGCCATAGGTTGCATTTACCTGCCCTTGATTAACACCATTCATAGTGCATATGTACTTAGTCCAGATTTATTAGCATTTAATCCCTATAATCTTTTTAGCATATTTTTTAGCATATTTGGTTCTTATTTTTATCTTTAAATACTTTTATCTTTTGCAGTTATGTAAATTTTCTTTTCAGCTTTGTGTATATATGGATCCTCAGCGCGTTTATTACTCTTACCTGATGAAGGACGATATGTCCGAAAGCTTGTGTGCATGCTAATAAAAAGAAGCTCCTCTTCCCACTTTGTAAACTCGTTATATCCAAACTACGTATATATAAATAATCATTATAAACCAATCAAAATCTCTATATAAAAATTCACACCATTTTCCAAAATAATTTACAAAAACTCACATCAATTTTTTTCTTTATGGAAAAATACCTAATAAAACCATCAAGAAAAATTTTACTTTAGAATAATTAATGTAAAAAAATGATTAAAACATGATAACAATAAGTTAATTAGTATTTTAAGGAAGGTGTGGATGAATATATATAAATTCTGTGAAATTTAATTAAAAGTTTAATAAAGTAATTTATATTCATTGGCATAATGAGACAATGTCAATATTTAGATCTGTCAACATTAATATTAATGTAGCATCGATTTTACTTGAAAAATTTCTTAATCTACATGTACAAGCAAATTGGTTAACATGTGTGTGTCACAAACTAACTATTATCTTAACTATTTAACTAACCACAAATATATATATTGTAGCGTAGAAAATTAGTCTTGGAATATCTTGAGATGTAAGCGTATTCATTGATGACGTCAGAAAGACTAATCGACAAATATTAACAACTCAACCAAACTATCTACAGCTAGAGAATCTTGAACAAGCAAGGAAAGAAATATTTCGATCATTATTTTCACAAACAGAGTAATATCTATATTGCCACGTGGAAAATTAGGGAAGACAAAAACTTCAGGAGGAAACTAAATTTTCTTTCAGGCAAGGACAAACTATGAAAGGTAAACAAAAGATAAGCCACGAGGGGAATTTACAGGGTAGCAAAATATAAATATGAAAATGACCACTCTGTTAATAAAAATAATAAAATGAATAAATACTTGGTTACATAGCTTCTTCCCTATGGGAGCTGTGACCCACAGCTAGCAATTATTGTAGATACTGACGTGGATTTGACGTGCTTCTGCCAAGGATTCCATCGAAGTCTTGGAACTTTGTCCCTAGTACCTTTGCGTCCATTTTCTTGCGGCGTGAAGAGCGGCTTTGTCGTCGAATCGTCGTCTATAGGGACATCATAATCTTGGAAGGAAGTCTTGGCTTTGACACGGCGGTGGAATCCTGGAGCCAGTCTCTAAAAATGTAGATCACAGCACCCATGGCTTCAAATTCTTCTCGGCGTTCTTCAGTTTGTCTTCCCTAACTTACCCGACATCTCCACCAAAATGCCACGTGGAAAATTAGCGAAGACAAAAACTTCAGGAGGAAACTAAATTTTCTTTCAGGCAAGGACAAACTATGAAAGGTAAACAAAAGATAAGCCACGAGGGGAATTTACAGGGTAGCAAAATATAAATATGAAAATGACCACTCTGTTAATAAAAATAATAAAATGAATAAATACTTGGTTACAATATATATAAAAATCAATGTTTGTATGTTTGTTTGTTTGTATGTCCGGTATACAAATTCGCAGTAGTTCACTAATTCAAACCAAAATTTCCATACATAGTTTTAAAAAAGTACGGGGAAGACGATAGGCTATTTTAAAAAATATATAAATCAATTATTAAAACTATATATTCAAATTATTCTACTTAGCTCACGAACAGCGCCCTCTATCAAAGATTAGATTAAATTATGCTGATGCAAAGAAATAGATAATGCTAATAACAAACAATTATAAAAAAAATCTTATCTAAATATATATCACTCGGGTAGATATGCACACGGGTCAATCCCGGGGCTAAGCCCGGGTCACCCGTCTAGTATGATTATATAAAAGGGCGTACCTGGATCTGTAGCGTAATATATATTTATATAATCTGTTGAATATGTTTTCATTGAATAATTAAATTAAATAATAAATTATTTCTTCGCCACAATATATACCTATCATAACTAAAAAGAAAAACAATTTTCTATAGCGATACATTTTTGTTATTTGAATACAAATGGGCTCTAGCTTTTGAATAAATCATATCCTTAACAGACTTCTTTCTGCAAAATATAAACTACAAGCATCTCTTATATTTTATGCAAAAGAGAATATATTTTCTAACGAAAATTTTTGAATAGCGAAAAGAGAAACATTTTTCTTAAACTTTTCGTTATCTAGTTAAGATATTAATAATAATTCGAAATTATTATAGAAGCGTATGATTATTTTAAATATAAAACAATTTCTAATGCCCTTACTGTAATGTAAAATTAATGGGATTTATTTTTAATTTTTCCATTGCACTAAAGGCAGTAGAAGTTGTTTTATAAAAATCATAAGCGTCTATAATAGTTTCGAATTTTGATAACAGATGGCATGCTAATGTATCATAACATTAATAATAAGTTTAGAGATAGTTCTTCAAATAAAGACACTTTGACCAGTAAATCTTTTTTATTGTTTCGACGTTTCGAATAAAATCTTTTGTCCTCGTCAGGAGCAAACAAAGATTTTTGTAAAGTAATACTTAAAGCCTCCCCGCATAAGTTTCTTTTTTTGTGAAAATCAATATTAATTTCAAAGAGAAATATGTATTATTTCTAACTTTTTGGATGACGTATGAAAAGGTTGAATATATGAAGAGTAATGGTCTATATATGATTGGATGACGTATGAAAGGGTGAAAATGTGAAGAGTAATGGCGAACGGAAAAATAAAAGTGTCCCGGGGCATTTTTGTCGAAACGTCAAGACAATAAAAAAGATTTACTGGCCAAAGTATCTTTAATTTGAAAAACTATGAATACCGGCCAGGCAGCCTCTATCTTTACTAAAAGTTTAGAGATATTTTTGCTAGTTAGTTACTAACCACGTTCTGACGTTTAAGGCCAAAAACTTAATATGTACACTGTGTGACAAGGAAATTACTGAAGAACCTCCCCATTACGTGCTTAATTGTACAGCCCTTGATGCAGAGAGGAAGGCCCTATATCAATAAATTAAATGTACCAACATTTCATCCTACGTATTGCTTTCAAATATATCAGCAAACAAATCTAAGGCAATAGCTTACTATACATTTTTATATCATCATTATTGGAAACGCCGGTTATGTAAATTTCTCTCTTTTTTTTTTTTTTTTTTTGCTTATTCAGCCAGAAGTTTTACATATTTGTAAATATAATGCTGTATATATGGATATGTTTAGTTTAATAAACGTGTTTCAGTAACAATCGGGTATTGGTGAATTATTAGTGTCATCAGGGTTTCTGGTGTTGTGGGCACTTTTAAGGAAGCATATAGGCTTCGGTTGGAGACCAGAAGAAGTCTGGCAAGAAGATACAGTCAAGCTCTGCCACAACTATTTAGATAAGGCCAGACATATCCAGGACACGGCAAGCCTTCCGAGCTTAGTAAGTGAGGCAGTGATCGTATCCGAAACAACTATGTAAGGACCAGTCAACAAGTGAATGACTTTGAGACGAAGAGTAAAGCCAGTTCAATTTCTATGTAAATAACACAAGATGATATTACCTTACCCAATTGGGAGAATCTGTATGGGGCAAGTCCCTAATAAAGGTTTTTGTGTGTGTGTGCTAGTTAGTTACTGAGAATAAATAATAAAACTTAAACCTTTATAGAAAATTATTAGCAAATTCTCCAACGAGATAGAATAGTATAATTCCAATATTGGTTGTCACATCCAAATTAATCTACCAATTAACTATTAATTAATCATATTTAATCCACAATTATGAATCCATCATCAAAATTCTAAAATTCAAATTTATTTTCGTTATTAAAAAAGAGGGAAATAAAAGAGAGGCGGCGATTAAAAAATAAACTGCAGAAATATTTTTGGCTTTAGGTATGTTAAGAAATCTATTAAATTCCCTTCTTTAAAATTCTCTCAATCAAAGTATTTATTGATTTTGTTATTAAAATATTTCCTTTTTATAGAGAAACTGCATTTTAAAGAATCTCTATTGAAAATATATGTGTGATTTGAAAAAATTCAAATATGTTAATTTTGAAAATATTTACTTCTCTGGCACTATATATATATATATGTTAAAAACAAGTTGCTGATGGCTTGCGCCATCGATCGGAATAAATATCAACTATTTTCGTTGATTTTTAATTATTCCAGAAAGCAACGAAGAATAGTTGATATTTATTCCGATAGATGGCATAAGCCATCAGCAACTTTCAGTTGCACGATAAGGAGATGCCTTTTTCTTAATGTATTCACCTTATCCCAGTACAATATCACATTTGTACTATTTTTCATATATAATTGTGTGTGATGTTGCAGTGTGACGAGTCGCTAAATGTCCTCTCCTGCAGTGTTGTCACTTGTCACCTTCCTGGTCGTGTGCTCCCCATCTGTGCTGAGTCGTGTATTGCCCCCCGGGGTGGAATCCTCCTCCCCCACACCTGAGGTCAGTATCGTCTGCTTCTTTCTTCTTGATTGGTCCATCCTCAGCTATTCTTGGCGCCACACATATGGCCGAACTGACCCTGCTTACTACCACGGCGTTTATCGTAGCTTTCTTTCTTTCATCGCCGTAACAGTATCAACGTTTCATCAGGGCGAAGCCAAATACTATTTTAACGTATGATAAATAAACAAAAACAAACTTCTTTCCATTTTCAGCTATTCTTGGCGCCACACATATGGCCGAACTGACCCTGCTAACTACCACGGTGTTTATCGTAGCTTTCTTTCATCGCCGTAACAATATCAACGTTTCATCAAGGCGAAGCAGAATAATAATGTAACGCATGATAAATAAACAAAAACAAACTTATTTCTTTTTTTAGCTATTCTTGGCGCCACAAATGTGGCCGAACTGATCCTGCTTACTACCACGGCGTTTTTCGAAACTTTTTTTCATCTCTGTAACAGTATCAACCTTTCATCAGGGAGAAGCCGAATATTATTGTAACATATGATAAATAAACAAAAACAAACTTCTTTCTATTTTTAGCTATTCTTGGCGCCACACATATGGCCGAACTGACCCTGCTTACTACCACGGCGTTTATAGAAGCTTTCTTTCATCGCCGTAACAATATCAACGTTTCATCAGGGAGAAGCCAAATACTATTGTAACGTATGATAAATAAACAAATACAAACTTATTTCTATTTTTAACTATTCTTGGCGCCACACATGTGGCCGAACTGACCCTGCTTACTACAACGGCGTTTATCGAAGCTTTCTTTCATCACCGTAACAGCATTAACGTTTCATCAGGGCGAAGCCGAATACTATTGTAACGTATGATAAATAAACAAAAACAACTTTTTTATATTATTTATATATTTATTTCTAAACTGTTTCCCATATCTACATGTGGATTATCTGGCTAAACATCGAGAGAAATCATATTACCACGTGGAAAATTAGGGAAGACAAACTTCAGGTTGACACAGAAATTTATTTAAGACAAGAACAAACTATGAATGATAAACAAAAGATAAGCAAAGAGGGAAGTTTACAGGGTAGCAAGATATAGACATAAAAATTATACTCTGCTAAAATAATAAATAATTTGTTACATAGCTCCTTCCCTATGGGAGCTGTGACCCACAGCTTGCAATTATGATAGTTACTGACATGGATGTGACGTGCTTCTGCCAAGGATTACATCGAAGTCTTGGAACTTTGTCCCTAGTACCTTTGCGTCCTTTTTCTTTCGGCGTGAAGAACGGCTTTGTCGTCGTATCGTCTATAGGGACATCCTCATTTTGGAGGGAATTCTTAGCTTTAGCACGGCGGTGGAATCCTGGAGCCAGTCTCTGAAAATGTAGATCACAGCACCCATGACTTCAAAGTCTTCTCAGCGATCTTCAGTTTGTCTTCCCTAACTTACCCAGCATCTCCACCAAAATGCCACATGGAAAATTAAGGAAGACCAACTTCGGGATGAGACAACAATTTATTTCAGGCAAGAACAAACTATGAGTGATAAACAAAAGATAAGCAAAAGAGGGAAGTGTACAGAGTATAGCAAAATATAAACATAAAAATAATACTCTGCTAAAATAATAAATACTTTTTTACAATATTTACAATTAAAGATATCTCGTATACATTACCAATTGAAGAAGACTAATCAGTTTCTTTTCTAATACAGTAGAACCTCCATGAGAGGACACTAACTCTAGAGGATACCTCTCTACAAAGTACAGTTTTCATTTGTAAAATTATCATTTTTACTATTTAGCAACTCTCCGGTAAGACTCCCTAAAGGACACATTGGCTCTGCAATTAGGTGTCCTTTACAAGGAGGTTCTACTGTAGCAACTCTACGGTAAGAGGATACCTCTCTCTAAAGGACACATTGGCTCTGCAATTAGGTGTCCTTTACAGGGAGGTTCTACTGTAGCAACTCTCCGGTAAGAGGATACCTCTCCCTAAAGGACACATGGGCTCTGCAATTAGGTGTCCTTTACAGGGAGGTTCTACTGTAGCAACTCTCCGGTAAGAGGACAACTCTCCCTAAAGGACACATTGGCTCTGCAATTAGGTGTACAGGGAGGTTCTACTGTAGCAACTCTCCGGTAAGAGGATACCTCTCCCTAAAGGACACATTGGCTCTGCAATTAGGTGTACAGGGAGGTTCTACTGTAGCAACTCTCCGGTAAGAGGATACCTCTCCCTAAAGGACACATTGGCTCTGCAATTAGGTGTCCTTTACAGGGAGGTTCTACTGTAGCAACTCTCCGGTAAGAGGATACCTCTCCCTAAAGGACACATTGGCTCTGCAATTAGGTGTCCTTTACAGGGAGGTTCTACTGTAGCAACTCTCCGGTAAGAGGACAACTCTCCCTAAAGGAGACATTGGCTCTGCAATTAGGTGTACAGGGAGGTTCTACTGTAGCAACTCTCCGGTATTAGGATATCTCTCCCTAAAGGAGCACATTGGCTCTGCAATTAGGTGTCCTTTACAGGGAGGTTCTACTGTAGCAACTCTCCGGTAAGAGGATACCTCTCCCTAAAGGACACATTGGCTCTGCAATTAGGTGTCCTTTACAGGGAGGTTCTACTGTAGCAACTCTCCGGTAAGAGGACAACTCTCCCTAAAGGAGACATTGGCTCTGCAATTAGGTGTACAGGGAGGTTCTACTGTAGCAACTCTCCGGTAAGAGGATACCTCTCCCTAAAGGGCACATTGGCTCTGCAATTAGGTGTCCTTTACAGGGAGGTTCTACTGTAGCAACTCTCCGGTAAGAGGACATCTCTCCCTAAAGGACACTTTGGCTCTGCAATTAGGTGTCCTTTACAGGAAGGTTCTACTGTAGCAACTCTCCTGTAAGAGGACAACTCTTCCTAAAGGACACTTTGACTCTGCAATTAGGTGTCCTTTACAGGAAGGTTCTACTGTAGCAACTCTCCGGTAAGAGGACAACTCTTCCTAAAGGACACTTTGGCTCTGCAATTAGGTGTACAGGGAGGTTCTACTGTAGCAACTCTCCGGTAAGAGGATACCTCTCCCTAAAGGAGACATTGGCTATACAATTAAGTGTTCTTTACAGGGAGGTTCTACTGTAGCAACTCTCCGGTAAGAGGACATCTCTACCTAAAGGAGACATTGGCTATACAATTAAGTGTTCTTTACAGGGAGGTTCTACTGTAGCAACTCTCCGGTAAGAGGACATCTCTCCCTAAAGGGCACATTGGCTCTGCAATTAAGTGTTCTTTACATGGAGGTTCTACTGTAGCAACTCTCCGGTAAGAGGACATCTCTCCCTAAAGGAGACATTGGCTATACAATTAAGTGTTCTTTACAGGGAGGTTCTACTGTAGCAACTCTCCGGTAAGAGGACATCTCTCCATAAAGGACACTTTGGCTCTGCAATTAGGTGTCCTTTACAGGGAGGTTCTACTGTAGCAACTCTTCGGTAAGAGGATAACTCTCCCTAAAAGACACTTTGGCTCTGTAATTAGGTGTCCTTTACAGGGAGGTTCTACTGTAGCAACTCTCCGGTAAGAAGACAACTCTCCATAAAGGACACTTTGGCTCTGCAATTAGGTGTCCTTCACAGGGAGTTTCTACTGTAGCAACTCTCCGGTAAGAGGACAACTCTCCCTAAAAGACACTTTGGCTTTGCAATTAGGTGTACAGGGAGGTTCTACTGTAGCAACTCTCCGGTAAGAGGATACCTCTCCCTAAAGGACACATTGGCTCTGCAATTAGGTGTACAGGGAGGTTCTACTGTAGCAACTCTCCGGTAAGAGGATACCTCTCCCTAAAGGACACATTGGCTCTGCAATTAGGTGTACAGGGAGGTTCTACTGTAGCAACTCTCCGGTAAGAGGATACCTCTCCCTAAAGGACACATTGGCTCTGCAATTAGGTGTACAGGGAGGTTCTACTGTAGCAACTCTCCAGTAAGAGGATACCTCTCCGTAAAGGACACATTGGCTCTGCAATTAGGTGTACAGGGAGGTTCTACTGTAGCAACTCTCCGGTAAGAGGATACCTCTCCCTAAAGGACACATTGGCTCTGCAATTAGGTGTACAGGGAGGTTCTACTGTAGCAACTCTCCGGTAAGAGGATACCTCTCCCTAAAGGACACATTGGCTCTGCAATTAGGTGTACAGGGAGGTTCTACTGTAGCAACTCTCCGGTAAGAGGATACCTCTCCCTAAAGGACACATTGGCTCTGCAATTAGGTGTACAGGGAGGTTCTACTGTATGTATTATCCTTATATATGTAGGTAAATCTTTCAATGTTAAAGAGAAAATCTTTCAATGTGTTGGCATCAACATTTCGGTTGCCAAGGAAAATCAAACAAAGAAACCCTAATTAGTAATGTGAATGTAAATCCATTCCTTTTGTGTCCAACTCGGGATTCTTTCACGTCAAGGCTTTGTGCCAATAACTCAATCCACCAAACTGATTCAATGGTATTGCAGGTGGAATGAATTCTTTTGTTTCTCCTATGGTAGAAATTGGTACGAACAAAAAAGATCCTTCAGTTAAAAGTGAATCCTTACTTAAATGCATATAGTATCTGTTGGATCGTTTTTGAAGACAACTCTCAGATTTATAAAATTATTAAACTTTAAACAGTTTTAGATATAGAGAGAGAAACGAGTTAATTACCTCGTATTTAAGGTAACAAAAGAATCATCTAATTTACATACATCGTTCTAACCAGATTCAACTTGTGCAAAACAGACGACTAAGAAAAAATACACAAATTAATAATAGAGGGTAAGTTCCTATTTTTACAAGCTTTCATACTCAAAGCTCACACTTTTCTTGCTTCAGTATCACAGCTAGATGTAAGAATTGTGGAATCACATTTTCAGAACTTCAATAAACTTTTTCTTTTATTAAACTAATTTCTGTAATCTTCGAACTAAACATAGAATATATTGAGAAAACCTTTGGTCTATCAGTAATAAAATCGTTAAATTTGCGTTCAACGAATTTAATTTTCACTTATATGAGAAAATTTTCTGTATAATCTTTGAGCCAAATCTGTATAGAATATATTAGAAAAACACTTGGGATTTTATTGTTATCTTTTGCAAATTTATTGACTTTGCTTAAACTTTTTTTTAAAGATACTACCAAGAGTATTGATCAAACATTATCTTTATTTATTTACAAGAGTGAAAACATATAAAACAACAACTAATAACAATAGTAAACAAAGAAAAAATTATTTTCTAACGATTAGCCCCTATTTACTTGTGATCTTACACATATACCTTGTGGGAAAAATTAACTAATGAAAATTAAAATATATATTGTTGCACCAAGTTGCAGCTTTGCAGGGTCGTCGACCTTGGTTTCTTCCTTCTTGGTGCTATACACGTTTCCCGAGCGGGTTTCCATATTCAAAACAAATAAATAAAAGTAAAAGTAAATAAATAAAAATAAATTACCTTTCAAAGTTATTGTGTTTATTTATTCGTTTTCTTCCTCGTAGGTCGTGATCCGCAGTCTTTCCTTAGGTCCTCTCTCGCTCCAATAACCAATCAAGATATATGTACAATAACAATATTACAAAAGGAATGAAACTATAAAAAGGAATGAAACTATAAAAAGGAATGATGATAATCTAAATATTCTGTTTTAAATAAATATTAAATATCATAGAATATTTTGAATAAATGTGAAGCGCATTAAAATTGATGCAACAATATTCAAGTTTTAGGTAGATGAAAAGAAAAATATTTGAATCTAATACAGCACCAGCGGGAGTGAGGAGAGAAGTCGGATCACACCCCCTGGCCCCTTGGAATATTCGACTAAATTCTGGTCCAAGGTGACTAACATGGCAACGGCAACCATTTTACAATAAATAACAAAACCAATATTTCTATATGTATATTGTTTATTACATATATGTAATATTTTGACAAAATAAATGAGGAATCTAGGACTAGGTTTTTTTACAACTTTGTATTCCTCGATATTTCGGGCTAACATGCCCTTTAACACTGAGACCTATACTTATTACTTCTAGCCAATTATAACACGCATTAAAATTGATGTAACAATATACACAACAAAATAATTGTCCTATTTCTGTTGGGTTTACCATGAGTCCCATTTGTTTATTATCATATAAAATTCATGTTTCACATTTAAACTATCAGAAGAAGAGCTTTGTGTGTGAAATGAGTAAAAATATATTGTAAATATGCAAATAGTATTTGAATAGATTGATTGAATAGAAAATGCTATATCAGTTTCACACAGCCGCTAAATCTGTTACAGCAAACTATCTTGTGAAACAACAATTTTTAAAAAATTTTTAAGCCTATATAGTACACTTTGGGGGGAGAGAAATAATAATCTTTAATTACAGTAAATATTTAATTACCTATCTAATTATATAATTATTTTTTAAAATAGTTATTTGCGTGAAATAAGATTCTCTGATGATTTTTAATCAATAAAAACTATTAGAGATAGTTTTTACTTCAAAAAGGTTTTTACTTCTTTAAACTCTCAAATTTAACGATTTTATTGCTAATGGGCTAAAGTGTTTTTAGTATATTCTACGTTTAATTCGAAGATTACAGAAATTAGTTTAATACAAGAGAAAAATTTATTAAAGTTCTGAAAATGTGATTCCACATTCCTTACATCTAGCTTTGATACTATCTGCACAGATCTCAAATTCCCTTTATAATTAAGACATCAAAAGAAAGGATTTTGAAATTTAATTGTTGCGTAATATTCTTAGAAAATATTTATAATAATGCGCGGTTTGAGTATTATAGATTATGAAGTAAAAATTCCCTTTGAAGTAAAAACCATCTCTAATAGTTTTATTGATCAAAAATCATCAGAGAATCTTATTTCACGCAATTAACTATTTTAAAAATTAATTCTATAATTAAATAGGTAATTAAATATTTACTGTAATTAGGAAATTAAGGATTATTATTCCTTCCCCGAAAGTTAACTGTATCTTTAAAAAATAAATAAATTTCTCGAAAACCATTTTCAAAAATGTGGCATTTGATATTTTTTTGTAACAATAATGATTTCAAACTATTCATTTTTTTTGTGAAAATTATAAACTATTTTAGACGTGTAAGAATCTTTTTGAAATTAAACAATTTCTACTGCCCTTACTGCAATGGAAAAATTAAAGGGAGGGCCTGGCTCATCAGTGGTGAACTCTCCCAGGGGTTTCGCCAGTTTAATCTACCATACCGCTGTTATATTGCATTTTTCGATCTTCCTTTTATAGTGATTGTTGGGGCTTGGTTCCTGACAATGGTAGCCAGGACTTCCTTTAGCTCCTTCAGCCTTCTTTCTGGTCTCGGGTGATGACGATATGTGGCAGAGCTTGTTGATGACTGTACGTTACGAGACCAGACCGACGGATTGCCTACCGAGAATGTTGTCCCTTCGCAAGACTGCGATGTAGCACGGTGTTTTAATAGAGGAAGGACGCCTCACTCGTTTTAGCTAACTGACTTTATTGAATCATCCACTCATTTTATATACATATATATTTACATAACCAAAAGAAAGAAATAAAAATTTACATCAATGCAGCCTAGCAAGAGATTTACATAACTAGGCGCAAACATACTCCCCTCCACCGCTGAACTTCAGTTCAGATCTCGAGGCGCAAAGGGAAGAGGGGCCAGCTTGGCGACTGGTCTCCTGAAAACTCCTCCGGCTGTCCAAGTTAGTTTTGTGCACGACACTTTCACCAGACCTTCCTCCCAGTGGAATTATTGGAGATTTAGAGGTAGGAATGGAGCTGTTTTGATGAGCTTTCCTGAATAGCAGTTTCACACTGTATCTTCCTTGGCAGCCTCTGGAATAGGTTTTCTGGTAATAAGTCTCATAATCTTCTTCCCTTGTTTTCCGGTCTTGTAATGACGGCACTGACTCCGATTCCCTGAAATTTCCCACCAGACCATCTAATTCTGATGTTGTTTGAACCGCAAGGCTACAAGGTCCACCTTTATAGTTCGACGAGAGAGAGCTGTCTACTTTGCCCATTAGAATCCAACCGAGCTTTGAATTCATTTCTATAGGCTGGTTCCTTCCCAGCATTTTTTTCTCTCCATGCATCAGACATGCATACATATCTGCACCTAGAATAATGTCGATTGGTGCCGAAATATGAAACAGAGGGTCTGCCAACTCAAAGTCTCTCTGCGTAATCCAGGTCGGTTTTGCCAATTTGAAGTATGGAATTTCAGTTGTTAAGACTTCCATTACTAGAGCATTTGTTTGGTACTTTTCGGATCTATAAATTGATTTGAATGTCAAGTCAACAGATGTAGATGATCCCTGGACTGGATTATTTTCAATACCCCTAAGTGAGCGTCCTGATGTTTCTCCTTTGAGCCCAAGTTTCTCACAAATTTCTTTTGTGATCAAACTAACCTGTGATCCACTATCTAAAAGTGCTCGGCAGATCTGCTGTGCACCATTTTCACCTTCCACAATTATTTGAGCAGTCGCAAGGAGTACTTGATTAATGGTCTCACTTCCTTGTTCAATACTCGTCTTGTTGATTTCACTTACAGGTTTAAAGATCTGTGGCTTCGCACCCTTCTGAGTATTAGTCACCTCTGTGTCAAGCCTATGGAGCAAAGTATGGTGCCTTTTGTTGCACTTCTTGCAAGGTCCTTGGTAACAATTTTTTCTTGTATGACCTTTTTGACGTGACAACGTCTTAAATTAGGTTGCGGCTGGGAGTCACTTATGAAAAAGTGTAACGCCCGGTAACGTTACGATGAGTCACCGAACGAGAGTGCTGCGCGCGCAGCGCTAGAGAATTAGGCGCATTGAATCGGCGCATGCTTGTCTCTGTCTTTCTCGAACGTTGTTGGCGTTGGAAAAACAAGAAAGCGTCATAATACAAGTTTACACGTGTGGTTAAAGTATCGTCAGCTGTGTCTGTATGAAAATGTGGAGTGCTTAGATTCGTCATTTACAACAACTACAACAATAAAGGTAAATAATTGTACACTGATATTTCATTATCCTAAACTATGATTGATTGATTAATTGTTAGATTGACACAAAAGTTGAGAAACTGAGTTTATAGGTTATGTCATACTATTGATAAATGTTGATAGTGTTAAGTAAATTATTAGTTTAAAATTAATTAATTAATTAATTATTATTTTACAAATTTTAAATAGTTTCAAATTTATTTAGCAAAAATTTGAACCTTCGATCTGAATAAATGTTTTGATTTTCGAATTGATTCTTTAAAATTACAAATATTAAGAAAAAGTGGCAGATATAAGAAAACTTTATTTAAACTGTGTTGAGCAAGAATTTTAACATCTAATTTAAGTAAATGTTTTAATTTTCAACTTCATCATTTACAATTACAAATTTTATTTAATTTCAAATTTATTTAGCAAAAATTTGAACCTTCGATCTGAATAAGTGTTTTGATTTTCAAATACCAACGCGGCTGGTGGAGTGGCGATCTATCGTAAATTATCATCGACATCTACGGCGGAAGTGTTCCAAGTTGCGATTACAGACGTAACTCGTGTCATTAAAACCAAGGGTGACATGTGCATGACTGAAGTTACTTGCTTCGCCGCTAATACTAGCTTCAAGTTTATACTCGGTGCTGTATATATTCATCCAGGAGCTAGTATGCAGGATATTGGAATGTTACTATGGCAAGGACTCGGTCCGTACATTCACAACAGCCAGTACGTGCCACCGTTCGTGCAAGTTGATTCTAGTATACCGATTCTTCTGTGTGGTGATTTTAACAAAAACGTAAAGCCTGACAACTCGTTTCTTAAATTCATGAAAAATACGTATAATCTTGATTGCGTATCAAACGTTTCTAAGTCAACTACGTTAAAAGGAACAACTATCGACTTGACTTTCGCAAGACACATTACAGCAGAAACACTTCCTTTCATTTCATATTTCTCCTATCATCGTCCTATCCTCAACAAAATCACTCAAATAAGAATTAGTTAAGTTTAAGTTTACATGTACAATGTTTTAGTAAACAAAATATATTTCTATAGTTAAAATTTGTGCAATTCTTATTTTCATTCAATTCCTTGTTCCTATTGTGCAATTTAATTATATTCATATCAATAAATATTCTACCGTTGTGACGTAAAATCTTCGCCCGTAAAACCGACTTTACAGGCAACCATTGTTTTTTTTATACAATTGTAGCACATTTTGTTTTGCTTGACAAATTCCCATTTTTGTTCGATGGGCATTGTACTAAATGTAGTACAGTTGTAGATTCTGTGACCTGCCTTGCATGCTATGCATATTTGAGCACTGGTATTAATCGCAATGTGTACATTTGCATAGTCCTTTTGAATTTCATTTTCCTTTCTTTGATATTCCCTTGATCCCTGTGGCAGACTTCTAGCTTGTCTTTCAAGAAACAGAATGAAGTTCTCATAGGAAGGAAATGATTTCTCATCCTGGGTCAACTCCCACTGTCGCCTCATATCCTCATCGATTCTGTTCCTCAAGAACTGTACCAATATTATGTCCACCAACTCATTTCTTTGCAATCAGAGGGATCCTAGATTGCGTACAGACTCGTTACATGTATCCAGGAGTTCCCTTAGGGCCTTTGCTGATGGATTCTTCATTTGCTTGATCTTGAAGATTTTATTCAGTTGCGCATAAGCCAACTCTCTTTGGTTGTCGTATCTGGATACTAGAGTATCCCATGCCTGCCTGTAGCTCTCTGATAACACTGGGAACCCACGTATCAGTCTGGCTGCTTCTCCCTTTACTGCGGATCCCAAATATTACAGCTTTTGTAGATCATTTAACCCTGGATTTTGATCTATGACCATTCCGAATACCTCCTTGAAATTGAACCAAGAGTTCGCATCTCCATAGAAGTGAGGCAACTCGAACTTGGGCAATATCACTGTTTCGAGGCCTTTTGCTCGTTTGGTATCAGCTGTACTTTGTATTCCTTCTAATGCACGCCTAAGCTTAATTTCCAGTTTCTTCATTTTATCTTGAATTGTTTCATAACCTTCGAATTCCTTCTCTTCATCTACTTCCTCCTGTTCAAATAACTCGTCAAATAAGATCTTTGTTTCCGTTTTTATTTCTGATACATCTTCATATATCAGCTTTAAATTATGGAGATCTCCTCCCGCTATTTCTTCATCTACGGATACCAGGTATCTATCCATTCGTCTTATCTGGAAACGGATCTTGACCTTTAAGCCTTTGATTGCCTTAGACATATTTTCAGTTTTGAAGGTTCTTTCTCAGTAGAATCACGCTCTTTCTCTTGAAATCCGGCTCGATATGGACCATATGTTGGAGCTTGGATCCTCGCAGTATTAGCTTGGAATTCCGTGTAGCTCTCTAACCTTTTGTTTTAGATGTTGACGATCTTTTGGCAGAGCTTAATTTGGACTGTATGTTTTCACCTCGACCTGCGGATTGAATACCGAGAATGTTGTTCCTTCGCAAGACTGCGATGTAGCAAGGTGTTTGGATATAGGAAGGACGCCTCACTCGTTTTAGCTAACTGACTTTATTGAATCATCCACTCATTTTATATACATATATATTTACATAACCAAAAGAAAGAAATAAAAATTTACATCAATGTAGCCTAGCAAGAGATTTACATAACTAGGCGCAAACAGTGATACTGATGTTAGACTCTTGGAATGGGTAATTTAGATGAACTATGGACATAAGCTTTGAGAACAGTAGAATTTCATACAATTATAAATATATAATATGCTTCGAGCAATCGCTCTTCCGTAAATACAACAACAACAACAAAAAGCCTTTATTTAGGGTCACTGACCCTATACAGGATTCACCAGAGGTATGCATAAGAACAAAGCAGTGAGACAAAGGAAACAACGATATAGACAGAAGAAAAAGAAAAAAAAAACAAGAAAGAGAAAGAGGGAAGCAAGAAAAACAACATAAAAAGAGTAGCAGTAAGAAAGTGAGGAGTGAGTGTCACTTGGCCTTCTTCTGAGATATGGACTTGTTGAAACCATAAAACGCCGTAGCAATATACTTATTCTGGGTCATAATGTCAATTATTGATGGAAGTGAAGCACAGAGTTGCCCAGTTTTGAGCATAAGGGTTCTTCTTTCTTCTTTCAGAGCTTCCGTAAATATCAAATTGAATCTTTTATTAGAACATTTATAGTCCTTTTTTCAAGAAAAAACACATCCATATCAAACAATAGTTTATATCAACTCCCAACGTTATAGTGACTAATGTCACTCTCTTCCTTTTTTGTAGTTTCTTAAAACTTACGAAATATAGTCGTATTAGGTATACACAAATATCAAAATTTCAGTTTTGAGTAGTCTCACGTGTGTTTGTTTCTGATATTTATTTTATACTAGCCGAATGACCCGGGCAACGCCTGTGTTTTACCCGATTGAATGTTTTGATTCAAATACTATTTGGTACAATTATAAATTGGCGCCTTAAATAAATGCATATATTAGTTAATAACTATAGCCTATGTGCTTTATCTGTCTATGTACTGTTGGCTTCCGTAGGCGTCTCTTACTGGGAAAAAGAAAGAGAGGATTCCATTTAGTTATTAACTAATATATGCATTTATTTAAGGAGCGACCCGCTCCAACACAATAGTTACAAAAACGAAAAAGCGAGTGGGGGGGCATGATGGGGGGGGGGGGGGGGCAAAGGTGGCGTGATCGTAGCCAACCAATAGGAGAGCGCCATTCCAAAAAAAAAGCAAACGGTGACAGAGATGAAAAATTATTAAAAACGCATGACGCTCGTAACTGTATATAGAATAGTTTGTTATACATTTGCCTCGCTTAATCTCAGTGTAATATAATTAAATTTACTTTATTTTTAATTTTCCTGTAGAAGGGCGTTGCCCGAAAGCTCAAAATAAAATTATTTGCAAAAGAAACTCATCCCTCAAGCTTTTAGATTTGAACATTCTATTAAGGGATCAGCCTATTAATTAAATAGTCGTATTACGTATTTAAAAAAAATATATATATCATTGTGGAAGTCTGATAATTTCATCTTAACTCCAATACCAAATATAATAAATCAATCGCTCGCTAAAATAAATTAAATAACTAAATACCATGAATCTAATGGCGAAGAAACTTGAAATAAATGTTATAAAATAAATAAAGCTTCCAGGGTTAAATTTCTTGAACAACCTTTTTATTTTCAATCTTTCAGACTTGTGTCAGTCCTTCAACAAGATTATCACATTAACAATTTAATATTAAATATTTTTTTATATACACGTTATTATTAAGAAAAAGGCATCTCCTTATCGTGCAACTGAAAGTTGCTGATGGCTTGCGCCATCTATCGGAATAAATATCAAATATTTTCGTTGATTTTTAATTATTCCAGAATTGGCCAAATACCTATTCTTGATTAATCAAGAAAAGCTAACTATGCCTTTTTTTTTCTTAATTTATGCATCTTATCCCAGTACAATATCGTTTTTGTACTATTTTTTTCACACTACAAATTTTGAAATAAAACTACAACCTTTCGCAATGAGTTTCTTTTATTATGATATGCGCGAGCTTTCGGGCTGGAGCCGCCCTTCTACAGGCAAAAATGAAACATTTGATTCACGAGAGACAGTTATATACATTTGATTTGTTACAAATTTTAAATAATAATAATATATTGTAGCGAGAAGTATTTATTATTTACACAAAAAAAAAAGCATTAATTATTCAACATTAGTATTAACATAGTATCATTTTTTTATGTTTATATTTTACTACTCTGTAAACTTCCCTCATTGCTTTTGTTTATCATTCTTAGTTTGTTCTTGCCTTAAATAAATTGCTGTCTCATCCTGAAGTTTGTCTTTCCTAATTTTCCACTTGGCATTATATTAGATTTTCGTGTTCTTTTTGGCGATAGCTTTTATCGTGGTATTCAATGGTAAATAATTTTAGTTACATTTATTTCAAGTCTTAATAAAATAATACTTTTCTTTCTGATATTTTATTTAAAATTTGTAACAAATCAAATGTATATAACTGTCTCTCGTGAATCAAATGTTTCATTTTTGCCTGTAGAAGGGCGGCTCCAGCCCGAAAGCTCGCGCATATCATAATAAAAGAAACTTATTGCGAAAGGTTGTAGTTTTATTTTAAAACCTACTATATACTAAAAGAAAATATAATACATTATTTCTGTTTGAAAATCAAAATATTTTGAAAATATACGTGCGTGGTGGATGATACGTGTGGTTGAATGATATCTTGAGACTTCAAAATAAGACTTGAAATAAATGTAACTGAAATTATTTACCATTGAAGACCACGATAAAATCTTTCGCCAAAAAAACACGAAAATCTAATATAATGCCAAGTAGAAAATTAGGGAAGACAAACTTCAGAATGACACAGCAATTTAAGGCAAGAACAAACTATGAATGATAAACAAAAGATAAGGAATGGGGGAAGTTTACAGAGTAGTAAAATATAAACATAAAAAATGATATTCTGTTAATACTAGTTTAAAATACAATATAACACGGTTGATGATTGTAAAACGAAAATTGCAATTATACCGCGAATGTTTCTTTTAAACAAAAATCGAAATTTATTTTAAAGAGAAATAGCGATTATTTCTAACTTTAAGGATGAAGTATGATAGGATGAATTGTGAAGAGTAATGACAAACGGAAAAATAAAAGTGTCCAGGGATGGGAACATGGCATCTGCCCGGTAAGCGGAACACAGTGGGTTCGATTCCCATCCCTGGACACGTTTATTTTTCCGTTTGTCATTACTCTTCACAATTCATCCTATCATACTTCATCCTTGAAGTTAGAAATAGTCGTTATTTCTCTTTAAAATAAATTTCGATTTTTGTTTAAAAGAAACATTCGCGGTATAATTGCAATTTTCGTTTTGTTAATACTAGTGTTGAATAATAAATACTTGTGTAGAATAATAATACTTCGCTAAAATATATATATATATATATATATATATTTACAAACTATTTTATCTAACTTCATTTATATGTTGTGCAAAATATATTTTCAAATATTTTTGATGCGAGATATTCGGAAATATATTATATAAAACAAAGAAATAGAGACATCTGGTACAGTACTATGAAACTATGGATGGTTGAATAAATTTTAACTATTGTTTGGACTATTCTTTGGACTGTAAATATGCCATTGTTGTGTGTGTTATCTTTTTCTTGGAAGAATTCAAATAAATATTGTATTGCATATACTTTATTTTTGTCGTGTCTTTGAAAGTCTGAATTTATTCGAATTTTTATTGGTAAAAATATGTTTTGACCATCCTGTTATTAATACGTTTAATAATTTTAATTTTCGTTTTACATTAATACGTTTGATCAACTTTCTCTCTCCACGATACTAATTATTACAGATAACTTCATCAACTTCCATCATTGCTTAACATACTGTAAATAACTACCTTGTGGTTTCTTCTATCTGCTTATGTTGTTGCTTATTTGTTTAATGTATATGTTTATTTAATGATCTTTTTTCTTAATTGTTTATTTTCTTTTCAATAATTCTGTTAACTACTCTCCAACAATACGAATTATTGTAAATAGTTTCATGCGCAATTATCTAGATCGGATATAGCGTGTCTTGTTTGAAAGTGGTAATAAATAAATACGTTTGATTCTTCAGAAAATTTAATATAAGAAATTTAATATTGTAGCGTAGAAATCAAGTCTTTTACAATTGCAATTACAATTATTTTATTTCCAAAGCGCTATATCCCGCAAGGAATACTTGCGCCAAACAAGGAGAAAAGTTTATTTACATAAGTTATTTACATTATTCAACGCATGAAAACA
Organism: Cordylochernes scorpioides; assembly: GCA_030710605.1. Classification (NCBI taxonomy): domain Eukaryota; kingdom Metazoa; phylum Arthropoda; class Arachnida; order Pseudoscorpiones; family Chernetidae; genus Cordylochernes; species Cordylochernes scorpioides. Next base: position 27,638,103 of record CP092868.1, read on the forward strand.
TTAGAGATCCAGATTTTGTAGAAAGTTCATAATGTATTTACAAAATGAATTGAACTTTAAATATGTTTTTTATCGGAAATCAAATCGTTAAGTTCACAAACAACTAGTTCATTCTTCATTCTATAATCTTGAAATCTTGGAATATGTAAAAGTATTTATTGATGACGTCACCACGACCAGTTGACAAATATTAACAAACCAACCAAACTATCTACAGCTAGAGAATATCGAGCAAACAAGCTAGGTAACTAAATGATGATTTAGAAAATGTAAAATTTTAAATCTGTTTCCAAATATTTTCATTGAATAATTAAATTATAAATTATTTCTTCGCCACAATATATTCCTATATACAGATTGCGAGGAGGAAATTGATCTAAAGAGACAAGGGTCGCCTCTCCCGTCAAAATAGACATCTAAAACCAGACGCCATCTATTGACCGTCGCCGCAACTAGCGGCCTCGGGTCGGTGACAAAGCCACAACACCAGCTTTGGCAAACTGATAAACGTCCACCTAGAGACCATGGTTTCGGGCTAATGGCCCTCGTCAGTCTAGGGCGGACTTTATTCCATGAGATCCACACGGGATCCGAGGCCGCTAGTTGTGGTGACGGTCAATAGATGGCGTCTGGTTTTAGACGTCTATTTTGACGGGAGAGGCGACCCTTGTCTCTTTAGATTCTTATATATATATATATGCTAATCTTATAGAATAAGTTTGTTCATTATAATAAACTGTAGGTTTTTTAGTTTTCGCTCTTCAACGGTAATAATTAAATCTAAGAGTGAATATGGGAAGGCAAGAATAATGTTTTTATGATTGTTTATTTGAAAAGAAAAAGAGTAAATAAATTAAGGTAAAAAGTTACTTTAATTTTGATTTTTCAAGCTTGCGAGCCAATTTTCTTGCTCTTCAATGGGCAAATACTTCTATGTACATATCAAGATGATCTTTATACAAAAACTAGCGGATGTACCCGGCTTCGCCCGGGTTTTACCCGAGTAAAGGTTTGTCTAATGAACATTTGTTAAAACAATTCTTTATAAACTTATATATATATATATATTGATAATTAATAAAATGGAAATTTCATAAGTGGACATCACTAAAAACTTTCGTTACAATGCATCAATTTCAACCAAATTTTCAACATTTATGTAAAACGAGATGGAGCAGGTTTTGCTTAACATCAAAATATATTTCCTAACATTAACATGCGTAACTTCGGTGTTATCGATTAAATACAAAAAAAAAAATCTACAGAGTTAATTCTATTTATATATAAATACAAAAATAAAAATCAACAGAGTTAATTTTTTTACATGCTAGCTAATAATCTCAATCTAAAAAACAACAACGATATTACATCTTTCTCACATAATCTTAATTAATAATTAACTAATCTTTAACATTGTTTATTATATTTCAACTTTTATTTCTACATTTGTTTTTAAATACCCAATTGTTTTATCATGTTTCTAATTTCGCCTAACAAATATACAAATTTATAGTGACCAACATATGCAAATTTTATCTTTGTTTTTATTTAACTTGATATCGTAAACATATACATCCATTGTAAGCATTTTTCTGTTCACCTTCCGTGGTTTCTCTTTTCTCTGATAGTTTTTAGGTGTAGTATATTTTCTTATTACTAGACTACAAACATTCCCTCGAGAAAAACCTGGGCGAAGCCGGGTACTTCCGCTAGTATATATATATATTGATAATTTGAATCTCTCGATAAAGTGAACATTTTTCCCGGTCCCTTGAAAAATACTCGATAAATTGAATAAAATCAATATTAATTAGTTCCCTCGGTAATTGGAAGTTAAAGGAATAGTATCTTGCCTTGGAATTGTATCATTATTCTTGTCTCAAATAAATTGCCGTGTCATCCTGAATTTTGTCTTTCCTAATTTTCTACATTACAAAATCATCGTATCATCATGATAATATTTAGAGCAGATTGTTGAATTATAACAGGTAAATTAGAATATTTATCTTGATTATTTTTAGGCGAAAAGTTATTTCAAATATTTTATTTGCTAGAAACCTTCCCAGTACTATACTAAATAACTTCCCAAAGTTTCATGGCGTTCCAATGAGTGGTTTGGTCAGGCATAAAGGACAGACACACACACATACATTCATTTATATATATATAGATACTAGCGGATGTACCCGGCTTCACCCGGGTTTTACCCGAGTAAAGGTTTGTCTAACGAACATTTGTTAAAACAATTCTATATAAACTTATAAAAAAATAATATATATATTTTTATAATTTGAAACTCGTAAATTTGAATCTCTCGATAAAGTGAACATTTTTTCTCGGTCCCTTGAAAAATACTCGATAAGTTGAATAAAATCAATATTAATTGGTTACCTCGGTAATTGGAAGTTAAAGGAATATTATCTTGCCTTGGAATTGTATCATTATTCTTGTCTCAAATAAATTTCCGTGTCATCCTGAATTTTGTCTTTCCTAATTTTCTACATTTCAAAATCATCGTTTTATCTAGTGAACATTTTTCCCGGTCCCTTGAAAAATACTCGATAAGTTGAATAAAATCATAATTAATTGGTTCCCTCGGTAATTGGAAATTAAAGGAATAGTATCTTTGCCTTGGAATTATATCATTATTCTTGTCTCAAATAAATTGCCGTGTCATCCTGAATTTTGTCTTTCCTAATTTACTACATTACAAAATCATCATTTTATCTATTCTCCCAATATATATGACATAATAAAAATATAATTTTTATTATTCATTAATATAATTATATTTTAAATAATCATAGAATTAACACAGAGTTAATTTTTTAAAATCCTTAACAAAAGGAGTACAACCCAAGATGTTTTTTGTTTATACTTAGAATATCATATAGAATTGTATGTATGCAAAACTGTTTGTTCTTAAAAATATAATCATAAAAATAAATTTAATTTTGGATATAAAGTTATCATTTTCAATTCAATCCACGACTGCATGAATGAATTGGTAACGTACCTAAAATACATCTTTATTTTACGACACCTTTATTAATAGTCGACAGGATGTATTTTAACCCTGTACGAGAAGAATTGCAATAGATTTCAAAGCCATATATTGCAACTAAGATATTTGGGAAAAGATATAGATAAAAGAATAGCAATTATGGAAGTCGAAACTTTAATTAAGAAATTAAAAAGGATAAAAAAAAGTATAAAAGGCATTGAAGAAAATATCGAATCCATTGTGTCTATGGTAGATGTAAATGCAACGAAATGCAAACTAGAGTATGCAAATAATGATTTGATGAAAATAAGTGATATTTTCTTGCAGCAACTTGAAGATGATGAATTGAATGACGAAGTGGAAAATTGCATAGATAAGTGTATAAGATTAAAGTGTGAATTGGATTTAAGGCATAATGGGCAAGAAACATCTGAGAAAAAAGTAAATTTACATGTTAAAATGCCTAAACTTGAATTGCCAACTTTCGATGGTAGATTAGAATCATGGCTTTCATTTAAGGATCTATTTTTTTCTGCGGTTGGTTCTAACTCACAAATACCTAATATTGAAAAGTTACAATATTTAAAAGGCCAACTGAGAGGCGAAGCCCTAAGACTGGTAAACGCATTTCCAATTACAGCCGATAATTATGTTGAGGTTTGGCAAACCTTATTAACAAGATATGATAATCCAAAGGATCTGATTTTCACCCAAATAGATAATGCATTAAGATTACCAAAGTTAGCCGATGACAACCATAAGTCAATGTTTAAACTTCTAGATAGTTGCAACGAGATAGTAAGAACAGTGAAGGTATTAGGTTACCAAATCGATAGTTTATCTGATGTGTTTCTCGTCAAGATCATACAAGATAAGCTTGATAAAACCACAAGAAAACAGTGGGAATTGCAGAACAACCCAAGGGTTGTGCCTTCAATTAAGGATTTAATGGAATTTCTAGAAATTCACGCAAAAAGCTTGCAGAATTTGCCAAATAAAGATGCAAATGTGGAGGAGTCATCTATTAAAAGGGAAACAGCCCCAAGAAGGGAAGTACAACCAAAGCAATGGGGACATCCAGGTAGAAGCCCTATGGACTATAGTTCTAAAAGACGTCCTTGCCGAATTTGCCTGAACCGGGGACATGCCGGACGCTTCCATCCTGAGAATAGGTGCTGGTTTCGGGAGAAGGCCGTACAAGCCTCCCCAGCTGCAAGCTTCATGTCCGTGCCGTCTCGATCCATGGACACCTTGACGCAGACAACAGCCCCTTCGAGCGAATGCCGACCAGCTCCGCCTCAACACTCCTGACGCCAAGGTCTGTATATAAATCTAAATGTGAATAATAACAGTATATTAGCTCTCATGGATACTGGCTGTACCTTCTCTATAATTCCTCAACATATGATAGATAAGATTCAACCAAACTATGTTGTTTTTAATAATTTACCTCTTATTAAACAGACATCCGGTATGCTAAATATAAATTCAAAAATTAATGTTAATACAACTATAGGATCTATTACTAGAGATATTGATTTTTATTCCTCTGATATTGATTTGCCATATGTATTGCTTTCTTTACACCATATAAGATTATTTAAATTAGACATTGATTTTCAAAGTTTCACAATTACTCAATTTGGTAGAATTCTTAATGTTAATTACCATAACCCTAATAATAATAATTATACACATCATAATGTAATTCCTTTATTTAAATCTATTATTCCTCCTAATGAAAATGATTTTAGAAATTTTAATAGTGTAGAATTTGATGAAAAACTTTCACCATATGAAAAATCTGATTTAATTAAATTAATTAAGGAAAATAAAGAAGCTGATTTTCTCAGCAGATACCCCATAGCCCATTTTGTTTATGGACCACTACAACAGATGCCAATAGCTACACACCCAAATAATATTTTTTCTTTAGACACAATGGGAGGCTTACATAATTATGGGACAACCAAACACAGTATCCATATGATAGTAGATCATCACAGTAGATTCCTTTGGACCTTTCCTACAAAATCTGTATCCACTGATTCATATATAACTTGTTTAAAAAATGTATTCCAAATTAACAAACCTGAAATATTAATAACTGACAGAAATGCAGCTTTTCTTAGCAATAAATTTAAACAATTTTTAGGAAAAAATAATGTTAGGCATCTACTCACCAGTGCCCATCACCCAGAAACAAATGCAAAAGTAGAAAGATTAAATTCCACTATCATAAATAGGTTAAGATGTGAATATAATCATAATTTAAAGATCCCTTGGACAAAATATATTCCTAATATTACTGAAAGTTATAATGATACAGTACATACTATAACAGGCTTTACACCTAGGTTCTTATACTATGGAATACAACCACAGTATATAGAACATGACACAGAAACACATACACCAATAGAAAAAGCAAGAAAATTAACCAATGAAAGAACCATAAAATCCCATGAACACAGCAAACAGCTTTATGATATTAAACACCCAGAACCCATTTTTAAAGAAGGAGATCAGGTATTAGTGAAAACCTTTATTTATCCAAACACTGGTAAATTAACACAAAGATATATAGGCCCATTTAAAATTTTAAAACAACTTTCTCCAGTCACATATGAAATAAATAACCCCATTTTACCTCAAAGAAAACAAACAGAAATTATACACTCAAATAAACTTAAATTATTTTACCCAGAATCAGATTTTTTATTTCAAAATAGCACTAATTTAGAAAATGACTTAATAGTAAACCAAATTTCTAACACAAAGTTAATAGATATTGATGATAAACCATGTTTTTTACAGAAAGGCCATATTTTGGATATGGACAATGGAGAACAAATATCTCTTTATAATCATTTAATTACTCATCCATTTTATTGAAAAATACTTTTATATATTATTTACATGCATTTAAATGTTTATATTTTAGGAAAAACTCATTTTAAATTATATTTGTGTAAAGATAAACATTTCTACTGCCATTTAATATTTTGAAATACAGCAGGCATAACGACATAATTATTCATATTTTAAATACCTTTTTTGGCTTCATATAAATTTTTATATTAATCTATCATTATTATTTCTTATATATAGTTTTATTTTAATTTCATATTTATATAAATTATTTATAAACAAACTTTCTTTTGTTTATTTTGAAAAAATATAGACATTGATTTTTATTGTTTAATTTGTAATTATTTTATAGACATTTTGATTTCGTTTAATTAATTATTTTTGTAATAGCCATTTTTATTTTCAAATTTTAACTTTTTTAAAATATTTTTCACAGGGGGGAAATATTATATAATCTAAAAATGCAAATATTTTATTTTATTTTAAAAACATACCACTTTTAATTAATGTTGTTGTAAATATTTTACATTTTGATTTTATTTGTTGAGAAATTCACTCATATGATTCTATATATTTTCCCTCACAAATTTTATATGGAACATTTCATATTCGAACATTCTTTTTTTTTAATGTAAATAATAAAACTTCATGTGTAAATATTTTTCATTATGTGGAAATAACCCATTATTTTATGTTTTTATTCTGATCAAACCAAATAAATGTGAAACAAGATGTTGGATACCACTCGTCATTATGAGAAATAAATTTGTGATTTTCAAAAATATATTTTTTGGCATGTGGCAAAATACCTTTTGAATCTTGAGAGCCTGAGAAGGCCTACTCAATTCATGAGGTAAATCCCCTTATGAATTATAGGAAGGAGACACCTATAAATTCAAATAAGATTGGATAATTTTCAGCTACTGTCAAGAAAAAAGGTACCAATAGGAATATGTAGAAGAAATAAAGAGCATCATTGATATAGTTTCAATTGGTATCCTCCATCTTAATTGATAATCTATGTAAATAATAATGATACTTTTTTTTTTACTTTGAAAATTACTCCCTAATTTTTTATCCTTGGAGGGAAGAAATGACATAATAAAAATATAATTTTTATTATTCATTAATATAATTATATTTTAAATAATCATAGAATTAACACAGAGTTAATTTTTTAAAATCCTTAACAAAAGGAGTACAACCCAAGATGTTTTTTGTTTATACTTAGAATATCATATAGAATTGTATGTATGCAAAACTGTTTGTTCTTAAAAATATAATCATAAAAATAAATTTAATTTTGGATATAAAGTTATCATTTTCAATTCAATCCACGACTGCATGAATGAATTGGTAACGTACCTAAAATACATCTTTATTTTACGACATATATGTTGTAGATAAATGATAAAACTAACTTTGACTTGTGCGCAATTAATAGGTAGAAAATCTTACTTTTGATTAATAACACTGATAGACAAAACTTGGGGGCGCTGCTTTCGAGTTAAATCTAAAATCTGCAAATAACTCTAAGGATATTCAAGATATTCAAGAAATATATTCTTTTAAAAAAACCCTTCCTAGTACTATACTAAATAACTTCCCAAAGTTTCATGGCGTTCCAATGAGTGGTTTGGTCAGGCATAAAGGACAGACACACACACACACATACATTAATTTATATATATATATAGATAATTGAAAAAATGTCTTATTGTGATATATGTGTTAATGTGCTCTCGTGGTCATGCATCAGACTGTTTACAACTAAAATTTCAGATATTATAATAGAATGAAATATATATTAATTTTTCAGATAATAAAAGAACATATATTGGATTTAATAAAAGATTTATTTTGCCAATATTTCGGTTGGCTGAACGCCAAACCTTTATCGAGGCATTACATTTTTGTATACACAAACTCAGAGCCACATAATGTTATAATATCACAGTTGAAATAATTTTAAAAATACGAAGTGTATAGATGGGGAAAATTTGTATTTTTTAAAGGCATCTCCTTATCGTGCAACTGAAAGTTGCTGATGGCTTACGCCATCTATCGGAATAAATATCAAATATTCTTTTTGATTATATAATATATATTAAGATAATTGCAATAATTGTATTTATTTATAAGCACATTTGTCAATATGCAAATGATGAAGTTGCGGTCGTTAACCTAAAGGCGAAAGAAGACGCATAAGAAAGTGTCAGATCAAGAACTGTATTAGATATAGTTCAAGAAAGTAAGAAGAGATTCCAGATTCTGGAAGGCAATGATTTGGCTTCGCCTTTAGAGAATATCACCTCGAATAAACGGATTTTTTGAAGGTTTATTGTTCGAAAAAGAATAAATAATATTAAGGTAAAGGGTTTCTTTTAATTTTTATTTTCGCAAG
>CP092868.1:27646481-27663459 GCA_030710605.1 Cordylochernes scorpioides
GCTTTTGAATAAATCATATCCTCAACAGACTTCTTTCTGCAAAATATAAACTACAAGCATGTCTTATATTTTATGCAAAAGAGAATATATTTTCTAACAAAAATTTTAGAATAGCGACAGGTAAAACATTTTTCTTAAACTTTTCGTTATCTATTTAAGGATATTATTAATATTTAGAAATTATTATAGAAGCGTATGATTCTTTTAAATATAAAACAATTTCTAATGCCCTTACTGCAATGTAAAATGGGATTTATTTTTAATTTTTCCATTGCTGTAAGGGCAGTAAAAATTGTTTTATAAGAATCATACGCGTCTATAATAGTTTCGAATTTTGATAAAAAATGGCGTGCTAATATATCATAACATTAATAATAAGTTTAGAGATAGTTTTTCAAATAAAGATACTTCGACCAGTAAATCTTTTTTATTGTGTCGACGTTTCAACAAAAATCTTTTGTCCTCGTCAGGAGCGAGCAAAGATTTTTGTCGAAACGTCAAGACAATAAAAAACATTTACTGGTCGAAGTATCTTTAATTTTAAGAACTATGAATACCGACCAGGCAGCCTCTATCTTTACTAAAAATTTAGAGATATTTTTGTTAGTTAGTTACTAACCAGGTTCTGACGTTTGAGGCCAAAAACTTAATATGTACACTGTGTGACAAGGAAATTACTGAAGAACCTCCCCATTACGTGCTTAATTGCACAGCCCTTGATGCAGAGAAGAAGGCCCTATATCAACAAATTAAATGTACTAACATTTCACCCTACGTATTGCTTTCAAAAATATCAGCAAACAAATCTAAGGCAATAGCTTACTATAAATTTTTATATCATCATTATTGGAGACGCCGGTTATGTAAATTTCTATTTTTGCTTATTCAGCCAGAAGATTTACATATTTGTAAATATAATTCTGTATATATGGATGTGTTAGTTTAATAAAGTGTCAGTAACAATCGGGTATTGGTGAATTATTAGTGTCATCAGGGTTTCTGGTGTTGTGGGCACTTTTAAGGAAGCAAATAGGCTTCGGTTGGAGACCAGAAGAAGTCTGGCAAGAAGATACAGTCAAGCTCTGCCACAACTCTTTAATTAAGGCCAGACATATCCAGGACACGGCAAGCCTTCCGAGCTTAGTAAGTGAGGCAGTGATCGTATCCGAAACAACTATGTAAGGACCAGTCAACAAGTGAATGACTTTGAGATGAAGAGTAAAACCAGTTCAATTTCTATGTAAATAACACAAGATGATTATTACCTTACCCAATTGGGAGAATCTGTATGGGGCAAGTCCCTAATGAAGGTTTTTGGGTGTATGCTAATTAGCTACTGAGAATAAATAATGAAACTTACCTTTATACTTAACTATACTTTATTCTTAACAGGCAAAGGACCCTTCTTAAATTTCCTATTCAAACTGAATGCTATCAATGATCCAACATGTGAATGCCGCTTAGATGTTGAATCACCAGAGCATCTTCTTTTAACTTTCCCTCTGACTAATAAAATTGTATGTAGATACTTTGAAACATTACCAAATTCTCTTTGTGTATATACTCTATCTTATGAGAACTTTGTTAAGTTTAGTACTATTTGTACAATAATTTACAAAACACTACTAATCCATCGTGTAAATAATTAATCATATATATGTAAATAATACTAGCACAGCACAATAGTCCTTTGGACTTCGTGCTTTTTGTAACAATAAATAAAATAAAATCTATAGAAAATTAGTAGCAAATTCTCCAACGAGATAGAATAGTATAATTCCAATATTAGATTTCATACAAAGATTAATCTACCAATTAACTATTAATTAATCATATTTAATCCACAATTATGAATCCATCATCAAAATTCTAAATTCAAATTTATTTTCGTTATTAAAAAAGAGGGAAATAAAAGAGAGGCGGCGATTAAAAAATAAACTGCAGAAATATTTTTGGCTTTAGGTATGTTAAGAAATCTATTAAATTCCCTTCTTTAAAATTCTCTCAATCAAAGTATTTATTGATTTTGTTATTAAAATATTTCCTTTTTATAGAGAAACTGCATTTTAAAGAATCTCTATTGAAAATATATGTGTGATTTGAAAAAATTCAAATATGTTAATTTTGAAAATATTTATTTCTCTGGCACTATATATATATTTGTTAAAAACAAGTTGCTGATGGCTTGCGCCATCTATCGGAATAAATATCAACTATTCTCGTTGATTTTTAATTATTCCAGAAATCAACGAGAATAGTTGATATTTATTCCGATAGATGGCGCAAGTCATCAGCAACTTTCAGTTGCACGATAAGGAGATGCCTTTTTCTTAATGTATTCACCTTATCCCAGTACAATATCACATTTGTATTATTTTTTTATATATAATTGTGTGTGATGTTGCAGTGTGACGAATCGCTAAATGTCCTCTCCTGCAGTGTTGTCACTTGTCACCTTCCTGGTCGTGTGCTCCCCATCTGTGCTGAGTCGTGTATTGCCCCCCGGGGTGGAATCCTCCTCCCCCACACCTGAGGTCAGTATCATCTGCTTCTTCCTTCTTGATTGGTCCATCCTCAGCTATTCTTGGCGCCAAACATGTGGCCGAACTGATCCTGCTTACTACCACGGCGTTTATCGAAGCTTTCTTTCTTTCATCGCCGTATCAATATCAACGTTTCATCAGGGCGAAGCCGAATAATAATGTAACGTATGATAAATAAACAAAAACAAACTTCTTTCTATTTTTAGCTATTTCTTGTCGCCAAACATGTGGCCGAACTGACCCTGCTTACTACCACGGCGTTTATCGAAGCTTTCTTTCATCACCGTAACAGCATTAACGTTTCATCAGGGCGAAGCCAAATACTATTGTAACGTATGATAAATAAACAAACTTCTTTCTATTTTTAGCTATTCTTGTCGCCCCACGTGTGGCCGAACTGACCCTGCTTACTACCACGGCGTTTATCGAAGCTTTCATTCTTTCATCACCGTAACAATATCAACGTTTCATCAGGGCGAAGCCGAATACTATTGTAACGTATAATAAACAAACAAAAACAAACTTCTTTCTATTTTTAGCTATTTCTTGGCGCCAAAAATGTGGCCGAACTGACCCTGCTTACTACCACGGCGTTTATCGAAGCTTTCTTTCATCGCCGTAACAATATCAACGTTTCATCAGGGCGAAGCCGAATACCTTTGTAACTTATGATAAATAAACAAAAACAAACTTCTTTCTATTTTTAGCTATTCTTGGCGCCCAAAATGTGGCCGAAATGACCCTGCTTACTACCACGGCGTTTATCGAAGCTTTCTTTCATCACCGTAACAATATCAACGTTTCATCAGGGCGAAGCCGAATACTATTGTAACGTATGGCAAATAAACAAAAAAATATTTTTTATATTATTTATATATTTATTTCTAAACTGTTTCCCATATCTACATGTGGATTATCTGGCTAAACATCGAGAGAAATCATATTCCCACGTGGAAAATTAGGAAAGACAAACTTCAGGTTGACACAGAAATTTATTTAAGACAAGAACAAACTATGAATGATAAACAAAAGATAAGCAAAGAGGGAAGTTTACAGAGTAGCAAAATATAAACATAAAAAATAATACTCTACTAAAATAATAAATAATTTGTTACATAGCTCCTTCCCTATGGGAGTTGTGACCCACAGCTTGCAATTATGATAGTTACTGACATGGATCTGACGTGCTTCTGCCAAGGATTCCATCGAAGTTCGGAAATTTGTCACTAGTACCTTTGCGTCCTTTTTCTTTCGGCGTGAAGAGCGGCTTTGTCGTCGTATCGTCTATAGGGACATCCTCATCTTGGAGGGAATTCTTGGCTTTAGCACGGCGGTGGGATCCTGGAGTCAGTCTCCGAAAATGTAGATCACAGCACCCATGGCTTCAAGGTCTTCTCGGCGATCTTCAGTTTGTCTTCCCTAATTTACCCAGCATCTCCACCAAAATGCCACGTGGAAAATTAAGGAAGACCAACTTCGGGATGAGACAACAATTTATTTCAGGCAAGAACAAACTATGAGTGATAAACAAAAGATAAGCAAAAGAGGGAAGTGTACAGAGTATAGCAAAATATAAACATAAAAAATAATACTCTGCTAAAATAATAAATGCTTTTTTACAATTAAAGATATCTCGTATACATTACCAATTGAAGAAGACTAATCAGTTTCTAATTCAGTAGAACCTCCATGAGCGGACACTAACGCTAGAGGATACCTCTCTACAAAGTACAGTTTTCATTTGTAAAATTATCATCTTTACTATTTAGGAACTCTCCGGTAAGAGGACATCTCTCCCTAAAGGACACATTGGCTCTGCAATTAGGTGTCCTTTACAAGGAGGTTCTACTGTAGCAACTCTACGGTAAGAGGATACCTCTCCCTAAAGGACACATTGGCTCTGCAATTAGGTGTCCTTTACAGGGAGGTTCTACTGTAGCAACTCTCCGGTAAGGGGATACCTCTCCCTAAAGGACACATTGGCTCTGCAATTAGGTGTCCTTTACAGGGAGGTTCTACTGTAGCAACTCTCCGGTAAGAGGACAACTCTCCCTAAAGGAGACATTGGCTATACAATTAAGTGTTCTTTACTAGAGGTTCTACTGTAGCAACTCTCCGGTAAGAGGACATCTCTCCATAAAGGACACTTTGGCTCTGCAATTAGGTGTCCTTTACAGGGAGGTTCTACTGTAGCAACTCTTCGGTAAGAGGACAACTCTCCCTAAAAGACACTTTGGCTCTGTAATTAGGTGTCCTTTACAGGGAGGTTTTACTGTAGCAACTTCCGGTAAGAGGACAACTCTCCCTAAAAGACACTTTGGCTTTGCAATTAGGTGTACAGGGAGGTTCTACTGTAGCAACTCTCCGGTAAGAGGACACCTCTCCCTAAAGGACACATAGGGTATGCAATTAGGTGTACAGGGAGGTTCTACTGTATGTATTATCCTTATATATGTAGGTAAATCTTTCAATGTCAAAGGGAAATTCTTTCAATGTGTTGGCATCAACATTTCGGTTGCCAAGGAAAATCAAACAAAGAAACCCTAATTAGTATTGAGAATGTAAATCCATTCCTTTTGTGTCCAACTCGGGATTCTTTCACGTCAAAGCTTTGTGCCAATAACTCAATCCACCAAACTGATTCAATGGTATTGTAGGTGGAATTAATTCTTTTGTTTCTGCTATGGTAGAAATTGGTTCGAACAAAAAAGATCCTTCAGTTAAAACTGAATCCTTACTTAAATGCATATAGTATCTGTTGGATCGTTTTTGAAGATAACTCTATTTTTATAAAATTATTAAACTTCAAACATTTTTAGATATAGAGAGAGTTAATTACCTCGTATTTAAGGCAACAAAAGAATCATCTAATTTACATACATCGTTCTAACCAGATTCAACTTGTGCAAAACAGACGACTAAGAAAAATAAACAAATTAATAATAGAGGGTAAGTTCCTATTTTTACAAGCTTTCACACTCAAAGCTCACACTTTTCTTGCTTCAGTATCACAGCTAGATGTAAGAAGTGTGGAATCATATTTTCACAGCTTTAATAAACTTTTTTCTTGTTTTAAACTAATTTCTGTAATCTTCGAATTAAACGTGGAATATATTGAGAAAACACTTTGGTCTATTAGTAATAAAATCGTTAAATTTGAGAGTTTAACGAATTTAATTTTCACTTATATGAGAAAATATTCTGTATAATCTTTGAATTAAATCTGTATGGAATATATTGGGAAACACTTGGGATTTTATTGTTATCTTTTGCAAATGTATTGAATTTGCTTAGACTTTTTTAAAAGATATTACCAAGAGTATCGATCAAATATTATCTTTATTGATTTACAAGAGTGAAAACATATAAAACAACAACTAATAACAATAGTAAACAAAGAAAACTTATCTTCTTACGATTAGCCCCTATTTATTTGTGATCTTACACATATACTGAAGAAAGAAGTTGAATATTCTTTGAGTGTGAAAGCTTGTGAAAAATAGGAACTTACCCTCTATTATTAATTTGTTTATTTTTTGCTTTATCGTCTGTTTTGTACAAATTGAATCTGGTTAGAAAATATATAAAAATTAGATGATTCTTTTGTTGCCTTAAATACGAGGTAATTAACTCGTTTCTATATATATCTAGGGATGTTTAAAGTTTAATAAATTAATTTTATAAATCTGAGAGTTGTCTTCAAAAACGATTCAACATATACCTTGTGGGAACAATTAACTAATGAAAATTAAAATATATATTGTTATACCAAGTTGCAGCTTTGCAGGGTCGTCGACCTTGGTTTCTTCCTTCTTGGTGTTATACACGTTTCCCGAGCGGGTTTCCATATTCAAAGCAAATAAATAAATAAAAGTAAAGGCAAATAAATAAAAGCAAAGGCAAATAAATAAAAGTAAATAAAAATAAATTACCTTTCAAAGGTATTGTCTTTATTTATTCGTTGTCTTCCTCGTAGGCCGTGATCCGTAGTCTTTCCCTAGGTCCTCTCTCGCTCCAAAAACCAATCAAGATATATGTACAATAACAATATTACAAAAGGAATGAAACTATAGAAAGGAATGATGATAATCTCTCTCTCTCTCTCTCTCTCTCTCTCTAAATAATCTGTTTTAAATAAATATTAAATATCATAGAATATTTTGAATAAATGTGAAGCGCATTAAAATTGATGTAACAATATATACAACAAAAAAATGTCCTATTCCTGTTGAGTTTACCATGAATCCCATTTGTTTATTATCATATAAAATTCAAGTTTTACATTTAAACTATCAGAAGAAGAGCTTTGTGTGTGAAATGAGTAAAAATATATTGTAAATATGCAAATATTATTTGATTAGATTGATTGAATAGAAAATGCTATATCAGTTTCACACAGCCGTCAAATCTGTTACAGCAAACTATCTTGTGAAACAACAATTTTTTAAATTTTTTTAAGCCTATATAGTAAACTTTCGGGGGAGAGAGAAATAATAATCTTTAATTACAGTAAATATTTAATTACCTATCTAATTATATAATTGATTTTTAAAATAGTTGATTGTTTAATTAAAAAGGCATATATTGGATCAAAAATTCATTTATTTTACCAATATTTCAGCTGGCTGAACGCCAACCTTTATCAAGGTATGAAACATTATGAAACTTAATGAAACATTCAGAAAATTTTTCCCATTTGGAATTCCTTTTTATTTTCGTCCGAATTTTTATAACTCACAGTTCGTCACGGGTCATGGTAATTTTGGAGAATTTCTGTCGAAAATCGGGGCAACGGATGATCCTAGCTGTTTCTGTGGAAAAGAAAACCAAGACTCAATGCATTTATTGATGGAATGTCCGATATTCCACAGCTACAGAAGTAATCATTTTTATCCCATCGAAGAGGTTTGCGAATTTGTATATAACAAAGACACTTATGTAAAATTCAATAATTTTTGTAAGTTCATTTTGGATTTTCTCTTCTGTTTAGGAAAACCATAGCTTCAGTTTTAATTGTTTTTAACCGGTTATTGTGTTGTATATACTGAATTGTATATAGGTTGCTAAAATAATTTATTTTGGATTTTCTCTTCTGTTTGAGAAAACCATCGTTTCAGTTTTAATTGTGTTTTTAGTCGGTTATTGAGTTGTATATAGGTTGATAAAATAATCCATTTTGGATTTTCTCTTCTGTTTTAGAGTGCCATCGTTTGAGTTTTAATTATGTTTTTAGTCCGGTTATTAAATTGTATAAAATGAATTGTATATAATCTACTAAAATGTATTTAGGCGCAAGTATCCCGAGCTGGGATATCGCGTCCGATATGTCAAATAAAATAAAAGAAAAGGTATTATAACATTTTAAAGTGTGTCAACAACAAACTCAGCGCCACATAACGTCAACAGCATTAAGTTTTTTAAAATATTTAATTGTAATTTAATAGATAGTTAATTGCGTGAAATAAGATTCTCTGATGATTTTTAATCAATAAAAACTATTAGAGATAGTTTTTACTTCAAAAAGGTTTTTACTTTCTTTAAACTCTCAAATTTAACGATTTTATTGCTGATGGGCTAAAGTGTTTTTAATATATTCCACGTTTAATTCGAAGATTACAGAAATTTGTTTAATGCAAGAGAAAAATTTATAAAAGTTCTGAAAATGTGATTCCACATTCCTTACATCTAGCTTTGATACTATCTGCACAGATCTCGAATTCCCTTTATAATTAAGACATCAAAAGAAAGGATTTTGAAATTTAATTGTTGCGTAATATTCTTAGAAAATATTTATAATGATGCGGTTTGAGTATTATAGATTATGAAGTAAAAACCCTTTTGAAGTAAAAAACATCTCTAATAGTTTTATTGATCAACAATCATCAGAGAATCTTATTTCACGCAATTAACTATTTAAAAAATTAATTATATAATTAGATAGGTAATTAATATTTAATGTAATTAGGTAATTAAGGATTATCATTCCTTCCCCGAAAGTTAACTGTATCTTTAAAAAATATAGCAATTCTTTGAAAACCATTTTCAAAAATGTGGCATTTGATATATTTTTATGTAACAATTGGGATTTCAAACTATTCCTTTTTTTGTGAAAATTATAAACTATTTTAGACGTGTAAGATTCTTTTTGAAATTAAAACAATTTCTACTGCCCTTACTGCAATGGAAAAATTAATAGGAGGGCCTGGCTCATCAGTGGTGAACCCTCCCAGCGGTTTCGCCAGTTTAATCTACCATACCGCTGTTATATTGCATTTTTCGATCTTCCTTTTATAGTGATACTGTTGCTAGACTCTTGGAATGGGTATTTTAGATTAACTATGGACATAAGCTTTGAGAACAGTAGAATTTCATACAATTATAAATATATAATATGCTTCGAGCAATCGCTCTTCCGTAAATACAACAACAACAACAAAAAGCCTTTATTTAGGGTCACTGACCCTATACAGGATTCACCAGAGGTATGCATAAGAACAAAGCAGTGAGACAAAGGAAACAACGATATAGACAGAAGAAAAAGAAAAAAAAGAAAAAAAAACAAGAAAGAGAAAGAGGGAAGCAAGAAAAACAACACAAAAAGAGTAGCAGTAAGAAAGTGAGGAGTGAATGTCACTTGGCCTTCTTCTGAGATATGGACTTGTGGAAACCATAAAACGCCGTAGGAATATACTTATTCTAGGTCATATTGTCAATTATTGATGGAAGTGAAGCACAGAGTTGCCCAGTTTTGAGCATAAGGGTTCTTCTTTCTTCTTTCAGAGCTTCCGTAAATATCAAATTGAGTCTTTTATTAGAACATTTATGTTCTTTTTTTCATAGAAAAAACACATCCACATCAAGCAATAGTTTATATCAACTCCCAACGTTATAGTGACTAATGTCACTCTCTTCCTTTTTTGTAGTTTCTTAAAACTTTGAAAGATAGTCGTATTACGTATACACAAATATCAAAATTTCAGTTTATTGATTTATTCATATGTATCTGACGCACGAGTAGTCTCACGTGTGTTTGTTTCTGATATTTATTTATATAGTTGTTATACATGATGATTTCACACTAATGGTGCAGGTGGCCCCAAAGCTTCCTAAATGTTAAATAAACAATTTTCTTAAAAATTTCTCACAATGGTGCAGAAGGCATGGAATGTTGGTAAATCCCCACAAGACTCAAGCATGCATGTTTTACAGAAACAAACCAAGATGGCCAAACAAGGACAGCATCCGACTTCTTGACCAGCCCATTGCAATCAACAAAACAATTAAAATCCTTGGTATTACCTTTGATTCAAAGAGTCAATTTATTAAACATCTCAATAACAGTTTACTCAAATACCGATGGATACTCCCAAGGCTCACTAGCACCATAAAAGGGCAATTTGGTTCAACCTTCAGTTCCGGACAAAGAATTTACAAGAGAGTCGTTCTCCCGGCGCTACTGTATGGCTCTGGTGTCTGGGGAAAACGTGCATATGACACAAATGGGGCTCGCAAGCTACGTAGTCTCCACTACAAATATGCGAAAGCAATAATAAGAGGTGGTCCATGCACACCGACAATACCAGCTATCTCATTAACGGGTTGTCCCCCACTCGATATCTCTATAAAGGCTCACATAGAATATTTAAAAACTTTGAAAACGGGCCACTACGAATCACGCCCAAGTCCTTCCTTTTTACCCTATCCCCCATTACGGAAGATAATCTATTTTACCAAATCACTACAACTAAATGTCACCACCATTTACACAGACGGATCCCAATCATCAGAAGGAGTTGGGGCTGGAGTCATCCTACCACCTCCTCTACAAACCATACAACTTAAACTCCACCAGGAGTGTTCAGCGTTCCAAGCTGAACTGCTTGCCATTCTTTACGCAACAAAAATCACAATGAATTTCCCGAAAGAACACTTTATCATTGCCTCAGACTGACATTCAGCTCTATCAGCCATATGTAGGTCTTGGCCCCCAAGAACACAACTAATTGCGGAAATAATCTACAACCTGCATTTTTCACCAAATGTACAACTCTGCTGGATCAAAGGCCACAGCGGTATTCCAGGAAATGAACTGGCGGATCAGGCGGCAAAGGCTGCAGCACATTCTAATCTGCCACTATCCTTTACCACCCTCCCAAAGAGCGTCGCGCGCGGTAAAAAAGAACAGATAGCCCTCAAAATGTGGACAGACCTCTACATCCAAGATTACTCCACCAGAAATCTACGAAGATTTGCTGCTACCCCGAAACTACTCCACCAAATGCTTCGAAACATCAAGCATGGATCTACCTCCACAACAATCTTGACCGGCCATGGTTACATTCAGGCAGACCTTGCAACGGTATCGAAAGAAGACCCAATTTGCCCCCACTGCCAAGATGATGACCAAACCGTAGACCACCTCCTCTTCACTTGCCCAACCTTCCAATACCAAAGATTCCAGATAGCCACTCTCCTAGGTATCACCAACATATGTCCAGCATCCCTAGAAAATCTCCCAAGAAAGAAATCTGCCTGGCGACACCTCATTAATTGGACTTCCACTGGCATTGTATATAAATCCAAGAAGACTTAGGTCAGAAGGACATCCCGGGTAGTTGGCGACTTCTGTACGCTCCAGGAACCTGGGTTACTTAAATAAATAATAATAATTGTTATACATTTGCCTCGCTTAATCTCAGTGTAATATAATTTAATTTACTTTATTTTTAATTTTCCTGTAGAAGGGCGTTGCCCGAAAGCTCGAAATAAATTTATTTGCAAAAGAAACTCATCCCTCAAGCTTTTAGATTTGAACATTCTATTAAGGGATTAGCCAATTAATTAAATAGTCGTATTACGTATTTAAAAAAATAAAAGTATCATTGTGTAAGTCTGATAATTTTATCTTAACTCCAATACCAAATATAATAAATCAATTGCTCTCTAAAATAAATAACTAAATATCATGAATCTAACGAAAAAACTTGAAATAAATGTGATAAAATAAATGGAGCTTCCAGGGTTAAATTTCTTGAACGACTTTTTTATTTTCAAGCTTTCAGTCTTGTCAGTCCTTCAACAGGATTATCTCTTTAACAATTAGATATTAAATATTTTTATATACACGTTATTATTAAGAAAAAGGCATCTCCTTATCGTGCAACTGAAAGTTGCTGATGGCTTGCGCTATCTATCGGAATAAATATCAACTATTCTCGTTGATTTTTAATTATTCCAGAATTGGCCAAATACCTATTCTTGATTAATCAAGAAAAGCTAATTATGCCTTTTTTCTTAATTTATGCACCTTATCCCAGTACAATATCATATTTGTACTATTTTTTTCACACGTTATTATATACATATTTTAAATACCTACTATATACTGAGAGAAAAATATACTACATTATTTCTGTTTAAAAATCATTTTTTTGAAAATATACGTGCGTGGTGGATGGATGATACGTACTGGTTGAATGATATTTCAAGACTTCAAAATAAGACTTGAAATAAATGTAACTGAAATTATGACCACCTCCTCTTCACTTGCCCAACCTTCCAATACAAAAGATTCCAGACAGCCACTCTCCTAGGTATCACCAACATATGTCCAGCATCCCTAGAAAATCTCCCAAGAAAGAAATCTGCCTGGCGACACCTCATTAATTGGACTTCCACTGGCATTGTATATAAATCCAAGAAGACTTAGGTCAGAAGGACATCCCGGGTAGTTGGCGACTTCTGTATGCTCCAGGAACCTGGGTTACTTAAATAAATAATAATAACTGAAATTATTTACCATTGAATACCACGATAAAAGCTATCGCCAAAAAAAAAAAAACACGAAAATTTTATATAATGCCAAGTGGAAAATTAGGATAGACAAATTTCAGGATGACACAGCAATTTAAGGCAAGAACAAACTATGAAATGATAAACAAAAGGAATGAGGGAAGTTTACAGAGTAGTCAAATATAAACATAAAAAAATGATACTCTGTTAATACTAATGTAAAATAATAAATACTTGTAAATAATAATACTTCGCTATAATATATATATATATATATATATATATATATTTACAAACTATTTTATCTAACTTCATTTATATGTTGTGCAAAATATATTTTCAAAATATTTTTGATGCGAGATATTCGGAAATATATTATCATAACCAAAAATGTACATAGCTTGTAACTGTAAATAATACATCGGCAGCTTGGCAAATGTTATGTACCTAAGCCCCGATAGGTGGCGCACGCTGTCAGCTTGGCAAGTGTTATGTACCTAAGCTCCGATAGATGGCGGGCGCGCTAGGCGGGAAGTTTGTAAACAATAGTCGCCATCTTGAGGGGTAGCCGAACGCTAGCCGTTTGGGTCTCTGACATTATTTCCTTAATGTACCATTATTTTTATCCATTTAACTTAGTCTACCTCTATTTATTTAAATCCCTCAAACTATTTCCCTATTTAAAGTCATCTAATAAATTATTATTTTATTCTACCCAAACGACTCGTCACCTTCATTACTGTGACAATATTATATGAAACAAATAAATAGAGACATCTGGTACAGTACTATGAAACTATGGATGGTTGAATAAATTTTAGCTATTGTTTGGACTATTCTTTGGATTTTAAATATGCCATTGTTATCTTTTTTTGGAAGAATTCAAATAAATATTGTATTGCATATACTTTATTTTTATCGTGTATTTGAAAGTCTGAATTTATTTGAATTTTTTTTTTGGTAAAAATATGTTTTTTGACCATCCTGTTATTAATACGTTTGATCAACTTTCTCTCTCCACGATACTAATTATTACAGATAACTTCATTAACTTCCATCAGTGCTTAACATATTGTAAATAACTATCTTGCGATATCTTCTATCTGCTTATGTTGTTGCTTATTTGTTAAATGGATATGTATATTTAATGCTCTTTTTCTTTATTGTTTATTTTCTTTTTGATAATTATGTTACCTCTCTCCATTACGGTATGAATTATTGTACACAGTTTCACGCGCAATTATCCAGATCGGATATAGCGTGTCTTGTTTGAAACTGGTAATAAATAAATACGTTTGATTATTCAGAAATTTTAATATTGTAGCGTAGAAATCAAGTCTTGGAATATTTAAAAGTATTTATTGATGACGTCAATTGACTAGTCGACAATTATCAACCAAACTATCTACAGCTAGAGAATATCGAGCAAGCAAGCTAGGTAACTAAATGATTATTTAGAAAATGTAAAATTTTAAATCTGTTTCCAAATATTTTCATTGAATAATTAAATTATAAATTATTTCTTCGCCACAATATATTCATATATACAGATTGCCAGGAGGAAATTGATCTAAAGAGATAAGGGTCGCCTCTCCCGTCAAAATAGACGTCTAAAACCAGACGCCATCTATTGACCGTCGTCGCAACTAGCGGCCTCGGGTCGGTGACAAAGCCACAACACCAGCTTTGGCAAACTGAAAAGCGTCCACCTAGAGACCATGGTTTCGGGCTAATGGCCCTCGTCAGTCTAGGGCGGACTTTATTCCATGAGATCCACACGGCACCCGAGGCCGCTAGTTGCGGCGACGGTCAATAGATGGCGTCTGGTTTTAGACGTCTATTTTGACGGGAGAGGCGACCCTTGTCTCTTTAGATTCTTATATATATATATGCAAATCTTATAGAATAAGTTTGTTTATTATAATAAACTGTGGGTTTTCGAACTTTCACTCTTCAACGGGAATAATTAAATCTAAGAGTGAATATGGGAAGGCATGAATAATGTTTTTATGATTGTTTATTTGAAAAAAAAAATTAAGGTAAAGAGTTACTTTTAATTTAGGTTTTTCAAGTTTTCGAGAAAAATGTCTGCTCTTCAATGGGTAAATACTTCTATGTACAATATCAAGATGATCTGATATCCGATAAAAAATCATATTTAAAGTTCAATTCACATTTGTAAATACATTCTAAACTTTCTACAAAATCTGGATATCTAATGTTTTCATGCGTTGAATAATGTAAATAACTTATGTAAATAAACTTTTCTCCTTGTTTGGCGCAAGTATCCCTTGCGGGATATAGCGCTTTGGAAATAAAATAATTGTAATAATTGTAATAATCTTTATACAAAAAAAATTGAAAAAATGTCTTATTGTGCTATAAGTGTTAATGTGCTCTCGTGGTCATGCATCAGACTGTTTACAACTAAAATTTCAGATATTATAATAGGATGAAATATATATTGATTTTTTAGATAATAAAAGAACATATATTGGATTTAATAAAAGATTTATTTTTCCAATATTTCGGTTTGCTGAACGCCAAACCTTTATCAAGGCATTACATTTTTGTATAAACAAACTCAGCGCCACATGATGTTATAATATCACAGTTGAAATAATTTTGAAAATACAAAGTAGGTGGGGGGAATTTGTGTTTTTTAAAGGCATCTCCTTATTGTGCAACTGAAAGTTGCTGATGGCTTACGCCATCTATCGGAATAAATATCAACTATTCTCTTTGATTATATAATATATATTAAGATAATTGCAATAATTCTATTTATTTATAAGCACATTTGTCCATATGCAAATGATGAAATTGCAGTCGTTAACGTAAAGGTGAAAGAAGACGCATAAGAGAATGTCATATCAAGAACTGTACTAGATATAGTTCAAGAAAGTAAGAAGAGATTCCAGATTCTGGAAAGCAATAATTTGGCTTCGCCTTTAGATAATATCACCTTGAATAAACGGATTTTTTGAAGGTTTATTGTACGAAAAAAAAAAAGAAGAAATAATATTAAGATAAAAGGTTTCTTTTAATTTTTTTTTTTTTGCTTATCCCTAGTACACGTGGTACAGGCCATGATAATCATGGTGGGTAGTTAGCGACTGCTTTTACTGTAAGTGCACCACATGTCTACACATGTGTAAAGCAGTTCGACTTTGCACTTACTAATGCCAGAGCCCCGTTTGGTTACTTGCACTCGCTGGTGGGGTTGGACTTTTGCAAGAATCGGGGGCCATTGGAGCATTTTTTTTTTCTTTAAACAGAAAAAAGTGTCCAATGCGGGTTCGAACCCGGGTCCTAGTGGTCGAAAACCAAACGGTTTACCAGCCTTCCACCGACCCCCCTCTTTTAATTTTGATTTTCGTAAGTTTTCGAGCAAAATTTCTGCTCTTCAACGGGCATATACTTCTATGTACAATATTAACAATATTATGGAATATGTCTATTTACATGTTTAGGGCAACCAGAACCTATAAAATGAATCTATTGATTTCTTTTGAGATATCTAAGGTATTGTGATGGTAAATGTACAAAAGATCATCTTTATATTGTATATAAAAGTAAATGCCCGTTGAAGAGAAGATATTTTGCTTGAAAGCTTGAGAACATCAAAATTAAAAGAAACCCTTTACCTTAATATTATTTATTATTTCTTTTTCGAATAATTTATAGGTAACTGTTACTCAAATAAGTTTTATTGTGCCAAACCTGGAGAGAACTGATCACTGATCCTTACTTAGAGAAATCAATTTAATGACCTAATGCGCAAAATGGGTAGAAAATTGCATCAGCCTAAGTGGTCAAACCTTAATTAGATTAGATGGATATTTTTCTATCCTTTTTTTACAAACTTTGAGCGGTGCTTTTATCCAATTCTTATTGTAATCTACACATTCCGATCGAGAAAGTGTTTTATGCTTGTTATTAAAGTTTAAAACACATTTAAACTTTATATATTTTATTCAATGAAGATCAAAATTACATAAACATCACAATTAACTATATAACATAACTACATAACATTAAGCCATCTATTTACAGTTTTGTTTTCGTCACCGGTCCAATATTTTTATTTTCACAGACTAAATTATGAGATTAATTTATAAATGAAATATTATGCAAAACAACTATATACATCAGAAAGCTTAAATATTATATATGATAAATGATATGAATATATTATTTATTATACTTACTTGGTTAAAATTTGTAGTTTTATTTTATTTCAACACACAAAACGCGATATCCCGGCTATGGATAATTGCGTCGATTTACATTTTTTTAAACAGAAACAGTTATAAACATATTATACAAAAAAAAGTAATCGAAATAAAAAGAGAAACAATAACATATATTAGGAACCTGAACCTTTCGGGTTTGAAAGAAAATAATAAATATATTTACAAAAATAGTTAAACCAATGATAATTCTCTCTGCTATTTACAAATTGATATAGATCTACAACATTATTTATTGTCTGTTCTCTAGCGCTAGAAAAGAGTGGGCATTCCAGCAGTAGGTTTTTGTAGTTAAAGAAGAATTGAATAAATAATCACGCTGTGTAAAGGATATAAAATGGATAGTGAAATATTCACCTAAGCCTATACAAAGTAAGGTTTCGATTGATC
>CP092868.1:27663559-27711514 GCA_030710605.1 Cordylochernes scorpioides
TTTTCGAGCAAAATTTCTGTTCTTCAACGGGCATATACTTCTATGTACAATATCAAGAAATATTTACAAAAACATACGCGCGCAGCGTGGATATTTACAACTGAAATTTTAAATTGATATGTAATTTAACAATGTTATGGAATATGTCTATTTACATTTTTAGGGCAACCAGAACCTATAAAATTGATCTATTGATTTCTTCTGAGATATCTAAGGTATTGTGATGGTAAATGTACAAAAGATCATTTTTATATTGTATATAAAAGTATATGCCCGTTGAAGAGAAGAAATTTTGCTCTCGAAAACTTGAGAACATCAAAATTAAAAGAAACCCTTTACCTTAATATTGTTTTTTTTTTCTTTTTCGAATAATTTATAGGTAACTGTTACTCAAATAAGTTTTATTGTGCCAAACCTGGAGAGGACTGATCACTGATCCATACTTAGAAATCAATTTAATGACCTAATACGCAAAATGGGTAGAAAATTGCATCAGCCTAAGTGGTCAAACCTTAATTAGATTAGATGGATATTTTTCTATCCTTTTTTTACAAACTTTGAGCGGTGCTTTTTATCAAATTCCTATTGTGATCTACACATTCCGATTGAGAAAGTGTTTTATGCTTGTTATTAAAGTTTAAAACACATTTAAACTTTATATATTTTATTCAATGAAGATCAAAATTACATAAACATCACAATTAATTAATTATCATAACTATATAACATTAAGCCATCTATTTTCAGTTGTGTTTTCGTCACCGGTCCAATATTTTTATTCTCACAGACTAAATTATGAGATTTATTTATAAATGAAATATTATGCAAAACAACTATATACATCAGAAAAAGCTTAAATATTATATATTATAAATGATATGAATATATTATTTATTATACTTACTTGGCTAAAATGTGTAGTTTTATTTTATTTAAACACACAAAACGCGATATCCCGGTTAGGGATAATTGCGTCGATTTACTTTTTTTTTTTTTTTTAACAGAAACAGTTATCAAATTACAAAACTATTCTAGACGCGTAATATTCTTTTTAAAATACACTGCGTGACATTGAAAATGGAACACCAAGAAATAGTGGCCAGAAAATTATGCAAATTTCAGGGTAGACGCGCCTAACCGAGTTATGCAAATGATGTAAAATGCGCAGCTCTCGTGCGCACATGGAGTAAGATATAAGGGAAGGAACTTGCAGAAAGGACAGTATTCGTGTCGTTATTTCTTCAAGGAAAATCATTGTAGAAATTTTGTTCTTGTGTTAAAAGACACGTGTAATAACAGAGAATGCCAGGTCATCGTAAACGGAAGCAGTTCAAGCAGACAGACGCTTTTACGAGGGGCATGGTGATCGGACTGAAAAGGGCAGGTTGGTCCATACGTCAAATCGCAGCTGATACACACCTTGGTGCGTCCACGGTGCACCGACTGTGGAGAAGATGGTTGGAACAAGGAAATGTGGCAATTTATAGGAATGCCGGTGCAACCAGAGTGACGTCAGCACGTGTGGATCGCGTATCCTTCGACAAGCAGTGGCGGCCCCACAAGCCACTTGTACCGCCATCCTGCAACATGTGCAAGACACCCTAGATCATTCCATCTCGACCAGAACCATTTCCCGTCGATTGGTTGCTAATGGCTTGCACTCATGCCGTCCGCTAAGAAGACTGCCATTGACCCCACCGAATAGGCGCCAACGTTTGGAATGGTGCCGGGCTAGATCGACGTGGATGACGGAATGGCACAGGGTCGTGTTCTCAGATGAGTCGCGTTTCTGCTTGTCCAGTGATAGTCGCCGTGTACGCGTGTGGCGACGACGTGGAGAAAGGTCCAATCCGGCAGCAATTGTGGAACGCCCCACCGTGCGACAACGTGGAATCATGGTTTGGGGCGCAATCGCGTATGATTCCAGGTCACCTTTACTTCGTATTCAGGGCACTATGACGGCCCAACGATACGTTGATGATGTGCTGCGACCGATGACACTCCCCTACCTTCAGGGGGTACCCAATGCCCTTTATCAGCAGGATAACGCCCGACCACACACTGCTCGCATTAGCCAACAAGCTCTGCAAGATGTACAGATGCTTTCCTGGCCACCGTACTCTCCTGATCTCTCACCAATCGAGCACATCTGGGACATCATTGGACGCCGTTTGCATGCCTTGCCACAGCCGCGTTCAGAAGACGAACTGTGGCAAATGGTTGAGAGGGAATGGAGAGCCATCCCTCAGGACGCCATCCGTACTCTGATTGACTCTCTACCTAGACGTGTTGCTGCGTGCATCGCCGTCCGCGGTGGTCCTACTTGCTACTAAGCCGACGCCGTTCTCGCTCTGTATTATGACTATCATTTTGAAATAAAGATCACTTATTGTTCGTCCCTGTGTCTCTCTGTCTGCCGAGTTTCATCACTTTCTGGCCACTATTTCTTAGTGTTCCATTTTTAATGTCACGCAGTGTAAAACAATTTCTATCCTTTTTTTACAAACTTTAAGCGGTGTTTTTATCCAATTCCTATTGTAAAATACACATTCCAATCGAGAAAGCTTAAATATTATATATCATAAATGCTATGAATATATTATTTATTATACTTACTTGGTTAAAATTTGTAGTTTTATTTAATATAAACACACAAAACGCAATATTCAGGCTAGGGATAATTGCGTCGATTTACTACTTCCCGTCTAGAATAGTTTTGTAATTTGATAACAGATGGCGCGCTAGTGCATCGTAAAAGAAACAGTTATAAACATATTATACAAAAAAAGTAATCGAAATAAAAAGAGAAACAATAATATATATTAGGAACCTGAACCTTTCAGGTTTGAAGGATAATCACAAATATATTTACAAAAATAGTTAAACTTATGATAATTCTCTCTGCTATTTACAAATTGATATAGATATACAACATTATTTATTGTATGTTCTCTAGCGCTAGAAAAGAGTGGGCATTTCAGCAGTAGGCTTTTGTAGTTAAAGAAGAAATGAATAAATAACCACGCTGTGTAAAGGATATAAAATGGATAGAGAAATATTCACCTAAGCCTATACAAAGTTAGGTTTCGATTGATCTCATAGGCTGATGCAATTTTCTACTCCTTTCGCATCAGTTCAAAAACTTGATCCAATATATGTGTAACGTTTCCTATTTAAAAATAAGAGATAATTACAATACCTTGTGTTTCTTTATTTTAATCCTATTACAACAAGGTTAATCAAAATATACAACAACAACAACAACAAAAGCCTTTATTGAGGACCTCTCGTCCTATACAGGATTCGCCAGTTTACAGAGTAAGAGAAGAGAACTAAGAATGCAGAGAGAAACCCACATGTAGTAGGTAGGTATAGTATTTTCTACACTGTGACTATATACAACAGCAGCAACAAGCCTTTTACTGGTCTACGTCATTCTAATCCTGACATAGATTATTTGCATATAATTATTTACATCAATTAGATTATGTATATAGCCTCCTCTTCTCTTCAGCCGTCTTCCAAAATTTGAACAACGGAAAAGCTCCAGCTCTGTTTCTCACCACCTCATTCAACAGGAGCTCCAAAGAGAGTCCCTCAAGGCCTATTTCACTGAGGAGCACTTCTCGTTCGTCTTTCAGCCCCATACATAAGAGTATATGGTGATGTAGCCCCGGCTCCATTCTTGTCCCGCAAATCTCGCATGTCCATCCGTCTGTTTTGTTAATCAAAATATATATAAAGCAATAACGCGCCATCTATACATATAAAATAAAAGGATTAATCCTTTTATTTTATATGTATAGATGGCGCGTTATTGCTTTGTGTTAATTTATTCCTAATGGCCTTGTCTTTATAGTTTGCTGAAGAGCATTGCTCGAAGCAAATATTTGAATGTAATTCTACTGTCCTATAAGCTTATGTCCATAGTTTACTTGAAAACCATTTCTGAGATTCCATCCTTCAGTGTAGCATATAAAAGCAGAATGATCCAATACAGTATTAGAGCTCTGAGAGGCGGTCTGGTGGATTAAATTGGCGAAACCGCTGGGAGGGTTCACCACTGATGAGCCAAACCCTCCCAATATATATTTTTCATCGCAGTAAGGACAGTAGAAGTTCGTTTTATGTATAAAAGAAACATTCGCGCTTTTAAATCCTTTTATTTTATACAAAATATATATATCAACAAACTTATGTAAAATTGTGAAAAATAATACAAAAGTGAATCTATACTTGAATCAGGTGGATAAATTGAGAAAAAATGACATTTTCTGATCGTACAACTAAAAGTTGCTGATGGCTTACGCCATCTATCGGAATAAATATTAACTCATCGTTGATTTATTTGGCCAATTCTGGAATAATTAATAAAATTCAACGATTAGTTGATATTTATTCCGATAGATGGCGCAAGCCATCAGCAACTTTTAGTTGCACAATCAGTAAATGCCCTTTTTTTATGCAAATTTACCAAAAGAAAAGTACAGTGTTGCCGACTACCCAACCATAAAGTTGTGGGATGGTTGCGTGATATGTTGATGTGGCTTGTGGAAAGGCCGCTGATAAAATTATAATTAAAATTAATTTATTTAAAGCCAGAAATATATAAAGAGAAAAGAAATAACGGTTGAAGTAACGGCCGTTGGGAGCAGACCTTGTTGTTTATGACGCCAGTGGCCAGCAAAAGTCCCGGATGACGCCCGCGCATGCGTAGTGACGTGTTCTCCCAGCACGCGCTTGCCGAGGCATAATGAGGTCGCCACTCTACAGCCCGTATGTGTTTTGAAGCTTTGTCCCAGTTCACGCTCGCGGAAGCAAAGTGTGGTCGCCATTAAAGAATAATCAAATATTTTACACAAATAAGCACAAAACATGTTACAATATTAATAATCAAATTATTGGAGTAAAGCATTTATTATTTTATTAACAGAATATTAATTTTGATGTTTATATATTTATTACTCTATGTGAACTTCCCACAGTTAGTAACATAAATTTAAACAAGGCTCTTGGCGCGTAAAACGTATTGCTTCTCTTGTCGTTTATAAATTTTTGTTTGTACTTGTGACTTAAATATATTGCTGAGTCAGACTGAAGTTTGTATTTTCTAATTATCTACAATACAATATCTTCTTTTAAACGTAAATTATCTATAATCAGTAAAGGCTTAACGATGAAGACAGATTATTGAGACAGGTTATTTAGAATCCTACAACTTAACATTACATCGACATTCCAAATGTCGACCTCTTAAACCTCTGTAGTTAGCACATTTCAACAATAAATAAAGATCCTTTGGACTTTTTAGGACTGTCGATAATTCGACACGTGACAGAATACTGTTGCCTTGAAAGATAATATACCATTGTTAGGTCGTCTTTTCTGGGCCTGTAACCTCCGTTGCCACTTTCAACTTTTGGTGTATTGATTTACCCCCTTCTCATGCCACATATATATGTTTAATAAAATGAACAAAGAATCCAGGGCTAAGTTTATTCACTAGTTTTATATCTCTAGCTTTTGGGCTAATATGCCCTTCAACACTGAGACCTAGAAATATTACTTCTAGCCAATTATAAAACGCCGAATTTAAATACAAGTTTATATATATGCTCTCTCTCTAAAATCTATTTTACATATTTTTTCACAGTAATATAATTATAATATTATGTAAAATAGATTTTATAAAATATATTTATATCGTATATTTTAAACTGTATAATAATGACACTTTCTATTTACTACCACCCGATGTTTTGTATATAAACTATTTGTATTTTAAACCCTTTTTTTGTATATAAACTAAAATTGGTGACGTCAAAATAAAGATCCAAAGAGAGAGCGGTCAGCTGTTGGCAGGGACTGAGGGGAGGAAAATGCCAACGCCCATGTGGGGCCGGTCCCGAAGGACATTCTTATTGACGACCCCCCTGTAAACAAGACAGGTTTTTGGCAGGGGGTCAGCAGATGTTCTAGAGGGTGGCCATCGACAGACGGCTGCTGTCTTTCATACACACAGGCTCTCCCTACATGTCTCGGGGATAAGCATCCAAGTTTGTGTCATGACCTCTACCTCTGTCCCGTGGGCTGTTCCCGATCCCTCTTTGTGCTAACATCTAGCCCTGCCTCCGCTTCTTGTTGTCCGCGTGTGGGAAGATCATCAACACTCGCCTCATGTACACGACTGCCAGCTTATCCATACATCGACATTTGCAACAATATTACATATATATATCTAAACTTGTATATAAATTCGACGAGTTATAATTGGCTAGAAGTAATATTTCTAGGTCTCTGTGTTGAAGGGCATGTTAGCCCGAAAGCTTGAGAAATAAATAACAGTGAAAAAGAAACCCTAACTTTAGATTCCATTTTGATTTTGTCAAAGTGTAAAAGCAGCTTTATTATATATATATTACATATTTTCATTCCTGACTTTACAATTTAATAAAATCAACAAGAACTCCAGGGCCAAGTTTATTTACTATTTTTATTTCTCTAGCTTGCGGATCAACTTTAGATTATCATTTTCGGTGTATAATTTATCTGGAACATTTTACCACTGAAACATTGGAGAAGAACTGCATTCTACAATGGATTCCTGCCCATGTTGGGATCGAGGATAATGAAATGGCAGATGAATTGGCAAAGGAAGCCAGAAAGCTGAGCCAAAGGAAAGAACAAATGTCAGTATTTGACGCTGATG
Source organism: Cordylochernes scorpioides (assembly GCA_030710605.1). Classification (NCBI taxonomy): domain Eukaryota; kingdom Metazoa; phylum Arthropoda; class Arachnida; order Pseudoscorpiones; family Chernetidae; genus Cordylochernes; species Cordylochernes scorpioides. The sequence continues at coordinate 27,670,269 of CP092868.1, forward strand.
CTTTGGCAAAATACAAGATAATCAAACAAAAAATAAGAAAAGATCAAATATGTGAAATAAACTCTGAGAGAAAACTGACAAAAACTATAACAAGACTTAGAACAAAACACTATAAAGGAATGACAATACATCCAGATGGCACAAGAACTTATAAAGCATGCAACAACTGTCCTGGTGTGGAACTAACACCTACTCACATATTCTCATGCCCAGCAATGGCCGCAGCCTTGCAGAAAATTGACTTAGACCCAGAGCAGCAGCTTTACATACCCAAGATAGTGGATATTGCTGCTGCTGTGATGGAGATGCATGGAGACATCTGAGACTCTTCTTTGGACACGACAACAACAACAACATTTATCTGGAAGTTATATTTATAGGTCTCTGTGTTGAAGAGCATGTTAGTCCGAAAGCTTGGGAAATAAAAAACAGTAAAAAAAAACCTAGCCATAGATTCCTTATTAATTTTGAGAAAATGTGATACATGTTATGCAACATGTAAAATATATATATATGTTATAAATAAAGATGAATGAGATTTTCTGCTTGAATTTAGATCATGTTGAAGATTATAGTATGGAAATGCAGTCGTGGTTGAAATATTTAAAGTATGATAATGAAAATAGTTTTGATCAGTAATTTAATTGAGTTAAAGGGATATATAAAAAAGACATAATTTGATAAAAGTAATGCCTAGCTTAAGGCGAGTAGAATAAGGAAAAACAAAAGATTATTTACATAATGTACAAAAGTTTTGAGCCGGCCATTGGGAAAGGGGGAAATATCTTTATTTAACGGGGCTGCTAACCAAAATGAATGATTTTTGAGCCCCGATGGACGCAGAAAGCGGAATATAAATAAAGCACAGTTGGAGGGGCCTGGGGATGTGTGGTCAGGGGATCATCGCCAGGTGAGGCCAGGAGAGCCGGGATGTAGAGGAGGATCGGGGGGAATTGGGAAACAACAACAACGAATTTTTATAGGGGAAGAGTGACCTCTGGCGGTCGATTTAACAGAGTATTTGAATTATGAAATTATAATTTAAAATAAAATAATATTTTTATATAACATATATATATGTGGTGATCAGGAGCAGCAACCATCATCTACCCGCCACTGGAACATCACCCCTGACGAGCTGCTAACCTACATCGAGACTGTCGCCACCCAGTCCTGTCAGAACTACAGAGATCTCCCTGTCCCCCTGCCGGACATCGTCGTCCCTGCTGTCGCTGAGAAGACCCGGCTCGTGGCCAGGCTTCTTCGTGCATATCTCCCTGGGGAGGATAAAGGTTAGTTGAATACTACTTAAAACATGCAGACGATATTATATAGAATCACTACCACACACACAGTCTTTCATAAGGCTCCCTTGACCATCGCTACTGGAGCTGCAGTCGTATCAGGCCCCTCATCATCGAAGCCTTCAGTGTCCTTGGGCGACCCCTCGACTTGCGGGCCTATATTTTCGGGTCTGGCCTCGAAGGCCACGACCTGGCCATCCTAGCGTCTGCCAAATCCATCATCTACCGGTAATTCGTACAGGTTGGGCTAACCGGAGGACCCGCTCATCGCCTGGGAAAGAAGGCTCACCCGCCGGGGCACATCCCCCGCATGATCATCTATATTTTTAGTTTTATTCCCATTTTTAATGTAAATTATTGACAAGAAGTCAATAAAATTTGTTTCAATTGTCAATTGTCTTTCATAAGACTTTATAAGATTTTAAAAACAAAAAGGTAGATCCTGACCGCTCACTCCAGAGCCCTATTTGTTTACATTTACCCTCACAGATAAGGGATTCATACCAGTAAACACACTTGAATACATACTTGTATTTTATATACTTAAAATGATCAAATCCATTACAAATTATCCTTATTACAGTAAATATAGTAAAAAAGGAAGATTTATGTGCATACCAAAGAGTTTTAATCAATATTTCTTGAATGTACATTAAATTGTAGAACATTTGAAAATTATCTCGCATGTGTTTCCTTTGAACAAAAATCGATTTTTTTTTTATTTTAATGAGAAATAACGATTATTTCTAACCTTAGGAATGAAGTATGAAAGGATGAATTGTGAAGAGTAATGATAAACGGAAAAAATAAAAGTGTCCAGGGATGGGAATTCATCATTACTCTTCACAATTCATCTTTTCATACTTCATCCCTAAGGTTAGAAATAATCGTTATTTCTACTTGAAAATAAATTTCGATTTTCGTTCAAAATAAATACATGCGGGATAATTTTCAAATGTCGTTCTACAATCATGAAAGCCGCATTATATTGTATTAAACATTAAATTCTTATATTCAAAATGAGCCCACAAATTTTATTATTTTTCTAATCAAAATTAAATTTCATCCATTTAAATTTACATAAAATAGATTAACATCTTATTTCCCATTATTAAATACACTCAACATTAAGCTATATTAAATTATAATTAATTAAATTATGATATATAATTACACACACATTACAAATTTAAAGAGGAGGCCTTACTAATTATATTAATATTTGAAAATATTTAATATATGTTAATTAGATATTGAAATTTTTATCAAATATTCGGTACCCAGAGTAAATAAATTGAAATTGTCTAAGACTATAGATATAGGTTAGTTAACTAATGGTTTAGTAAAGTTAGTGTTCTGATAGTTTAAATACCTTCCTAACTAATATTTATATAAAAAATAGACACTTCGGCCAGTTGGAGTTTTTTTATTTTCTCAACGTTTCGACAAAAATATTTTGTCTTCGTCAGGAGAAGTAAATAAAGCATTTGGCAAGGCGTTAAAATTTGTTCTGAGGTTTGCAAGGGCGTTCTCACGTGATTTTTCGAATTTGGTACAACATCTAAAGCGCGAGTCAAAAACAAATATTAAATTCGTCAAAGACTATGATCTTGGAAATAAAAATATAAAATATTTGTTTTTGACTCGTGCTTTAGATGTTTTTTACTAAATTCGAAAAATCACGTGAGAACGCCCTTGCAACCTCAGAACAATTTTTAACGGCTTGCCAAATGCTTCATTTTTATTTACTTCTCCTGACGAAGTCAAAAGATTTTTGTCGAAACGTTGAGAAAATAAAAAATTCCAACTGGCCGAAGTGTCTATTTTTTATATAAATATTGTGGCGAAGAAATAATTTATTATATAATTTAATTATTCAATGAAAATATTAGACAGATTATATAAATACTAGACGAATGGCCCGGGCAACGCCCGGGTTTTACCCGAGTGCGAATATATTTTAAAAACGTTTTAATCTTCATCTAGATCTTCATCTTGTCTACACCTTGTATACATCTTGCTTCCTAGGGTTGCCTAGAGTGGCCGCTATAGACAGGGTGGTCTGTATAGACAGGTGGATGTATCACACAGCTGATAACAGGGTTGCCTAGAGTGGCCGCTATAGACAGGGTGGTCTGTATAGACAGGTGGATGTATCACACAGCTGATAACAGGGTTGTCTAGAGTGGTCGCTATAGACAGGGTGGTCTGTATAGACAGGTGTATGTATCACACTGCTGATAACAGGGTTGCCTAAAGTGACCGCTATAGACAGGGTGGTCTGTATAGACAGGTGAATGTAACACACTGATGATAACAGGGTTGCCTAAAGTGACCGCTATAGACAGGGTGGTCTGTATAGACAGGTGAATGTAACACACTGATGATAACAGGGTTGCCGAAAGTGACCGCTATAGACAGGGTGGTCTGTATAGACAGGTGTATGTATCACACTGCTGATAATAGGGTTATCTAGAATGGCCGCTATATACAGGGTGGTCTGTATAGACAGGTGGATGTATCACACAGCTGATAACAGGGTTGTCTAGAGGGGGGCAGGAAGATCACGTGTTCGCCGGCAGCCAATGGGCGCGCATTCTATCCGTGAGCTTCAGACAGACAAAATAAGGCAATTATATAGTAGATATATTACTCTGTTTATTCAAAATAATGATCGAAATATTTCTTTGCTTGCTTGCTCAAGATCCTCTAGCTGTAGATAGTTTTATTGAGTTGTTAATATTTGTCGACTTGTCGTCCTGACGTCATCAATAAATACTTTCACATCTCCAGATATACAAAGACTTGATTTTCTACGCTACAATATTAATACCGGCCAGGCAGCCTCTATCTTTACGATAACTATTACAATTAGTATAATTAATTTATACTACAATATAATGTGGTTATGATTATTGAACGACATTTAACAAGTTTTACCGCAAATGTTTCTTTTTTACATAACGAAAATATCGTAATTTTTATCATTTTAGGGATAAATAACGACTTTTTATCTAAATAACAAGTTTTTCAATTATTTTGTTTTGTGGAATCTATATATGGCGTGGATTATAATTAAATAATACGATAAATTAAATGCACAAATGATTATATTTATTAACTTACAAAACAAAGGGAGAGATATTTAACACATATCTTATTTTATATATGTTTAAATTTAAAGAAATATAATAAACAAAACAAACAGTTTTATAAAAAAGGCTTCAAGACAAATCTAATAACAACAAACAACTTCTGGTCAAAAATTAATAATTATATAAATGTTTAAAATTTATATAATCTATATATATATATATAATTAATTATCGTCTATCATTTTGTATAAAGATTATTAAGGGATTGTACATAGAGTATTATCCCGTTGAAGAACAGTATATTTGCTTGAAAGCTTGCAAATTCAAAAAACAAAAAGAAACTCTTTAACTGATTTTTATTTTTCCTTTTTCAAATGAATAACGACTATTCCTATCCTTAGGGATGAAGTATGAAAAGATGAATTGTTAAGAGTAATAATTAAGTATGATTAGCACAACAACAACAACAAAAACCTTTATTAAGACACTATTGTCTTACAAGGGGATTCCCCTAAAAGGTTATATATGTACATGAGTGAGGAGGAAAAGCAATTTAGAGGGGAGGGGGAGCCATCAGCCGTTGTCTGTGGAGTTGAGCACTTCTTCCATCATTTTATCTATCGCCTTGAAAAATGTTGGTTTTTTGTGGGTGTTTAAATGGGAAGATAGGGATCACGTCAATTATATAATCATTAAAATATTTATTAACATATAAAATTAAAAGTAAGGATATATAAGAGCCACGTAAAGTATCTGTTCTTGCCTGTTCTTTTTTTTTCTTTTTGCTCTTTTGTTGTTTTTCTTCTTTCATAAAATATTATTTATAATTGTAAATTTTAATCATACTTAAAATTTGAAAACAATAAGGAATATTTTTAAATATTAAATAAAAATGTTACGCAAAATTATAGGCAACATATTTGCAACAAAATATTTAAAATATTTATAAACAAATGTTTTATCCAGCAGGAAACTAGTGCAGATTTTATATACATGTTGTTCATTATAGTGAGTTAGCCCCGAAATTTTGTGAATTTCCAGTCTCTTTTACTGTAGGAATGGGCAATGGAATAGATAATGGACCAATGTCTTGGATGCCAACATTGCAGAAGTAGAAATTTAAAGGGTCGCTGTTCCAAAATCCCGTGATATCCTCGCGGAAAAATAGCCATAGAATCCTTTGACGGGCTATAAATCGTTTAAGTATAATTAGTATAGTATATATGTAGTAGTGTGCGTATTGTGTAAGTAATAATCTTTAATATTAATAATATTTAATATAATAATATTGTTGTAATCGAAGATAAGAGGCGTGCAGTGCAATCGTACTGTGATTTTATTATTAATAGCTTTAAGAATTTAAGAACTTTTTTTCTAAAGAAAATATTGCTTCAATGACCACCGATTCTTTAAAAATTCTATCCTTAATATTGAATACAATTAATCAAACGGGGTTATCATTTATACTTTGAATAATAAACAAAATATATATTATAAAAAAGGCATCTCCTTATCGTGCAACTGAGGGTTGTTGATGGCTTGCGTCATCTATAGGAAAAAATATCAACTATTCTCGTTGATTTTTAATTATTCCAGAATTGGCCAAATACCCATTCTTGATTAATCAAGAAAAGAAAAAAAGTCATTTGATTGAAATCTGTTGAATATTAATCAAACAAATGTTATAGGTTTCTGGAGATGAGTTTCCCTATCTTTATTACAACAACAAAAAGCCTTTATTTAGGGTCACTGACCCTATACAGGATTCACCAGAGGTATGCATAAGAACAAAGCAGTGAGACAAAGGAAACAACGATATAAACAGAAGAAAATAAGAAAAAACAAGAAAGAGAAAGAGGGAAGCAAGAAAAACAACACAAAAAGAGTAGCAGTAAGAAAGTGAGGAGTGAGTGTCACTTGGCCTTCTTCTGAGATATGGACTTGTGGAAACCATAAAACGCCGGAGCAATATACTTATTTTGGGTCATATTGTCAATTCCTTATCTTTATTAAAATGTGATGATGAGCTTTCAGACATCTCTGTTCTTCTACACGGGTGTACATGGAAACATATAAACACCGTTCTATATAGACCTTTAGACAATTGACAATTAAAATAATTTTATTGACATCTTGTCAATACATGCAAAGTACTCATTCTGCACTACAGTATACTCTCCTATAACGCGATTAATGTGTTCCGTGTTGTATGAAATCGCATTATAGGAATTCGCGTTGTACAAAATAAAACTTGTATAACGCGAATGTTGTTTGGGGTAAATTGTTTTATTTTATAACGCGTTATACGAAAATTCGCGTTGTATAAATAAATTTGTCGCAATTTTTTTTTATCGCGTTGTAAAAACTCGCGTTATAGGAGAGTCTACTGTATTTATAAAAAGATAATATGCATTATATACACTATGTACAATGAATATGGCGTCTCTGCCACCGCAGCAGAGTTTGGTAGAGAATCACCAGCAGGTCTCCAGCGACACCACGTATTTCGCGATCTACGAAGATTACGTAGATTGTGTACTTCGCCGCTGAGGAGTTGGTGATGGCGTGGTCCTCGAGACCAACTGGAAAGACTCCTATAGAGGGGCAGAGATGCCTGAAAGCTCTAGAATACATTTAATAAAGATAAACTCATCTCCAAGAACCTGTAGCATTTGTTTAAAACACAAATTATTAAATAAAAAATAAATACTGATAAGAAATACCCCCCTCCTCCCCAACATTTTTTTTCTACTGTTTTATTATTAAATCAACTCGAATCATTGGGAAATTTAGGCGAAAAAATAGGTAACCTTCATATTCAAGAATTATGATTTTTTTGTCAAAAAATAGTACAAATGTAATGTTGTACTGGGATAAGGTGCATAAATTAAGAAAAAGGCATCTCCTTATCCCAATACAACATTACATTTGTACTATTTTTTCACATTGTGTAGCGTTCTCACGCAATTCCGGCCTTACCTACCCGTTTCATGATTTTTCAGGATGCCTTAATGACCAATTTTTTGGTCGTTGAGGTACAGCTTGCACCACGCTGATGAGGGCCAACAGCCCGAAACGCGTCCGTGGTTAGCTTTTTCTTGATTAATCAAGAATGGGTATTTGGCCAATTCTGGAATAATTAAAAATCAATGAGAATAGTTGATATTTATTCCGATAGATGGCGCAATTCATCAGCAACTTTCAGTTGTATGATTCATTTGTTATCAAAGTATGTAAGTTGGATTTTACATATGGTAAATATACTGATTCTCTTCTTCTCACATAGAAAGATAAAAATATATATACTAATTCATGTGATTTTATTCTATTATCCTACCTGCGAAATTTAAAATAATATTATAAAATAAATAAAGCTTCCAGGGCTAAGTTTCTTCTGCAAACATTTTATTTTCAAGATTTCGGACTTGTCAGTCCTTCAACAGGATTATCACATTAACAACTTAATAATAAATACTATTTTTATATACAAATTATTATTTACATATTTTAAATATTTATGATATTGAGAGAAATATATTACATTCTTTATGTGTGTGAAAAAACAACTTTTTGATATTGTGGTGTTCCTTCGATTAAATATTTAAATATGTTTTACCAAATTAAGAAACAAATTATAATTATATTTCTTTCTAATGTTATATATATACTTTTTGAATATATTCATAACAACAACAACAATTACAGTTCTGCCAAATCCAAACAATTAAAAATAAATTAATTAAACAGAGTATTTTATAATATTATTATAAGGTATATTACAGATATAATTTAAAATATTTGTGATAACCTAAATCAATAATAATATTTAAAGTACAGTTATTATCATCATGTTTTGCATGTATTTAATAATTAAGCCTATATATATGTCATAATTTGTATATAATTAAATGCAACCCCGACCCACTATGTATGTACCATGTATGATTTTCGAAGACTTAATAAAGAACAAGGTAACTGGAGGGAAGCAAGTAGCATTAAGATATAGGAAGTAGACCTAAAGCTGGCACGACTATTCTGGGCACCCCTGTGTCAATATTGCAGGGGCAGAAACCGGACGTCTCTAGTGACCAGAAGTTATAAATGTTAAAGCTAACACCCAATATTTCCGGCAAAGACAGGACGTATCCAATATCCACAGAAGTTATATTAGTATAGAGACACCCCATACTTCCGACCCAAGATAGGACGTATTTGATAACACGGAAGTAAATAAAGTCAAAATAGCACTCGACACTTCCTATCAAGCAGACCACAGCTTTCATCAAGGAAAGCCGCGGGCCAATCAAAAGATAGCATCTAAATAGGTCAACCAATAGGGAAAAAGCATGTGATCATCTCTCAACCAATCAGAGAGAAACGGAGTATTGGTGTTAAATCGAAAGGCAAGGATGGTCAGTTAGGTTTTCGCTCTCATAGGAACAACACCTGCAGTAGCGACTTGGCTCCCACCGAGTTCGGATCAGCCTTCGACTTGCTCCCACCAAGGTAACATCTGTTCTAGAGATCTCTCTCTCAGCTCAGCTCATAGCTATGTCAATCACCGCCATGTGATCAGATAAGGAACAATCAAACCCGCTCCTTCTCAAACCTTCTTCCCTCCAATCCAGTTGCCTTTTATTTTCAAAACAATCACGTGTCCTGATTATTCCTAACTGTGTGCTTCACTTACCACTCAACGACTGCGCTTCAATCAAATATCACCATTCGCATCCAACAACAAGAAATTCCACAACGATATTGCCACAGAACGGTTAAGTCGACAGGATTCTACAATAGTGTAATAACAATTGCATCATCATATTACATAGAGTCGACAGGATAGTGAGATGGAATTAAATCAGGATCCCATAGGCGTAAAGTCAGACGGTCCAACGGAAACAATGGAAAGAAGGCAAGAAGCAAGGGAGAACGAAGGGGCAGGAGAAAGACAGGAAGTGATCGGCCGAGAGACAACTGCGCCCCTAGCGGACGCCGTCAATCAGCTGTCAACGCTTCTGACCCGGGCAAAAATTTCTGATGGAGCGGAGTCGGCGATCCCGCCTTTCGACGGCACATACAACGCGACACAGTTTTTCCAGACGTTCGACCGAAAAATGGAAGACGCATCCATGGGAGAACAAGAAAAATTACTGCGCCTACCAAACTACCTGGTGCGACAACCCCTGGAGCTCTTCAGGAAACTTCGGCTGGCCGACCGGAGTTATTTCCAGGTGAGACAAATCCTCCTAGATCTCTACCCTGAGTCAAGCGAAGCGTCCTTTGCGAAATATTTCGCCATGAAACTCACTGGACAAGCCAACTTAGAGACCTACTACCGGGAAAAAACCGCCATGGGATTGCAACTAGGACTTCCACAAGAGGTGATCCTCGAGACGCTGACAGAAGGACTGCCATTCAACGACCAGCGCCTAATCCGCGTAGTGCCTCCCGAGAACCTAGGAGAGTGGTTCCGACTGGTACAGCGGATCCACGGACCCAGTGTACCGGCAACGCGATCCAGAGAAGATCAACCACCCACAATGTCAGGTCCGTACCACAGCACACCCCGACGCCCAGGTACATGGAATGCACCTCTTCCGCCGTCCGATTGCAAGTTCTGCGGCGCGAGACACTGGCACAGCGAATGCCGACGTCGACCAATCCCGACGACCCACGAAAAAGTCCGGACAGTGCAAACGGTCCCAAAATCACCAGTTCCGACTTCATCACAACCAAGTCAAGCCAGAGACACCTCAGCCGAGCAGCCCTTTCGAGACTGAGGTAGGATCCCTAAACCAACTGACTGTCAAACTTTTTCTAACCCCTAATGTATCATGCCCCTTTTTAATTGATACAGGCGCCAGCCTGAGTGTAGTGCCATATAATATTTATCATAGGCTAAAAACCCACCTGCCTAATTTAACCCTTGAGGGACAGTCACTACACCTCCAAACCCTAAACGGATTTGCAAAAACCATGGGTAAACTAGCTATCCCACTGACAATAGGACAAATATCACGAAAGGAGTATTTCCATGTAGTAAATGCACCATTGCCATTCGGAATTCTTAGTATCAATAGCCTCCATAAATTCAGATTAACCATAGATTTTAATAAATGCACTATACTCCAGCTGGGCGCCCCATTGTCTACCCTTTCCTACCATTTTAATCATGTGTCCAATGTATGCACGTACTGGCAATGTCAGGCGATGTCACAAAAAATTTTCCCCACATCCCAACTATCCGCCTATGACAACCATTGCGTGCATTCATTGAGAAAACCCCACTTATCTACATGCCCCTTTTTCACTAAAGCCAATTGCCCTTTTTACATGCCCTCAAATAATCAAACCACAACAATTTCAACTTATAAACCTATCCAAAACGCACCCACACAGCGGGATAACTCGCATACCAAAAACATAGGTGATCACACACCGTTGCACAACTCTCACATGACCAACCCACACAACGAACTCGACACTCACACTAATACACAACAAAACCCTTTACCACATGCATACTACAACACAACACCTAACACTCACTATACACCACAGTTCACAACACTTCTACAAAGGTACACTCACATTTTTTCACAGGACAAATTCAACGTACCATGCTTACGGATTCCACCAGTAAAAATACCCACGAATTCCAAAAAAATAATCACCATACGTCCATATCGTGTTCCGATATGTGACCAACAAGAAATCCGTAACCAAATACAACAAATGCTGGAGAACGGCATCATAGAGCAATCTTTTTCACCTTTCTCGAGCCCTGTCACCCTCGTCACTAAGCGCGACAAAACCAAACGGTTTTGTATCGATTATAGGAAGGTGAATGAGCTAATCAGCTCTGATGTCCATCCCCTCCCGAGAATCGAGGATATCCTAGACCGCCTCGCACAAGCCAAATATTTCTCCACGGCCGACATATCCTCTGCGTATTGGCAAGTCCCAATACACCCCGATTCTCGACCACTGTTAGCATTTGCCACCTTTGAAGGATTATACCAACCCACTCGATTACCTTTCGGGTTAAAAACCAGCCCTCAGATTTACGAACGAGCCATAAGTCAGGTCCTACAGAGACACGGACTTGACTGTGTGGCACATTACTTTGATGATTTCATCATTTACTCTAACACATTGGAGGAACATCAAAACCACCTGCGACAATTTTTCACCTTTTGCGAAGCGGAGAAGTTACAACTTAACTTCGCAAAATGCGAATTTTTTAAACAATCCATAAATTTTCTAGGTTACACCATCACAGCTGGTACAATTACACCACTTACACGCAATACCGACATCATCCACGCCATAAAACAACCACACAACCGAAAAACACTACAATCCTTCTTAGGCGCTGTGAACGTCTATAACAAATTCATTCCGGAATACGCTCGCTTGCGAGCACCCCTCAACAATCTCCTCAAAAAGGACGTCGTGTGGAACTGGAATGAAGCTTGTCAAGAGGCGTTCATTGACCTGAAAGGAAACCTCACACAACACCCCATTTTACACCTTTACAAAGAAGGTCTGCCATGCCAAGTGTATTGCGATGCATCCACCCTCGGTATAGCAGGCATTCTCAAACAAGCTCACCCTGACGGAAACATATATCCAGTTCAATATTTCAGCCGAACATTGCGCCCACACGAGAAAAACTACTCCATCTCTGAACTTGAATGCTTAGCAATCGTTGAGAGTGTGGAGAAGTTTCGCATCTATCTTATGGGCAGAAAATTTACTATATTCTCTGACCATCACGCATTGCAGTGGCTGAAAACCATCAAAAACCCGTCCGGCAGACTGTTTCGATGGAGTTTACGACTATCGAGTTACGAATACGAGGTCCGCTACATAAAGGGAAAACTACAATATGAAGCAGATCTCTTATCCCGTAACCCGTTTTGTGGATTCTTAGACGCCACCCTTATCAAGAACCATCAACCTCCTCCATCGAAAGAGTCTAGTTTGACCATTGATCGTAATGGATTACATACAGTTTCCCGAAAAGGTGTAACCAAGATTATACTTCCAAAACCACTCATACAACAACTCTTACAAACAGTACACACACAATACAATCACCCCGGTATTTCCCAAATGTCACGAATTATCTCCACACAATATTACTGGCAAGGTATGTCAAAAGATATTAAACAAAAAGTTAAGACCTGTCCCACCTGCCAATTAACAAAACGTCCAGTAGGACCCACTTACGGAGAATTAAGTCAACCTCCGGAATCTAAAGAACCCTTCGACCTTTTATCTCTGGACACCATAGCAGGATTTGCCAAATATGGCAACACCAAGATATACCTCCATGTGGTAGTCGATCATTTTTCACGCTACGCGTGGGCTTTTCCATCTAAATCCACCAGTACCACCACCTACCAACAGGTACTTAAACGAGTATTCCAGGATGGTTCTCCAAAACGCCTTCTTACGGATAGAGCCCCTGCCTTCACTTCACCCAAATTTCGTAGTTTTCTCCTTAATAGAAATATTCACCCGTTAATCACAACCAGCAACAACCCACAAGCCAACGGCCTATGTGAACGCCTGAACGCCACCCTCACGGGAAAACTGAGGTTATTACACCTAGAAAATCCTAAGGTCGCATGGACCAAGTTGGTCAAGAAGGTTACACTTATATATAACAAGACACCCCACTCTACCACAGGTTTTCCACCCATATACTTAATGTTTGGTATCCTACCTCCAGAAATCTCTAATCATAACACACCGTACCCAGATATCGACAAAGCTAGAAAAATTGCACACACACGCACACAAAACAAACATTTACAAGACAAAAACACTTATGACAAACGACACAAGCAACCACATTTCGAAGTAGGTGATCTAGTGTTAGTAAAATTATATCACCACCCAAATACAGGGAAACTTGCGCCATATTTCACAGGACCTCACACCATATTAGAAATTATTTCACCAAATGTGGTCCGCATAGATCGACCAAATCAACCACTTCAAAGAGACACTGACACAATCCACGTCAACAAACTTAAACTGTATACAGAAAAAATCCATTATATATCACCACCCGCCGTTAACACCTATCATATAAAGCACAACCCCAATTACACGTTCCCTTTCAAACATTTAACACCCGAATTATTCCCAACAGAGTCATTAAGGTTCAAACCCACCAGCAGCGAACCTTTCAGGCATTTAGACCCTGCCATTTTTGCAACAAGACGATTTACATCACTCTTCCCCGACGTTAAAAACTGCAAACCTGACAACCAGCTCAATCATATCACACCACTACCTAAAGATATCAAACAGGAGAACTGCGAACCTACCAATTATTCAAATTCTACAATTCATAAGGTTCAAGCCAATATTTCAGAGTCCCCAGTTACAAAATTGTGGACGAACATGGGACAATATCCTATCTTTCATCTGATTTTTATCCTTTGTTTATTAGTTCTACCGTACAACTGTATTCCAATTTTATTCATTAAGTACTTGTTTATCTATGCTATGCCCGATCAGAAAATCTTCGAACTACAAGAGGTAGTTTTTAATTTTGGACAAACAGTTTTTCATTGTGGACAAGCATTTATAAAACTTCTCATAATTTTAGGAACCATCTTCGCAGAAAATCTAAATAAACTCCGAAGAGATAGCAGTAACTGAAAAAAATGACCAAACAATGTCGGAGAAGCCGTACTCCAAAAACAAGCCCCGAGCCGCACCAAAAATAAATAGACGGCAGGAAACGAGAATTTGAGACACCACGACGGAGGTGTAGTCCGCAGCGATAAATTCGGCCTCTGTAAACAAAGCGGAACGCCTTCGTCCGATCTCCAATTTCATTCCCTCTCGTTTGCCCGACACACCCCACTTCCGTATCTCTAATTACAATGAGAAGATCCCCTATTGAGGTCGACTGGGAACCTCGCTATACCACCGATTTTGATTCCAGTTCGAGTCTACATATCGATTTTTACCAACCAACTCCACATCCACGAGACAACACATAGAACTAACTCACACATTTCTTACACAACAGACTTCTAACATTTTTTCACAACACACACACAAAGACAAAAAATTACACATAAAGGTTATATAGATTTCCATGTCTCCTGTACACACAGCATAAACGCACTTGAGGACTAGAATCACGTTTTTCACCTAAGTGTCGCTACAGATGAGACAAAAAATTTATAGGGCATAATTGAGCAAGTAAAACATTTATAGGGCAAAATGGAGCAACCAATACATGTAGATCAGGGCATGTAGATACCAAAGGGTTCAAACCAATACACCTTATTTTTCATATCAATCATTTCCATTATTTTCTCTCAATTAAAATTTAAATATTTAATCAATTATTCAATTTATTCAACTTATTATCAATTTTAATCATTAACTATCATTTTATTTACCAATTAGTTTATATTATCATTTTCACTTATCAATTATCATTCTATTTACCACTTAGCTTATATTGCCACAACTCAATTATCAACGAAAACCCACTGGTTTTCGATTAAACTAAAAACATTAAATCACCCTTTGTTGTTGAAACCTTTTTATTTTTCATTTTTCTTTTTTCAAACACTCAACTTTGATTTCGCTCAAAAAAACTTTTATTTTATTTTTATTTTTGATTTCTCAAAAGACCTAATAGAATTCCTTCGATTTCATTCCCAATCTCGAATAGAATATGGTTAGGCATTTTTCCTTTTTTTTTCACCATTCAACCAAGCACTCAACTTTGATTTCGCTCAAAAAACTTTTATTTTATTTTTATTTTTGATTTCTCAAAAGACCTAATAGAATTCCTTCGATTTCATTCCCAATCTCGAATAGAATATGGTTAGGCATTTTTCCTTTTTTTTTTTCACCATTCAACCAAGCACTCAACTTTGATTTCGCTCAAAAAACTTTTATTTTATTTTTATTTTTGATTTCTCAAAAGACCTAATAGAATTCCTTCGATTTCATTCCCAATTTCGAGCTAGAATATGGTTAGGCATTTTTCTTTTTTTTTTCTCACCATTCAACCAAACACATTCAATTTTGTTTTCATTCAACTTCTTATTTCATTTTGTTTTGATTTCAAAGCACCTTATGAAATTTCCTCGATTCCTTTTTCTCAGAATTCGAGCAAAAAAGTAACTAAGCAGTTGTCTTTGTCACCATGCAACAAAATATTTTTCTTTTTCAACCAAACACATTCAATTTTGATTTCATTCAACTATTTTTATATTATTTTTATTTGATTTCAAAAGCCTTAATAGAACTCCCTCGATATCATTTCTTATCTCGAGTAGAATTCGTTTAGGCGCATTTTTTTTGTTTTACCCACTATGTACCATAACCTTCATTGATTTCTTACAATTAAAAAATTTTTTGATTTCTATTAATTATACTCAACCTATATCATCAACCCCATTCTATCTTACTTATGTCACCAGCAATGCTTGTATATAGCCCCTCAATACCTACAACTAATTTTCCCACAAAATTATTTTTCATTTTACAGAATTCTCTCAGGCTAACCCCTTCTTGAATTCTTCACATGTAGGGGGCGCATCTGTCATAATTTGTATATAATTAAATGCAACCCCGACCCACTATGTATGTACCATGTATGATTTTCGAAGACTTAATAAAGAACAAGGTAACTGGAGGGAAGCAAGTAGCATTAAGATATAGGAAGTAGACCTAAAGCTGGCACGACTATTCTGGGCACCCCTGTGTCAATATTGCAGGGGCAGAAACCGGACGTCTCTAGTGACCAGAAGTTATAAATGTTAAAGCTAACACCCAATATTTCCGGCAAAGACAGGACGTATCCAATATCCACAGAAGTTATATTAGTATAGAGACACCCCATACTTCCGACCCAAGATAGGACGTATTTGATAACACGGAAGTAAATAAAGTCAAAATAGCACTCGACACTTCCTATCAAGCAGACCACAGCTTTCATCAAGGAAAGCCGCGGGCCAATCAAAAGATAGCATCTAAATAGGTCAACCAATAGGGAAAAAGCATGTGATCATCTCTCAACCAATCAGAGAGAAACGGAGTCTTGGTGTTAAATCGAAAGGCAAGGATGGTCAGTTAGGTTTTCGCTCTCATAGGAACAACACCTGCAGTAGCGACTTGGCTCCCACCGAGTTCGGATCAGCCTTCGACTTGCTCCCACCAAGGTAACATCTGTTCTAGAGATCTCTCTCTCAGCTCAGCTCATAGCTATGTCAATCACCGCCATGTGATCAGATAAGGAACAATCAAACCCGCTCCTTCTCAAACCTTCTTCCCTCCAATCCAGTTGCCTTTTATTTTCAAAACAATCACGTGTCCTGATTATTCCTAACTGTGTGCTTCACTTACCACTCAACGACTGCGCTTCAATCAAATATCACCATTCGCATCCAACAACAAGAAATTCCACAACGATATTGCCACAGAACGGTTAAGTCGACAGGATTCTACAATAGTGTAATAACAATTGCATCATCATATTACATATATATAGTTGTTTTGCATAGTTAGTAAAAACTTTGTATGTATGTAAATGTAGGTTGAATACAAATTGTGAAGAAATGTCGGTAATCGTTTCACAAAACACTGATGCGAAATTCGGTAGAAGAATTCGCAGCGATGATTCTTTTGTGGGCTATTGCAAGGATTTAAATCAGATCACTAAATAGCAGAAAGGAGAGGGTAAAAGACTCCTTCAAACTAACTTTATTAAAACATGTAAAGAGGACAGAGGAAAACACCAAACTTGGTCAGCAGCAGACCGGGCCATGCTCCCCCTCCCTCTTTTATTGCCGGCTGGCGCAGCTGGGGCTTGTTTGTTTACAGTCACCCGAGCCGTCGCTGTCCGACGTCCCGAAGTGGATCTCCATTATTCCACACAAATTATTCTTCTTCTCTAATGAATTTCGTTTGGTTATTGTAATACGAATCAATATTGAAAATCATTATAACTAAATACTTTTAAAATACTCATTACTTAATAAAAACTCATAATAATATAGCATAAATAAGTACATATATGAAATGTTTGAAATTTACCTTTTTGAGACTGATTGAATTGATTGGTAATTGTGGTGGGCGCAGTCGTGTTTGCTGAGTTGGTAAGGTATTCACACAGGGGAAAAATAACGAGGACACAGAATTGAATTGAAATAGGCCAGCGATCAAGGGAGAAAGGGGTTGAAGCTATTTGTCGGATTTGACTAATATCTATGGCTGTTCACATTATTGAGGATTGGACTTATCTGATCGTTGAGAAGATGGTGGCTGGCTCCAACCGGTTCCTTGGTACTAGGTCCCGACTTGTTGCGATGGTAGCGAGCTCCTAACTCGTCTCGATGGCGCTGAGCTCCTAACTAACTAAACTGAGTTCGCGATTTAACACGAAAACTTCTCAGGGTTTTGATTGGCTGATGGTCGACTCGTGTAAGTTTTCCATTGGTTCCTAGCTAATCCTCCTGGACTCTGATTGGATCTTTGCTAATCCTTTGTCCTTGTCTTGTTCTGACATGCTCCCGGAAACGAAGGTTCTTGAACTCAATTTTATGAGTTCCTGGATAATAAAACCTGCTAATGACCGTTCCTCTTTGATGGCCTTTCTCCCCAGATTTCTAAGCCTTGTCTTTATTAAAAATATTTAGCTCATACATTGCATACATATTGGGGCGGGATTACATCCAGGTTTGTACAAATTATGACATATATACATGAGAGGGGTTGCTTCATATCTTTTCAGTTAAGCTTAATTACTGAATCATTAAGATATGAAAATAAAATCCGTTGGATCTAATGTAAAAATGTTTTAGAAATGTCATAAAAAATGTTCATTACTTAATAAAAAACTCAATAATAATATATATATAGCATAAATAAGTACATATATACATGAGAGGGGTTGCTTCATATCTTTTCAGTTAAGCTTAATTACCGAATCATTAAGATATAAAAATAAAATCCGTTGTATCTAATGTAAAAATTATTTAGAAATGTCATAAAAAAATGTTCATTATTTAGTAAAAGTTCATAAAAATATAATATAAATAAGTACATATAACCGGGTTCCTTCATATCTTACAAACTGTCATTAATAATGAACATAGTTAAACTTAATTGACAAATCGTTAAGTTCTAATAATAAAATCCGTTGTATCTAATATGTTTTAATTATAAAATGTCAAACTTAATTAGATTTTCGTTTATTCTTCATTCAAATTTGAAGCAATTTCTTGTTTTACGAGATTTAAATTGTACCGAGTTTTAAATGTTCTGGATCATTTAGTTTCTAATGGGACGTGGTGGAATACAATCTTCTGATTGTTTTTACTACGACGCCATTTTTGATGTTTTTAAAGAATCTTTTGATATTTAAAAGCGCGATATTTATAAAATAGCTTATATTATATTTAAAATAGCTATAAAATTTAGCTTTATTCGATGTTGATTTTTATGTCTTATATATTTTTATAACAAAAGAAATTTATTAAGTATAGAGAAATGCAAACGATTTAAATGTTTTTAGTGACATCATGTCAACGTTTGTTAACGATTTTTTTTTAAAGAATGAAAATGATAAATTATATTAAATACATTTTGAAAATAGAGCAATCCGTTAATAAATCTTTAAATAAAAAGGCATATATTGAATCAAAATATCATTTATTTTACCAATATTTCAGTTGGCTGAACGCCAACCTTTATCAAGATTAGTATGAAATAAAGTAAGAAGAGGAGCTTCTTTATACACATTTATTCTCGCTAGCTTTCGAACCTACATGGTTATTCATCTGGCATGGATAGCTTTTACACTAACAAAAGTACTGCAACACAGGGACCTTATATACAAGGTCCCTGTGTTGCAGTACTTTTGTTAGTGTAAAAGCTATCCATGCCAGATGAAGAACCATGTAGGTTCGAAAGCTAGCGAGAATAAATGTGTATAAAGAAGCTCCTCTTCTTACTTTATTTCATACTAATTTGATCAGGATAAGAGTTATTCTATAAAAAACTTTATCAAGATTTTATAACATTTTAACAACACACTCAGCGCCACATTGTTGTTGACACACATTAAAATGTTATAACACCTTGATAAAGGTTGGTGTTCAGCCAACTGAAATATTGGTAAAACAAATGATATTTTGATCCAATATATGCCTTTTTATTTAAAGATTAGATACATGTATGCCTATTCTATAAAAATAAAGATAACCTCTTCGTTCAAAATAGACGTCAAAACTAGACGAAATATATTTTGACCTTCGCCTCAAACAGCGGCCTTAGGTCGGTGATAAAGCAAAAACACCAGCTTTGGCAAACTGAGTAGCGTCTACCTGGAAACCATGGTTTCGGGCGTCTAGTTTTGACGTTTAATTTGACGGGAGAGGTTCCCTATGCTTTTTTAGATCAGTGTCCTCCCGGCAAAATTTCCATCTATATATTTTGGTAATAGATTTGACCTATCTACTTTGCCAACTAAACACCTTTTTATTATGAAAATTCCATTTGATCCCATGTGGGTCTCATGGAATAAAGCCCACTCTGAACTGAGGAGAGGACCATTAGCCTAACACCAATGACAACAGTAAACATTTGAGTAGCATTTCCTATATCACTTTAATAAAAGATCAAATAAACGTGTAGAATATTAGTAATTTAAGATCAAATTGTAAAATATATTAAAAATATAAAAGATTTGTGGGATGGTTGCGAGCGTGTTGGTGTGGCTTGTGGAAAGGCCGCTGATAAAATTATAAAATAAATTTATTTATTTAAAGCCAGAAATATATAAAGAGAAAAGAAGTAACGGCCGTTGTAAGCAAGCCTTGTTGCTGAAAGACGCGCGTGGCCAGAGTCCCGGATGCCGCCCGCGCATGCGTAGTCAGGTGTTCGCTCAGCTCGCGGTTGCCGAGGCCGTCATACTACTGCCCGTATGTTTAGTGAAGTTTTGTCCCAGTTCGCGCTCGCTGAATAAAAGTGTGGTCGCCACAGATTCTTTATAATAAGTATCTTTTTAATAAAGATTCAATTGAATTTGTATATTACTTCTTCTTTCTCTTAATCTCTTTCTTTTTCAAGTTCTTGAAACCATTCCATTTAGGAAGCTCCATAAAGATAGAATTAGAATTTCAACAAAACAATCCATTGATACAATACGAAGATATATATCAGACTTATCAGAGAATTTTGTCCCTAAATCCGATAGGTTTTTAATTGCTAATCAAAATGTACAATGTAAGATAATTGAAATGTGTTACCCTAAAGATAAAAAATGTATGTCGTAGCTAAATGAAGAGGCGCAGCCGTTATGCCTAGCGAACAGCGCACCCGCGATGTCTGCCACCTTTATTTTTTGTCCAGCTTTTATAGATGGATGAATTTACATATTTACATTTTAACACAAGCGTTACATATTTACATACTCATTTTGACGAAAATAAATTATATCTCTTGGAATTAACTATACAAATTACGACATGTATATACTCGTGAATACGAAATTATTTTAGACGCGTATGATTCTTTTAAAATAAAACAATTTCTACTGCCCTTACTGCAATGGAAAAATTAATGGGAGGGCCTGGCTCATCAGTGGTGAACCCTTCCAGCGGTTTCGCCAGTTTGATCTATCATACCGCTGTTATATTGCATTTTTGAAACTTCTTTTTATAGTGATACTGATGCTAGACGCTTGGAATGGGTATTTTAGATGAACTATGGACATAAGCTTTGAGAACAGTAGAATTACATATAA
The DNA here is from genome assembly GCA_030710605.1 of Cordylochernes scorpioides. Taxonomy (NCBI): domain Eukaryota; kingdom Metazoa; phylum Arthropoda; class Arachnida; order Pseudoscorpiones; family Chernetidae; genus Cordylochernes; species Cordylochernes scorpioides. The sequence continues at coordinate 27,691,466 of CP092868.1, forward strand.
TTATAAATATATAATATGCTTCGAGCAATCGCTCTTCCGCAAATATACACGTCTAAAATAGTTTCGTATTTTGATAACAGATGGCGCGCTAATGCATCATAAAAATGTATCTGTTAACCAGTTAAAGATATAAGTTAAATGCATTGAAAAGTCGTTTTGAAGAATAATAATCTATATTAAGGTGAAAAATATCAGAATTTCCTAAGGATAAGTTCCTTTTAAAAGAAATTCTATCCTTGAAGCCTGATATTTTTACCTTAAGAAAGAGAAATCTTCAACAAATTATTCCCTTAGAAAACATAGAACACAAAAGTGAAGTTGTACTGATATCAGGCTGATAAATCGATAAATGAAAGTATCAACTTGTCGTATAACTAAGATTTGCTGATGGCTTGCGCCATCAATTGGAAAAAATACGTAGTACGATGCGATTTACATTAAAATTGATCTGTCTATAACACTCCTTCTCTAAAGCGCGCACCTGTGGTGGTTAATTAACAATAATCCACATAAACATTTCTTGTAAAATTAAGTTTTGCTTTATTGTAATCACTAAGGTTATACCTCGTCATTATATTCGGACAACAAAAAGAAGAAATGAATCCAATCAAATAGAAAAAAATATATAGAAATTAGATAATAAAATTTTTGCATATTTGCAACAAACAAATACGAATTTTTAAAAGCAAATAAAATTTACATAAAATAGAAATACAAAACAATAATTTTTACATGTCCCCTACACACCTTATTTTGGTGAATCCCAAGAGGGGACGTTATAGAAAGGTTTAACTGTATTTCGAAACTATTATAGACACGTATGATTCTTTGTTAAATAAAACAATTTCTACTGCCTTTACTGTAATGAAAAAATTAATGGGAGGGCCTGGCTCATCAGTGGTAAACCCTTCCAGCGGTTTATCAACTAATCGTTGATTTTTTTCCGAATTATCCATAAATATTGTCCATATATTCAATAGTGGCTCACCTGGGGCACGCGACCTGCTGCGTGCTTCACGGCAAAATACCTCGAAAAAGATGGAAAATTGATCCATCGAAATATCGGATTAATAAAATAATCTTATTACAATCCAAAATAAGCCTTATTTTTAAAATATTCAAAAAAATAAATGAAAAAAAAATCAATAATTAAGTTGATAGTAATTTAGATAGATACATAATAAAATACTTTTATTCCTTATTTCCATAGAATTCCTGTGCAGCGTTACAGCCCATATAGGAACAAATGATAGATGACATTGTTAACAATGTAGGATAGAATTTGGAGTTAAAAAAAAGACGTTGTTATGTGGATATATCGATTCGTGGAGGGGAAAGGATAATTATCTTATTAACATAATTAAGCAATTAGGATCAGAATAAATGTGGCGCAAATTTAACAAACTTATTATGGTAAATTAATTAGTATTTTTTTTATATAAGCCAAAAGTTTTGTTGCTTTTTTTAATCCAAAAGATATACAAACGAATCTTAATTGAAGTCTAATCCATATATAACTTTTTTTTAATCCACAAATATGTATTTTGATGCATTAGCGCGCCATCTGTTATGAAAATTTGAAACTATTATAGACGCGTATGATTCTTTTTTATATATAAAACAATTTATACTGCCCTTATTGAAATGGAAAAATTAATGGGAGGACCAGTGATGAACCCTCTGGCGAAACCGCTGGGAGGGTTCACCACTGATTAGCCAGGTTCTCCCATTAATTTTTCCATTGTATTAAGGGCAGTAGAAATTGTTTTATTTTAAAAAATTATACGCGTCTATAATAGTTTCATTATACGGTTAAACCAGTCTATTATAATGCATCATAGTATCTTGGGACTCACCAAAATAGGGTGCTATAGAGAGGGGGTGCTATAGACAGGTCACTTTTAATGTAAATTGCATCGTACTACGTATTTAAAATCGGACGCTATAGAGAGGGAGGCTCTATTTAGAGCGGGCACTATAGACAGGTTTAACTGTAGTACGATGCGATTTACATTAAAATTGACCTGTCTATAGCACCCCCTCTCTATAGCACCCTATTTTGGTGAGTCCCAAGAGGGGGGCACTATAGACAGGTTTAACTGTATATTTTAAAAGAAAAGTATAGCATTTTAAAAAAATGTTTAAAATAATAAGTGTTATACTATATAACTGGGAAAATGTATTCAAAAGAGAAGAATAGAGAAATTGAGGAAGAAATTTTTCGATCTGAGAGATCCACCAAAGGAATAAAGACAAGAAGACATTATGCCAAATGCCAATTCAATATTTATTGCAGCATTTACATGGCTGTCAATAGATGATTTCCAATATTTTCCTTTTTTATCATTCTTTCTTACTTTTTTATTCTTTCTTCGATGCTGTTGCTTCGAGTAAAGATGGCTGGATTATATGAATATTATTTCTTTTATCGATAATATAAATTGATTTGATATTCTCTGATGTTTTTTATTATTGAATTTCCTGTAAATATTTATTGACTTTGACTGTATATTTGTTATTATATGTTTTGTATTTGTTTATATATATATGTGTAATATTGTTGCAATGTGCCGACGTATGGATAAGCTGGCAGTCGTGTACGTGAGGCGAGTGTTGATTATCTTCCCACACGCGGACAACAAGAAGCAGAGGCAGGGCTAGATGTCAGCACATAGAGGGATCGGGGACAGTCCATGGGACAGTCCATGACACTAACTTGGATGCTTATCACCGAGGCATGGAGAGCGAGTGTGTGTGAGAGAGAAAGGCTTAGGCGGACTCCCGAGCAACACCTCTAGAACATCTGCTGACCCCCTGTCAAAACTTGTCTTGTTTTCAGGGGTCGTCTATAAAGAGTCCCTGGGGGCCGGCCCCACATGGGCGTTGGCAGTTTCCTCCCCTCTCCCCAGCTGTCCCCAGCTAACCGCTCTTTAGATCTTTATTTGGACGTCAACATTTTTAGTTTTACATACAAATATGGGTTTACAGGTATTATTAATAAGGATATAGCATATATACAAAATATGGGGGTGGTATCAAATAGAAACGGTGTACATTTTAATACAGTTTAAAATATACTATATATATGTATATATGAAAAAACAATAGAAAAGAATAAAAGATAAGTGGGTCAGGTGTTTATATTATAAATAAAGAAGGCATCTCCTGACCAAAAGCACATGGGCTTTTTAGATGGCAGAGCGCCATCTAGTGTAGCAAAAATAAACTAAACGTTTATTTAACTTGCTCCGTGATATTTGGCCAACCCAATTTCTTGATAAATCAAGAAAAGCCATCCATGAACGCGTTTCGCGCTGTTGGCGCTCGTCAGCGTGAAGTAGGCTTTACCACTGCGACCAAAAGATTTTTTGGTCCCAGTGGCTTTCCGAAAAACCAAGAAATGGGTATTTAAGGCCAAATTTGCGTAAATATGATTAACACATGAAAAAAAAACAATAGAAAAAAAATAGATAAGTGGGTCAGGTGTTGATATTAAAATAAGGAAGGCATTTCCTGACCACGAGCACATGTGCTTTCGTGGATGGTTTTTCTTGATTTATCAAGAAATTGGGTTGGCCAAATATCACGGAGCAAGTTAAATAAACGTTTAGTTTATTTTTCTCCACTAAATGGCGCTCTGACATCTAAAAAGCACATGTGCTCGTGATCAGGAAATGTCTTCTTATATCCTTATTTTTAAATAATAGACAATTGACAATAAACATAATTTTATTGACATCTTGTCAATACATGCAAAAGTGCACAGTATGTACTGTTTAAAAAGATAATTTCATATACAAAGGGGGATCAATAAATAAGGTGAATTATCTTATTTCTTAAAAATTAAAAAAGCAAAAATAATTTAAACCACAGAATATTAAAATATTACATCGAGAGACTATTTAAGGTGTTCTGTTCTTTTTTCTCACGCGCGGCGCGAGACTTATAAATAAACTAAAATGGAAGCTCCCTTGAAGGATTGCACCACACTTGAACAACGTGCAGTTATTCGTTTCTTGAATGCAGAAGGTATTCAAACATCTCAAATATGCCAAAGAATGAAAAATATCTATGGTGAGTCTTGTTTGTCTCAAAAATACATTTATAAATGGGTTAACGAGTTCAAAAATGGACGAATTACATGGACCAAAAAAAATCAGGTCTCAACGTTCGGCCGGTAAAGTTTTGTTAACAATCTTTTGGGATGTTGATGGACCAATCTGTCTTGATTTTTTATCTTCAAGGCAACGTATGAACAGCGACCTTTATTGTGACATTCTTGTAAATAAGCTAAAGCCCGGTATAAGAAACAAAAGAAGAGGGAAGCTTAGTAAAGGTGTTCTCTTCCTTCATGATAATGCAAGGCCGCATACATCATGGAAAAGTGTATCTACAATCATTAAATTAGGTTTTGAAGTTTTAGAACATCCTGCATATAGTCCAGACCTAGCCCCCTCTGACTATTTCCTTTTTGGACTACTAAAGAAGTAGTTAAAGGGAAAGCGATTTGACTCGGATGAAGATGTCCAGAAAGTGGGGCAAGATTTTTTCACACGCTTCCTAAGAGTGCCTATAAAGAGGGTATTTACAAGTTGCCAGAACGATGGAGACGATGTATAGAAAGCCAAGGTGATTATTTTGAATAAATCAAGTCCTAATTTTTAATATCGTTCTTTTTTTAATACATTATAATTCACCTTATTTATTGATCCCACCTTGTATATGCATGATACTATGTACAAAGAACATGGCGCCTCTGCCAGCGCTGCAGAGTTTGGTGGAGAATCGCCGTAATAGATTGAAGGTTGGAGTGATATTGTTTCATAATGTATATATCAACTTGTTTTTTTTTTGCATAACTCTAGATTTTTACATATTTACATAGATATACATTAATGGAACAAGAAAGGTTGTTTGTAGACTCAACTTGATTTCATCTCTGGAATGGCTTTTAGTGATGCGAGGTTTTTCTTCATCTATCTTGATTATGTTCCAGGATTATTTCATTACATCTGGATTGTTGCTGGTTGCTGATTGGTCGAAAGCTCTCTTCCTTAATGGCATTCTGATTGGTTTCTTCTCCAATTACTGCACTTTCCATGTACTTTAGGGAATGTACAGTACTTATGTATATCTGTTATTCCTAACGTTTTTTTAGATGGTTTTTTTTTTGCCTTTCCCTGCATCCTAAGGTAGTCATCCTTTTCTTAGAACAAATTTGTATACATAGATAAAGAGGAAATAATTTTGTATAATATATATATATAAAAAAAAAGTCGGTTGACGAGTGGGTAACACCCTCGATTCCCGACAGTCATGAACCGGGATTGAATTCCGCGTTAAAATTTTGTTTGATATGTGAAATTCACATATTATTCACTGTTTCAATTATCATAAACTAGGTTGCTCTTGTTGAGCGGTTTCTAATAAAATGATTTTGAACTTTTTGTATAATAACCATTTATTTCGTTAAGAAAAGTTCTAATTATGTAAATATTTACCTGTATATAAATATTATCTTTCAGTTTCTTGGAATAGTTGCCTGTCGAAGGACGTCAAAGTCCGAAAGCTTGCCGAATTTACAGCATTAATAAAAGAAACACGTCGCCGTTAACCTTTGTTCCTTCTTCAAATGATGTCTGATGATTCCTTCTCTTGTGATAGGTACCTGTATATTGACATTGATTTGACTATCTTAGTTTTATGATATTTTTGTTTGTATCAAGATAAAGAATAGATATTCCTTTCTCTTCTTATTTACATAGTTTATACTTATTAAGGTAAAAACATCAGTCCTTCAGGTATAAGTTTATTTTTTAATTTCACCTCAAATCTCCAGAGATAGTCCCTCCACAGGAAAAACACTTTTAACCATTTAAACAATGAACTTATACACTATAAAATAAAACAATGTAATTTTAAACAATGAACTTTTACACTATAAAAGGAAACAATGTAATTTTAAACAATGGACTTTTACACGAAATTTTACACTGTAGAAGGAAACAATGTAATTTTAAACAATGGAATTTTACACTATAGAAGGAAACAACATAATTTTAAACAATGGACTTTTACACTATAGAAGGAAACAACGTAATTTTAAACAATGAACTTTTACACTATAGAAGGGAACAACGTAATTTTAAACAATGGAATTTTACACTGTAGAAGGAAACAACGTAATTTTAAACGATGGAATTTTACCCTATAGAAGGGAACAATATAATTTTAAACAATGGACTTTTACACTATAGAAGGAAACAACGTAATTTTAAACAATGGAATTTTACACTGTAGAAGGAAACAACGTAATTTTAAACGATGGAATTTTACACTATAGAAGGAAACAACGTAATTTTAAACAATGGACTTTTACACTATAGAAGGAAACAACGTAATTTTAAACAATGAACTTTTACACTATAGAAGGAAACAATGTAATTTTAAACAATGAACTTTTACACTATAGAAGGAAACAATGTAATTTTAAACAATGAACTTTTACACTATAGAAGAAAACAATGTAATTTTAAACAATGGACTTTTACACTGTAGAAGGAAACAATGTAATTTTAAACAATGAACTTTTACACTATAGAAGGAAACAATGTAATTTTAAACAATGAACTTTTACACTATAGAAAGAAACAATGTAATTTTAAACAATGGACTTTTACACTATAGAAAGAAACAATGTAATTTTAAACAATGAACTTTTTACACTATAGAAGGAAACAACGTAATTTAAAACAATGAACTTTTTACACTCTAGAAGGAAACAATGTAATTTTAAATAATAAACTTTTTACACTATAGAAAGAAACAACATAATTTTAAACAACGGACTTTTACACTATAGAAGGAAACAATGTAATTTTAAACAATGGACCTTTACACTATATATATAGAAGGAAACAATTTAATTTTAAACAATGGAATTTTACCCTATAGAAGGGAACAATATAATTTTAAACAATGTACTTTTACACTATAGAAGGAAACAATGTAATTTTAAACAATGGACTTTTACACTATAGAAGGAAACAATATAATTTTAAACAATGGAATTTTACACTATAGAAGGAAACAATGTAATTTTAAACAATGGACTTTTTACGCTATAAAGGAAACAATGGAATTTTACACTATAGAAAGAAACAATAGAATTTTAAACAATGGGCCTTTCCCCTCTAGAAGAAAAAAGAAATTCTATAGATATAAAAAATGAACTATACACTATAAAAGGAAACAATGAGCCTTTACAGTATAGAAGGAAACACAGACAATGGACCTTTGTACTTTAAATAAAAAAGGAACGAATTCACTATAACAACTGTAAAAAAAAAAACAATATAACATCAAACTGTAATGATAAAAGGAACCACAATACACTATAACCACTGTAAAAATAAACAATAAATCTTCACAATATGGAAGGAATTAAAAATGAAGAAACCACAACTTTTAAAATTCCGCCATGGCAAAATTTTTCCACAAACTATGAAAATTCAATCAATCTAAAAGGGTTGATTTTCTTCTTATTGGTACCAGTAAGAATTTGGAGTTTTAAAAAATTTTTCCAAAATATAATTGTTTAGTTAGTAAAGTTTTTACAAGTGGAACTCTTACTTAGTTTTAGGAATCACAGAGAGAGAGAAAAAAAATCGAAAGGTGGTGAAAAGCAAAATAATTTGTTTTTAAGAAAAATAGATTTGGAAAATTTGATTATTTGTGATTTCATTTAAGTAAATTTAATTTGAAGGTGGAAAAAACTAAGTAAAAATAAATTGATGTTTTTTTAAATTTAATTTATAAATTCTTGCATCACTATTACTGATGTTAGACATTTTAAAATTTTTACATAAAACTCTTTCTCAGAAATTTTAATTGAAATTAATGTTATTTAACATTGTCAGAATTGTTACCAAAACGTCACACAAACATTGCATATAGTTGAATTATGTCTTGTTACCTTTTATTGATTCAGTGCTTTTGTCTGATTATGGTGTCAGAATTGTTACCAAAACGTCACACAAGCATTGTTATTATTTGAATTTGGTCTTGTTACCTTTTGTTGATTCAGTAATTTTGACAGAATTGTTACCAAAACGTCACACAAACATTGCATTAATTTGAATTTGGTCTTGTTACCTTTTGTTAATTTAGCACTTTTGTCAGAATTGTTACTGAAACGTCACACAAGCATTGCATTCATTTGAATTTGGTCTTGTTACCTTTTGTTGATTTAGTACTTTTGTCAGAATTGTTACCGAAACGACACACAAGCATTCATTTGAATTTGGTCTTGTTATCTTTTGTTGATTTAGCACTTTTGTCAGAATTGTTACTGAAACGTCATACAAACATTGCATTCATTTGAATTTGGTCTTGTTACCTTTTGTTGATTTAGCACTTTTGTCAGAATTGTTACTGAAACGGCACACAAGCATTGCATTCATTTGAATTTGGTCTTGTTACCTTTTGTTGATTTAGCATTTTTGTCAGCATTGTTACTGAAACGGCACACAAACATTGCATTCATTTGAATTTGGTCTGGTTACCTTTTTGTTGATTTAGTACTTTTGTCTGATGATGTTAACAGCATTGTTACCTAAACGTCACACAAGAATTGCATTAATTTGTATTTGGTTTTGTTGCTTTTTTTATTTAGCACTTTTGTCAGAATTGTTACTGAAACGGCACGCAAACATTGTGTTAATTTGAATTTGGTCTTATAACTTTTTGTGTATTCAGTACTTTTGTCTGATGATGGTGTTAGCATTGTTACCAAAACGTCACACAAACATTGCATTCATTTGAATTTTGTCTTATTACCATTTTGTTGATTCAGTACTTTTGTCTGATGATGTTAACAGCATTGATACCGAAAGGTCACACAAGCATTGCTATAATCTGAATTTGGTCTTGTTACTTTTTTGTTGATTCGGTGCTTTTGTATAATGATGGCAACAACGTCGTTACTGACATTTCACAATCATTTCCTCAATTTGGTTTGGTGTTGTTACCTTTTGTTGTGAAGCTATAAGTAAGATTGTGGACGGATGTGTAGATCTTCTTCGACGGTTCCTGGTGGAAGCAGCTTCAGCTGACTCAAGGATCATTGAAGGACGTCTACTGTTGACTCAGACAGGTTCTTTGCGATCTCCTTGGTTCTTCGAGACTGCTCGTGGGAACGGCTCATCTTCGACGTCAGCACCTAGTGAGGATCCTCCGTGGATGATCCCAGCTACAGGTCCAGAGCCCGCTACGGAATTCTGGACTCGACCATACTATGTGTGCGCCTCGGGACGCTGGTTCTGTAGCTTCACTGTACTGATGCACCAACCACGTTCTCGCAAACTCTCTGGCGTTCTCAGCGTGGACATTGATGTCTCACATCTTGACATCAACCAGTGTGATGTGCCTTCTTCCTCCTCTTCCATGTCTGCATTCCTGCGGACTCACAAATGTCACAGTGTCTCCACACAGGTAAGTCTTCCTCTCTACTTTCTTCTTACAACCCCATCAGTAATTGCAAGTAACCAAATTTGACTATCAATAGATTTAAATCTCCTGGACATTGATTAAACATATTTCTTGAAAATAAAGATACTTCGGCCAGTAAATCTTTTATTACCTCGACGTTTCGACAAAAATCTTTCGTCCTCGTCAGAAGCAAACAAAAATTTAACATTTAGCAAGGCGTTAAAAATATTTCTAAAGTTCCAAGGGCGTTCTCACACGATATTTAAAATTTTTGTACAACATCTAAAGCACGAGTCAAAAATAAATATTTAACTCACAAAAAAAAGACTCTATATATATATATGATCTTATATATATGATATTATTTTCAAGAAATATGAATGCCGGTCAGGCAGCCTCAATATTTACGATTAATTAAACAATTAAAAAGTTTCCGGAGATGAGTTTCTTTTTATTTAAATCGTATCAAGCTTTCGGATATCTCTGCCCTTTAACAAGAGAACATACAGTTTGGTATCATGTGACGTTTTATTCATTGTACATGTTCTCTTGTTGAAGGGCAGAGATACCTGAAAGCTTAACACGGTTTAAATAAAAGAAACTCATCTCCAGAAACCTCTTTAATTGTTTAATAAATGTCGCTATAGCACACTTGTATATATTTATGTGACAATATAATACGGTGGGAAGAGAAATAATCACACCACAAGTTGGAAGAGGAACCCAGGCAACCAGAGAGAGAGAGAGAGAGGGAGAGACGGGCCCGGGACAGCCGGGCGTCCGTTCGGGTCGCACACAATCCCCAACTGTCTTCAAAGTCCCAAGGTGTTGACTGACAGACCCCAGTTGTCGCCCCTTGGAATATCGCTGCTGTCTCAAGTGACCGGACTTTACATCCCGTCTCTCACTGGGTTGTCTCTAGGTTTGCTTTATTATTCCTGGAAGAGTATATATTATGAAATATATATAAGGGTATACCTGTATCTTGGAAAGAAAAAAAATTCCCCTCTCTTACACAGATCGAAGTACGCCTTTGAGAAATAAAAGATATAAGAAAAGAAACCATACCCTTAATTCCTTATTGATTATTTCAAAATCTTTTAGATTCTTCACACAAATGATTAATGTTGATAAATGTATAGAGAAAGTATATATAAGTATAGAATTCTTAAGTAATCACAATATGGTGTTCGTGGGTAGAACACAAATTATCAAATCACCCCACACATTCAGATAACGGAAGCGTGTGTTGAGATTTCTTGTTAAAAAAACAACACTACTCTTTTGGCCACCGGTATTTAAGACCCGGATGATGTCCAGCTATCGTTGCTAAGCAACGAGGATCCTCTGGGACATCTTGGATTTGTCACCAGGACGGTCGCCAAATTGGGAAAAAGTCGCGAACTCATTTCCATTTAGCGGATAAATCCTTGATGACGTCAATTTATTCTCCTATATATATAACTAATTCTGTCTTGAATGTTTCTTCTTTTTTTTACTGCTTCTTCTTAAGGTAAAATGACATTTCTCATTTTGATATAGAATAACTTAGACATAGTGCAATAGAATTATACAAATTTTGTCAGAAGGATGAAAAACATGTGTAAATAGTTTTCTCGGTTTTTTTATTCATGTTAATACTGAATTGTATATATTACTTGATTTATGATCAATTAAAACCATTGTTATACTGGGAGAATCCTGTATGGGGCTTGATCCTTAATAAAGGTTTTGTGTGTGTGTATAGTATAACTTCCAATTGGCGACCATCTAAAATTCTTATGCAACTTTTTTCCACTAATCCTAGTTACATAGTATGTACTAATGGATGTTTTTTTAATAGTTAATAAAAAGGATTTTTTCCCCGAAAGCGCTTACACGTTGTATTAAATAATATTTGAAATATAAAAATTACGTTAATTATTTATTTTTAATTGAATTTTTGAAAATATAAATACACTATCTTTATTCTGTTTCATTTTACGTTGTTTTAGCCGTTCTACACTCTTGAATTCGTCATAATTAGGACTAGGTTGAATCTAATTAGTGGTTTAATTAGTTAGGTTAGCCATTCTACACTACTGAATATCCCTTGATTAAGGATACGCTCTGGTTAATTAATGGTTAAATTGGTTATGTCAGGCGTTCTACACTCTTGAATTCGTCATAATTAGGACTAGGTTGAATCTAATTGGTGGTTTAATTGGTTAGGTTAGCCATTCTACACTCTTGAATATCCCAAGATATGCTCTGGTTGAATAATGGTTTAATTGGTTATGTTAGCCGTTCTACACTCTTTAATTCGTCATAATTATGATTAGGCTGAATCTAATTAATGGTTTAATTGGTTAGGTTAGCCATTCTACGCTCTTGAATATCCCTTGATTAAGGATACGCTTTAATTGAATAATGGTTAAATTGGTTATGTCAGGCGTTCTACACGCTTTAATTCATTATAATTATAACTAGGCTGTGGCTAATTAATGGTAAATTAGTTAGGTTAGTCATTCTAAACTCTTGAATATCCCTTGATTAAGGATACGCTCTGGTTAATTAATGGTTAAATTGGTTATGTCAGCTGTTCTACAAATTCGTCATAATTAGGACTAGACTGAATCTAATTAATGGTTTAATTGGTTAGGTTAGCCGTTCTACACTCTTGAATATTCCATGATTTGGGATACGCTCTGGTTGAATAATTGTTTAATTGGTTATGATAGCCGTTCTACAACTCTTGAATTCACCATAATTAAGACTAGACCAGGGATCGGCGAATTGCGGCTCGTGAGCCACATGCGGCTCTTTGGATGTGAAGTTCTTTATATAGTTCCATACGTAAATATTATTTATGCGAGTACTATTCATTGTTGGCAAGAAACAAATGTATGACTCTTCAGAATCTTTAAAATTTTGTAAATTGCAATTTCTGACTCTTCAGACACAAAAGCTTGACGATCCCCTAGACTAGGCTAAATCTAATTGATGGTTAAATTGACCATGATTATGGTTATGCTTTAGTTGAAGGTAACATAGGTGTTTTTGACGATGTTTATCCACTGATCGCTGTGTACAGTGCCTATTTACTGCCGGCTACGGATGGACAGTGGGAGCTTATCACTGCCGTTGCCGGACAGGATTCTACTCGGCCACCCTGGGCACGCCGCTGTTCAACGGCTCCTTGGTTGAAGTGGCTTGGAGGGACCGACAGACCATTAGCAGGTTCGGCTGCTCTACTCCTCTTAACGGACAATTACGTATTTGCATAGACATATAGAACATAAAACACATCATTCAGCACCAATATTTCCTCTCCACATGAAACTAACTTTCTACTTTTCTATCATGTTGGAGATTTTCATAAAATATTCGGAAAATTCCTTATTTGCATAGGCATATAGAACATAAAACATAACATTCAACACCAATTCATCCTCTCCAAATAAAACAAACATCATACTATTTCATCACGTTAGAGATTTGCATAAAATATTCGGACAATTCCTTATTTGCATAGGCATAGAGAACATAAAACAAACAACACCAATTCATCCTCTCCAAATAAAACAAACTTTATACTATTCCATCACGTTGGTGAATTTGCATAAAATATTCGGACAATTCCGTATTTACATAGGCATATAAACATAAAACAAACCATTCAACACACCAATTCATCCTCTCCAAATAAAACAAACATCATACTATTCCATCACGTTAGAGATTTGCATAAAATATTCGGAAAATTCCTTATTTGCATAGGCATATAGAACATAAAACATAACATTCAACACCAATTCTTCCTCTCCAAATAAAACAACCATCATACTATTCCATCACGTTGGAGAATCTGCAGAAAATATTGTAAATACTTAATCAACTACACCGTAAAAAATGTTTCTTTTATATCCTAGATGGCATGTCGAATTAAGGAAAGGCAAGCAGGTGACACCAGATGATGGCTCTTTAGCATCATATGGTTTTACGGGCTATTAACCAAAGTGTATAATTTTCGAGCCCCGAAAAAAACCTCCCCGGCGGGGAATCGAACCCCGGTGAAAAGGTAATAGCTTACAGCATCCAGGTTCCCAGGTGGTCACCCTCCCAAGTACTGAACAGGCCTGACATTGTTTAACTTTGGTGATCGGACGAGAAGCGGTGTTTTCAATGGGGTATGGCCGTAAGCCATTTGATGATGGCTCTTTATTTGGTCGTCTGACTTATAAATAACGTGATGATGATGATAAATAACAAGTCAATGACAAAAATACTCTGTTGTCAAAATAGACAATAGTTTCTTTTCAATTTATTATCATTGGCAAAATTTCGAATTAAAGAAATCTTCTACAGATATTTCTGTATTGAAATGTATATACTTAAAGAAACGCCATGTGGAAGAATTTTTAACTTGAAAGCTTGTCAATATAAAAATATATTGAAAAGAATTTTTTTGTGGAATAGTTTATTAAGTATTTAAAACTTTCTCTTGTCCTCAAAAATAGCGCTAGGGGGCTTGACTCATTACTTGTGAACCCTCTCAGCAGTTTTGCCATTTCAATCCACCAGACCTCTCTGCCAATTAAACCCCTTATGTGAACGGTCAGTAAATGGCAATTTTGTTTTTAATAACAACACCTGGCCATTTATTTATTTCCTTTCTTCTATTCTTTAAACTTCTACTCAAACCATGTAATTATTCAATTGTCTATGTAATATAGTTTTTAGTGTTGTTTCTTGACGCAAGCATCCCTTGTGGAGATATCGCTTCTGATTTAATGATAATAAATAAATAAATATTTATTTTTCTTATTTTTCATTTTGATATAGAATTTGCTTAGGTTGTTTAAAGATACATGAATAAGTTTGTGATATTGCAGTCGTGGTAATGTTAATTAAAATAGTTTAGATAAGAATAAGCTTTAATTGAGCTTATGAAGAATATAAAATACATAATTTGAGAAAGTACTACCTGCCTTATGGCGAGTAGAATAAAGAAAATAAAAGATTACATATTTACAGAAAGGTTTGAGCCGGCCAACAGGAAACAATAACAATGGGTTTATATAAAGGGAGAGTCGCGAGACATCTGGTCAGTAGTTTTTTTTTCTAGAAATTATAATTTTAAAATAAAATAACATTTTTATATAATATATATATATGTAAAATTTTTCTTCCTTTCATTCCTTGAATATCTAATTGCAATTATTTTGGATTTTATTGTATATATATATGTGATACCGAAGTTATTACTAAGACTATGTGGATGTGCAGCCCTTCATACGACCTTCTGTACGTATGCAAGAAATGTAAACCCGGCTGTGACACGTGTGAGGATGATTCTTCATGCCTCTCTCATTACAATTGGGCTTTCAGGTAATATACCTTTATCTTAGCTTCTCATTGGGAAAGTATACAGGATTTTTCATTTGTGAATAATCCTTTGTTAAAACAATAAAGTGAAAACATCAGTCTTCCAAGGATAAGTTTCTTTTTATTTCTATTTATTTATAAAATGAAACCTATTCCTGGAAGAGCCTGATATCTTCACCTTAATACAGTATTTTGTAGATTAACTCTTTATCTCAGATTTAAACGTAACGTAATGTATGATTTACGAATTCCAGGACGCGAGACACCTACTGCTGGAATGCCCACTCTTCTTCACCGCTAGACAACAGACAATAAATAATAAAACGACATTTGAAATACCATCCCGCATGTGTTTCTTTTCAACGAAAAATCAAAATTTATTTCAAAGAGAAACAACGATTATTTCCAACCTTTTGGATGAGGTATGAAAGGGTGAATTGTGATGTAATTGTGGGTGAGTAATGATAAACGGAAAATCCCCATCCCCCGGAAAATTCCCATCCCTGGACACTTTTATTTTTCCGTTTATCATTACTCTTCACAATTCACCCTTTCATACCTTATCCCTAAGGTTAGAAATAATCGTTATTTCTCCTTGAAATAAATTTCGATTTTTCGTTGAAAAGAAACACATGCGGGATAGTATTTCAAATGTCGTTTTACAATCATAAGCTGCATTATATTGTATTACAATAAATAATGTTGTAGATCTATATCAATTTGTAAATAGCAGAGAGAATTATCATAGATTTAACTATTTTTGTAAATATATTTATGATTATCTTTCAAACCTGAAAGGTTCAGGTTCCTAATATATATTTTTGTTTCTCTTTTTGTTTTAGTTACTTTTCTTGTATAATATGTTTATAACTGTTTCTGTTTAAAAAAAAATGTAAATCGACGCAATTATCCCTAGCCGGGATATCGCGTTTTGTGTGTTGAAATAAATAAAGTAATGTATGATTTAAGCTTTTTTTTCATGATGACCTAAGATATTTTTCTCTTTATTTATATTTTATATTGAAACCTATATACTTAGTTGTGTAGAATCTTATAGGAACGATTTTTTAAAAAGCGGTTTCAATATCCCTCCCTCTATTTCTATATATAATAAAATAATAATTATTATTAATATAATTATTATAAACATATGAATACACTATCTTCCCGCACCTTCCTGTTACATATATATATATATACATATTGACACGTGGAAAATTAGGGAAGACAAAAACTTCAGGAGGAGATAACGATTTATTTCAGGGAAGGACAAACTATGAATGGTAAACAAAAGATAAGTAACGAGGGAAATTTACAGAGCAGCAAAATATAAACATAAAAATGACCACTCTGTTAATAAAATTAATAAATATTTGTTACAATATTTTTAACATAAAAAGCGTCTTTATGCAAATTTGGCCTTTAATTACATATTTCTTGTTATCTCAAGAAGCCTCTGGGACCAAACCTTTGGTCGTAGAGGTACAGTTTGCACTACGCTGACGAGGGCCAACAGCCCGAAACGAGTACGTGGTTGACTTTTCTTGATTTATCAAGAATGGGTTGGTCAAATATGAGGGAACAAGCTAAATCAACGTTTAGTTGATTTCTGTTCCGCTAGATGGCGCTCTACTATCTGAGAAGTTCATATGAGTGTGGTCAGGATATACCAATTTTGATTTTAATACCAACACCTGATCATTACTATTTTTACTTTTTTATTTTTTCACATTTATTAAATTGTAAATATCAGATAGGTTGATCTTTTTTGAGTGGTAGATAAGTGTAACGGCAGCTGGCATGCCTATATAGTAAATTATCAGTGAGCACATCACTGATGGTACTCTGTGCAGTTGACTTATTGTAATATATATCCACATGTAAACTTATGTCTGATATAATTTATATTATGTCTGAAGTTAGCCTAAAAGAAATAAAGACTTTTCTTTTTAACTTCCAAATACTTCTTGCTGATTAGCGTCAACCAACAAACACGAAGACGTTACAATAATAAAGATATTTGTGAAATGGAACTGTTGGAATAATTGTCATCTCTGCTGTGACAATATTTCGGGTGTGTGCGTATCAGAATCTCGCTGCTGACTATCTCAGTACTGTGTATCCTCCTTACCTTGGTCCTGGTTCTCTACGTATACCGGTACCGTAAACTGAAGGTGATCAAGGTGGCAAGTCCTATCTTCTTGTCTATCACTCTACTTGGGTGTGCCGTGATGTACAGTGAGGTAAGTTCACCCTACACTGCTCCAGTGATCCACTCATATCATTTGACTGTATTAACTCATCCATTGATGAGCTCTACTTATCCCACCAAACACAATTAACAAGCTCTACAAGCTTGATACCCTAATATGATTGAGTGGAGATAAAAAAGGAGAAGAAAAAGCTAAAGCACCTGACACACATTAATATGTTATAATACCTTGATAAAGGTTGTCGTTCAGCCAACTGAAATATTGATAAAATAAATGATATTTTGATCCAATATATGTCTTTTTAATTTAAAAATATCTTATATATAAAAACAATTCTTCTGATTATTTTGAAAAATAAAGGAAATGAAATAAGATTTTTAAATGAAAATTTATATGGATAGAGTAAGTAGTTTGATAATTATATTTATCTAAGGGCAGTTATTGAAGTAAAATATATACACATGCATATATTCGAAACTATTTTAAAGGCGTAAGATTCTTTTTTATATTAAACAATTTCTACTGCCCTTACTGCAATAAAGAATCTTACGCCTTTAAAATAATTTCGAATTTTGATAACAGATGGCGCGCTAGTATATTATATATAGATATATATAATTGATAAATATTATCTGAGTTCTTTGTAAAACGAAATGTGTTTTCCAGGTTGAAATAGTGGCTGTGACATCATTTAAAACATTGCTGATATTGCAGATGGCCGCCATCTTCCCTGTCCTGGACATGTACAGTTGTGTCGCTACGAAGTGGACACGTCACATGGGATTCTGTATCACCTACAGCGCCCTCCTCTTGAAGACCTGGAGGTGACAACTTTTGTACCATTAACCTATATCATACATAATCTCAGGAGTCGGGTGTTCTAAACCGTTGGTGTTTGACCGCTACCACCCAGGTTCAAATCCTGCATTGGACATTTTTTTTCTAATTAAAATAAAATCATAAAACAATATAATGCGGCTTATGATTATAGAACGACCTTTGAAATTTATCCCCTATGTGTGTTTTTTTTAACGAAAAATCCAAATTTATCCCAAGTAGAAACAACGATTATTTTTAACCTTAGGGATGAAGTATGAAAGGATGAATTGTGAAGAGTAATGATAAACGGAAAAATAAAAGTGTCCAGGGATGAGAATCGAACCCACAGTGTTCCGCTTACCGGGCAGATGCCATGTCCACTAGGCTACCCTGGACATATTTCCAATAAAATAAAATTACTCAAATGACCTTCGATTCTGTTAAAAATCCAACCCCACCAACGAGTGCAAATAATCAAAGGATGCTTTGGTAAATTTGTAAGTGCAAAGACGAACTGTTTTTCGCATATGTAGACATGTGATGCATTTACAGTAAAAGCAGTTGCTAACTACAAGATTATCATAAGCTATACCATGTGTACTAGGGATAAGTTGACCACTATATTGTCAAGTAGAAATGGAAGATGGAAGACTAACATATGGCCAATTAGACCATAACAATATGGACACAACATGGAGATTAAATTGGACGAACCTGCTGGGAAATTTTACACATCTGATTAGCCAGTTCCTCTACTATTGGGGTTGTTTATTTGTCGCTATATGGTAGACAGTCCTTCCAATATGTATGCATACATTAACACAAAGCAATAACGGGCCATCTATATATATAAAATGAAAGGATTTAAAAGCACGAATGTTTCTTTTATACATAATACAAACTTATGTCCATAGTTTTCTTGAAAACCATTTCTGAGATTCCACCTTTCAGTGCTGAGTATATAAGCAGAATCGTCCAATACAGTATTAGAGCTCTGAGAAGCGGTCTGGTGGATTAAATTATCGAAACCGCTGGGAGGGTTCACCACTGATAAGCCAAGCCTTCCCAATATATTATTTCATCGCAATAAGGGCAGTAGAAGTTTGTATTATGTATAAAAGAAACATTCGTGCTTTTAAATCCTTTCATTTTACATTATGAATATACCTGTTGCACTTAACCATCCGTATAAGCACAGACATTTACCTATTCTAAATTAGTTGATAAATAGATATATATTTTATCGATAGTAAAAAGGCATATATTAGATTGAATAAAATGCATCTGTAGATATTGTAGGCATATTGGTAGACATCGATGGTGTTTCAGGGTATCCTTGACTTACCGCGTGAAGTCCGCTCACAAACTCAAGCTGACCGATAAGCAGCTCTTGCAGTGGTTGTTCCCCATCCTGCTTGTAATGGCCATTTACCTGGGAACATGGACCATCTCTTCCCCACCTCAGGGGGTGTTTCTGGTGGACTGGAACGGCCTACGTTACCGTCAGTGTGAGTTCAACTGGTGGGACCATAGTCTGGCCATAGGTAAGCTATCTATACTACTTTATACTCTTTTTTACTTATCCTATTTAGGAAAATGGCATATCCTGATTATCTACTTTAGTTGCTTATGGAATCTTCCGGAATAAATATCAACTGAGCTTTGATATTGTCGCGGAGATAAATAAAGCAAAAGCAAATTTGGGAATAAATACAGTAGAACTTGGATAATTCGAACTTCTTTAATTCGAAAACCTCTTTAATTCGAATATTTATCTTGGTCCCTAGAAGCCTTAAGCCTTTATTCAAAACATCTTTAATTCGAATTTTTGGATAATTCGAATTTTTTAATGGTCCCTTGGGGTTCGAATTATCCAAGTTCGACTGTAATTTATTATAAGGGGTATTTATAGGGAGAGGGAGCGTGTACAACTTACACCAAGTTAAAAGATAATCCTAATGAACGGCGTTAGCCACCGTCCCTTCCTTATTTACAGATCAGCTTCCCAGAAGCCCCCACACCTGTGGTCCCCCCCCCCCCCCCCCCCCCCCGGGGTCCAGGGATGATTGACAGGTGTCCCATCTGGATGGAGCTACTTGACAATATTTTCAAGGTCAAAGCTTCCAGGAATAAGTTTCTTCAATTAATTAAGATCTCTTAT
>CP092868.1:27711614-27768839 GCA_030710605.1 Cordylochernes scorpioides
AGATGAGACTCAGAGTTGAAGAAGTGCTCAACTGGGTGCGAATGAAGCCAAACAAATATTTGACATCTGGCTCAGCGCTGGGGAGGATTACCACACTGTGTAAAACAACAAAGTAAACATTAGTTCTGTGAAAGAGAGTGTAACAGATCACTTTACAAATATTCATTCTTTATATCTTACTTTTTAGAAACTTAGATTTTTAATGTCAGTTTAAATCTAAATAGTATATAGCCTAATTGAGGATTTTGATGTCCTCTCTTTTGATATGGTAATTATGAAAAGCAGAGAGAATTGTAAACATAGGTCGATGATTGGTACAATGTGGTAGTAGGGAGGGAGGGCCATCAGTATTTGAAGATGTGTGGAAAGATGAGGCTGAGAGAAAACGACACAAAGAACCAGAGGTGCTAGAGATGAATTGAAAAATAGCAGGGGAAAAAGCCGAAGTTAGGCTATAATAAGGCAGACAATAATAAACAAGAGCTAGAGATGATCGGAAATTGGCAGAGATGAGGCAGATACTAGTATGAGCAAGTGGTAGGCAGAGATGGGGAAGACAAACAAGAGCTGGATGTAAGTCGGCAGAGATGGGGAAGACAAACAAGAGCTGGATGCATGTCGGCAGAGATGGGGAAGACGAACAAGAGCTGGATGTATGTCGGCAGAGATGGGGAAGACAAACAAGAGCTGGATGTATGTCGGCAGAGATGGGGAAGACAAACAAGAGCTGTAGGTATGTCGGCAGAGATGGGGAAGATAAACAAGAGCTGGATTATTTCGGCAGAGATGGGTAAGACAAACAAGAGCTGGATGTATGTCGGAAGAGATGGGGAAGACAAACAAGAGCTGAAGGTAGACAGAGATGGGGAAGACAAACAAGAGCTGAAGGTAGACAGAGATGGGGAAGACAAACAAGAGCTGGATGTAAGTCGGCAGAGATGGGGAAGACAAACAAGAGCGGGATATAAGTCGGAAGAGATGGAGAAGACAAACAAGAGTTGGATGTAAGTCGGCATAGATGGGGAAGACAAACAAGAGCTGAAAGTAGACAGAGATGGGGAAGACAAACAAGAGCTGGATATGTGTCAGTAGAGATGGGAAAGACAAACAAGAGCGGGATGTAAGTCAGAAGAGATGGGGAAGACAAACAAGAGCTGGATGTATGTCGGTAGAGATGGAGAAGACAAACAAGAGCTGGATGTATGTCGGAAGAGATGGGGAAGACAAACAAGAGCTGGATATAAGTCAGTAGAGATAGAGAGAACAATAACAAACAAGAGCTGGATGTATGTCGGCAGAAATGGAGAAGACAAACAAGAGCTGGATGTATGTCGGAAGAGATGGGGAAGACAAACAAGAGCTGGATGTATGTCGGCAGAGATGGAGAAGACAAACAAGAGCTGGATGTATGTCGGCAGAGATGGGGAAGAGAAACAAGAGCTGGATGTCTGTCGGCAGAGATGGGGAAGACAAACAAGAGCTGGATGTAAGTCTGCAGAGATGGGGAAGACAAACAAGACCTGGATGTATGTCGGCAGAGATGGGGAAGACAAACAAGAGCTGGATGTAAGTCGGTAGAGATGGCGAGAACAATAACAAAGAAGAGCTGAAGATACACAGCGATGCTGTGCACAGCTAGCAAAACTCACTGGATGAGAACCATGATGAGGTTGACGACAGTGATGTTATAAATGGCCCAGCTGATGTGCTTTGCCTCGTTGAAGAAAGACTCTGCGTGGCGCACAGTGTAGCAAACACGGATGCCCCACAAGAGAAACAGAAGCTCTCCTGTACACAACAACACTCTGTATCAACACTTTCAAACCACCATCTATATATATATGCATATAATTTAATCATCCAGTGTAACTAATACAAAACTATAGGTTAAGTTGGCCAAGTATATTTCACACTTTCAAATATATAGATATGGTATATATATATATATCAATTAAGAGACATTCTTGAAAAGATTTTAAAAGCTCGAATGTTTCTTTTATACATAATACAAACTTTTACTGCCCTTACTGCAATGAAAAATATATTGGGAGGGCTTGGCTCATCAGTGGTGAACCCTCCTAGCAGTTTCGCCAATTTAATCCACTAGACCGCTTCTCAGAGCTCTAATACTGTATTGGACGATTCTGCTTATATACGCAGCACTGAAGGGTGGAATCACAGAAACTGGTTTCCAAAAAAACTATGGACAGTTATTATATTCAAATCGCATTAAAGGTAGTAGAAGTTTGTATTATGTATAAAAGAAACATTCGTGTTTTTAAAATCCTTTCATTTTATATGTATAGATGGCGCGTTATTGCGTTGTGTTAATAGACATTCTCTCTAAAAATCTCTATATTGTATTATATGAAAAAAGTTTAGAGAATTCTTTTTACTATTCTACTTCCTCATTAAAAGTTAAACACGGATCAAAAAGTACATTAATAAAAGATGACAAATTCAGTTTAAATCATATTGCAAGTTCTTTAGATATACGATAAAGAAGACAGTGTTGTCTTGACCATGCTATTTTCTCTTCTTTTTCCTTATACTCTCACACAGGTCATCTTTATTCAAATATTTCTATGTATTATGACATGTATGTATTTTTGTCAAATGTATACCAAGGCTATTGACCTTGTGATGTATGTCACGGAAATAAAGTACACCTATCCCCCCGATTTACACGGTAGATACGTTCCTGAGAAAAACGTGTAAATCGAAAATTAAAAATTTCGAAAAATTAGAAATACAGACACAGTGTGCGTGTGCAGCAAGTCAACACATAAGCTCGGGATTCTTCGTGAGATGTGTACACAGCGCATGTGTTCAATCACAGTAGTATTTAGTATAGTGTGATAAAAACAAAAAAAAAAACAAAAAATTTGGAAAACCGTGTAAAAGCGAAAACGTGTAAAACAAGTACCGTGTAAATCGGGGGATAGGTGTATAAAAAACAAATAAGATTAATTGATAAAAAAAGGTATCTCTTGACCGTACAACTGAAAATTCGGTCGAAATAAATACAATACAAAAAAACAAAAAAAAAAAATCGTTGATTTCAAAATATTCCAGAAAATTGGCCAAAAACAACTTTTTCATGATTAATCAAGAAAAGCCAACCAAGTATGCGTTACAGGTTGTACCTCAACGACCGAAATAGTTTTTGAGTTTTCCTGAAGAATCAAAGAATGGAAATTAAAGTTAATAAGTGGGTATGAACGCCAAACTACATGAAAAAGGTACAAATTTGAGAAATTATATTGGTATCAGATTGTTAAATTAGGAAAAATCATTTTAGGATGCCCGCTGGGTTAGATCAGCAGCATGAAAGAGATATGTGTGGTTAAATTTTCTTGATTAATCAAGAAAAAAGTATTATTCTAGAATAATAAAAATATCAACTCAAATAAAATAATCCCATGTATTATGTAATATTAAGGTTAAATATCATCAGGCTTTCAGGAATAAGTTTGCGACGACCATACTTTGCCTCAGCGAGCGCTAACTTGGACAAAGCTTCACTACACATACGGGCAGTAGTATGGCGACCTCACTACGCCTCGGCAAGCGCGAGCTGGGAGAACACCTCACTACGCATGCGCGGGCGTCATCCGGGACTCTTGCCACGCGCGTCGTTGGAACAACAAGGCTTGCTTCCAATGGCCGTTACTTCTTTCCTCTCTATATATTTCGGTGCTTTAAATATATTAATTTATTTTATAAAATAATTATAATCTGATCAGTGACTTTTCCATAACCAACACTAACACGCACGCAACCATCGCACAAGTTTCTTTTTTTATTATTATTCATATTGTCGCTGAATAATTATTTTAAATATTCTGTTGTATATCACATCATAAATATTTGCATAGTCATCACCCCTTACCATGCTTGTATATTATTACTTGTAAATTAAATTTGAGAAATAGTTTACATTCTAATCAATAGATTATTTTTACTTAAACTTTTGTTATACTCGTTATCACTACCGTAACAATATTTTTCTAGCTTTAATGCCCGAGAGAGAAAGATAGAGATCTTAATTAATTGAAGAAACTTATTCCTGAAAGCTTTGACCTTGAAAATATTGTCAAGTAGCTCCATCCAGATGGGACAACTGTCAATCATCCCTGGACCCCGGGGGTGGAGGGGACCACAGGTGTGGGGGCTTCTGGGAAGCTGATCTGTAAATAAGGAAAACGGGACGGTGGCTAACGCCGTTCATTAGGATTATCTTTTAACTTGGTGTAAGTTGTAGACGCTCCCTCTCCCTATTAATATCCCTTATAATAAATTATTTATTCCCAAATTTGCCCTTGCTTCATTTATCTCCGCGACAATATCAAAGCTCAGTTGATGTTTATTCTGAAAGATTCCATAAGCAACTAAAGTAGATAATCAGGAGATGCCATTTTTCCTAAATAGGATATATAAAAAAGAGTATAAAGTAGGAATAGATAGCTTACCTATGGCCAGACTATGGTCCCACCAGTTGAACTCACACTGACGGTAACGTAGGCCGTTCCAGTCCACCAGAAACACCCCCTGGGGTGGGGAAGAGATGGTCCAGGTCCCCAGGTAAATGGCCATCACCAGTAGGATGGGAAACAACCACTGCAAGAGCTGTTTGTCGGTCAGCTTGAGCTTGTGGGCGGACTTCACGCGGTAAGTCAAGGATACCCTGGAACACCATCGATGTCTACCAATATATCTAAAATATCTACAGATGTATACATATATATAAAATGAATGAAACCCCATCGATGCCTACCCACATGTCTACAATATCTACAGATGAAAGGATTTAAAAGCACGAATGTTTCTTTTATACATAACTAGCCGAATGACCCGGGCAACGCCCGTGTTTTACCCGATTGAATGTTTTGATTCAAATACTATTTGTTACAATTATAAATTGGCGCCTTAAATAAATGCATATATTAGTTAATAACTATAGCCTATGTGCTCTGACAGACTGTTGGCTTCCGTAGGCGTCTCTTACTGGGAAAAAGAAAGAGAGGATTCCATTTAGTTATTAACTAATATATGCATTTATTTAAGTAGCGACCCGCTCCAACACATTAGTTACAAAAACCAAAGAGCGAGTGGGGGGGGGGGGGGGGGCAAAGTCAAAAACAAAGTGTCTCGCGTAGTGGCGGCGCCATCGTAGCCACGTGATCGTAGCCAACCAATAGGAGAGCGCCATTCCAAAGAAAAAGCAAAGGTGACAGAGATGACGCATGACGCTCGTAACTGTATATAGAATACAAACTTCTACTGGCCTTACTGCGATTTTTTTTATTTGACATATCGGACGCGATATCCCAGCTCGGGATACTTGCGCCTAAATACATTTTATCAACCTATATACAATTCATAATATACAATTTAGTAACCGGACTAAAAACATAATTGAAACTGAAACGATGGTTTTCTAAAACAGAAGAGAAAATCTAAAATGAATTATTTTAGCAACCTATATAAAATTCATTATATACAACTCAATAACCGGACTAAAAACATAATTAAAACTGAAACGATGGTTTTCTCAAACAGAAGAGAAAATCTAAAATGAATTTACAAAAATTTTTGAATTTTACATAAGTGTCTTTATTATATACAAATTCGCAAATTTCTTCGATGGGATAGAAATGATTACTTCAGTAGCTGTGAAATATCGGACATTCTAATAATAAATGTATTGAGTCTTGGTTTTCTTTTCCACAGAAGCAGCTAGGCTTTACTGTGATGAAAAATATATATTGGGAAGGCTTGGCTTATCAGTGGTGAATCCTCCTAGCGGTTTCGCCAATTTAATCCACCAGACCGCTTCTCAGAGCTCTAATACTGTATTGAATGATTCTGCTTATATATGTAGTACTGAATGGTGAAATCTCAGAAATGGTTTAAAAGAAAACTATGGACATAAGTTTGTATTATGTATAAAAGAAACATTCCTGCTTTTAAATCCTTTCATTTTATATGAATAGATGGCGCGTTATTGCTTTGTGTTAATGTATACATACATATTGGAAGGACTGTCTACCATATATCGACAGATAAACAACCCTAATAGTGGAGGAAGTGGCTAATCAGATGTGTAAAATTTCCCAGCAGGTTCGTCCAATTTAATCTCCATGTTGTGTCCATATTGTTATGGCCTAATTGGCCATACGTTAGTCTTCCATCTTCCATTTCTACTTGACAATATAGTGGTCAACTTATCCCTAGTACACGTGGTATAGCTCATGATAATCTTGTAGTTAGCAACTGCTTTTACTGTAAATGCATCACATGTCTACATATGTGAAAAGCAGTTCGTCTTTGCACTTACAAATTTACCAAGGATCCTTTGGTTATTTGCACTCGTTGGTGGGGTTGGATTTTTATAATAATCAAAGGCCATTGGAGTAATTTTATTTTATTGGAAATATGTACAGGGTAGCCTAGTGGACATGGCATCTGCCCGGTAAACAGAACACTGTGGGTTCGATTTCCATCCCTGGACACTTTTATTTTTCTGTTTATAATTACTCTTCACAATTCATCCTTTCATACTTCATCCCTAAGGTTAAAAATAATCGTTGTTTCTGCTTGGGATAAATTAGTATTTTCGTTTAAAAGAAACACATAGGGGATAAATTTCAAAGGTCGTTCTACAATCATAAGCCGCATTATATTATATTATAATTTTATTTTAATTAGAAAAAAAGTGTCCAATGCGGGATTCGAACATGGGTGGTAGCGGTCAAAAACCAACGGTTTAGAACACCCGACCCCTGAGATTATGTATGATATAGGTTAATGGTACAAAGTTGTCACCTCCAGGTCTTCAAGAGGAGGGCGCTGTAGGTGATACAGAATCCCATGTGACGTGTCCACTTCGTAGCGACACAACTGTACATGTCCAGGACAGGGAAGATGGCGGCCATCTGCAATATCAGCAATGTTTTAAATGATGTCACAGTCACCATTTCAACCTGGAAAACACATTTCGTTTTACAAAGAACTCAAATAATATTTATCATTTATATATTATATATATTCTTTAATTAAAAAGACATATATTGGATCAAAATATCATTTATTTGATCAATATTTCAGTTGGCTGAACACCAACCTTTATCAAGGTATTATAACATATTAATGTGTGTCAGGTGTTTTAGATTTTTCTTCTCCTTTCTTATCTTCACTCAATTATATTAAGGTAATCAAGCTTGTAGAGCTTGTTAATTGTGTCTGGTGGGGATAAGTAGAGCTCATCAATGGATGAGTTAAACCAGTCAATGATGTAGTTTGGATCATAGAGCAGTGTAGGGTGAACTTACCTCACTGTACATCACGGCACACCCAAGTAGGGTGATAGACAAGAAGATAGGACTTGCCACCTTGATCACCTTCAGTTTACGGTACCGGTATACGTAGAGAACCAGGACCAAGGTAAGGAGGATACACAGTACTGAGATAGTCAGCAGCGAGATTCTGATACACACATACCCGAAATATTGTCACAGCAGAGATGACAAGTATTCAAGAAGTTCCCACTTCACAAATATCTTTATTATTGTAACGTCTTCGTGTTTGTTGGTTGACGCTAATCAGCAAGAAGTATTTGGAAGTTAAAAAAGAAAAGTCTTTATTTCTTTTAGGCTAACATCAGATATAATATAAATTATATCAGACATAAGTTTACATATGGATATCCTGTATTACAATAAGTCAACTCCACAGAGTACCATCAGTGATAATAATGTGCTCACTGATAATTTACTATATAGGCATGCCAGCTGCCATTACAATTATCTACCACTCAAAAAAGATCAACCTATCTGATATTTAAAATTTAAAAAATGTGAAAAATAAAAAAGTAATAATAGTAATGATCAGGTGTTGGTATAAAAATCAAAAATGGCATATCCAAACCACACTCACATGAACTTTTCAGATGGCAGAGCGCCATCTAGTGGAACAGAAATAAACTAAACGTTGATTTACCTTGTTCCCTCATATTTGACCAACCCATTTTCTTGATAAATCAAGAAAGTCAACCACGTACGCGTTTCGGGCTGTTGGCCCTTGTCAGCGTGGTGCAAGCTGAACCTCTATGACCAAAGGTTTGGTCCCAAAGGCTTCTTGAGATAACAAGAAATATGTAATTAAGGCCAAATTTGCATAAAGACGCTTTTCATGTTAAAAATATTGTAACAAAGTATTTATTAATTTTATTAACAGAGTGGTCATTTTTATGTTTATATTTTGTTGATCTGTACACTTCCCTCTTTTACTTATCTTTTTTAATTAAAAAGGCATATTTTGGATCAAAAATAATTTATTTTACCAATATTTCAGTTGACAGAACGCCAACCTTTATCAAGGTGTTATGACATTTTAAAGTGTGTCAACAACAAACTCAGCGCCACATAACGTCAACAGCATTAAGTTTTTAAAAATATTTTGTTATATTATTAAATTCTTCTGTTCTGTCAACTGAAATATTGGTAAAATAAATGACATTTTGATCCAAAATACGAATATGCCTTTTTAATTAAAGATTTATCTATGGATTGCTCTATTTTCAAAACTTATCTTTTGATTATTACTCATAGTTTGTTCTTGCCTGAAATAAATTGATGTCTCCTCCTGAAGTTTTTGTCTTCCCTAATTTTCCACGTGGCAATATTATATATATGTAACAGGAAGGTGCGGGAGGAAAGTGTATTCATATATTTATAATAATTATATTAATTATTATTATTATTGTTATTATTATATAGAAAGAGAGGGAGGGATATTGAAACTGATTTTTTTTTTAAATCGTTCCTATAAGATTATATATAGGTTTGAATTATAAATTATAAATAAAGAGAGAAATATCTTAGGTCATCATGAAAAAAAAAAGCTTAAATCATACATTACTTTATTTATTTCAACACACAAAACGCGATATCCCAGCTTGGGATAATTGCGTCGATTTACATTTTTTAAAACAGAAACAGTTATAAACATATTATACAAGAAAAAGTAATAAAAAAAAAGAGAAACAATAATAGATATTAGGAACCTGAACCTTTCAGGTTTGAAAGATAATCATAAATATGTGTTTACAAAAATAGTTAAATCTATGATAATTCTCTCTGCTATTTACAAATTGATATAGATCTACAACATTATTTATTGTCTGTTGTCTAGCGGTGAAGAAGAGTGGGCATTCCAGCAGTAGGTGTCTCGAGTCCTGGATTTCGTAAATCATACATTATGTTACGTTTAAATCTGAGATAAAGAGATAATCTACAAAACACTGTATTAAGTTAAAAAAAATCAGGCTTCCAGAAAAAGGTTTCATTTTATAAATAAATAAAAATAAAAAGAAATAAAAAGAAACCTATACCTGGAAGACTGAGGCTTTCACCTTATTGTTTTAACAAAGGATTATTCACAAATGAAAAATCCTGTATACTTTCCCAATGAGAAGCTAAGATAAAGGTATATTACCTGAAAGCCCAATTGTAATGAGAGAGGCATGAAGAATCATCCTCACACGTGTCACAGCCGGGTTTACATTTCTTGCATACGTACAGAAGGTCGTATGAAGGGCTGCACATCCACATAGTCTTAGTAATAACTTCGGTACCACATATATATATTATATAAAAATTTTATTTTATTATTATTTTTTTTAAATTATAATTTCTAGAACAAACTACTCTGTTAAGTCGACCGCCAGATGTCACGACTTCCCTTTATATAAACCCATTGTGGTTGTTTCCTGTTGGCCGGCTCAAACCTTTCTGTAGATATGTAAATATGTAATCTTTTATTTTCTTTATTCTACT
Source organism: Cordylochernes scorpioides (assembly GCA_030710605.1). NCBI lineage: Eukaryota > Metazoa > Arthropoda > Arachnida > Pseudoscorpiones > Chernetidae > Cordylochernes > Cordylochernes scorpioides. Next base: position 27,721,454 of record CP092868.1, read on the forward strand.
CGCCTTAAGGCAGGTAATACTTTCTCAAATTATGTATTTTATATTCTTCATAAGCACAATTAAAGCTAATTCTGATCTAAACTATATTTATTATTATTACCACGACTGCAATATCACAAACATGTATCCTTAAACAACCTAAGCAAATTCTATATCAAACAATTTTATCATTATATATACATATATGTGTGTGTGTGAAAATTAAGAAAAAAATATATATCGTAATTTAAACAAAGCTATGTAAGTAATGAAGTGTATGACGTCTTTTCCAGTCGTTTTTTAAAGTGACACCAGTTTGCCACCCCAGGGGAGGGGAAGATGACCTACAACAAGTCATTGACCAATGAGCATCAATACGGGCAGAGGGAGAAAAATGGACGTTAGTCCGGTGGTCGACAGTGAGTGTTACAGTTGATATTTCTGACAGGCCCGCTCAGTTCTAGGTCCATTATCATCTCACGACGGCCCCCACGGCTTCAGGCTGGACGCCGAGCTTTCCTCTGTTAATCCTCAACTTTCCCCTGGTTCTGGTGCGACTTGAGACGTTCTGGAAGAGCGCCTTTTGATCCCAAACGTTGTCCTTACTGTCCCGTGCGGACTTCCCACTTTGCACGCCTTGCCACTCAACCCCAAATGCTTCCTACTCACTTCTTGGCTTACCCGGGTTTACGACAGTAGACCCTGGTTTACGACATATACATTTATTCATTATTATCAAATCAGACGTGATATCCCCACAAGGGATACTTACGTCAAGAAACAACATTAAACTTAGATACTATATTACATAAACAATTGAATAATTACATGGTTTGAGTAGAAGTTTAAAGATGAAAAGAAATGAAATAAATAAATGGTCCAGTGTTGTTATTAAAAACAAATTTAACATTTCCTGACCGTTCACATGAGGATTTTAATTGGCAGAGTGGTCTGTGGTGGATTGAATTAGCAAATTTTCCGAGCACTAGCACTAGCTTAGCACTAGCACTATTTTTGAGGACAATAGAAAGTTTTAAATACTTAATAAACTACCCCACAAAAATTCTTTTTCAATATATTATCATATTGAAAAGCTTTCAAGTTAAAAATTCTTCCCCAGAGGCGTTTCTTCTAAGTATATACATTTCAATACAGAAATATCTGTAGAAGATTTCTTTAGTTCGAAAGCTTGCTAATGATAATAAATTGAAAAGAAATTATTGTTGACAACAGAGTATTTGTATGTTAAGCGATTGTTCTCAAAGTAAATGTAATAGTTTGTTCAAATACCAAAACCAAGATTCAAATTTGCACTAGGACATATAAACAAAATTGTCCAATACAATAGTTGAGCTCTAAAAAGCATTCTGGTGGATTGAATTGGCAAAACTGCTGAGAGTGTTCACAACTAATGAGTAAAGCCCCTAGCAATATTTTTGAGGACAATAGAAAGTTTTTTTTAGATAGTGGACATTGCTGCTGCTGTGATAGAAATGCATGGAGACATCTGAGGCTCTTCATTGGACAGGACAACAACAAGAAGTCATTATAATTGACATGGACCCAGAGCAGCAGCTTTACACACCCAAGATAGAGAACATTGATGTGATAGAGATGTACGGAGACATCTGAGGCTCTTCATTGGACACGACAACAACAGCAACAATAGAAAGTTTTAAATACTTAATAAACTACTCAACAAAAAGTTCCTTTTCAATATGTTATCATATTGACAAGCTTTCAATTTAAAAAAAATCTTCCACAAAGGTGTTTCTTATATGTATATACATTTCAATGCAGAAATGTCTGTAGAAGATTTCTTCAATTCGAAATTTTGTCAATGATAATAAATTGAAAAGAAACTATTGTCTATTGACAACAGAGTATTGTTGTCATTGACTTGTTATTTATCATCATCATCACTTTATTTATAAGTCAGACGACCAAATAAAGAGCCATCATCAAATGGCTTACGACCATACCACATTGAAAACACCGGTTCTCGTCCGATCACCGAAGTTAAGCAATGTCTGGCCCGGTCAGTACTTGGGAGGGTGACCACCTGGGAACATGGGTGCTGTAGGCTATTACCTTTTCACCGGGGTTCGATTCCCCGCCGGGGAGGTTTTTTCGGGGTTCGAAAATTATACACTTTGGTTAATAGCCCGTAAAACCATATGATGCTAAAGAGCCATCATCTTGTGTCACCTGCTTGCATTTCCTTAATTCGACATGACATCTAGGATATAACAGAACATTTAACGGTGTAGTTGATTGAGTATTTACAATATTTTCTGCAGATTCTCCAACGTGATGAAATAGTATGATGTTTGTTTTATTTGGAGAGGAAGAATTGGTGTTGAATGGTTTGTTTATGTTCTATATGCCTATGCAAATAAGGAATTGTCCAAATATTTTATGCAAATTCACCAACATGATGTAATAGTATGATGTTTGTTTTATTTGGAGAGGAAGAATTGGTGTTGAATAGTGTGTTTTATGTTCTATATGCCTATGCAAATAAGGAATTGTCCGAATATTTTATGCAAATTCACCAACGTGATGGAATAGTATGGTGTTTGTTTTATTTGGAGAGGAAGAATTGGTGTTAAATTGTGTGTTTTATGTTCTATATGCCTATGCAAATAAGGAATTGTCCGAATATTTTCTGCAAATCTCTAACGTAATGGAATATATATATATATATATATATATATAATAATAATAAATAGTTATTTAATTTTATAGTCCAGTTTTGTATTAAGATTATCTTCACTATTATGATTATTTAAATTCAAATTATAAAATTTGTAAAATGTTATTAATTTGTAGATAGAGAGAGAAAAAAAAAAAAAAAAAAATCCTTTACTTCTACTATTATCAGTTTGCTCCTTAAGTTTTAAAATTAGAATCACTGTTATAATTTTGTTATATAGTTTCTACACTATATATATATATATATATATATAGTATGATGTTTGTTTTATTTGGAGAGGAAGAATTGGTGTTGAATGGTGTGTTTTATGTTCTATATGCCTATACAAATAAGGAATTGTCCGAATATTTTATGCAAATCTCCAACATGATAGAAAAGTAGAAAGTTAGTTTTATTTGGAGAGGAAATATTGGTGCTGAATGATGTGTTTTATGTTCTATATGCATATGCAAATACGGAATTTTCCGTTAAGAGGAGTAGAGCAGCCAAACCTGCTAATGGTCTGTCGGTCCCTCCAAGCCACTTCAACCAAGGAGCCGTTAAACAGCGGCGTGCCCAGGGTGGCCGAGTAGAATCCTGTCCGGCAACGGCAGTGATAAGCTCCCACTGTCCATCCGTAGCCGGCAGTAAATAGGCACTGTACACAGCAATCAGTGGATTAACATCGTCAAAACACCTATGTTACCTTCAACTAGAGCATAACCATAATCATGGTCAATTTAACCATCAATTAGATTTAGCCTAATCCAGGAATCGTCAAGTTTTTGTGTCTGTAGAGTCAAAAATTGCAATTTACAAAATTTCTGAAGAGTCACAGATTTGTTTCTTGCCAACAATAAATAGTACTCATATAAATAATATTTACGTATGGAACTATATAAATACCTTCACATCCAAAGAGCCGCAGTTTGCCGAACCCTGGTCTAATCTTAATCAAGGGATATTCAATAGTGTAGAACGGCTAACCTAACCAATTAAACCATTAATTAGATTCTGCCTAATCCTTTTTTTTTTTTGCTTATCCCTAGTACACGTGGTACAGGCCATGATAATCATGGTGGGTAGTTAGCGACTGCTTTTACTGTAAGCGCACCACATGTCTACACATGTGAAAAGCAGTTCGACTTTGCACTTACAAATGCCAGAGCCCCGTTTGGTTACTTGCACTCGCTGGTGGGGTTGGACTTTTGCAAGAATCGGGGGCCATTGGAGCATTTTTTTTAAACAGAAAAAAATGCCCAGTGCCTAATCCTAATTATGACGAATTAAAGAGTGTAGAACGGCTAACATAACCAATTCAACCATTAATTAACCAGAGCGTATCCTCCTTAATCAAGGGATATTCAATAGTTTACAACGGCTAACCTAGCCAATTAAACCATTAATTAGACTTAGCCTAGCCTTGATTATGACGAATTAAAGAGTGTAGAACGGCTAACATAACCAATTCAACCATTAATTAACCAGAGCGTATCCTCCTTAATCAAGGGATATTCAATAGTTTACAACGGCTAACCTAACCAATTAAACCATTAATTAGACTTAGCCTAGCCTTGATTATGACGAATTAAAGAGTGTAGAACGGCTAACATAACCAATTCAACCATTAATTAACCAGAGCGTATCCTCCTTAATCAAGGGATATTCAATAGTTTACAACGGCTAACCTAACCAATTAAACCATTAATTAGACTTAGCCTAGCCTTGATTATGACGAATTAAAGAGTGTAGAACGGCTAACATAACCAATTCAACCATTAATTAACCAGAGCGTATCCTCCTTAATCAAGGGATATTCAATAGTTTACAACGGCTAACCTAACCAATTAAACCATTAATTAGACTTAGCCTAGCCTTGATTATGACGAATTAAAGAGTGTAGAACGGCTAACATAACCAATTCAACCATTAATTAACCAGAGCGTATCCTCCTTAATCAAGGGAAATTCAATAGTTTACAACGGCTAACCTAACCAATTAAACCATTAATTAGACTTAGCCTAGCCTTGATTATGACGAATTAAAGAGGGTAGGACACCTGCCATACTCAATTTAACCATTAATCAGATTTAGCCTAGTCCTAATTATGGTGAATTCAAAAGTTGTAGAACGGCTGACATAACCAATTTAACCATTAATTAACCAGAGCGTGTCCTTAATCAAGGAATATTCAATAGTGTAGAACGGCTAACATAACCAATTAAAACATTAATTAGATTAAGCCTAATCCTAATTATGACGAATTAAAGAGTGTAGAACGGCTGACATAACCAATTAAAACATTAATTAGATTCAGCCTAATCCTAATTATGACGAATTAAAGAGTGTAGAACGGCTGACATAACCAATTAAAACATTAATTAGATTCAGCCTAATCCTAATTATGACGAATTAAAGAGTGTAGAACGGCTAACATAACCAATTTAACCATTAATTAACCAGAGCGTATCCTTAATCAAGGGATATTCAGTAATGTAGAATGGCTAACCTAACTAATTAAACCACTAATTAGATTCAACCTAGTCCTAATTATGACGAATTCAAGAGTGTAGAACGACTGACATAACCAATTCAACCATTAATTAACCAGAGCGTATCCCTAATCAAGGGATATTCAATAGTGCAGAACGGCTGACATAACCAATTAAACCACTAATTAGATTCAGCCTAGTCCTAATTATGATGAATTCAAGTGTAGAACAGCTAAAATAACGTAAAATGAAACAGAATAAAGATAGTGTATTTATATTTTCAAAAATTCAATTAAAAATAAATAAATAACGTAATTTTTATATTTCAAATATTATTTTATACAACGTGTAAGCGATTTCGGGGAAAAAATCCTTTTTATTAACTATTAAAAAACCCCATTAGTATATACTATGTAACTAGGATTAGTAAAAAAAGTTGCATAAGAATTTTAGGTGGTCGCCAATTGGAAGTTATACTATACACACACACAAAACCTTTATTAGTGATCAAGCCCCATAGAGGATTCTCCCAGTATAACAATGGTTTTAATTGAACATAAATCAAGTAATAAATACAATTCAGTATTAACATGAATAAAAAAACCGAGAAAACTATTTACACATGTTTTTCATCCTTCTGACAAAATTTGTATAATTCTATTGCACTATGTCTAAGTTATTCTATACCAAAATGAGAAATGTCATTTTACCTTAAGAAGAAGCAGTAAAAAAAAGAAGAAACATTCAAGACAGAATTAGTTATATATATAGGAGAATAAATTGACGTCATCAAGGATTTATCCGCTAAATGGAAATGAGTTTGCGACTTTTTCCCAATTTGGCGACCGTCCTGGTGACAAATCCAAGATGTCCCAGAGGATCCTCGTTGCTTAGCAACGATAGCTGGACATCATCCGGGTCTTAAATACCGGTGGCCAAAAGAGTAGTGTTGTTTTTTTAACAAGAAATCTCAACACACGCTTCTGTTATCTGAATGTGTGGGGTGATTTGACAATTTGTGTTCTACCCACGAACACCATATTGTGATTACTTAAGAATTCTATACTTATATATACTTTCTCTATATACATTTATCAACATTAATCCTTTGTGTGAAGAATCTAAAAGATTTTTATATAATCAATAATGAATCAAGGGTTCCTTTTCTTATATCTTTTATTATTCGAAGGCGTACTTCGATCTGTGTAAGAGAGGGAAAATATGTTTTTATTTCCAAGATACAGGTATGCCCATATATATATATGTCATAATATATACTCTTCAAGGAATAATAAAGCAAACCTAGAGGCAGCCCAGAGAGAGACGGGATGTAAAGTCCGGTTACTTGAGACAGCAGCGATATTCCAAGGGGCGGCAAATGGGGTCTGTCAGTCAACACCTTGGGACTTTGAAGACAGTTGGGGATTGTGTGCGACCCGAACGGACGCCCGGCTGTGCCGGGCCCGTCTCTCCCTCTCTCTCTCTGGTTGCCTGGGTTCCTCTTCCAACTTGTGGTGTGATTATTTCTTTTTCCCCACCCTATTATATTGCCACTTAAATAGTGTGCTATAGCGACATTTGTTAAACAATTAAAGAGATTTCTGGAGATGAGTTTCTTTTATTTAAATCGTCTTAAGCTTTTAGGTATCTATGCCCTTCAACAAGAGAACATATGCAATGAATAAAACGTCACCTGATACCAAACTGTATGTTCTCCTGTTAAAGGGCAGAGATATCCGAAAGCTTGATACGATTTAAATAAAAATAAACTCATCTCCGGAAACTTTTTAATTGTTTAATTAATCGTAAATATTGAGGCTGCCTGGCCGGTATTCAGATTTCTTGAAAATAATATCATATATATAAGATCATATAGTCTTTTGTGAGTTAAATATTTATTTTTGACTCGTGCTTTAGATGTTGTATAAAATTTTTAAATATCGTGTGAGAACGCCCTTGGAACTTTATAAAGATTCTAACGCCTTGCTAAATGTTTAATGTTTGTTTGCTCCTGACGAGGACAAAATATTTTAGTCGAAACGTCGAGGTAATAAAAATATTTACTGGCCGAAGTATCTTTATTTTCAAGAAATATGTTTAATCAATGTCCAGGAGATTTAAATCTATTGATAGTCAAATTTGGTTACTTGAACTTACTGATGGGGTTGTAAGAAGAAAGAAAGTAGAGAGGAAGACTTACCTGTGTGGAGACACTGTGACATTTGTGAGTCCGCAGGAATGCAGACATGGAAGAGGAGGAAGAAGGCACATCACACTGGTTGATGTCAAGATGGGAGACATCAATGTCCACGCTGAGAACGCCAGAGAGTTTACGGGAACGTGGTTGGTGCATCAGTACAGTGAAGCTACAGAACCAGCGTCCCGAGGCGCACACATAGTATGGTCGAGTCCAGAATTCCGTAGCGGGCTCTGGACCTGTAGCTGGGATCATCCACGGAGGATCCTCGCTAGGTGCTGACGTCGAGGATGAACCGTTCCCACGAGCAGTCTCGAAGAACCAAGGAGATCGCAAAGAACCTGTTTGAGTCAACAGTAGACGTCCTTCAATGATCCTTGAGTCAGCTGAAGCTGCTTCCACCAGGAACCGTCGAAGAAGATCTACACATCCGTCCACAATCTTACTTATAGCTTCACAACAAAAGGTAACAACACCAAACCAAATTGAGAAAATGATTGTGAAATGTTAGTAACGACGTTTTTGCCATCATTATACAAAAGCAGCGAATCAACAAAATGGTAATAAGACAAAATTCAAATGAATGCAATGTTTGTGTGACGTTTTGGTAACAATGCTAACACCATCATCATACAAAAGTACTGCATACACAAAAAGTTACAAGACCAAATTCAAATTAATGCAATGTTTGTGTGACGTTTCAGTAACAATTCTGACAAAAGTGCTAAATAAAAAAAAGCAACAAGACCAAATACAAATTAATGCAATTCTTGTGTGACGTTTAGGTAACAATGCTGTTAACATCATCAGACAAAAGTACTAAATCAACAAAAAGGTAACCAGACCAAATTCAAATGAATGCAATGTTTGTGTGCCGTTTCAGTAACAATGCTGACAAAAGTGCTAAATCAACAAAAGGTAACAAGACCAAATTCAAATGAATGCAATGCTTGTGTGCCGTTTCAGTAACAATTCTGACAAAAGTGCTAAATCAACAAAAGGTAACAAGACCAAATTCAAATGAATGCAATGTTTGTGTGACGTTTCAGTAACAATGCTGACAAAAGTGCTAAATCAACAAAAGATAACAAGACCAAATTCAAATGAATGCAATGCTTGTGTGCCGTTTCAGTAACAATTCTGACAAAAGTGCTAAATCAACAAAAAGGTAACCAGACCAAATTCAAATGAATGCAATGCTTGTGTGCCGTTTCAGTAACAATGCTGACAAAAGTGCTAAATCAACAAAAGGTAACAAGACCAAATTCAAATATATGCAATTCTTGTGTGACGTTTCAGTAACAATTCTGACAAAAGTGCTAAATCAACAAAAGGTAACAAGACCAAATTCAAATGAATGCAATGTTTGTGTGCCGTTTCAGTAACAATGCTGACAAAAGTGCTAAATCAACAAAAGGTAACAAGACCAAATTCAAATGAATGCAATGCTTGTGTGCCGTTTCAGTAACAATTCTGACAAAAGTGCTAAATCAACAAAAAGGTAACCAGACCAAATTCAAATGAATGCAATGTTTGTGTGCCGTTTCAGTAACAATGCTGACAAAAGTGCTAAATCAACAAAAGGTAACAAGACCAAATTCAAATATATGCAATTCTTGTGTGACGTTTCAGTAACAATGCTGACAAAAGTGCTAAATCAACAAAAGATAACAAGACCAAATTCAAATATATGCAATTCTTGTGTGACGTTTCAGTAACAATTCTGACAAAAGTGCTAAATCAACAAAAGATAACAAGACCAAATTCAAATATATGCAATTCTTGTGTGACGTTTCAGTAACAATGCTGACAAAAGTGCTAAATCAACAAAAGATAACAAGACCAAATTCAAATATATGCAATTCTTGTGTGACGTTTCAGTAACAATTCTGACAAAAGTGCTAAATCAATAAAAGGTAACAAGACCAAATTCAAATATATGCAATTCTTGTGTGACGTTTCAGTAACAATTCTGACAAAAGTGCTAAATCAATAAAAGGTAACAAGACCAAATTAATACAATGTTTGTATGACGTTTCAGTAACAATTCTGACAAAAGTGCTAAGTCAACAAAAAGGTAACAAGACCAAATTCAAATGAATGCAATACTTGTGTGACGTTTTGTTAACAATTCTGACAATGTTAAATAACATTAATTTCAATTAAAATTTCTGAGAAAGAGTTTTATGTAAAAATTTTAAAATGTCTAACGTCAGTAATAGTGATGTAAGAATTTATAAATTAAATTTTAAAAAACATCAATTTATTTTTACTTAGTTTTTTCCACCTTCAAATTAAATTTACTTAAATGAAATCACAAATAATCAAATTTTCCAAATCTATTTTTCTTAAAAACAAATTATTTTGCTTTTCACCACCTTTCGATTTTTTTTTCTCTCTCTCTGTGATTCCTAAAACTCAGTAAGAGTTCCACTTGTAAAAACTTTACTAACTAAACAATTATATTCTGGAAAATTTTTAAAAACTCCGAATTCTTACTGGTACCAATAAGAAGAAAATAAACCCTTTTAGATTGATTGAATTTTCATAGTTTGTGGAAAATTTTGCCAAGGCGGAATTTTAAAAGTTGTGGTTTCTTCATTTTTAATTCCTTCTATATTGTGGAGATTTATTATTTTTATTTACAGTGTTTTTAATGTATTGGTTCCTTTTTTTAGTGTGAAGGTCTTTTGTTTCTTTCTATTGTATAATGGTTCATTGTTTTCTTCTATAGAGTGCAAAAGTCCATTGTTTAAAATTACATTGTTTCCTTATAGAGTATAAAATAATTGTTTCAGATTACATTGTTTCATTCTAGTGTGTGAAGGTCCATTGTTTAAAATTAAATTGTTTCCTTCTAGAGAGAGAGTAAAAGTTATTTTTCCTTCTATAGTGTAAAGGCCTATTGTTTAAATTGACATTGTTTCCTTCTATAGTGTAAAAAGTCCATTGTTTAAATTGACATTGTTTCCTTCTATAGTGTAAAAAGTCCATTGTTTAAATTGACATTGTTTCCTTCTATAGTGTAAAAAGTCCATTGTTTAAATTGACATTGTTTCCTTCTATAGTGTAAAGGCCTATTGTTTAAATTGACATTGTTTCCTTCTATAGTGTAAAGGCCTATTGTTTAAATTGACATTGTTTCCTTCTATAGTGTAAAAAGTCCATTGTTTAAATTGACATTGTTTCCTTCTATAGTGTAAAAAGTCCATTGTTTAAATTGACATTGTTTCCTTCTATAGTGTAAAAAGTCCATTGTTTAAATTGACATTGTTTCCTTCTATAGTGTAAAAAGTCCATTGTTTAAATTGACATTGTTTCCTTCTATAGTGTAAAGGCCTATTGTTTAAATTGACATTGTTTCCTTCTATAGTGTAAAAAGTCCATTGTTTAAATTGACATTGTTTCCTTCTATAGTGTAAAGGCCTATTGTTTAAATTGACATTGTTTCCTTCTATAGTGTAAAAAGTCCATTGTTTAAATTGACATTGTTTCCTTCTATAGTGTAAAAAGTCCATTGTTTAAATTGACATTGTTTCCTTCTATAGTGTAAAAAGTCCATTGTTTAAATTGACATTGTTTCCTTCTATAGTGTAAAGGCCTATTGTTTAAATTGACATTGTTTCCTTCTATAGTGTAAAGGCCTATTGTTTAAATTGACATTGTTTCCTTCTATAGTGTAAAAAGTCCATTGTTTAAATTGACATTGTTTCCTTCTATAGTGTAAAAAGTCCATTGTTTAAATTGACATTGTTTCCTTCTATAGTGTAAAAAGTCCATTGTTTAAATTGACATTGTTTCCTTCTATAGTGTAAAGGCCTATTGTTTAAATTGACATTGTTTCCTTCTATAGTGTAAAAAGTCCATTGTTTAAATTGACATTGTTTCCTTCTATAGTGTAAAAAGTCCATTGTTTAAATTGACATTGTTTCCTTCTATAGTGTAAAAAGTCCATTGTTTAAATTGACATTGTTTCCTTCTATAGTGTAAAAAGTCCATTGTTTAAATTGACATTGTTTCCTTCTATAGTGTAAAGGCCTATTGTTTAAATTGACATTGTTTCCTTCTATAGTGTAAAAAGTCCATTGTTTAAATTGACATTGTTTCCTTCTATAGTGTAAAGGCCTATTGTTTAAATTGACATTGTTTCCTTCTATAGTGTAAAAAGTCCATTGTTTAAATTGACATTGTTTCCTTCTATAGTGTAAAAAGTCCATTGTTTAAATTGACATTGTTTCCTTCTATAGTGTAAAAAGTCCATTGTTTAAATTGACATTGTTTCCTTCTATAGTGTAAAAAGTCCATTGTTTAAATTGACATTGTTTCCTTCTATAGTGTAAAGGCCTATTGTTTAAATTGACATTGTTTCCTTCTATAGTGTAAAAAGTCCATTGTTTAAATTGACATTGTTTCCTTCTATAGTGTAAAAAGTCCATTGTTTAAATTGACATTGTTTCCTTCTATAGTGTAAAAAGTCCATTGTTTAAATTGACATTGTTTCCTTCTATAGTGTAAAAAGTCCATTGTTTAAATTGACATTGTTTCCTTCTATAGTGTAAAAAGTCCATTGTTTAAATTGACATTGTTTCCTTCTATAGTGTAAAGGCCTATTGTTTAAATTGACATTGTTTCCTTCTATAGTGTAAAAAGTCCATTGTTTAAATTGACATTGTTTCCTTCTATAGTGTAAAAAGTCCATTGTTTAAATTGACATTGTTTCCTTCTATAGTGTAAAAAGTCCATTGTTTAAATTGACATTGTTTCCTTCTATAGTGTAAAAAGTCCATTGTTTAAATTGACATTGTTACCTTCTATAGTGTAAAGGCCTATTGTTTAAATTGACATTGTTTCCTTCTATAGTGTAAAAAGTCCATTGTTTAAATTGACATTGTTTCCTTCTATAGTGTAAAAAGTCCATTGTTTAAATTGACATTGTTTCCTTCTATAGTGTAAAAAGTCCATTGTTTAAATTGACATTGTTTCCTTCTATAGTGTAAAAAGTCCATTGTTTAAAATTACATTGTTTCTTTCTGGAGTGTAAAAAGGGCATTGTTCAAAATTACATTGTTTCCTTCTACAGTGTAAAATTCCATTGTTTAAAATTATATTGTTTCCTTTTATAGTGTATAAGTCCATTGTTTAAAATTTAATTGTTTCCTTTTATAGTGTATAAGTCCATTGTTTAAATGGTTAAAAGTGTTTTTCCTGTGAAGGGACTATCTCTGGAGATTTGAGGGGAAATTAAAAAATAAACTTATACCTGAAGGACTGATGTTTTTACCTTAATAAGTATAAACTATGTAAATAAGAAGAGAAAGGAATATCTATTCTTAATACAAACAAAAACTTCATAAAACTAAGATAGTCAAATCAATGTCAATATACAGATACCTATCACAAGAGAAAGAATCACCTGACAACATCTTGAAGAAAGAATTAAAGTTAACGGCGACGTGTTTTTTTTTATTAAAGCTGTAAATTCGGCAAGCTTTCAGACTTTGACGTCCTTCGACAGGTAACTTTCCAAGAAACTAGAGGACAAAATTTATATATATTGTTACACCAATTTTAATGCGCCTTACATTTATTCAAAACTAGCGGACGTACCCGGCTTCGCCCGGGTTTTACCCGAGTAAAGGTTTGTCTAATGAACATTTGTTAAAACAATTCTCTATAAACTTATATATATAAAAAAAGATATATTTTGATAATTTGAAAATCGTAAATTTGAATATCTCGATAAAGTGAACATTTTTTCCCGGTCCCTGTGTGCCGTGTCATCCTGAATTTTGTCTTTCCTAATTTTCTACATTACAAAATCATCGTTTTATCTAGTGAACATTTTTTCCCGGTCCCTTGAAAAATACTCGATAAGTTGAATAAAATCAATATTAATTGGTTCCCTCGGTAATTGGAAGTTAAAGGAATAGTATCTTTGCTTTGGAATTGTATCATTATTCTTGTCTCAAATAAATTGCCGTGTCATCCTGAATTTTGTCTTTCCTAATTTTCTACATTACAAAATCATCGTATCATCATGATAATATTTAGAGCAGATTGTTGAATTATAACAGATAAATTAGAATATTTATCTTGATTATTTTAAGGCGAAAAGTTTTTTCAAAAATTTTATTTGCTAGAAACCTTCCCAGTACTATACTAAATAACTTCCCAAAGTTTCATGGCGTTCCAATCAGTGGTTTGGTCAGGCATAAAGGACAAACAGACACACACACACACATACATTCATTTTTATATATATAGAAGATATTCTATTATATTTAATATTTATTTAAAACAGAATATTCAGATTATCATCATTCCTTTTTAGAGTTTCATTCCTTTTGCAATATTGTTATTGTTCATATATCTTTATGGTTATTGGAGCGAGAGAGGACCTAGACGAAAAACTGCGGATCACGACCTACGAGGAAGACCACGAATAAATAAACACAATAACGTTGGAAGGTAATTTATTTTTATTTACTTTTACTTTTATTTATTTGCTTAGAATATGGAAACCCGCTCGGGAAACGTGTATAACACCAAGAAGGAAGAAACCAAGGTCGACGACCCTGCAAAGCTGCAACTTGGTGCAACAATATATACAGGTAAATATTTACATAATTAGAAATTTTCTTAGCGAAATAAATGATTATATATATATTATACAAAATTATTTCCTCTTTATCTATGTAAACAAATTTGTTCTGAAAAAAAAAAGATGACTACCTTAGGATGCAGGGAAAGGCAAAAAAAAAACATCTAAAAAACGTTAGCAATAACAAATCTACATAAGTACTGTACATTCCCTAAAGTACATGGAAAGTGCAGTAATTGGAGAAGAAACCAATCAGAATGCCATTAAGGAAGAGAGCTTTCGACCAATCAGCAACCAGCAACAATCCAGATGTAATGAAATAATCCTGGAACATAATCAAGATAGATGAAGAAAAACCTCGCATCACTAAAAGCCATTCCAGAGATGAAATCAAGTTGATTCTACAAACAACCTTTCTTGTTCCATTAATGTATATCTATGTAAATATGTAAATACCTAGAGTTATGCAAATAAAGACAAGTTGCTATATACATTATAAAACAGTATCACTCCAACCTCCCATCTATTATAAAAAAACGGATATAACTCTATGCAATTAAGTTATACATATGAAAACAAGTTGTTATATACATTATAAAACAATATCATTCCAACCTTCAATCTATTATTTAAAAGCATATATATAGATCTACATAATTGAGTTATAAACATAAAAATAAGTTGCTATATACATTATAAAACAATATCACTCCAACCTTCATGTTATTAAAAACACACACACATAAAAGCCTTTATTAGAGACTTGCCCCATACAGATTCTTCCAATTGGGTAAGGTAATAATCATCCTGTGTTATTTACATAGAAATTGAACTGGCTTTACTCTTCATCTCAAAGTCATTCAATTGTTGACTGGTCCTTACATAATGATGATCTAAAAATGTATAGTAAGCTATTGCATTAGATTTGTTTGCTGATATTTTTGAAAGCAATACGTTAAAAAAACATATATATAACTCTGCACAATTGTCAGTTCAACTTACTTATTTATATATTTACCAAAAAGACGCTTCTCTATTGATTAAATTGATTAAAACAACGCCTTTTGTATGAATTTGCTAAAATTAGTGTTGTGGCTCTTTATCGCCACAATTTAGCTTTGTACTAGAGTGATAAAATGGAGTTTTAATGCATTTCAACAGCTGTAATACAGAAACAAGAAACTAAAGGAGAGATAATATATATGTTATAAATACAAATGAATGAGATTTCCTGCTTGAATTTTAGATCATGTTGAGGATTATGGTAATGGTGATGCAGTCGTGGTTGAAATCTTGAAAATATAATAAAAATAGTAAAGATAAGAAATTGCTTTAATTGAACTTATGTATATATAAAAGAACATAATTTGATAAAAGTAACGCCTTGCTTAAGGCGAGTAGAATAAGGAAAACAAAAGATTATTTACATAATGTACAAAAGTTTTGAGCCGGCCATCGGGGAAGAACAACAACGAGTTTTTATAGGGCAAGCATGACCTCTGGCGGTCGATTTAACAGAGTATTTGGATCTATGAAATATAATTTTAAATAGAATAATATTTTTATATAACATATATATAGATGGAAAATTTTCCGGGAGGAAATTGATCCATAGAAGCATAGGGCGCCTTGACGGGAGAGGCGCCCTATGCTTCTATGGATATATATACATATATATATATCACAATATATACCTACATCCCCATGTGTTATATAGTTATAGTGTAATTACCAAAACGACAAAAATAAAATTTCGAGTGAGTGACACCCGGCGCCAGGACAGGAAACAAGTCCGAAAAACATGTCGGGGTTCCCAGGTGTGCCCCCTTCTCGCTCAAACAGATTAGTCCACTTTGATACACGAGGATTGACAGACCTCTCTAGACAGATCTCCCCTGACCGGTGTCTGCTACACTGGCTCTCTCGCCATCTCTGTGGTGACATCCAACATGTTTCGTTCTTTGGTGTAATCCTAATTCCATGCCTGAACCCACTCTAAACATTGTGACCACCAAGACTGCAACCAACATGCCACACTACATTCATCCAACAGCATAAACAACATACATTACAACATATATTTATATATGTTATATTAAAATATTATTTTATTTAAAATTATATTTCATAGATTCAAATACTCTGTTAAATCGACCGCCAGATGTCACGCTTACCCTATAAAAACTCATTGTTGTTGTTTCCCGATGGCCGGCTCAAACCTTTTGTACATTATGTAAATAAGTTTTTCATTTTTTTATTCTTACGCCTTAAGTCAGGCAGTACTTTTATCAAATTATGTTATTTATATATTCCTTAAACTCAAAGCAAATTATGTTATTTATATATTCCTTAAACTCAAAGCAATTACTGATCAAAACTATTTTTAGTATTATACTTTCAAGATTTTTGCCACGACTGCATTACCATAGCATAATCCTCAAGTTAATCAAAAATCAAGCAGAAAATCGTTTTTTGACAACGTATATATCTTCATAACCATATAAACACGTATTTTAAAATACACAAGTGAATTTAACCATAAACACTAATATAAACATATACACCCATACCTCGTTTTGCGTCGGGGTTACGTTCCAAATAAACACGACGCAAATTAAAACGACGCAAAGTGAAAATATGTGAAGGCGCAATCAAAAACAAAGATGTTGCCATATTTTAGGAAAAAATATTAAAAAAAAAAAATTAAAGACTCGAATCCAAAACAACGCAACTTCGAAAATTTAACGACGCACAGTGAAAAATCAGTAAAAATTAAGCAGCGACGCAACTTCGAAAAAAAAAAACGCAAAACGAAACGACGCAAAACGAGGTATTGGTGTAATAACAAATATACAATCAAAGTCAATAAATATTTACAGGAAATTCAATAATAAAAAAAACATCAGAGAATATCAAATCAATTTATAATATCGATAAAAGAAATAATATTCATATAATCCAACCATCTTTACTCGAAGCAACAGCATCCAAGAAAAAATAAAAAGAGAGAAAGAATGATAAAAAAGGAAAATATTGGGAATCATCTATTGACAGCCATGTAAATGCTGCAATAAATATTGAATTGGCATTTGGCATAATGTCTTCTTGTCTTTATTCCTTTGGTGGATCTCTCAGATCGAAAATTTCTTCCTCAATTTCTCTATTCTTCTCTTTTGAATACATTTTCCCAGTTATATAGTATAATACTTATTATTATAAACATTTTTAAAAATGCTATACTTTTCTTTTAAAATATACAGTTAAACCTGTCTATAGCGCCCCCTCTTGGGACTCACCAAAATAGGGTGCTATAGAGAGGGGGTGTTATAGACAGGTCACTTTTAATGTAAATCGCATCATACTACGTATTTAAAATCGGGCGCTATAGAGAGGGAGGCGCTATAGACAGGTTTAAATGTAGTTAAAATTAATTTCAACAAAGCTTATTCTGTAATAAATAAAAATTATATATATATATATATAAAAGAGGAAGAATATGGCAATTATATATATTATATAATCTAAAATGCAAATATTTTATTTTTTATAAAACAAGTATTTTATTTTTATCATTGACTATTCTTTTATTTTTGACCATAGATTTAGAATATACCACTTTGAATACACACCCATACCTCGCTTTGCGTCGGGGTTACGTTATAAAAAAACACGACGCAAAGTGAAAATATATGAAGGCGCAATCAAAAACAAAGGTGTTGCCTTATTTTAGGAAAAAAAAATAGAAAAAAAAAATTAAAGACTCGAATCCAAAACAACGCAACTTCGAAAATCTAACGACGCACAGTGAAAATCAGTAAAAAACGCAAAACGAGGTATTGGTGTATTTGTTGTAAATATGTATAGTTAACCTTTTTTTTTTTTAATTTCACGAATATAGGAATTATGTTATAAATTCTATATTACTGTAAAAAATAATTAATGTGTAATTCTTTTCAAGTAATTGAAAATAAAAACTACTTGAAAGGTAAATAACTATCTTTCTTTTCGACTGAACCTTCAATTCTCTATCTTTTTCAAAACAACAAAACAAAATATTCATAACATATATATATAATATAAACCAAATCGATATATTCTCGAAGAGTGACAGAATTTCGTGAACAAATTATTGAAACCACTAATATATTCAATCTTCAAATCTCTATGATGATATTTGAAAATAATGATGATAAAACGATTTGATAAATACATACAGTTAAACCTGTCTATAGCGCCCCACCTCTAAATAGCGCCCCCCTCTCTATAGCGTCCGATTTTAAATACGTAGTACGATACGATTTACATTAAAAGTGACCTGTCTATAGCACCACCTCTCTATAGCACCCTATTTTGGTGAGTCTCAAGAGGGGACGCTATAGACAGGTTTAACTGTATTTCGAAACTATTATAGATGCGTATGATTTTTTTAATAAATAAAACAAGTTCTACTGCCCTTACTGTAATGAAAAATTAATGGGAGGGCCTGGTTCATCACTGATGAGCCAGGCCCTCCCATTAATTTTTCCATTACAATAAGGGCAGTATGAATTGTTTTATTAAAAAAAAAAAAGAATCATACGCGTCTATAATAATTTCGAATTTTCATAACAGATGGCGCGCTAATGCATCAAGATACATATTTGCGGATAAAAAAAGATTTTATATGGATTAGACTTCAATTAAGATTCATTTGTATATCTTTTGGATTAAAAAAAGCAACAAAACTTTTGGCTTATATAAAAAATACTAATTAATTTACCATAATAAGTTTGTTAAATTTGCGCCACATTTATTCTGATCCTAATTGCTTAATTATGTTAATAAGATAATTATCCTTTCCCTTCCACGAATCGATATATCCACATAACAACGTCTTTTTTTAACTCCAAATTCTATCCTACATTGTTAACAATGTCATCTATCATTTGTTCCTATGTGGGATGTAACGATGCACAAGAATTCTAAGGAATAAAAGTATTTTATTGTGTATCCATCTAAATTACTATCAACTTAATTATTGATTTTTTATTTATTTTATTGAATATTTTAAAAATAAGGCTTATTTTGGATTGTAATAAGATTATTTTATTAATCCGATATTTCGATGGATCAATCTTCCTTCTTTTACGAGGTATTTTGCCGTGAAGCACGCAGCAGGTCGCGTGCCCCAGGTGAGCCACTATTGAATATATGGACAATATTTATGGATAATTCGGAAAAAATTAACGATTTGTTGATAAACCGCTGGAAGGGTTCACCACTGATGAGCCAGGCCCTCCCATTATTTTTTTCATTACAGTAAGGGCAGTAGAAATTGTTTTATTTAACAAAGAATCATACGTGTCTATAATAGTTTCGAAATACAGTTAAACCTGTCTATAGCGTCCCCTCTTGGGATTCACCAAAATAAGGTGTGTAGGGGACATGTAAAAATTATTGTTTTGTATTTCTATTTTATGTAAATTTTATTTGTTTTTAAAAATTCGTATTTGTTTGTTGCAAATATGCAAAATTTGTATTATCTAATTTCTATATATTTTTTCTATTTAATTGGATTAATTTCTTCTTTTTGTTGTCCGAATATAATAACAATAGCGAGGTATAACCTTAGTGATTACAATAAAGCAAAACTTGATTTTACAAGAAATGTTATGTGGATCATAGTTAATTAACCACCACAGGTGCTTTAGAGAAGGGGTGCTATAGATAGGTCACTTTTAATGTAAATCGCATCACACTACGTATTTTTTCCGATAGATGGCGAAAGCCATCAGCAAATCTTAGTTATACGACAAGTTGATACTTTCATTTATCGATTTATCAGCCTGGTATCAGTAGAACTTCACTTTGTGTTCTACGTTTTCTAAGAGAATAATTTGTTGAAGATTTCTCTTTCTTAAGGTAAAAATATCAGGCTTCAAGGTCAGAGTTTCTTTTAAAAGGAACTTATCCTTAGGAAAGTCTGATATTTTTCACCTTAATAGAGATGTTTATTCTACAAAACGACTTTTCAATGCATTTTACTTATATCTTTAACTGGTTAACTGATACATTTTTACCTTTAGGGTAACACATTTCAATCATCTTACATTGTACATTTTGATTGACAATTAAAAACCTATCGGATTTAGGGACAAAATTCTCTGATAAGTCTGATATATATCTTAGTATTGATTCAATAGATTGTTTTGTTGAATGTTCATGGAGCTTCCTAAATGGAATGGTTTCAAGAACTTGAATAGGAAAGAGATTAAGAGAAAGAAGAAGTAATATATAAATTCAATCGAATCTTTATTAAAAAGATACTCATTATAAAGAATCTGTGGCGACCACACTTTGCTTCAGCGAGCGCGAACTGGGTCAAAACTTCACTAAACATACGGGCAGTAGTGTGGCGACCTCGGCAACCGCGAGCTGAGAGAACACCTTACTACGCATGCGCGGGCGGCATCCGGGACTCTGGCCACACGCGTCGTCAACAACAAGGCTTGTTTCCAACGGCCGTTACTTCTTTTCTCTTTATATATTTCTGGCTTTAAATAAATTAACCAACACGCACGCAACCATCCCACAAATCTTTTATATTTTTAATACCTTTTACAATTTGATCTTAAATTACTAATATTCTACGCGTTTATTTGATCTTCTATTAAAGATATATAGAAAATGCTACTCAAATGTTTACTGTTGTCAATGGCTTTAGGCTAATGGCCTTCTTCTCAGTTCAGGGTGGGCTTCATTCTATGAGATCCACATGGGATCAAATGGAATTTTATAATTTGCCAAAAAGGTGTGTAGTTGGCAAAGTAGCTAGGTCAAATCTATTACCAAAATATATAGATGGAAATTTTGCCGGGAGGATACTGATCTAAAAAAGCATAGGGAACCTCTCCCGTCAAATTAAACGTCAAAACTAGACGCCCGAAACCATGGTTTCCAGGTAGACGCTACTCAGTTTGCCAAAGCTGGTGTTTTTGCTTTATCACCGACCTAAGGCCGCTGTTTGAGGCGAAGGTCAAAATATATTTCGTCTAGTTTTGACGTCTATTTTGAACGGAGAGGTGTCCTTTATTTTGATAGAATAGGCATACATGTATCTAATCTTTAAATAAAAAGGCATATATTGGATCAAAATATCATTTATTTTACCAATATTTCAGTTGGCTGAACGCCAACCTTTATCAAGCTATTATAACATATTAATGTATGCCAACAACAATGTGGCGCTGAGTTTGTTGTTGACACACATTAAAATGTTATAACACCTTGATAAAGGTTGGTGTTCAGCCAACTGAAATATTGGTAAAATAAATGATATTTTGATCCAATATATGCCTTTTTCATTTAAATATTTATTTATGGATTACTCTATTTTCAAAATGTATTTAATATAATTTATCATTTTCATTCTTTAAAAAAATTCGTTGACAAACGTTGATATGATGTCACTAAAAGCATTTTAATCGTTTTAATTTCTCTATACTTTGTAAAATTCTTTTGTTATAAAAATTTATAAAACATAAAAATCAACATCGAATAAAGCTAAATTTTATAGCTATTTTAAATATAATATAAGCTATTTTATAAATATTGCGCTTTTAAATATCAAAAGATTCTTTAAAAACACCAAAAATGGCGCCGTAGTAAAAACAATCAGAAGATTGTATTCCACCACGTCCCATTAGAAACTAAATGATCCAGAACATTTAAACTCGGTACAATTTAAATCTCGTAAAACAAGAAATTGCTTCAAATTTGAATGAAGAATAAACGAAAATCTAATTAAGTTTGACATTTTATAATTAAAACATATTAGGTACAACGGATTTTATTATTAGAACTTAACGATTTGTCAATTAAGTTTAACTATGTTCATTATTAATGACAGTTTGTAGGATATGAAGGAACCCGTTTATATGTACTTATTTATGCTATATTTTTATGAACTTTTTTTAATTAAGTAATGAACATTTTTTATAACATTTCTAAAAATATTTACATTAGATCTAACGGATTTTATTATTATATCTTAATGATTCGGTAATTAAGCTTAACTAAAAAGATATGAAGCAACCCCTCTCATGTATATATGTACTTATTTATGCTATATTTTTATGAACTTTTACTAAATAATGAACATTTTTGATGACATCTCTATGTTACATTTTTACATTAGATCCAACGGATTTTATTTTTATAACTTAATGATTCGGTAATTAAGTTTAACTGAAAAGATATGAAGCAACCCCTCTCATGTATATATGTACTTATTTATGCTATATTATTATGAGTTTTTTTTATTAAGTAATGAACATTTTTATGACATTTCTAAAACATTTTTACATTAGATCCAACAGATTTTATTTTTATATCTTAATGATTCGGTAATTAAGCTTAACTAAAAAGATATGAAGCAACCCCTCTCATGTATATATGTATTTATTTATGCTATATTATTTTGAGTTTTTTTATTAAGTAATGAACATTTTTGATGACATTTCTATATAACATTTTTACATTAGATCTAACGGATTTTATTTTTATAACTTAATGATTTGGTAATTAAGCTTAACTGAAAAGATATAAAATAACCACCTACGTAAATATATACTTATTTGTGCTATATTATTATGATATTTTATTAAGTAATGAGTATTTTAAAAGTATTTAGTTATAATGATTTTCTATATTGATTCGTATTACAATTAACCAAACGAAATTCATTAAAGAAGAATAATTTGTATTCAACCTACATTTACATACATACAAAGTTTTTACTAACTATGCAAAACAACTATATATATATAGGCTTAATTATTAAATACATGCAAAACATGATGATAATAACTGTACTTTAAATATTATTATTGATTTAGGTTATCACAAATATTTAAAATTATATCTGTAATATACCTTATAATAATAATATAAAATACTTTGTTTAATTAATTTATTTTTGATTGTTTGGATTTGGCAGAACTGTAATTGCTGTTGTTATGAATATATTAAAAAGTATATATATATAACATTAGAAAGAAATATAATTAAAATTTGTTTCTTAATTTGGTAAAGCATATTTATATATTTAATTGAAGAGGAACATTACAATATCAAAATTGTTTTTCACACTAACAAATATTGTAATATATTTCTCGCCATATCATAAGTATTTAAAATATGTAAATAATAATTTGTATATAAAAATAGTATTTATCGTTAATTTTATAACATGATAATCCTGTTGAAGGACTGACAAGTCCGAAAGTTTGAAAATAAAATGTTTGCAGAAGAAACTTAGCCCTGGAAGCTTTATTTATTTTTTATTACATTATTTCAAATTTCGCAGGTAGGATAATAGAATAAAATCACATGAATTAGTATATATATGTCGCAATATCGTTGCGATGTTTTTTAGTATTGGTTGAGAATGGTGTTGATTGTTGGAAGCGCAGTCGTTTCAGAGGAAAGTGAAGCATACAGGGGGAATAACCAGGACACGTGATGGGGTTGAAATAAAAGGCAACTAATCGGAGGAAAGAAAGGCTTTGAGAAGGTGGAGCGGTTTTGGTTATTGGCTATCTATTCACATTGCGGTAAGATTGACTTATCTGAAAAGGATGAACGGGAGGGATCTCTAGAGCAGGTGTTACCTTGGTGGGATCCAAGTGATGACTGTAGGTCCTAACTCGGTGGTGTCCAGCCGATGACTGACAATTCTTGGTTCTCGATTTAACACGAGAACTCTTCTTACATCTCATTGGTTGACCTCTGTGTCGTGGAGGTTCCCTATTGGTCTTCGTTACGTCTTTGTCTTTAGACATGTCCCAGCTTGACCAGGAAGTGATAGTTTGATGAACTCGAACTTTTATGAGTTCCGCGATAATTAAACTGGTAATAACTTTACTAATGATTGTGCTAACTCTAAGCCTTCTTCCTAGGCCTTTCTTCTAGGCCTTTCTTGCCTCCAATGTTACCTTGTTCTTTATTGAAATCATACATTTCATACATATTGAATTGGGTTGGCATCTAATTGTACAAATTATGACGATGCGCCCCCTACATGTGAAGAATTTATGAAGGGGTTTTAGTCTGAATAAGTTCTGTGAAGCAAAGAAAATAATTTTGTGTAAAAATTAATTGGTTATAGAGAGGTTATACACTGCGTGACATTGAAAATGGAACACCAAGAAATAGTGGCCAGAAAGTGATGAAACTCGGCAGACAGAGAGAGACAGGGACGAACAATAAGTGATCTTTATTTCAAAATGATAGTCATAATACAGAGCGAGAACGGCGTCGGCTTAGTAGCAAGTAGGACCACCGCGGACGGCGATGCACGCAGCAACACGTCTAGGTAGAGAGTCAATCAGAGTACGGATGGCGTCCTGAGGGATGGCTCTCCATTCCCTCTCAACCATTTGCCACAGTTCGTCTTCTGAACGCGGCTGTGGCAAGGCATGCAAACGGCGTCCAATGATGTCCCAGACGTGCTCGATTGGTGAGAGATCAAGAGAGTACGGTGGCCAGGGAAGCATCTGTACATCTTGCAGAGCTTGTTGGCTAATGCGAGCAGTGTGCGGTCGGGCGTTATCCTGCTGATAAAGGGCATTGGGTACCCCCTGAAGGTAGGGGAGTGTCACCGGTCGCAGCACATCATCAAGGTATCGTTGGGCCGTCATAGTGCCCTGAATACGAAGTAAAGGTGACCTGGAATCATACGCGATTGCGCCCCAATCCATGATTCCACGTTGTCGCACGGTGGGGCGTTCCACAATTGCTGCCGGATTGGACCTTTCTCCACGTCGACGCCACACGCGTACACGGCGACTATCACTGGACAAGCAGAAACGCGTCTCATCTGAGAACACGACCCTGTGCCATTCCGTCATCCACGTCGATCTAGCCCGGCACCATTCCAAACGTTGGCGCCTATTCGGTGGGGTCAATGGCAGTCTTCTTAGCGGACGGCATGAGTGCAAGCCATTAGCAACCAATCGACGGGAAATGGTTCTGGTCGAGATGGAATGATCTAGGGTGTCTTGCACATGTTGCAGGATGGCGGTACAAGTGGCTTGTGGGGCCGCTACTGCTTGTCGAAGGATACGCCGATCCACACGTGCTGACGTCACTCTGGTTGCACCGGCATTCCTATAAATTGCCACATTTCCTTGTTCCAACCATCTTCTCCTCAGTCGGTGCACCGTGGACGCACCTAGGTGTGTATCAGCTGCGATTTGACGTATGGACCAACCTGCCCTTTTCAGTCCGATCACCATGCCCCTCGTAAAAGCGTCTGTCTGCTTGGACTGCCTCCGTTTACGATGACCTGGCATTCTCTGTTATTACACGTGTCTTTTGACACAAGAACAAAATTTCTACAATGATTTTCCTTGAAGAAATAACGACACGAATACTGTCCTTTCTGCAATTCCTTCCCTTATATCTTACTCCATGTGCGCACGAGAGCTGCGCATTTTACATCATTTGCATAACTCGGTTAGGCGCGTCTACCCTGAAATTTGCATAATTTTCTGGCCACTATTTCTTGGTGTTCCATTTTCAATGTCACGCAGTGTATACAACATTGATAAGGATATAAGAAATAAGAAAAAAAATGTGGTATTAATGTTATATAGTGTATTTATGGTTAATAGAGATCAAAATTTGTAATGGTGAATCATAAGTTGAGTACTATGGTACATAGTGAAAAAAGGAAAAATTGCTAATTACATTTTTTGCTCGAGATTGGGAAGGAAATCGAGGGAATTTCATGAGGTAATTTTAGAAATCAAAAATAAAAATAAAAATAAAAATAGTTGACTGAAATCAAAGTGAAGGCGTGGTTGAAAAAGAAAAATGCCTTGTTGCGTGGAAAAAAAAAAAGAAAATGCTTTGTTGCATTGGTGAAAAAGAAAATTGCCTAATTACTTTTTTGCTCGAGTTTGGGAAGGAAAACGAGGAAATTTCATGAGGTAATTTTAGAAATCAAAAATAAAAATAAGAATAAAAATAGTTGACTGAAATCAAAGTGAAGGCGTGGTTGAAAAAGAAAAATGCCTTGTGGTGGAGTGCGAGAAAAAGAAAAACGTTTGGTTGTATAAAAAAGGAAAATAAAAAGGTGGTAAATAAAATGGTAAATAATTGCTAAAATAAGTGGTAAGAAATTGGATAAAGTTGATAAATTGGGTTAAATGTTTTTTGATTTTAATTTTAGAAAATAATGCAAATGATTAATATATAAACAATAAAATGTATTGTTTTGAACCCGTTTTTGTATCTACATGCCATCATCTAGTTTTCGTAATTGATTAATTTTGCCCTATAAATTTTTTGTCTCTTCTGTTGCGACACTTAGGTGGAAACGTGATCCTATCCTCAAGTGCGAATTTATGTTATGTATACAGGAGACATGGAAATCTAAATAACCTTTACGTGTATTTTTGTCTTGTGTCATTGTAGGTTGAGATCTCAAAAGCCGAGTGTCGTATGTTAATTTGTCTCGAGCCTTAATGCGTTCTAGGGGTTTTTATGCGATCCCCTAGGGCACTTAAGATGTGCTCGCCCAATATCCACTTTATATATTGGGTGTCGGTACCTAAATTAAAACCTTGAATACAGGATTCGAGGGGATCCTCGATCCTTCTAAAAGGTCGTTTACTCCTTTTGGGAGAAAACGTAAGCTTGAACAGCTTAGTTATCTAAAATCCTAACAAATTTAAAGTGGTAATATGCGTGAATTTTGTTCGTAATTGACTTTGAGATCTACGTGTAGGTGGAATATGTAACGTTTTTTGGAAGTCTGTAAAGGATTTATAATAGAGGTGTGAATTCATTAAGATGTGTCGGTACGTTTTAACTCTTGTGAGATTGCAATTGAATTGTATTTTTGTAAAAGTCGATATGTAGCTGGAATGGGGAATGAAAAGTGGGGTGATATGGAGAGAAGTCCTCAGCTTGACCTCAATTTAGACGACGACCCCACTGTAATTAGAGATCCGGAAGCGGGACGTGTGAGTGGGGGACAAACAGGACTCCCTCTCTATTTGCTAATGGGGATTTTTATTGCCTCGCGGGAGATATCTGCCTCCTAATTGTTTTTGTTCAACTTGAATCTTTTAATGGTTCTCTACTTATTTTACTGGAGTGGGATTTTTTCTTTCTTTCGGCACTGATTTGTTAAATTTCAGTTACTCCTATCTCCTCGGAATTTATTTAGATTTTCTGAAAAAATGTTTCCTAAAATTATAAGAAGTTTTACAAATGCTTGTCCTATATGAAAAACTGCCTCTTGCAGCTCGAAAACTCTATGGGAGGGCATGGTATAGATTAGCAGATAACTAAGGAATAAAACTGGGGTACATTTATAAGGTAGGACTAGCAGACAAAGGATAAAAATCAGATGAAAGATAGGGTATCGACGCATGTTCTCCCATGGTGACTCTGAAATATCTGCTCGATCCTTATTCATTGTTGGCCGTTCAATTTCGCACTGCTTGTTATCGTTGGGGAGTGGCGTGTATCGTTTTTGGGACAGAATGGTAGGATTTAAATGATCGTCAGGTTCGCAGTTCTTAACATCGGGGAAGAATGGTGTAAATCGTTTTGTTGAAAAGATGGTAGGATCTAAATGCTTGAAAGGTTCGCTGTTTGTTGGTTTGAATCTTAAGGGCTCTGCTGGAAATAATTCGGGTGTGAAATGCTTAAACGGGAACGTGTAACCGGGCTTGTGCTTTATATGACATATTCTAACGGCGGGCGGTGATATATAACGGACTGTTTCTGTATACAGCTTAAGCTTGTTGACGTGGATCGTATCAGTGTCTCTTTGAAGAGGTTGATTTGGTCAATCTATATGGACCACATTTGGTGAAATAATTTCTAATATTGTATGGGGTCCTGTGAAATATGGAGCGAGTTTCCCTGTATTGGGGTGGTGATATAATTTAACTAACACTAGATCACCTACTTCGAAATGTGGTTGTTTGTGTCGTTGATCATAAATGTTTTTGTCTTGAAGATGCTTGTTTTGTGTTCGTGTGTGTGCAATCTTTCTAGCTCTGTCGATATCTGGGTAAGGTGTGCTGTGGTCAGAGAGTTCTGGGGGTAGGTTGCCAAACATTAGGTAGATGGGTGGAAAACCTGTGGTAGAGTGTGGGGTTTTGTTATATATGACTGTAACTCTTTTGACCAACTTGGTCCATGCGATCTTAGGATTTTCTAAATGTAACAGCCTAAGTTTTCCCGTGAGGGTGGCGTTCAGGCGTTCACATAGACCGTTGGCTTGTGGATTGTTGCTGGTTGTAAGTAGTGGGTGGATGTTTCTATTAAGTAGGAAACTACTAAATTTTGGCGAAGTGAAGGCAGGGGCTCTATCCGTAAGGAGGCGTTTCGGAGAGCCATCCTGTAATACTCGCTTCAGTACCTGTTGGTAGGTGGTGATGCTGGTGGATTTAGATGGAAAAGTCCACGCGTAGCGCGAAAAATGGTCGACTACAACATGGAGGTATATTTTGGTGTTGCCATATTTGGCAAATCCTGCTATGGTGTCTAGGGATAATAGGTCGAAGGGTTCTTTGGCTTCCGGAGGTTGACTTAATTCCCCGTAAGTGGGTCCCAATGGACGTTTTGGTAACTGGCAGGTGGGGCAGGTCTTAACCTTTTGTTTAATATCTTTTGACATACCTTGCCAGTAATATTGCGTGGAGATGAGTCGTGACATTTGTGAAATACCGGGGTGGTTATAGTGTGCGTGTACTGTTTGTAAGAGTTGTTGTATGAGTGGTTTTGGAATTATAATCTTGGTTACACCTTTTCGGGAAACTGTATGTAACCCATTACGATCAATGGTCAGGCTAGACTCTCGATGGAGGAGGTTGGTGTGTCTTGATAAGGGACGCGTCTAAGAATCCACAGAACGGGTTACGGGACAAAAGATCCGCCTCATACTGTTGTTTTCCCTTTATGTAGCGGACTTCATACTCGTAACTCGATAGCCGTAAACTCCATCGAAACAATCTGCCGGACGGGTTTTTGATGGTCTTCAGCCACTGCAATGCGTGATGGTCAGAAAATATAGTAAACTTTCTGCCCATCAGATAGATGCGAAACTTCTCCACACTCTCAACGATTGCTAAGCACTCAAGTTCAGAGATGGAGTAGTTTTTCTCGTGTGGGCGCAATGTTCAGCTGAAAAACTGAACTGGATATACGTTCCCGTCAGGGTGAACCTGTTTGAGAATGCCTGCTATACCGAGGGTGGATGCATCGCAATACACTTGGCATGGCAGGCCTTCTTTGTAAAGGTGTAAGATGGGGTGTTGTGTGAGGTTCCCTTTCAGGTCAATGAACGCCTTTTGGCAAGCTTCATCCCAGATCCACACGACATCCTTTTTGAGGAGGTTATTGAGTGGTGCTCGCAAGCGAGCGTATTCCGGGATGAATTTGTTATAGACGTTCACAGCGCCTAAAAAGGATTGTAGTGTTTTTCGGTTGTGTGGTTGTTTAATGGCGTGAATGATGTCTGTGTTGCGTGTGAGCGGTGTGGTTGTACCAGCTGTGATGGTGTAGCCTAGAAAATCTATGGACTGCTTAAAAAATTCGCATTTCGCGAAGTTAAGTTGTAACTCCTCTGCTTCGCAAAAGGCGAAAAATTGTCGCAGGTGGTTTTGATGTTCCTCCAATGTGTTGGAGTAAATGATGAAATCATCAAAGTAATGTGCCACACAGTCAAGTCCGTGTCTCTGTAGGACCTGACTCATGGCTCGTTCGTAGATCTGAGGGCTGGTTTTTAATCCGAAAGGTAATCGAGTGGGTTGGTATAACCCTTGGAGGGTGGCAAATGCTAACAGCGGTCGAGAATCGGGGTGTATTGGGACCTGCCAATACGCAGAGGATATGTCGGCCGTGGAGAAATACTTGGCCTGTGCGAGGCGGTCGAGGATATCCTCGATTCTCGGGAGGGGATGGACATCAGAGCTAATTAGCTCGTTCACCTTTCTATAATCGATACAAAACCGTTTGGTCTTGTCGCACTTAGTGACGAGGGTGACAGGGCTCGAGAAAGGTGAAAAAGATTGCTCTATAATGCCATTCTCTAGCATTTGTTGGACTTGATTACGGATTTCTTGTTGGTCACATATCGGAACACGATATGGCCGTATGGTAATTATTTTGTCGGAATTCGTGGGTATTTTTACTGGTGGAATCCTTAAGCATGGTACGTTGAATTTGTTCTGTGTGAAGATGTGATTGTATCTTTGTAAAAGTGTTGTGAACTGGGGTGTATAGAGAGGATTGTGTGTCGTGTTGTAGCATGTATGTGGCAAAGGATTTGGTTGGGTCTTAGTGTGAGTGTCGAGTTCGTTGTGTGGGTTGGTCATGTGATAGTTGGGTGACGACGTGTGATCAC
Organism: Cordylochernes scorpioides; assembly: GCA_030710605.1. Taxonomy (NCBI): domain Eukaryota; kingdom Metazoa; phylum Arthropoda; class Arachnida; order Pseudoscorpiones; family Chernetidae; genus Cordylochernes; species Cordylochernes scorpioides. The sequence goes on from CP092868.1 coordinate 27,751,826, forward strand.
CTATGTGCTTGGTATGCGAGTTGTCCCGCTGTATGGGTATGTTTTGGGCATTATGGTTACCAGTTGAAGCCGTGGTGGCTTTGTTATTTGAGGGCATGTAAAAAAGGCAATTGGCCTTAGTAAAAAAGTTGCGTGGCGTTTGTTTAGATAAATTGTGGCATGTAGGTACTTGTGGTTCAATCAATGAATGCACGCAATGGTTGTCATAGGCGGAAAGTTTGGCTGTAGGGTAAGATCTTTGTGACATCGCCTGACATTGCCAGTAGGTGCATACATTTGGTACATGGTTAAAATGGTAGGATGGGGTAGACAATGGGGCGCCCAGCTGGAATATAGTGCATTTATTAAAATCTATTGCCAATTTGAATTTGTGGAGGCTATTAAGGCTAAGAATTCCAAATGGTAACGGTGCATTCACCACATGGAAATTCTCTCTTCGGGATATTTGGCCTATGGTCAGAGGGAGAGACAGTTTACCCATTGTTTTTGCAAAACCATCCATGGTTTGGAGATCCAGTGAATATCTCTTAAGGGTTAATTTAGGCAGGTGGGTTTTTAACATATTGTAGAGGTTGTATGGCACTATATTCAGGCTGGCGCCTGTGTCAATTAAAAAGGGGCATGGTATATTAGGGGCTAGGAAAAGTTTTACAGTCAGTTGGGTTAGGGAGCCTACCTCAGTCTCGAAAAGTCTGCTCTGCTGGGGTGTCTCTGGCTTGAGATGGTTGCTGGGGACTCGGGACTGGTTGTTTTGGGACTGATTGCACTGTCCTGGCACCTTGATATCGGTTTGGGACTGATTGCACTGTCCGTTCTTTTTCGTGGGTCGCCGGGACTGGTCGATGCCGGCATTCGCTATGCCAGTGCCTCGCGCCGCAGAACTTACAGTTGGACGGTGGAAGAGGTGCATTCCATGCACCTGGGCGTCGGGGTGTGTTGTGGTACGGACCCGACATTGTGGGCGGTTAGTCCTCTCTGTGTCGCGTTGTCGATACACTGGGCCCGTGGATCCGCTGTACCAATCGGAACCACTCTCCTAGGTTCTCGGGAGGCACTACGCGGACTAGGCGCTGGTCGGAGAATGGCAACCCTTCTGTCAGCGTCTCGAGGATCACCTCCTGCGGGAGTCCTAGTTGCAGCCCCATGGCGGTTTTCTCCCGGTAGTAGGTCTCTAGGTTGGCTTGTCCAGTAAGCTTCATGGCGAAATATTTCGCAAAGGACGCTTCGCTTGACTCAGGATAGAGATCTAAGAGGATTTGTCTCACCTGGAAATAGCTCCGGTCGGCCAGCCGAAGTTTCCTGAAAAGCTCCAGGGGTTGTCGCACCAGGTAGTTTGGTAGACGGAGCAATTTTTCTTTTTCTTCCATGGAGGCGTCTTCCATTTTCCGGTCGAATGCTTGGAAAAACTGGGACGCACTGTACGTTCCATCGAAGACTGGTAGGTCCGCGCCCGGGGTGTCGGATCTGCCTTGGGCTAACGCCGTCGCAATTTGACTGATGGCAGCCGCTAGAGGGCCCGTTTCCTCGCTGCCGTTGGTTTCCTCCCGTTCCCTCAATTGGTCGTCATCTTTGACGCCGATTGTATCTTGGCTACTCTCCATAGAATCCTGTCGACTCAATCGTGTCGCAATATCGTTGCGATGTTTTTTAGTATTGGTTGAGAATGGTGTTGATTGTTGGAAGCGCAGTCGTTTCAGAGGAAAGTGAAGCATACAGGGGGAATAACCAGGACACGTGATGGGGTTGAAATAAAAGGCAACTAATCGGAGGAAAGAAAGGCTTTGAGAAGGTGGGCGGTATTGGTTATTGGCTATCTATTCACATTGCGGTAAGATTGACTTATCTGAAAAGAATGAACGGGAGGGATCTCTAGAGCAGGTGTTACCTTGGTGGGATCCAAGGGATGACTGTAGGTCCTAACTAGGTGGTGTCCAGCCGATGACTGACAATTCTTGGTTCTCGATTTAACACGAGAACTCTTCTTACATCTCATTGGTTGACCTCTGTGTCGTGGAGGTTCCCTATTGGTCTTCGTTACGTCTTTGTCTTTAGACATGTCCCAGCTTGACCAGGAAGTGATAGTTTGTTGAACTCGAACTTTTATGAGTTCCGCGATAATTAAACTGGTAATAACTTTACTAATGATTGTGCTAACTCTAAGCCTTCTTCCTAGGCCTTTCTTCTAGGCCTTTCTTGCCTCCAATGTTACCTTGTTCTTTATTGAAATCATACATTTTCATACATATTGAATTGGGTTGGCATCTAATTGTACAAATTATGACAGATATATATTACGATGTACTAGAGCGCCATCTGTTATCAAATTATAAAACTATTTTAGAGGCGTAATATTCTTTTTAAAATAAAACAATTTCTACTGTCCTTACTGCGATGGAAAAATTAAAGGGAGGGCCTGGCTCATCAGTGTTGAACCCTCCCAGCGGTTTCGCCAGTTTAATCTACCATACCGCTGTTATATTGCATTTTTGTAACTTCCTTTTATAGGTGACTGTTGTAAGACTCTTGGAATGGGTATTTTAGAAGAACTATGGACATAAGCTTTTAGGACAGCAGAATTAAATATAATTATAAATATATAATAGCTATATATATATATTAATATATATTTATCTTTTCATATGAAGAATAGAATCAGTACATTTACAATACGCAAATTGTATACTTTGATAACAATAGAATCATAATTCTTGAATATGAAGTTTACCTATTTTTTCGCCTAAATTTCCCAATGATTCGAGTTTATTCAATAATGAAACAGTAGAAAATAATGTTGGGAGGTTCTTTCTTATCATTGTTAATTTTTTATTTTAAAATTTGTGTTTCAAACAAATGCTACAGGTTTCTGGAGATATGTTTATCTTTATTAAACGTATTCTAGAGCTTTCAGGCATATCTGCCCCTCTACAGGAGTTTTTCCAGTTGGTGTCGAGAACTACTCTATCACCATCTCCTCAGCGGCAAAGTACGCGATCTACGTATTCTTCGTAGATCACGAAATACGTGGTGTCGCTGTAGACCCGCTGGTGATTCTCAATCAAACTCTGCAGCGGTGGCAGAGGCGCTATATTTATTGTACATAGTGTATATAATCCATATTATATTTTTATAAATACAGGAAGACTCTCCTATAACACGAGTTTTTACAACGCGATAAAAAAATTGCGACAAATTTATTTATATTACGATGCACTAGCGCGCCATCTGTTATCAAATTACAAAACTATTTTAGAGGCGTAATATTCTTTTTAAAATAAAACAATTTCTACTGTCCTTACTGCAATGGAAAAATTGAAGGGAAAAATTATTTTTTCCATTGCAGTAAGGACAGTAGAAATTGTTTTATTTTAAAAAGAATATTACGCCTCTAAAATAGTTTTGTAAATTTATTTATAAAACGCGAATTTTCGTATAACGCGTTATAAAATAAAACAATTTACCCTAACAACATTCGCGTTATACAAGTTTTATTTCGTACAACGCGAATTCCTATAATGCGATATCATACAACACGGAACACATTAATCGCGTTATAGGAGAGTATACTGTAGTGAAGAATGAGTACTTTGCATGTATTGACAAGATGTCAATAAAATGATTTTAATTGTCAATTGTCAACAGGAGTATATAGAACGGTGTTTATATGTTTCCATGTAGTCCTGTTGCGGCTACTAGGTGTTAACTTTTCATATTTTCATCATAAGTTTTAATTTTTTAATAAATATTTAATTCAAATTTTGAAAATTAAAATATTCATATTATAATTCATAATATAATGCTCATAAAATATACTTTATTAAAGTTATATAAATTAACATTGATATCATATTATTTGTTGTCATAATAAAATATAATAAAATAATTATACATCATTCTAAATATAAATCATAAATCATGTAAAATGTAATATATTTATATATAATATATCAAACACATATATTTTAAAATTTTATAATATTAAAATGTTATTTGACCACGACACATATAAACAAAAGAACGTCAACAAATATACAACAATTTAACCCCTTCTGATGATTTGTATTAGATAAATGTAATTCAAAGTTGATTTTACGAAAAATAATTTGTTGTTGTACTCCGCTTGGAATTACAAACCAACCAGCAACAGCCCTGTAGAAGGGCAGAGATGTCTGAAATCTCAAGATCACATTTAATAAAGATAAAAGAAACAAATCTCCAGAAAAGTGTAGCATTTGTTTGATTAATATTCAGGAGATTTCAATCAAATGACTTTTTTTTTCTTTTCTTGATTAATCAAGAATGGGTATTTGGCCAATTCAAGAATAATTAAAAATCAACGAGAATAGTTGATATTTATTCCGATAGATGGCGTAAGCCATCAGCAACTTTTAGTTGCACGATAAGGAGATGCCTTTTTTTATAATAAAATATTTTGTTTATTATTCCAAGTATAAATGATAACACCGTTTGGTTACTTGTATTCAATATTAGGGATAGAATTTTGCAAGAATCGGTGGTCATTGAAGCAAAATTTTCTTTAGAAAAAAAGTTATTCAATTCTTAAAGCTATAAACAATAAAATCATAATACAATTGCACTGTACGAATCTTATCTTCAATTACGAAAATATTATTACTATACACAAAACACGCACACTACTATATATTCTATACTAATTATACTTAAACGATTTATAGCCCGTCAAAGGATTCTATGGCTATTTTTCCGCGAGGATATCACGGGATTTTGGAACAGCGACCCTTTAAATTTCTACCTCTGTAATGTTGGCATCCAAGACAATTTGGTCCATTGTCTATTCCATTGCTCATTCCTACATGAAAAGAGACTGGAAATTCGCGAAATTTCGGGGCTAACTCACTACAATGAACAACATGTATATAGAATTTTTACTACTCTCCTGCTGGATAAAACATTTGTTTATAAATATTTTGAATATTTTGTTGCAAATATGTTGCCTATAATTTTGCGTAACATTTGTATTTAATATTTAAAAATATTCCTTATTGTTTTTAAATTTTAAGTATGATTAAAATTTACAATTATAAATAATATTTTATGAAAGAAGAAAAACAACAAAAGAGCAAAAAGAAAAAAAAAAGAACAGGCAAGAACAGATACTTTACGTGGCTCTTATATATCCTTACTTTTAATTTTATATGTTAATAAATGTTTTAATGATTATATAATTGACGTGATCCCCATCTTCCCATTTAAACACCCACAAAAAACCAACATTTTTCAAGGCGATAGATAAAATGAGAGAAGTGCTCAACTCCACAGACAACGGCTGATTGCTCCCCCTCCCCTCTAAATTGCTTTTCCACCTCACTCATGTACATATATAACCGTTATGGGGAATCCCCTTGTAAGACAATAGTATCTTAATAAAGGTTTTTGGTGTTGTTGTACTGATCATATTTATTACTCTTCACAATTCATCTTTTCATACTTCATCCTTAAGGATAGGAATAGTCGTTATTTCTTTGAAAAAGGAAAAATAAAAAAAATCAGGTAAAAAGTTTCTTTTAATTTTAAATTTGCAAGTTTCGAGCAAATATACTGTTTTTCAACGGGCTAATACTCTATGTACAATCTCTTAATAATATTTATACAAAATAATCGAAAAATCTTTGTTATTTAGATTAAAAAGTCGCTATTTATCCTTAAAATAATAAAAATTACGTTTTTTTCTTTATGTAAAAAAGAAACATTTGCGGTAAAACTTGTTAAACGTCGTTCTATAATCATAGATATTGTCGCGTGTGTACCCTACCGGTTCTTTGCGACGACGCGCTTCTTCCCTCGTGGTTCACCCACTTAGCTCCCGTTGCTCTTCCCTGCGGCTTTTCCCCGCAGGCCACCCAAAGACTTCCCGAGTTCCACCTCTCCTGTGGAAACTCCCTTCTTCTGGCAGTATCTCTCGGCCTTACCACTGGTGGGGGGACACGAGAGACTTACCAGAAGAGTAGTAGCAGCAGCAGCCTGGCGAAGATGGCAGTGGCGATAGTAACGACAGGAGGCGGCACGGAGACTTGAAGCACTCCTTTTATTGTCATCTATTACTAAACATTACATCTAAATAAAATAACAGACAATGTGTATTTACATGACCCTACATCCTGGGGCCAACACAAAAGCGTATTTACAGCCAACCTCCCCAGGAAACGGGACCACAGCAGTCGGCGACTCCTACATCGGCCAGCAAGGGAATCCGGCGAAAGCGCCATCTATTGGCGGAGGTTGCAACCGTTTAGAGGCCTTACACGTAACAATATGGTAATTTAAACCACAACCTCATATTGTATAATACTTATAACAAGATTTTCATGTTGTATAATAGAAACACATCTGTAAATGATTATACGCATGATTGACATGTGTCAATACATCATCATATGTAATGTACTTTGTACAAACTGAGGATAAATAAATAAAACTCTGTAATAGATTATGAGTTGAGCTAAAGCAAGAGATAGAAGTCAAAAACGTCTAAAATCGAGATAGATGGAAGTCCCAAAACAACATCTAAAGATGGAAACTGCCACGGCGCCAGTGTACAATTTCGCCATCCGATCTACGCTCTTGTTGCATCTGCTGAAATTCAATACGTCCCCTCTCGGCAAATATATATAAGACCTCCGCCCTTGCCGAAAATATAGTCACTTCACCATCAGCGGGAGCCCTCGTCGGTTGTACCCCAGGTCCACTTCATCGACCATGTAGAACAGTAAGGAATCTTCTATCTCCACCTTTCGCTCCTAGATCAACTTTTATCTGTTCACGGAACTATCCTAGTGCAACTGTATCTTCGTTTTTTGTGTATGGACATTCCCAAGCTTACCACTCTGTCTCGACCACGACTGCCTGTACTCTGTGAGAACTGTTAAAGGTCTCCCAAGGTGCAGAGAGGTACTGGAAAACTCCTCATCCTGACTGTTCCTCTCGGTCAACACAGTATAGCGAGAGTCGACAGGATTTCACACCATAGATTAAGTCGACTGGATACCTCACCACATAGACACATTATATTGTATTATAAATTAACTATACTAATTATGATAGTTATATTAATTAAAACAATATTAGTTAGGAAGGTATTTAAACTATCATAATCCTGACTATACTAAACCATTAGTTAAATAACCTATATCTATAGTCTTAGACAATTTCAAATTATTTACTCTGTGTACCGAATATTTACTTAAAAATTCAATATTTAATTAACATATATTCTATTAAATATTTTCAAATATTAATATAATTAGTAAAGACCCCTCTTAAATTTGTAATGTCTGTATGATTATATATTATAATTTAATTAATTATAATATAGCTTAATGTTGAGTGTATTTAATAATGGGAAATAAGATATTAATCTATTTATGTAAATGTAAATGGATGGAATTTAATTTTGATTAGAAAAATAATAAAATTTGTGGGCTTATTTTGAATATAAGAATTTAATGTGTAATACAATATAATGCGGTTTATGATTGTAGAACATTTGAAAATTATCCCGTATATATTTATTTTGAACAAAAATCGAAATTTATTTTAAGAAGAAATAACAACTATTTCTAACCTTAGGGATGAAGTATGAAAAGATGAATTGTGAAGAGTAATGATAAATTCCCTTCCCTGGACACTTTATATTTCCGTTTATCATTATTCTTCACAATTTATTATTTAATACTTCATTCCTAAGGTTAGAAATAATCGTTATTTTTGCTAAAAATAAAAATTTCGATTTTTGTTCAAAAGAAACACATGCGAGATAATTTTCAAATGTTCTACAATTTAATGTACATTCAAGAAATATTGATTAAAACTCTTTGGTATGCACATAAATCTTCCTTTTTTTACTATATTTACTGTAATAAGGATAATTTGTAATGGATTTGATCATTTTAAATATATAAAATACAAGTATGTATTCAAGTACTGGTATGAATCCCTTATCTGTGAGGGTAAATGTAAACAAATAGGGCTCTGGAGTGAGCGGTCAGGATCTACCTTTTTGTTTTTAAAATCTTATAAAGTCTTATGAAAGACAATTGACAATTGAAACAAATTTTATTGACTTCTTGTCAATAATTTACATTAAAAATGGGAATAAAACTAAAAATATAGATGATCATGCGGGGGATGTGCCCCGGCGGGTGAGCCTTCTTTCCCAGGCGATGAGCGGGTCCTCCGGTTAGCCCAACCTGTACGAATTACCGGTAGATGATGGATTTGGCAGACGCTAGGATGGCCAGGTCGTGGCCTTCGAGGCCAGACCCGAAAATCCAGGCCTGCAAGTCAGGAGGTCGCCCAAGAACACTGAAGGCTTCGATGATGAGGGGCCTGATACGACTGCAGCTCCAGTAGCGATGGTCAAGGGAGTCTTATGAAAGACTGTGTGTGTGGTAGTGATTCTATAGAATATCGTCTACATGTTCTAAGTAGTATTCAACTGACCTTTATCCTCCCCAGGGAGATATGCACGAAGAAGCCTGGCCACGAGCCGGGTCTTCTCAGCGACAGCAGGGACGACGATGTCCGGCAGGGGAACAGGGAGATCTCTGTAGTTCTGACAGGACTGGGTGGCGACAGTCTCGATGTAGGTTAGCAGCTCGTCAGGGGTGATGTTCCAGTGGCGGGTGGATGATGGTTGCTGCTCCTGATCACCACATATATATATTTCACATGTTGCATAACATTTATCACATTTTCTCAAAATTCATAAGGAATCTATGGCTAGCTTTCTTTTTTTTTTCTGTTCTTTATTTCTCAAGCTTTCGGTCTAACATGCCCTTCAACACAGAGACCTATAAATATAACTCCCAGCTAAATTATACACCGAAGATGATAATCTAAAGTTGATCCGAAAGCTATATAGAGAAATAAAAATAGTAAATTAACTTGGCCCTGGAGTTCTTGTTGATTTTATTAAATTGTAAAGTCAGGAATGAAAATATGTAAGATATATAATAAAACTGCTTTTACACTTTGACAAAATCAAAAAGGAATCTAAAGTTAGGTTTCTTTTCACTGTTATTTATTACTCAAGCTTTCGGGCTAACATGCCCTTCAACACGGATACCTAGAAATATTACTTCTAGCCAATTATAACTCGTCGAATTTATATACAAGTTTAGATATATACTTAGTCTCTAGCCATAAATATTGCTACAAAACCAAATCAGTGATAAAAAATTAATTTGACCGCGTTAAGTATTCAAAATACAGTTGTTGTTATTTGAATATCTCGTGCACACGTGCTCAGAAAAAAATCGAAATATATTTGTTTTTTGATAATGGGTTTGGGTATTAAAGAAAACCCTATAGTTGTAATAGCCTTACACAAGGTAGGCCAAAATCTTTCACCCTTTTTAGACTTTTACAAAATTTGAATATTACGCGTCAATTTGTTTATCGAACCATTGAATGGTTCAACAAGGCTGGCACTATTAATGACCTTGAAAGATCTGGTCAACCGCACGTGCAATGAACGCAAGCAGTAAAAAAGCCATTCGCGAAATAATTTTTCGAAATCCACGCCGCAAACAAAAGATCGTAGCAAAGCAGATGAATTTAGCTCCAAGAACCGTTTCCAGGATAATCAACGAAGACCTTGGACTGAGAGCTTTCAAACTACGCACAGGTCATTTGATAACCCCTGCTCTTAGAGATATTAGAAGGGTTATATCAAAAATGTTGTTGGCGCAGCATGATGGTCGGTGGCATGAGAGAATCCTTTTCACAGACGAGAAATTATTCACTGTCGAGGAAAAGATTAATCGTCAGAATGATAGGATATATGCTCGTAGCTCTCTAGAAGCTTCTTTGAAAGTCAGAAGACTTGAAAAAGTCACCATCCTTCTTCTGTCATGGTTTGGTGGGGAGTTAGCTACCAAGGTGTAACAGATCTCCACTTCTGTGCCAAAGGGGTAAAAAATACAGCTAAAAACTATAAATAAGACATCTTGTAACAAATAGTAAAGCCTCTGAATACAAAAATGTTTAATGGAGAACATTGGATATTTCAACAAGATTCAGCTCCTGCTCACAAAGCTAAGTCAACTCAACAATGGTTGGAGACGAATGTTCCGGAGTTCATAAAGGCCAATGAATGGCCCTCTGGAAGCCCTGATTTAAACCCCCTTGATTACAGTTCGTGGGCATATTTAGAGGAGAAGGTGTGCTATAAAAGATATCATAATTTGGATAAATTGAAATCAGTATTGGTGAGAGCAATGAAAGAAATACCCTTAGAAAAGGTGCGTGCCACCATAGATCAGTGGCCCGAACGTTTGAGATCCTGTGTCAAAAATAAGGAAGAACATTTTGAATGCTTGTATATATTTAAAATCTATGTCCTATTGGCTAATAAAATATGTATTTATATATATTCCATTAGTTTTTGTTCTTAATCATTTAATTTATAAAATTGTTTGTAACAGAATTTATGGCTAGACTGTGTATATATGTGGTATTTCGGTAGTCTGGTCTGTTGTATTGAGTCGTGGGGAAAGATGATGATTGCGCAGTCGTGATGGTGGTGAGTGGTAAAGCACACAGAGACGAATCACAGGGGAATCCGAGGCATCAGAGAGAGGGAACGCAGAGGCCCAGTTGCGGCCGGCGGCCACTTACTAACGATCTGCCTGCTGCTCCTGTCCACTATATGGCATCTGCTGAACTGACTGACTTGGCTGCGGGGCAAGCCCTTTTTATATGCTCAAGTGTTACGTCACCGGACGTCTGGCGCCGCATTGTCGAGACGGTTGACCTCATTTTTGCGGGGTAAGCCCTTTTGGTTTCTAAGTTCCCTCTAGATGTACCTCTTTATTTAATTGAACACATAAAAACGATACATACAAAGTTAAATTGATTAAAGGAGGATTGGGTACCATGATTAAAAGCCCATATTAGAGTAGGGGGTGTAAGAAGAGGTGGTGAGTATTTACATAGGTATTTATAATTCTTAAATTACCACATATATGTTTTATAAAATCTATTTTACATATTTAAAAAACGTATATATAATAATATAATTATATTACTGTGAGAAAATATGTAAAATATATTTTTTAGAGAGAGGGCATATATATATAAACTTGTATTTAAATTCGGCGTTTTAAAATTGGCTAGAAGTACTACTTCTAGGTCTCCGTGTTGAAGGGCATGTTAGTCCGTAAGCTTGGGAAATAAAAACAAATTTTAGAAATAAATCTAGCTCTAGATTCCATTTTGATTTTGTAAAAGAAGAAAAGAACCTTTATTATATATTATACACGATTATTCCTGCCCTTTGCAATTTAAGGCCAAGTTTATTTACCATTTTTATTTCTCTAGCTTTCGATCCAACTTATCATTTTCAATGTGTAATTTAGCTGGAAGTCATACTTACATCATATATTTCATATAAGTCATATATTTATAATTGTATGTAATTCTGCTGTCCTCAAAGCCTATGTCCATAGTTCTTCTAAAATACCCATTCAAAGAGTCTATCAACAGTATCACTATAAAAGGAAGTTCCAAAAATGCAATATAACAGCGGTATGGTAGATTAAACTGGCGAAACCGCTGAGAAGGTTCACCACTGATGAGCCAGGCCCTCTCATTAATTTTTCCATTGCAGTAAGGGCAGTATAAATTGTTTAATATCAAAAAGAATCTTACGCCTTTAAAATAGTTTTGAATTTTGATACTTCTAATTACTCCTGTTGAAGGCCATATTAGCCCAAAAGCTAGAGAAATAAAACTAGTGAATAAACTTAGCCCTGGATTCTTTGTTTATTTTATTAAACATATATGGCATGAGAAGGGGGTAAATCAATACACCCAAAGTTTGAAAGTGGCAACGGAGGTTAGAAGCCCAAAAAAGATTACCTAACAATGGTATATTATCTTTCAAGGCAACAGTATTTTGTCACGTGTCAAATTTTCGAAAGTCCTAAAAAGTCCAAAAGATTATTTATTTATTGTTGAAATTCTAACTACAGAGGATTAAGAGGTCGAAATTTGGAAGGTCGATGTAATGTCAAGTTGTAGAATTCTCAATAACCTGTCTCAATCTGTCTTCATGGTTAAACCTTTACTGGTTACAAATAATTTACGGATAAAAGAAGATATGGTCACATAGAAAATTAGAAAATACAAACTTCAGTCTGAATCAGCAATTTATTTAAGTCACAAGTAACAAATTAAAATTTATAAACGACAAGAGAAGTAATAAGTATTACGTTCCAAGAGCCTTGGTTACCTTTATGTTAATAAATCAGGAAAGTTTACATAGAGTAATATAAATTTTTCTCCCCATTGAATATAACAAAATATTTTTAAAAACTTAATGTTGTTGACGTTATGTGGCGCTGAGTTTGTTGTTGACAAACATTAAATATGTTATAACACCTTGATAAAGGTTGGCGTTCAGCCAACAGAAATATTGGTAAAATAAATGATTTTTTGATCCAATATATGTCTTTTTAATTAAAGTACTAAATATATAAACACCAAAATTAATATTCTGTTAATAAAATAATAAATACTTTACTACAATAATTTGATTATTAATATTGTAACATGTTTTGTGTTTATTTGTGTAAAATATTTGATTATTCTTTAATGGCGACCACACTTTGCTTCAGCGAGCGCGTACTGGAACAAAGCTTCAAAACACATACGGGTGGTAGAGTGGCGACCTCACTATGCCTCGGCAAACGCGTGCTGGAGAACACGTCAATACGCATGCGCGGGCTTCATCCGGGACTTTTGCTGGCCACTGGCGTCATAAACAACAAGGCCTGCTCCCAACGGCCGTTACTTCAACCGTTACTTCTTTTATCATTATATATTTCTGGCTTTAAATAAATTAATTTTAATTATAACTTGTTGTATTCCAATTGATTACACACAGCGCTCAACGTTAATTATACTTTAATTAACTATAAGGTAAAGGGAATATATATAGATTAAAAGTAAACACACATGGAGAGAAGGAACATGGCGATGGCAACGCCGCAGGTAGGGTTACATCATCGGGAAGTGTGACGTCAGCTCAGTGTTGCCGGAGCCAACCGTCGCTGCCATGATCCAGCAAACTCCTCCCTCGAAGTGACCTCCTATTCATGGATCACTTCGCCGCTTAAGAGTCTCGAACGATGAAGTTCGTGTGGGTTTCTCCCCAGTGGCTTGGTCAAAATATCCGCTAGGTTTCTTCCACTTATTTACTTCAGTACTGAGGAGTGCAATTGAGTTCTGAGCATTTCTCTGGTTCCTTAGGATCATTGGATGAGATCGAGTAGGAGAAGGTTTCACAGTATCTTCATTATGGCTGTCCTCTTCTGTAGGTATCAGGTCTTCTTGATCTAATAAAGACACTGGATTCTCTTCAATCTCCCGTTGTGTCCCATAGCTGTAGTGTTCAACTGATGGAAGCACCTCCCGGTTGCTGTTGTTCCTCGATACATCACTCTCTTTGAAGACACAGTCCCGAGATTCCACCACTTTCTTCATCTCAGGAATCCACACTCTGTAGCCACGTCCTCTGAGTGCATATCCAACAAGGTTACCTTTGACAGCTCTCCTTTCGAGTTTGGATTTACGGACTTGTCTTGGAATATGGACAAATACTTGACAGCCAATAGCTCTTAGGTGTTTAAGACTAGGCTTATTCCCTGTCCACAGTTCATATGGCGTGCTTTCACCATTGTGATTGTTGAGAACTCTGTTTCTGACATAGGCTGCGGTGTAAGTCAGCTCCGCCCAGGAAGCCTTTGGCAGACCACTTCCAGATATAGTGCTCCTGACAAGATCTAGGAGTGTCCTATTCATTCTTTCTGCCACACCATTCTGTTGAGGTGTATACGTCATAGTGTGTTCATGAACTATTCCAACGCTCTTGCAGAAAGTGTCCCATTCTTTGGAACAAAATTCCAAGCCATTATCCGTACGTATTCGTTTTAGTTTCCGGCTGGTTTGTTTCTCAGATTCTTGAATCCACTCTTTGACTTTTCCCAGGGTTTCGCCTTTGTTTTTCAGGAAAAATACACTTGTATATCTCGTAGATTCATCAATGATGGTTAAGACGTACTTGGCTCCTCCCCAGCTCAATACGTCGAGTGGACCCATCAAGTCCGCATGCACCAAGTCCAATGGCATGATTTCTTTTTCCTCCTTGTGTGAGTGTTGAAGGAATGGCAGACGGTAAGACTTGCCGATCAAGCAGTCTTCGCACTTTTCTGGCTTTGCCGGGCTGCAGTCTTCGCACTTTTCTGGCTTTGCCGGGCTGCAATCAAGTCCTCTTACGCTTTGGTTCTTGGCCATCTTTTCTATCGTATATGCATTTACATGCATCAGCCTTTTGTGCCAAAGTTCCAGTGTAAGCTCTTCCTTGCATTCAGATGCAAGAGAAACACGATCATTCTGATCTATCAGAGAGGATGGAGTAGTCTGGACGTAGTAAAGTCTACCCAACTTCTTTCCCTCTATCAAGAGTTTACCTTTCATGTCCATAATGTGGCAACCATTCTTATTGAAGACAACTTTTCTACCGTTTTCTATCATTTGGAGTACAGACAGAACACTGTGACGCATATCTGGAACATACAAGGTGTTCTGGGCAACCATTTTGCTGGCATCTCCCTTGTGTCCAACAATATTGGCACTGACAGTACCGATACCACATGCTTCTATAGAAGAGCCATTCGCAATAGTGATGGAACTCATATTGCTTGTGCACTCTTTCAGACATGTGAAGTAATCTCTCTTGGGAGTCATATGGTGCGTCGCTCCAGAATCTATGATCCAGGTCTCGGCGGTAGCTCCAAACAAAATGTTGCACATTGCCGACATATTTACGCCTTTGTTTTGGTCAAACCTCTTTGGTCTTTGTTCATTCTTTCCTTTCTTCCTGCATTCCCTTGCATAATGGCCTTTACCTCCACATTTGAAACAAACAACCTTTTCTTTAAATTGTTTTTCTGTTTCAATGGGCTTCGAAGAGGCATTAACGACCATGGCAACCACATCTTTTGGTAGATTTGACGAACGCCTTTCTGCTTCTGCCAACAGCCGTCTTTTAACTGTGGCGGTCGTGAAGTCTGAATCAGGAAAGTTACATATAGTTGAGACAACGGTGTCCCAATCCTCTGGTAATCCACCCAAAAGAACCATAGCCAAATCGCCATCATCAATTTTGTCGCCAATTTGGGCCAGTTCGTTTACAATGTAGTTTATCTTCCCCATATACCTTTCCATATTGCTGTGCTGAGTCAACCTTTCGCCATATAACTGCCTTCTTAGTTGTACGGCTCGATATCTACTATCCTTTGGTGCGTATAGTTTTTCCAGTTCTTCCCAGACCTCTTTCGGAGTATTCAAATGTTGAACATGCAATTGTTGTTCATCATTAATCCCGAGGCAAATTTTTGCAAACGCCTTACCCTCCCGTGACAAAAAAAGTTTTGTTGCAACAAGGTCACTAGGGTCAGGCTTAGCCTCTCCTGGATTGATCAAACTCCACAAATCGTTTTCGATTAGAACGAGTTTCATCTGGAAGCTCCAGCTGGAGTAATTAGCACCATTTAGTTTTGTAATCGTTGTGTTTGCCATTTTACAAAATATTTGGTAAGTAGAAAAAAAAGGATGTTCCAAGTAATCAAAGGAAATTTGTTTACTCACGTTTTAGGCTTCGCGCTTCTTCAGTCTGACGTTTTAAGTCTTGCGCTTCTTCAGTTTCACGTTTTAGGCCTTGCGCTTCAGTCTCATAATCTTTGTTGTATTCCAATTGATTACACACAGCGCTCAACGTTAATTATACTTTAATTAACTATAAGGTAAAGGGAATTTATATAGATTAAAAGTAAACACACATGGAGAGAAGGAACATGGCGATGGCAACGCCGCAGGTAGGGTTACATCATCGGGAAGTGTGACGTCAGCTCAGTGTTGCCGGAGCCAACCGTCGCTGCCATGATCCAGCATAACTTTTATCAGCGGCCTTTCCACAAGCCACATCAACATATCACTCAACCATCCCACAACTTTATGGTTGGGCAGTCGGCAACACTGTACTTTTCTTTTGGTAAATTTGCATAAAAAAGGGCATTTCCTGATGGTGCAACTAAAAGTTGCTGATGGCTTGCGCCATCTATCGGAATAAATATCAACTAATCGTTGAATTTTATTAATTATTCCAGAATTGGCCAAATAAATCAACGATGAGTTAATATTTATTCCGATAGATGGCGCAAGCCATCAGCAACTTTTAGTTGTACGATCAGAAAATGCCCTTTTTCTCAATTTATCCACCTGATTCAAGTATAGATTAACTTTTGTATTATTTTCACAATTTTACATAAGTTTGTTGATATATATATTTTGATTAACAAAACAGACGGATGAACATGCGAGATTTGCGGGACAAGAATGGAGCCGGGGCTACATCACCATATACTCTCATGTATGGGGCTGAAAGACGAACGAGAAGTGCTCCTCAGTGAAATAGGCCTTGAGGGACTCTCTTTGAAGCTCCTGTTGAATGAGGTGGTGAGAAACAGAGCTGGAGCGTTTGCGTTGTTCAAATTTTGGAAGACGGCTGAAGAGAATAGGAGGCTATATACATAATCTAATTGATGTAAATAATTATATGCAAATAATCTATGTCAGAATTAGAATGACGTAGACCAGTAAAAGGCTTGTTGCTGCTGTTGTATATAGTCACAGTGTAGAAAATACTATACCTACTACATGTGGGTTTCTCTCTGCATTCTTAGTTCTCTTCTCTTACTCTGTAAACTGGCGAATCCTGTATAGAACGAGAGGTCCTCAATAAAGGCTTTTGTTGTTTTTGTATATTTTGATTAACCTTGTTGTAATAGGGTTAAAACAAATGAACACAAGGTATTGTAATTATCTCTTATTTTTAAATAGGAAACGTTACACATATATTGGATCAAGTTTTTGAACTAATGCGAAAGGAGTAGAAAATTGCATTAGTCTACGA
>CP092868.1:27779797-27843714 GCA_030710605.1 Cordylochernes scorpioides
CACACTTTGCCTCAGCGAGCGCGAACTGGGACAAGGTTCGAGGTTGCCGAGGTATAGTGAGGCCGCCAAACTACTGCCCGTATGTGTAGTGAAGCTTTGTCCCAGTTCGCGCTCGCTGAGGCAAAGTGTGGTCGCCGCACACTCATGGACAAAGCTTAAGAAAGTGTAAAGTATTTGCTCTCGCCGGTTGTCTGTTCTTTTTAAGAGAGACATATTCAATTTGTCTACAATAAAGGTCACTGTAATATCTTTCAGAGTTATTGTCTGAATCCCGATATACATGCTAAAAGGTACAACTTCCTTAAGTTTTGTTCACACTTGGTTATCTCGTGTATCTTCAAGAAAGGTTACTGTATATTAAATATCTTTCAGAGTTATTATCTGAATCACGATATACATGCTAAAAGGTACAACTCCCTTAAGTTTTGTCCATGAGTGTACTTTGACAACTATTTAACGTATTGGTTTCCATTCCTCCATAATTAAAGACACTAATACTTTATGTTTCTGACTTAAAAAGCTTTCGGGAGATCTCCTTTATCAATCAAAACAATATCTGCTATAAGTAAATGGATTGAACGGGTATGTCGCTTTTTTTTATAAAGGGTATCCCCGAAAGCTTGTAGAGACATTTATAAAAAATATGAGTGTCGCTAATTTGCATGAATTGGCACCTAATTTTTGGATATTGATACTTTTAAAGAAGATCTATACAGTTATATTTGTTTTGTAAATAGAGCAATCCATAAATAAATCTTTAATTAAAAAGGCATATATTGGATCAAAATATTATTTATTTCACCAATATTTCAGTTGGCTGAATGCCAACCTTTATCAAGGTGTTACAACGTATTAATATTAGTATTAATATGTTATAACACCTTGAAAAAGGTTGGCATTCAGCCAACTGAAATATAGGTAAAATAAATGATATTTCAATCCAATATATTCCTTTTTAATTAAAGTTATATTTGTGCGCCTTTAAGTAGCCTTCCCTTTGTAATATTCTACCCTATTTTTCCTATATTGTATTTATTCTTTAAAAACTGAAACTGTACTATTTATTATGGAGGACAGCAGAAAGGTAATGAGGGTATTCAGATTATGTTCCGAGTGAAGAATGTGGACCAATGACCGCAAGAACTGGAGTGGAGTAGACTACATGCTGCTAAAGATGAAGATCAAGAACGGTAATTAATGACTTCAAGGACTAGAGTAGGGTAAGCTACATACTGTTAAAGATGAAGACCAAGAACGTGGGCCAATGACTTCAAGGACTAGAGTAGGGTAAGCTACATGCTGCTAAAGATGAAGACCAAGAACGAGACCCAATGGCATCAAGAACTGGAGTAGAGTAAGATACATACTGCTACAAATGAAGATCAAGAACGAGGACCAATGACTCCAAGGACTTGAGTGGAGAAAGCTACATGCTGCTAAAGAGGAAGATCAAGAATGTGGGTCAATGACTTTGTAACGGCCACACCACTCCTCAGCCAGCGCGCGAGATTAGAGAACAGCTGGTCTATGGTAAACCTCTACCTCTTCCAGGAACTTTTTTTTTGAGGATCCTCCCTCGGCAGACTTTCCTACCGAGTCTTGGTTGGAGGGATTAAAGCGCGCCATGGATTCTCTCAAACCCGCACTAAACAGGCTACATCTGAATCGGCTTGTATACGTACCCAAACCACTCGAGACATGTTCCCATGTCTACCTAATAACGGACCTAATACTGCCGCCGCCCCATACGACGGTCCATACCAAGTTTTATCCCGAAAACCGAGAATTTCAATCTGAAAATTGGGAAAAGGTCTTCCTGGGTTTCCATCAACCGTCTCTAGCCCGCCTTCACATCAGAAGGATTGGTGCCTTCCTCAACCATCAAGGACCAACCCAACAAGCCACCAGACCAACACGCGGTCAGCCAAGAGTCCTTTCTACGTCCACATAGGATCTCTAAGGATCCTACTGGAGGGGGAGTAGTGTGGTTGCCACACCATGCATCAGCCAGCGCGTGAGATTAGTGAACACCTCGGACCGCGCGGTAAAATAAAATTGTAAAGCCCCCCCCCCCCTCTCTCTCTAATTAAGCATTTAAAATAATTAATTGGATATTTTCCTATTTGTAGATTGTATGGAAGATATATTTTCCTTCCATTATTGAACGTTTATTTTAAGAGAAGGTTCAATAAATATGTCAAGCCATATTCGAAAGCGAAAAAAGGTTGAGTGAATATACACTGCGTGGCATTAAAAATGGAAAACCAAGAAAGAGTGGCCAGAAAATTATGCAAATTTCAGGGTAGATGCGTCTTACCGGGTTATGCAAATGATGTGAAATGCGCAGCTCTCGTGCGCACGTGGAGTAAGATATAAGGGAAGGAACCTGCAGAAAGAACAGTATTCGTGCCGTTATTTCTTCAAGGAAATTTTCTTCAAAGAAACTCATCGTAGAAATTTTGTTCTTGTTTCAAAAACCACGTGTAATGGCAGATAATGCCAGGCCGTCGTCA
This sequence comes from Cordylochernes scorpioides, assembly GCA_030710605.1. Taxonomy (NCBI): domain Eukaryota; kingdom Metazoa; phylum Arthropoda; class Arachnida; order Pseudoscorpiones; family Chernetidae; genus Cordylochernes; species Cordylochernes scorpioides. The sequence goes on from CP092868.1 coordinate 27,782,311, forward strand.
GCGGAGGCAGTTCCAGCAGACAGGTGCTTTTACGAGGGATATGGCGATCGGACTGGAAAGGTCAGGTTGGTCCATACGTCAAATCTCAGATGACACACATCTGGATGCAAAGACTGTGGAGAAAATGATCGGAAAAGCAAATGAGGCAATTTATAAGAATGCCGGTGCAGATAGAGTGACGTTAGCACGCGTGGACTCCTTTGAAAAGCAGTGGCGGACCCCACTGAATAGACGCCAACGTTTGGAATAGTGGAATGGTGCCGTGCTAGATCGACGTGGATGACGGAATGGCACAAGGTCGTATTTTCAGATAAATTTAGTTTGGATTTAAATACTCATTTCTTGATTTTCAAGAATCCTCTGGGACCAACATATTTTTGGTCGTAGAGGTACAGCCTGCACCACAATGACGAGGGCCAGCAGCTCGAAACGCGTTCGTCGCTGACTTTTCTTAATTTATCAAGCAAAATGGGTTGGCCAAGTACCAAGGAACAGGCCAAATCAGCGTTTAGTTGATTTCTGTTCCACTAGATGGCGCTTTGCCATCTAACAATTTCATGTGAGTGTGGTCAGGAGATGCCTTCATTTTTTTAAATTTTAATAACAACACCTGACATCTTTTATTACTTTATTTTATTGTTTTTAATCACCTATATAAGTCAATGTATGTATGTTTATTCATTTGTTCCTTATATACGCGTTTTCTAAATATTTAACTAATCTGGCTGAAATATTAACAAGGTATAGAGTTAAGTCTGTAAAATATTTTTGTCACATTTTTTCAACCAATCAAAATTAAAATAAAACAAGTAGTTAACTAGTTTACTTATATTTCATCTGAAATGATTACAATAATATTGATGCATCATGTTTTATGGGAAGAAACAAAATTCATTTAGGGAATATTTACTCCAGTAGAACATGGGTGATGGCCACTTTAATTTTCCCTTAAAAAACTACTAATAAAATATTATAAATTTAAAAAGCAGATGTATAGATAAAATATAGCCTATACGAAACGAATTCAAATTAAACCAATAACAAATTTACATATTTTGTGATTGAAAAATGAAGGTTTGATATGAAAAGACGTTTATGGAGATGTCCTGGGCAGCGTGTGGATCCTGGCTCTATTTTCAAACACCACATAGGTCCACAACAGAGAGTTATGGTCTGGGGTGCCTTTTCATTTGATAGCAGGGTCCCATTGGTAGTGAATCCTGGCACCCTGACAGCACAACAGAACATAGATGATATTCTGCGACCTGTTTTGCTGCTGTTCCTTTCATACTATCTTGGGCTTACTTTTCAACAAGATTATGCTCACCAAACACGCCACGTGTTACTATGGATTGTCTTCAATCTTGATGAACTCTTCCATGGCCAGCAAGTTCGCGTTACTACTCTGATCAAAAAGTTTCGACACTTTGCTCATAAGTTAAAAAAACTTTATTATTCTACCAAATTCAATTTGTCCCCTTTAAAGTAGTCCCGGTTGGCCGCGATGCACTTCAGCCACCCTTTTTTCCAGTCGGCAAAACACCTCTGGTAGTCTGTTTTCGGGATCGCCTTCATGGCCTTCTTCGATTCCACTTTGATCTCTTCTATGCTCTGAAATTTCCGACCCTTTAACTTTTTTTGAGCTTTCCAAAAAGAAGGAAGTCGCAGGGGGCCAAATCGGGACTGTAGGGGGGTTGGGGGAACACAGAGGTTGAGTGGTCCTGCAGGAACTTCGAGATTTTGAGGGCTGTGTGCGCCAGCGCGTTATCGTGGTGGAGGATCCACGACTTGCTCCTCCACAGCTCCGGCCGTTTCTGCCTGATCGCTTCCCTCAATCGCCTCAAAACTCCCAGGTAGGAGTCAGCAGTTATTGTAGAGCCTTGTTGTTGAAATTCACGATGAACGATGCCCTGGTAGTCGAAGAACACCGTCAACATGACCTTGACTTTGCTGGGAGCCTTCCTCGCTTTCTTTGGTCTCGGCTCATTTTTGAAGCGCCACACCGATGTCTGTTGGGTAGTTTCCAAATCAAAGCCGTAAATCCATGTTTCGTCTCCAGTAATGACCCTCTTCAGCAATTCGGGGTCGTCGGTTGTCGCTTCGAGATTGACTCTGGTCGTTTCTTTCAGGGCGTTCTTTTGATCAAAAGTCAAATCTTTGGGAACGGCGTTGAGTCTTCTCACTCCCAAAATGTCCTTCATTATCGATTGAGTCGACCCGAATAATATATCCCTGCTTCTTCGGCGACCTCCCTGACAGTTATTCGTCGGTCTTCACACACCAGTTCCAACACCTTGTCCACTTTTTCAGGCGTGGTTGATGTGGATGGTCTCCCTGAACGCTCGTTGTCGGCGGTCTCTTCCCGACCCTCCTTGTACCACTCGAAAACTCGTCTTCGGATAATGACGGCATCCCCGTAGGCTGTTTGCAACATCCAAAAAATTTCGGCACCCTTGAATCCGTTTTTCACACAGAACTTGATGCAAATTCTTTGATCCTCCATTTCGGAACGAATCGCTTCACTTCGAACAGCCGCTACTCACGCTGTTGTGGCACGTGATTTTTGAAAATTGGCAGGTCTCCAAGTCAAGGGCGACGCTTGCGTTTGCCACAAACCGGGAGAAAATATATTGAGTTTTTAGGATTTTATGAGCAAGTTTTTTGATCAGAGTAGTATTTCTCACCCATAGAGCATATCTGGGGCGTGATAGGAAGATGATTGCAACCATCTGGGAATGCTGACTATTTAGTCCAACAGTTGGAGACAATTTAGCAAAAAAAAAAATCCCGCAGTACAACCATCCTGGAATCATTATCAGTTCATAACACGCCGGTGGCAACCTGCATCCAGGCCAGTGGAGGTTGAACGACATATTGACTTTCTCAATTTTTGACCATCAAATTCTGGAATAAAACAATTAATGTGCTTGAATTATTAGTTTCCCCCCTATACATGTTATATTCACATACCCCAATTTTGTCCCGATCAGGCAACTCCTTAGTGCGTCGATTTTTTTTTGTTATAGAGTGTAATTTTATAATTCCAAAATAAACAAAATGGTTTGTTTATTGTCTAATTTTATTTTTAATAAGCTCATATGGTAATTTATATATCCTGCTACCTACATTTTAAAATGTTCCAATGGTAAATTCAGTAGCTTTGGTAGAGAAGAATGTGTTCGTGTTCGTTTAAAAAACAAAAAAAGGGTGATCGATTGAAAGGAAAAACAATGGGGGAAATAAATGCACATAAAACACAGTATAACAAAAGATTTTATTTAAAAATTAAAACAAAAAGGGGCTAAAACTATTACACTTATATATAAAGAATTATGGTTTATTTAAAGATTAAAACAGGGCTAAAAACTATTATACTTATATATGTAAAGAATTATGCATAAAAACAAGATAAAAATAGGTTAAGCAAAAAATTAAAGTAAAATTAAAGTAGTCTTAGGGAAGGGAGATAAAAACAAATGTCAGAGGGGGGTGTCGAGCGTTGTACAGTACCTCGGGTGTCAACGCCGTCGCTGGTTTGACTTGGTTTCCACTTTGTCGCGCGTTGTGCGATGTCCAAGACGTTCTTTCCGTCCAAGACGTTCTTTCCGTCCACGAGACGCTGCTCGTGGGATACTCCAAGACGTTCTCTCCGTCCACGAGACGCTGCTCGTGGGATACTCCAAGACGTTCTCTCCGTCCACGAGACGCTGCTCGTGGGATACTCCAAGACGTTCTCTCCGTCCACGAGACGCTGCTCGTGGGATACTCCAAGACGTTCTCTCCGTCCACGAGACGCTGCTCGTGGGATACTCCAAGACGTTCTTTCCGTCCACGAGACGCTGCTCGTGGGATACTCCAAGACGTTCTTTCCATCCACGAGACGCTGCTCGTGGGATACTCCAAGACGTTCTTTCCATCCACGAGACGCTGCTCGTGGGATACTCCAAGACGCGTCTGCCGTCCACGAGACGCTGCTCGTGGGATACTTCCCAGGCGCGTCTGCCCCGCCTGGGCCGCTGCTGCTAACTCATGGTGCGTCTGCTCCGCCTGGTCCGCTGCTTCCAACTAACTCAGAGAAAAAAAAACGCCACATGGCGGGCTGTCCCGGGACTTGCAGAACAAAAAAAACCAAATTCCAGACATCCACTTGACTTTTCTCCCCGGGCCATCTGCTGACCTTTGTCCTGGGGCTCGCAGCTGGGAGTTTCCCCGACCATGTCGATATCTTGCTTGTCTCCCTTCACCTAAGTTTTTCATTCTACGTACAAAGTAAAAGAACGGTAAAATAGTTTTAACATTCTCCCACAAAATTTTGCTCTGAAAGAAGTCAAAATTAAGTATAAGACAAAAGAGCATATATATACACAATACACACAAGAGTAGATATGCCTATTACATTACATAAAATACACATAAAAGAATACACATAAAAGAATACACATATTACACTTTTTTTTTTTTGCAGGTACTTTCACTAGTCCTTCGAGTCATACCTTGCAGGCTTTCTGATTACCCTACCATATCTACTTCTAAAGTCCCTGGATTCAGTATTGGGCCTATTTCCTAAAAATGCTTCAGATTGGGGTTCGGTATTTGAATTGTCCTTTTGAATCGTCTCAACATTCGAGGATATTTCAAGAGGGTGTAAGCGTTGTAGAGCCCTGATCAAGGTTCCTGTGGATGTTTTAACATGGGCCACTCTCACTATTCCATCTTTTCCTGGTATGAGATTTACTATTCGCCCTTTAGGCCAAAACATTCTTTTAAGATTTTCTTGCCCGATCAGTACAACGTCTCCTACTTTCAACTGTCTTCTATCAATATTTTCGGATTTCTGAATCAGCGCGCCTAAATATTCTTTTAAGAATCTCTGCTTTAATTCTGGTTCTGAAACTTTCAAAGGTCCTGTTTCAGTTGACTGTCTTTTAAGTTTCCCTAAAAATCTTAAAACATAGGACATTACCCTGATGTTGAGAGAGTAATTAGACCTCCTTGTCAGTATCCAGTCTTTATAATCGATGTTCAAATTAATGTTGGTTTTCATAATGTTTTCTTCAACCTTTATTTCTTTTGGATTTATCGAGAACTCTGAATTGGGCCAGAATTCTTTAGGTTTTTTCAACCATTCGGGGCCCTCCCACCATCTGCTTTGCACAAACTGGCTTGGAGGGCAACCTCGAGACAGAAGATCGGCCGGGTTCAACTGACTAGGAACGAACCTCCAATCGTTCAAATTGGTAGTGGCCTGTATTTCTCTGACTCGGTTTCTCACGAAAACTCTCCACTCAATTTCTTTCTTTATCCAACTTAGCGCGGTAGTAGAGTCAGACCAAAGAGTTGTTTCACATTTTCTCTTCAAGGCAGCTTGGATTGCATTGGCTAGTCTAGCTCCTAGTACCATGGCCATTAATTCCAAGCGAGGGATCGTAATACTCTTCATAGGAGCTAATCTGACTTTGCTCCAAATCAAAGTTAGAGTATTTTCTCGTCCCGTTTCGCTCCTTAAATAGGCTACAGCTCCATAGCCTATTTGACTAGCGTCACAAAAGATATGAACTTCTGTAGGGAAAATGAGATCATTCCACATATATCTCGGTATCTTTATTAACTCTATTAATTTTATTTGGTCCAACCAGGTTCGAAATTCCTGGGCCATACTTTCGGGTAGAGGTGTATCCCAACCTAGTTTCAGTCCCCATGATCGCTGCAGTAACAACTTTGGTGGTAAGAATACTGGAGCGCAAAATCCAAGTGGATCAAATATCCGCTGAACCATGGACAGTACCAACCTTTTCGTTAATTTGGGTTGAAGACTCAAATTGTCAGGGAGTTCGCATTTTAATGAATCTTTCATTTTATTCCAAACAACACCCAATATTTTTGTACAAGTCCCCTTTTCAGGGTTTTCCTCCAGAGAATATTCCCACTCTCGTAAGTCCATTTTAGCCCTGTCCATAATTCCAATTGCGGCCTTTTGAACTCCTTTAAACCTTGAGCTTCACTGAGCTCTTTTTAACCTTTAACAAAGGGCTTCTTGAGCTCCTTTAAACCTTTAACAAAGGGCTTTTTGAGCTCTTTTAAACCTTGAGCTTCACTGAGCTATTTTTAACCTTTAACAAAGGGCTTCTTGAGCTCCTTTAAACCTTTAACAAAGGGCTTTTTGAGCTCCTTTAAACCTTGAGCTTCACTGAGCTCTTTTTCCCTTGAGCTTCTTTAGCTTATTTTCCGATCTGCAGGCTCTCCCACTTCCTCTGCTACTCGGCAGGCTAATACTTCCTCTGCACTCGGCAGGCTAATTCTTCCTCTGCTACCCGGCAGGCTAATTCTTCCTCTGCTACTCGGCAGGCTAATTCTTCCTCTGCTACTCGGCAGGCTAATTCTTCCTCTGCTACTCGGCAGGCTAATACTTCCTCTGCACTCGGCAGGCTAATACTTCCTCTGCACTCGGCAGGCTAATACTTCCTCTGCACTCGGCAGGCTAATACTTCCTCTGCTACTCGGCAGGCTAATTCCTCCTCTGCTACCCGGCAGGCTAATACTTCCTCTGCACTCGGCAGGCTAATTCTTCCTGCTTAAAGCCTTTTTCCACAAATTTCAGCCGTTGAGCACTCCTTACTTCGGCTTTTAGAAAGTCCAATAGTAACCTGAGCTTTTCTTGAGCTCCTCCAACCCCTTTATCTGACTCTTCCCGTTTTGCTAACTCTATACCATAACCCGAAGAAGGATGCCTGTGCCATATTTTCAAAATATCCGAAGGTAATGAAGACTCGACAAGAGGGTATAAAAAAATACCTGACAACTGGGGATCAATGCCCAATGTCTCTAATGACCGGAGGTGACTGCTCAGTTCGTCGTACAGACTGCTTAAATTTCTATTTTCTTTCTTTACATTAGATATAACCGAATTCAATAGACGTCTGACATATAGTTCTGTCAGTATATTCGGGTCACCGAATCGCTCCTGTAGGGCTTGTACTGCCAAAACATAGTTGGCGCCTGTAACTGGATAGCTTGCTACAACACGATAGGCTTCTGAATTTGGTACAATTGCTTGACGCAAATATAAAAACCGGTCGCTATCGGATAAATTCTTATTTTCGTGAATTTTCGAAAACTGCGCCCACCAAGGCAACCAACCTTCCAGAGAGCCGTCATAGCTTTTTAGGGCTAACTCTGGTAATTTCACATTTATTACAGTGTCCTCGCTAGCAATCGGGATTGTTTCTTTTTTATCGGGATTCCGTAGTACACTGACTTTCTGTTGAATATCAAACTTTTCCATTTCATATTTATCGCATTCTTGCCATTCCTTATCAATACTTTCCTCTGTAATCCCTTCTTTCACTACCAATAAAGCCTGATATTTTTCGTTTAGATCTACAAGTTTCGTGTAATAAGACTCTAGTCTATTAAACTTAGAATAAATATCATTCTTATCAATTTGAGACTTTTCAAATTCCCCATTTATTTCATTAATAATTCTAGTGAAAGTACCTCTTATGGCTTTTCTGCGCTTTTTAATTGCATCCATTTCCTCCATATTTCCTTTAAATCGATCACGTCCGGCTCACCAAAATGTTCCAGTTCGTTTAAAAAACAAAAAAAGGGTGATCGATTGAAAGGAAAAACAATGGGGGAAATAAATGCACATAAAACACAGTATAACAAAAGATTTTATTTAAAAATTAAAACAAAAAGGGGCTAAAACTATTACACTTATATATAAAGAATTATGGTTTATTTAAAGATTAAAACAGGGCTAAAAACTATTATACTTATATATGTAAAGAATTATGCATAAAAACAAGATAAAAATAGGTTAAGCAAAAAATTAAAGTAAAATTAAAGTAGTCTTAGGGAAGGGAGATAAAAACAAATGTCAGAGGGGGGTGTCGAGCGTTGTACAGTACCTCGGGTGTCAACGCCGTCGCTGGTTTGACTTGGTTTCCACTTTGTCGCGCGTTGTGCGATGTCCAAGACGTTCTTTCCGTCCAAGACGTTCTTTCCGTCCACGAGACGCTGCTCGTGGGATACTCCAAGACGTTCTCTCCGTCCACGAGACGCTGCTCGTGGGATACTCCAAGACGTTCTCTCCGTCCACGAGACGCTGCTCGTGGGATACTCCAAGACGTTCTCTCCGTCCACGAGACGCTGCTCGTGGGATACTCCAAGACGTTCTCTCCGTCCACGAGACGCTGCTCGTGGGATACTCCAAGACGTTCTTTCCGTCCACGAGACGCTGCTCGTGGGATACTCCAAGACGTTCTTTCCATCCACGAGACGCTGCTCGTGGGATACTCCAAGACGTTCTTTCCATCCACGAGACGCTGCTCGTGGGATACTCCAAGACGCGTCTGCCGTCCACGAGACGCTGCTCGTGGGATACTTCCCAGGCGCGTCTGCCCCGCCTGGGCCGCTGCTGCTAACTCATGGTGCGTCTGCTCCGCCTGGTCCGCTGCTTCCAACTAACTCAGAGAAAAAAAAACGCCACATGGCGGGCTGTCCCGGGACTTGCAGAACAAAAAAAACCAAATTCCAGACATCCACTTGACTTTTCTCCCCGGGCCATCTGCTGACCTTTGTCCTGGGGCTCGCAGCTGGGAGTTTCCCCGACCATGTCGATATCTTGCTTGTCTCCCTTCACCTAAGTTTTTCATTCTACGTACAAAGTAAAAGAACGGTAAAATAGTTTTAACAGAATGTGACAAAATATCAATTTACTTGACAAGAAATGATTCAGAAGGGAGTGGATGTTTGACCCGAAAATATTGATTCAACAAATGTTAGTTAGGCAATTTTAATTCGTGTAAAACCGGGCAAATCCTGCTACATTCGTTTCTTAAACTATAAAATATTGATATTACACCATAAAATGCCTTTATTAAACTTTTAAATATATTTCTTAAAAGTGAAAAATCTTTAATATAGAAATAAAATGAAATATGTCCTTATTAGAGTCAAAAATGCACTTAATGAATTCAAAAATGTGCTTTTTAAAATCAAAATGTGTTGTGTGTGTTGTGTTCCGAACAAAAACTATTTGAGACAAAAATACACTAATTGTATTTAAAATAAAAGGGTTTCAATCAAAATTTATATAAAAAAATAAACATATTACCGTTAAAGTTTAAAATAAAATAAAATATATTGCTTATAAAAATAAATATTTCTATTAAAATATAAAATGTTGCTATTAAAGTGTAAAATGGAGCCTTTAAAGATTAAATGCACTTAAAAGTGCAAAACCTAAATCTATGCTTTAGACAAGGATATTTATCTAAAAATGCAAGAGGGCCCCGAACTTTCAAAATTTATTTTTAAAAATATAAATACAACAAAATTAATTCTAAACTAGTAAATTATGCAAAATATGAATTTCTAGGGATTTTGCAGTACTCTTCATAACAATAAAATGCATATATTCACAGAATAAATATATTATTTTACCATATTTATACATCAATAATTGTGCTTATTTACCATCTTAATTTTACCTTTCGTTTGTTATTGTTATAAAGCGTTTTAACTCTTAAGAATTAATAATGCCACCAACAAAACGTAGAAGAAGGTATACATTCATATTTTCATATTTTACTAATCGCTAGTTTTAGTCTTTTAAATTTGGAAGGTTTAAGGATTTGTTTTGGCCTTTTTTAAATTGACAGAGAAAGATTTATATGTTTAATATATTAAAATTGATTCAAAATGGTGAAAATATAAGTGTCAAGCTAATTTGACAGCACTTCTATAAGCAAATTAGCAATCGATCTAGTAGAGAGAATCTTTAATGCATAATAGAAACCTTCAATTGAAATATAACCTTTAATTTTTCTAAAATACATTCCCACTGACACCAAATATAGAAAAGTATATAAAACGCGGCTAAGAATGCAATACAATTTTTTACAATTTTGATGTCAAAGTACCTTTCAATGACATTGTAATTTACAACAGTATTTCACATTAAAATAGATTTGAAAGGGAGTAGTGTTTGCGAAGGGTGAGATACGAATTTCAGTGGATTGTATTATTCTACATTAGGCCTACTCGCAGTAAACAAAAATAGTTCCATTTAAAAATCAATTTAACCAAACTTAACCTAGCTTTTTGACATACTCAACTGTTGTACCCTGTCACCAGTGGTCCACAGAACTGAGTATCTCACACCTTTGTCAAATTCTTAATTAGCTTAATTCTTCCAATATGCAGTTTATAGAAACATATGGGTACTCTACTTTGTCTAAAGAGTGGAAACACATCACAATAATCCCTATCCACAAACCAGGCAAGCCTAAGAACCACTCAACCAACTACAGACCTATCTCTCTGACTTCTATCCCTTTAAAATCATGGAACACATGATTCTCAATAGACTAACAATTTTTTCTCAACTTCCTACAATTTATTAGACCAGGGAACTCCGCCTTTGCCAGTCCTAAGCCCGGATGAAAAAGGAGGAGAGGGAGCAGTAACAAGCTCACTAAAAAACCTGGGCTCAGCTGGCCCGGCTGATAGTACCCAGTAAGGGCTTCTAATCCAGAGATACAAAGGGTGTTCACACTTATAGGAAACAAGTTTTATTATAAAATATTAAAAATTAACACCATATTTGAAATTTTTCAAATGTTCTATTTGAAAGCCTTTTTGTTTATTTACAGAACGGCACCTGATTTTCCACGATAGCAGACACTTTCTGATCATGGTCATACTCAAAAGATCCCATTCTTCCTTTACCACTTTCCAGAGACCTTCAATTGTCCTAGGGTGCGTGAAAGAGACCTTTCCAAGTGCTCTTTTAAGGCATCCAAAAATGCAAAAATCCATCGGGGCTAAATTAGGAGATTTTACAGGGGTTCTGTTCTTTGGAATAGTGTTGATTCCTGTTCTTTGCCTTAGATCTTTCAAATAAGCTTGGGTTGAAGATGAGGTATGACTTGTGGCGTTATCATGGTGAAACCAGACTTTGTTGCTCTGTTTTCCATAGATAGAGGGAATATCATTTAAAAATATAGGTTCTAAAATGTTGTTTTGATAGTAGTCCGAGTTTATTTTGGCATTTCTTTCAACTTTTCTTATTTTTAATTTTCCTTCATATGCTATACCGCATGCCACCATAAATCCTTTGGGGTAACTTTCGGCACATTCCTTCAACCAAATTGGCCTAGATTTTTCCACCCTTTTTGATAGTATATAGCTCTTTTTCTGTTGCAATCGGTTAAATATACCCATGCTTCGTCATATGTAACAATAAATTTCCATCTATCAGCAGCCAAAAAATTTTCAGAAAAATATCTGCTGATGGTGCGTCGCTGACGAATATGGCTCTTAAACAATTTGTGAACCGCATGTTTTTTGTAGCTTTTAGGCCAAAATCTTTATTTATTATTTTATTTATTGTTGACTAATGTTCCCATTAATTTGGCTATATCTCTTTGTGGCATAGGATTTTCTTTTGTAATATATTTTTTTCACTTTTTTGACAGTTGCAGGAGTTCTCATAGATATAGGGTGATAATCTTTTGTCCATTTCTCCGTAGGTGCTTTGAATAAAAACTTGATATTTTTGTCCTGAATAATATTATAAATACCTTTTTAAGAAATATTGATATCATCTTGTTTGCATATTTTAATTATGTCCAAATAGGTAAGATTAGCTCTGGAAAGTGGTAAAGGAAGAATGGGATCTTTTGAGTATGACCATGATCAGAAAGTGTCTGCTATCGTGGAAAATCAGGTGCCATTCTTTAAATAAACAAAAAGGCTTTCAAATAGAACATTTGAAAAATTTCAAATATGGTGTTAATTTTTAATATTTTTTATAATAAAACTTGTTTCCCATATAAGTGTGAACACCCTCTGTACAGGATGAGCAGCGTTTGTACTCCATGTTAGAAGCGGCTGCCTATGGCGTCTGTTCCTCATGTCAGAGGCGGCCATTTCTTTTGGAGCTAAGTCGGCCTACCACTGTGTAGTGCTCCCAGTCTTAATGACAAAGGCAGACACATTCTAATTCATCCAGATATGATTGACTGGAGATAAGAAAGAAGAAGAAGCCTCTATTATAACACCAACTTGGTTATAACATCTTTATTCTTGAAGCTGTGTGTTGCTTTAATAATGGTGATTATAGAAACATTCAAATCTTTGAGTCCCAAACCATGTTGTTTAAAGTGAGGTTTGACTAGGAAGAAATCTTTGTGAAGATTATATATAGGCCTCTGTTCCTCATGTGTCAGAGGCGGCCATTTCATATTGGAGCAAAGTCGGCCTGCTACTCAGTAGTGCTCCCGGTCTTAATGACAAAGGCAGCTGCATTCTACTTCACCCAGTGTGGAGATGAGAAAGAAGAAGACTAGACCAGGGGTTGGCAATCTTTTAAGTCAGAAGAGTCAAAAATTACAATTTACAAAATTTCAAATTTTTTCAAGATCCACAAAATGTTTTTCTTGCCAACAATAAATAGTACTGGTATAAATAATATTTACATATGGAACTATATAAAGAGCTTCACAACCAAAGAGCCACATGTAGCTCACAAGCCTCAGTTTACCGACCCCTGTACTATACCCTCATCAAAGAACTCAAAAAAATAATAAAAGCACAGAGGACTCAAATATTTTGACTTTATTCAACAAATTCAGGACAACTTTCACCATAAAAACCAATGCAATCAACTATAATAGATATTGATAAGGTACAATTATATATACAAGTATCAGAGTCATCAACAATCAATTCTGTTATTGTTTGCTTTTGCAAATGGAATAAATACCCAAATATGGCCATTTCTTATAAGCATCGGTGGTTCAGTGGTAGAATGCTCGCCTGCCACGCGGGCGGCCTGGGTTCGATTCCCGGCCGATGCATTTTTTTTTTTTTTTTACAATTTTTAAAACTCATTTATATTATTCCTATATATATAAAAGCCAGTGTATGTATGTTTGTCGCTATACACGTCCACAATACGTAACTAATCTGACTGAAATTTAACAGTATATAGAGTAGAATATGTTTAAACTTATAGTGAAAATTTCAGTTCTCTATCCCGAATATTTGTCGAGTTATTTGCAAATTTGCCCTTTCGCTCGCGAGCAGCGCCTCTAGCGGTGAAGATGGGAGGTAATATCAGATGACCTAATGTACAGGTAAAGTTTGGAGCGGGACACAAGAATGACATCCACGGCGCCAATTTATAATTGTAACAAATAGTATTTGAATAAAAACATTCAATCGGGTAAAACACTGGCGTTGCCCGGGTCATTCGGCTAGTATGGATTATAAACACAAGGTAATAAGACCAAATAAATAAATAGTATGTGACATTTCAGTAACAATGCTGTTACCGAAACATCACACACTATCTATTTATTCAGATTTGGTCTTATTACCTTGTGTTTATAATCTATAATAGTCTTTTTTTGCTCAAATAAATCGAAGATCTCCATTCGGAAATAAGTTTCTTTTTCAGTTTTTGTTACACAAACTCTCAAGCTTTCAAACTTATCAGCTGATAAAGCTGAAAGCTGAGTTTGTATAATAAAACCTGATAAAGAATCTTATCTCCACACAATCAACAATAGCAGCCTTCATCCACCTCTCTCAAGCCTTTGATAGAATCTGGAAAGAAAAAATAATTCACAAACTTGGGATATGATAAAGCACAATTTGGATTATAGATACAAGAAAATAAGACCTAATCCAAATAATTTAATTGTGCGTGACGTTTAAGAACTTGCTGTGATCACAAGGTAATAAGACCAAATCCAAATAGTGTGTGACGTTTCGGTAACAGCATTCTTACCATCTTCAGACAAAAGTATTGAATGAGAAATTTTACCACAGCATGGTTTGACAATGCCATGCCACAAACCATGCTGTGGTAAAATTTCTCATTCAGTACTTTTGTCTGAAGATGGTAACAACGCTGTTACCAAAACGTCACATACTATTTATTTATTTGGATTTTGGTCTTATTACCTTGTGTTTATAATCTATAATCCAAATTGTGCCTTATAACTTTCTGCGATATTTTTTTCTCATATATTCTTTTTGTCTGATAATGGTAACAATGTTGTTGGCGAAACGTCACGCACTATTAAATTATTTGGATTAGGTCTTCTTGTATCTATAAACTTTTGGGATAGAGGGAAACATGCTGAGTTGGATCAGTAACTTTCTATCTAAACACACCATACAGGTCTGCCCCCCCCCCCCCCCCCCCTCGATTCTTACAAAAGCCCAACCCCTACCAACGAGTATAAGTAACCAAACGGGGCTCTGACATATTTGTAAGTACAAAGTCGAACTGCTTTTCATATGTGTAGACATGTGGTGCACTTACAGTAAAAGCAGTCGCCTACTTCTACCTACCATGATTATCATGGTCTGTACCACGTGTGTACTAGGGATAAGCAAAAAAAAAAAAAGCATACAGGTCGATATAAATTCTATATACCATTACGAGCGTCATGCGTCATTCTTCAATTCTTCATCTCTGTGTTACCATTTGCTTTTTTTTTTGGAATGGCGCTCTCCTATTGGTTGGCTACGATCACGTGGCTACGATGGCGCCGCCACTACGCGAGACACTTTGTCTTTGACTTTGCCCCCCCCACTCGCTCTTTGGTTGTTGTAACTATTGTGTTGGAGCGGGTCGCTCCTTAAATAAATGCATATATCAGTTAATAACTAAATGGAATCCTCTCTTTCTTTTTCCCAGTAAGAGACACCTACGGAAGCCAACAGTACATAGACAGATAAAGCACATAGGCTATAGTTATTAACTAATATATGCATTTATTTAAGGCGCCAATTTATAATTGTAACAAATAGTATTTGAAACAAAACATTCAATCGGGTAAAACACGGGCGTTGCCCGGGTCATTCGGCTAGTAGTAATATACCACAGACTACCCGTATTTGCCAAGGTGTTTACCCCATGGTTCAACCTTAAGTCTGATTCTCTTCACTATATACCTGAAAATAATCTACGTGCCTTCATCAAAACACCATTTAAAATTGCCCTCTACACATCATCAGACATGATGTTGTAGACATCATGGAGAAGGAGAGAAAGAGGGGTGCACCTTCTGTTGGTCTTCTTCTTTCTTATCTCCACTCAATCATATTAAGGTATCAAGCTTGTGAAGCTTTTTGATGGTGTCTGTTGGGGATGAGTAGAGCACATCAATGGATGAGTCAATACAGTCAATAATTTGTTTTGGGGTTGCAGGTTGAGAATTGCACTTAGTACATAGTGGGAAAACCTTGCAACCATTGCTGTTGGTCTAAAGACCTGGAAGTACCACTCTGTGTGACTTTGCTTCTTTTGGTCTCCTGGCATGGAGTGGAGCAGTTCTTATGGAGAACAGACAATTTATACATTAGCCGGGTACAGGGTGGTGGCCCTACCAGGAGTTAAACTCCCGACGTCCTGTGTTACCCGTTCACACCCTCCCTCCACTTTGAGGCTGTAGGATTGGATTTTGGGAGGCCCTTCTACACTGATAATATAATCATCTTAATCTCTCTTCTTCAAAATATTCTGCTATACTCACAAGGTAATAAGACCAAATCCAAATAAATAGTGTGTGACGTTTTGGTAACAGCGTTGTTACCATCTTCAAACAAAAGTACTGAATCATTCAGTAACAGCGCTGTTACTGAAATGTCACACACTATTTATTTATTTGGATTTGGTCTTATTTACCTTGAGTTTATAATCTATAATCCAAATTGTATCATATCACGATAAACTTATGTTTATACACCACGTTGTGTTTTACCCATTGTGTTTAACTTGTGCCTGTTCTCCAGAAATCAGCAGCAGAGACGGAAAGCAAAAAGACTTAGAATGCAAAATGCTTCACAGCAATCAAAGTAAGTCTCAATTTTAAATTTGTTGTCATAAAAAATAATTATACAGTTAAACCTGTCTATAGCACCCCCTCTAAATAGCGTCTCCCTCTCTATAGCACCTGATTTTAAATACGTAGTACGATGCGATTTACATTAAAAGTGACCTGTCTATAGCACCCCCTCTAAATAGCACCTCCCTCTCCATATTGCCCAATTTTAAATATGTAGTACGATGCGATTTACATTAAAAGTGACCTGTCTATAGCACCCCCTCTAAATAGCACCTCCCTCTCCATATCGCCCAATTTTAAATATGTAGTACGATGCGATTTACATTAAAAGTGACCTGTCTATAGCACCCCCTCTAAATAGCACCTCCCTCTCCATATCGCCCAATTTTAAATATGTAGTACGATGCGATTTACATTAAAAGTGACCTGTCTATAGCACCCCCTCTAAATAGCACCTCCCTCTCCATATCGCCCAATTTTAAATATGTAGTACGATGCGATTTACATTAAAAGTGACCTGTCTATAGCACCCCCTCTAAATAACGCCTCCCTCTCTATAGCGCCCGATTTTAAATACGTAGTACGATGCGATTTACATTAAAAGTGACCTGTCTATAGCACCCCCTCTAAATAACGCCTCCCTCTCTATAGAGCCTGATTTTAAATACGTAGTACAATGCGATTTACATTAAAAGTGACCTGTCTATAGCACCTCCTCTCTATACCACCATATTTTGGTGAGTCCCAAGAGGGGGCGCGGGTTTAACTGTATATTGGTTGGGAGTTTGTTTTTAAAAAAATGATATACAGTAGAACCTCCTTCTTATTGCCTTGTGTTTAAAAAAACAATCTTTCTCGGATTTTATGAATTCAATTATGATGTTATAAGCAATTGACTTATAAAAAAGAGAGGTTATTATAACAGGAATCTCTTCTGTTTATTGTTATGACCACAGTTTAAAACTATTAGGGCCTAAAAAAACCTGGTATATACCTAAGGTAATAAGACTAAATCCAAATAAATAAATAGTGTGTGACGTTTCGGTAACAGCGTTGTAACCATCTTCAGACAATCAGTACTTTTGTCTGAAGATGGTAACAACGCTGAAACGTCACACACTATTTATTTATTTGGATTTGGTCTTATTACCTTGTGTTTATAATCTACTAGCCGAATGACCCGGGCAACGCCCGGGTTTTACCCGTTTAAATGCTTTTATTCAAATACTATTCGTTACAATTATAAATTGGCGCCGTGGATGTCATTCTTGTATAATATATAAATGAGTTTTAAAAATTGTAAAAAAAAAAAAAAAAAATGCATCGGCCGGGAATCGAACCCGGGGCGCCCGCATGGCAGGCGAGCATTCTACCACTGAACCAAAAGCAAACGGTGACAGAATTAAGAACGCATGACGTTGATAACTGTGTATATTAATAATCCAAATTGTGCCTTATCGATGTTCTAAGCAATTGACTTTTATAAAAAGAGGTTATTATAACGGGAATCTCTTCTGTTTATTGTTATGAACATAGTTTAAAACTAAAAAAACCTGGTTATATACTTTATAATCACAATCTTATAACCACATTGCTGTTGCTGTAACCAGGTTCCACTATATAATGTTTGAATGAACTTTTGCTTGTTTCCAGTGGAAGTACCTTAGAGGAGGGATCCTTAGAAGCCAAAGAACAGTCTGAAAGCCAGGACTCTGCACTTGCCGAGGAATCCATGAACGGAGAGGAAACCCTGATAGAAGAGGATGATGATGATTCTATCATAGATGAATCCCCCGAGGAATCCTGCAAGTCGGAAAAAGATTCAGCTGTGGAGGTCAAAAAAGAACCTGCTGAAGACTCCAAGAAAAAAGACATAGAAGAAGTGTCCACAGATCAACCTGCTATTAAAAAAGAACCCAAAGATGAAATGACAAGCATAGAGGAAACAGAGGATGCCAATAAAGAATCCCTGATGGCATCCAAAATAAAGGATGAGCTTGCTGAAGAAGAGAAAGATCAACCTTTAGACGAACTTCTTGAGCAAGAGGAAATGGCCATCTTGGACCAGGATTTTGAAGTTGTGGAGGAGGATGCATCAAAGGATAAAGAAGACCAAGAAGAAGAAGAAAATTATGAAACGTAAGTACCAATATGCAATACAGTCTTCTTCTTCTTTCTTATCTCCACTCAATCATATTAAGGTATCAAGCTTGTAAAACTTGAGACTTTTGATGGTGTTTGCCGGGGAAGAGTAGAGCTCATCAATGGATGAGTCAATGCAGTAACCCTTCATGACTAGTCTTCTTCTTTCTTATCTCCACTCAATCATATTAAGGTATCATGCTTGTAAAGCTTGAAACTTTTGATGGTGTTTGCCGGGGAAGAGTAGAGCTCATCAATGGATGAGTCAATGCAGTAACCCTTCATGACTAGTCTTCTTCTTTCTTATCTCCACTCAATCATATTAAGGTATCATGCTTGTAAAGCTTGAAACTTTTGATGGTGTTTGCCGAGGAAGAGTAGAGCTCATCAATGGATGAGTCAATACAGTAACCCTTCATGACTAGTCTTCTTCTTCTTTCTTATCTCCACTCAATCATATTAAGGTATCATGCTTGTAGAGCTTGAAACTTTTGATGGTGTTTGCCGGGGAAGAGTAGAGCTCATCAATGGATGAGTCAATACAGTAACCCTTCATGACTAGTATTCTTCTTTCTTATCTCCACTCAATCATATTAAGGTATCAAGCTTGTAAAACTTGAGACTTTTGATGGTGTTTGCCGGGGAAGAGTAGAGCTCATCAATGGATGAGTCAATACAGTCAATGATGTGTTGCAATACAGTAAAACTTATAAATAAAATACAATCTACTTGAAGGAAGAGTTTCTTTTATTTATAACTTAACTCTCTCTCTCTCTCTCAGGTAGCTCTCACCAGAAAACAAGACCATTCTGTGCGAATTCCTCAACATGGCATTTGAACATGTTGGGGACAACACCTCCATTATGGCCAAGTGTCTATCTGGATTCAAGGCAGCTTGTAGCCCTTGATGTAATCTAGACGTCCCTCGGGGAAGGCCTCGAATCTGATGTCATGTATATATTTTACTAGCCGAATGACCCAGGCAACGCCCGTGTTTTAATTTAGACACGTGGACCTGTTGGATCATTAACGCCCTTGTTTTACCCGATTGAATGTTTTTATTCAAATACTATTTGTTACAATTATAATTGGCGCCTTAAATAAATGCATATATTAGTTAATAACTATAGCTTATGTGCTTTATCTGTCTATGTACTGTTGGCTTCCGTAGGCGTCTCTTACTGGGAAAAAGAAAGAGAGGATTCCATTTAGTTATTAACTAATATATGCATTTATTTAAGGAGCGACCTGCTCCAACACAATAGTTACAAAAACCAAAAAGCGAGTGGGGGGGGCATGATGGGGGGGGCAAAGGTGGCATGATCATAGCCAACCAATAGGAGAGCGCCATTCCAAAAAAAAGCAAACGGTGACAGAGTGAAGAATTATTAAGAACGCACGACGCTCGTAACTGTATATAGAATTATAATGCTGATAGCTGTAATTTTATTGTAACTTTGTTTTGATGTTGACTGGAAGTTTTTTTTTTTGCTTATCCCTAGTACACGTGGTACAGGCCATGATAATCATGGTGGGTAGTAAGTAGTAAGTGACTGGAAATAAATAAAGTATGTTTACAATCTCTTATCTCTGAAGGGATTAAAGTACAGTATAACCTCCCTGTAAAGGATAACACCTAATTACAGAGCCAATGTGTCCTTTAGGAAGAAGTGTCCTCTTACCGGAAAGTTACTAAATAGTAAAACATGATAATTTTTGTTGGATCGGTGGTTCAATCAAATTGAGAATAGATTGAAATATATATAGGTTTTAATATATCTCTCACGAAGACATGCAAGCAGGTAGAACAAGGGGAAGACATAACAGGAAGTGAAGGGGAGGGTACAGCGCTTCTAGTGGTGATGGCTGGAAGCTCCTCGAATGCCACGTCGTCCTGTGACGTAGGCGCGCTGTATCTTTGAAGTAGCACGCAGTTCAGCAATTTTGATAATAAAAATTGTCCTTTATTGAGAGATGTCCTCTAGCGTGAGTGTCCTCTCATGGAGGTTCTACTGTTGTAACAATAAAATTTATTTGTAGTATGGTTTTAAAAGGGATCAATGATTGGAACCATGAAATGAGATGATCCTGTAAAAAAAAAAGTCATTTTTTTTTAATGGTTAAAGAAGGAGGATATCATTTAGTTACAGAGCCCAGGTCCTTACTGTAAATGGAAAATATGTCATAAAATATTGTATCAGAGTTGTTTTGTATGTATATGTGCTTTAAATAACTTACAACATTTAAAAGAAAAGATGAAATTTATAAAAAAAAAAAAATTGTCACTTAATCGGTAGCACTTTTTTTCAGGGTCCACTCATGTGCTAGTGTGTGATTGAATCTTTTCTCAAGGGCCAGCCATGTGCTAGTTGTGATTATGAGTCTTTCCTATGGTTCCACTCATGCACTAACGTATCATTATAATCCTTTCTTCAAGGACCACTCATGCGCTAACGTAAGATTATGAGTCTTTTCTCAGGGTCCACTCATGCACTAACGTATCATTATAATCCTTTCTTCAAGGACCACTCATGCGCTAACGTAAGATTATGAGTCTTTTCTCAGGGTCCACTCATGCACTAATGTATCATTATAATCCTTTTCTCAGGGTCCACTCATGCACTAACGTATCATTATAATCCTTTCTTCAAGGACCACTCATGCGCTAACGTAAGACTATGAGTCTTTTCTCAGGGTCCACTCATGCACTAATGTATCATTATAATCCTTTTCTCAGGGTCCACTCATGCACTAACGTATCATTATAATCCTTTTCTCAGGGTCCACTCATGCACTAACGTATCATTATAATCCTTTCTTCAAGGACCACTCATGCGCTAACGTAAGACTATGAGTCTTTTCTCAGGGTCCACTCATGCACTAACGTATCATTATAATCCTTTCTTCAAGGACCACTCATGCGCTAACGTAAGATTATGAGTCTTTTCTCAGGGTCCACTCATGCACTAATGTATCATTATAATCCTTTTCTCAGGGTCCACTCATGCACTAACGTATCATTATAATCCTTTCTTCAAGGACCACTCATGCGCTAACGTAAGACTATGAGTCTTTTCTCAGGGTCCACTCATGCACTAATGTATCATTATAATCCTTTTCTCAGGGTCCACTCATGCACTAACGTATCATTATAATCCTTTTCTCAGGGTCCACTCATGCACTAACGTATCATTATAATCCTTTCTTCAAGGACCACTCATGCGCTAACGTAAGACTATGAGTCTTTTCTCAGGGTCCACTCATGCACTAACGTATCATTATAATCCTTTCTTCAAGGACCACTCATGTGCCAACGTAAGACTATGAGTCTTTTCTCAGGGTCCACTCATGCACTAATGTATCATTATAATCCTTTTCTCAGGGTCCACTCATGCACTAACGTATCATTATAATCCTTTCTTCAAGGACCACTCATGCGCTAACGTAAGACTACGAGTCTTTTCTCAGGGTCCACTCATGCACTAACGTATCATTATAATCCTTTCTTCAAGGACCACTCATGTGCTAACGTAAGATTATGAGTCTTTTCTCAGGGTCCACTCATGCACTAACGTATCATTATAATCCTTTTCTCAGGGTCCACTCAGGCACTAACGTATCATTATAATCCTTTTCTCAGGGTCCACTCATGCACTAACGTATCATTATAATCCTTTTCTCAGGGTCCACTCATGCACTAACGTATCATTATAATCCTTTCCTCAGGGTCCACCTCATGCACTAACGTATCATTATAATCCTTTTCTCAGGGTCCACTCATGCACCAACGTGTGATTATGAGTCTTTCCTCAGTGTCCATTCACACTTCAGACAGTGATAATGAGATTTTTTTTCTCACAAACCTGTAGCATGCTGATCTAAGATCCATATCTGGTTCAATCTGTATTTTCTCTGTATTTGATGTTATCAAGAGAAGTAATCATTGTCACCTATTTGGAAATGACTGCCTTCTGTCATTGTTTAAATCTATAGTCCTATTTATTGGAGATAAAATCTGTGTTTAAAAATAATGTTGGTTGCTCATGACACAATTCTACTGCTATGACAGCAGCACTGGCTACCAATACATGATGGTGTGTCCAGCAATAAAAAGGTTAATAGATTTTTTTTTTTCTTTACCATATTTGGTCATCTTACATTTCTCACCCAATCCAAATAAATAATTAGTGTGTGACGTTTTGGTAACAGTGTTGTTACCATCTTCAGACAAAAGTACTGAATGTACATATTTAATACACATTCACAACTTTTGCCTGAAGATGGTAACAATGTTGTTACCGAAACATCACACACTAATTATTTATTTGGATTTGGTCTTATTGCCTTGTGTTTATGATCTATAATCCAAATTGTGCCTTAATATTTGTTTAGATAAGGCACAATTTGGATTATAGATTATAAACACATGGTAATAAGACCAAATCCAAATAAATAATTAGTGTGATATTTTGGTAACAGCGTTGTTACCATCTTCAGTACTGAATGAGAAATTTTACCACAGCATGGTTTGTGGCATGGCATTGTCAAACCATGCTGTGGTAAAATTTCTCATTCAGTACTTTCGTCTGAAGATGGTAACAACGCTGTTACCGAAACGTCACACACTATTTATTTATTTGGTCTTATTACCTTGTGTTTATATTTGTTTAGATGTAATGGGTTTTTAGGTCCATAGAAAAAAATTAAATGTGTTGAAACTCCATATTATCAATGTACCTATTGATGTTACTGTACACCTGCCAAATTTTCCCTCCTCAGGACAAATGTAGATTGTGTTGTCTCTCCAGACCACCAGACATCAAGACTCTCGTCAATAAGGACACCAGTTCCAACAATGTCATCAAGACCAAGAATTGTGCCCAGATTATCAGGATCAAAAACCTCCCCCCACTGTTAAGCAGTAAGTAGCCCTTCTTTGTGTCTATGGCAATCTACTGTAAAACCATAGCACATACATGTGGGGGTCGGTGGAAGGCTGGTTAAACCGCTTGGTTTTCGACCACTTCGACCCGGGGTCGATTCCTGCATTGGAAACTTTTTTATGATTTAAAAAAAAAAAAATGCTCCAATAGCCCCCGATTCTTGCAAAAGTCCAACCCCACCAGCGAGTGCAAGTAACCAAACGGGGCTCTGGCACATTTGTAAGTGAAAAGTCTAACTGCTTTTCACATGTGTAGACATGTGGTGCGCTTACAGTAAAAGCAGTCGTCTACTTCTACCCACCGAGATAAGAAAGAAGAAGCACATACACATTTTTTTTTTGTTCATATAACTCTCAAGATAAATAGTCTTCCTTTTTTTGGGCTCATGTTAATACTGAATTGTATATAGTTTTTTTTTGCTTATCCCTAGTACACGTGGTACAGGCCATGGTAATCATGGTGGGTAGTTAGCGACTGCTTTTACTGTAAGTGCACCACATGTCTACACATGTGAAAAGCAGTTTGACTTTGCACTTACAAATGTACCAGAGCCCCGTTTAGTTACTTGCACTTGCTGGTGGGGTTGGACTTTTGCAAGAATCAGAGGCCATTGGAGCATTTTTTTTTTTAAATCAGAAGAAAAGTTTCCAATGCGGGAATCGAACCCGGGTCGTAACAGTCGAAAACCAACTGTTTAAACCATCCTTCCACCGACCCCCACTCTACATTATTAATGTACCCATTGAAGAGATTAATGTACAGTAGATTCTCCATGAGAGGACACTCTTGCTAGAGGATACATCTACAAAGGACAGTTTTCATTACCAAAATGACCATTTTTTTTACTATTTAGTAACTCTCCGGTAAGAAGACACACCTCCCTTAAAGTCAGCTCCTGCACCCTCTTCGACTCAACCCTTTACGAACAGGCCTTCCCACTAGCAGATATTCGAAACATTTCAACAACTGAACGATGTAACTCTCCTGAGCCCCATATACAAGGGCAATACAACCAGGCAGGATATCGTATATGCGTTCTTTCACGCCTATAATAGGGATTATCTTATAGAGCGTCTCTCGCCTGAAAACAAGATTGTTCTTGCTAATTTCCTCAAGTCTGCCAGCGAGCATCTTCTTGGGAACATTAACTCCATAACTGGCGAGGGCTTGTTTAAACTGCAAGAGGCTTTAAACTCCTGATAGAATCCAGATGTCCCTTCGGAGAAAGCTACGTCTATTGTAAATATCTCTCTCTCTCTCTAAAGGATACTAGCTTTGCTACTATGTATCCTTTATAGAGAGGTTCTACTCCTTTTCCATTTTTTTTTCACTCTGATAACTTACTGATAAAGGCACAATTTGGATTATAAATTACTAGACGGGTGACCCGGGCTTCGCCCCGGGATTGACCCGTGTGCATATCTACCCGAGTGATATATATTTAGATAAGATTTTTTAAAATAATTGTTTGTTATTAGCATTATCTATTTGTTTGCATCAGCATAATTTAATCTAATCTTTGATAGAGGGCGCTGTTCGTGAGCTAAGTAGAATAATTTGAATATATAGTTTTAATAATTGATTTATATATTTTTTAAAATAGCCTATCGTCTTCCCCGTATTTTTTTTACCTATGTATGGAAATTTTGGTTTGATTAGTGAACTACTGCGAATTTGTATACCCGGACATACAAACAAACATACAAACATTCATTTTTATATATATAGATAATCACAAGGTAGTAAGATTTATTTGGTCTTATGGTAGGAAGATTTGTTTTTTTGTCTTATTACCTTGTTTTAAAATTACAAAATATTTTCTCACAATAAGTTTATTTTTATTATGATAAAGCACAATTTGGATTATAGATTATAATTAAAGAAAATAAGACCTAATCCAAATAATTTATTAGTGTGTGACGTTTCTGCAACAACATTGTCACCATCATCAGACAAAAGAATTTAAAAAAAAAATATTTTTTTTATTTTCTTTTATTTATTTTTATTAAAAAAACACTAGCTTTCAAGCAAAAAATCGCTCTTCAACGGACTTAATAAATATCGACTTTATCCTACCAGAAATATTTACAAACGCGTGCAGCGTGGATATTTATTAACTGAAAATTTTTAAATTGGTTTGTAATTACCTTGTGTTGATGACCTCTCTCTTTGACACCTTGTTGACAAGGTAATAAAATCAAATAAATAAATAGTGTGTGACGTTTCAATTCAGTACTTTTATCTGAAATTATCAATTATTTTATTTCCAAAGCGCTATATCCTTCAAAGGATATTTGCGGCAAACAAGGAGAAAAGTTTTTTTACATAAGTTATTTACATTATTCAACAACAACAACAAAAAGCGATAAGGCACAATTTGGATTATAGATTATAAACACAAGGTAATAAGACCAAATCCAAATAAATAGTGTGTGACGTTTCGGTAACAACGCTGTTACCGAAACGTCACACACTATTTATTTATTAGGATTTGGTCTTATTACCTTGTGTTTAACAACAAAAAGCCTTTATTTAGGGTCACTGACCCTATACAGGATTCACCAGAGGTATGCATAAGAACAAAGCAGTGAGACAAAGGAAACAACGATATAGACAGAAGAATAAGAAAGAGAAAGAGGGAAGCAAGAAAAACAACACAAAAAGAGTAGCAGTAAGAAAGTGAGGAGTGAGTATTTACATTATTCAAAGCATGAAAATATGTTTCTCATATAGTTTCTCAGGCCACCATGCGCTATCAAAGGCTCCCGCAATATCTATTGTGACCAGAGCTGTCAGTTCTTTGGTTTTGTGTTCCATTATTATATCGATTATATTATTTAAGGTTGTAATAGTAGATTTTGACTTGATGAATCCATGCTGTTTGGGACTTAATAAATTGTTTTGCATATAATATTCATAAATTTTCTTTTTAATAACTTTTTTGTAGATTTTAGATGGTAACAACGCTGTTACTCAAACGTCACACACTATTTATTTATTTGGATTTGATCTTATTACCTTGTTTTATAATCTATAATCCAAATTGTGTCTTATCAATCTTTGACACCTTGTGTTGACAAATTTGTGGCTCCAGGAAAGGCTCTGGAACAAGACCTTCTGTATTCCTTCAAGCCTGAGAGTTCCATCCTCAATATCACCATGGAAGAGATTAAGAACTCTACTCAGGCCACCGTGGAGTTTAGAAAGTAAGTTTTTCCTCTATCCATACTGTGAATTACATCTTTCTATAGATGATCCTTAAACACAAGGTAATAAGACCAAATCCAAATAAATAAATACACCTATCTCCCGATTTACACGGTACTTTTTTTACATGTTTTCGCTTTTACATGGTTTTCCAAATAAGTTTTTTTTTTGTTTTTATCGCACTATACTAAATGCTACTGTGATTGAACACATGCGCTGTGTACACATCTCACGAGGAATCCCGAGCTTATGTGCTGACTACATATTTTAACCTGTCAATGCATTTTATTTTTATTTCTGTGTACACCTATCCCCCGATTTACACGTTTTTCTCAGGACCGTATCTACCATGTAAATCGGGGGATAGGTGTAGTGCGTGACGTTTCAGCGTTGTTACCATCTTCAGACAAAAGTACTGAATGTACACATTCAATACATATTCAGTACTTTTTGTCTGAAGATGGTAACAATGCTGTTACGTCACGCACTATTTATTTATTTGGGATTTGGTCTTATTACCTTGTGTTTATAATCTATAATCCAAATTGTGCCTTATCATAGATGATCCTTCTTCTATTCTAGCTATAAGTATAAAAATTTGATTTATTAATGGCTAGAATCATATGTAAGAATTTTACAGAGATTTAACTGAATTATTATCATTTGCTGTTTTCAATGATAAAGCACACCAATTTGGATTATAGATTATAAAAACAAAGTAAATAAGACCAAATCCAAATAAATAAATAGTATGTGACATTTCAGCGTTGTTATCATCTTCAGACAAAAGTACTGAATGAGAAATTTTACCACAGCATGTTTTAAATAGTTACTGTTATCTTGAACTCCTCCTTTGCCGGTCCCAAGCCCGGATGTAAAAGGAGGAGGGGGAGCAGTAACAAGCTCACTAAAAAACCTGGGCTCAGCTGGCCCGGCTGATAGCACCCTGTAAGGGCTCCTAATCCAGGGATACAGGATGAGTCTGTATTCTATGTTTGGAGAGGCTGTACATGGCGTCTGTTCCTCATGTCAGAGGCGGTCATTTCTTTTGGAGCTAAGTTGGCCTGCCACTGAGTAGTGCTCCCAGTCTTAATGACAAAGGCCGACGCATTCTACTTCACCCAGTCATGATGGTTGTCAAACAAGCTTGATACCGTAATATGATTGAGTGGAGATAAGAAAGAAGAAGAAGACTGTTATCTTGTTTACACACTTGATAACAGTAACTATTTAAAACATGCTGTGGTAAAATTTCTCATTCAGTACTTTTGTCTGAAGATGGTAACAATGCTGTTACCGAAACGTCACACACTATTTATTTATTTGGATTTGGTTACTTTGTGTTTGCTGTTTTCAAATCGAAATTTTATTGAGTCCCATCCTTTCTCTGAATCTTGGTTCTTCCTTTTTAGCAGCAGGTAACTTATATTCCATATTACAGCTTCTCTTTGAAGTTATTAGTTTTTACTCTTCCTAATTTTGCCCTTTCTTTGTTATCTCTACAAAATAAGACTAAAACCAAATAACAATTCACTTAAATTTTTTTTTTAGTTTATAGATAGGCAAGAATATGTAGTTTTGTAATTTGTTTTTTTTTTTTCTACAAAAACTATATTACAGTAGAACCTCCATGAGTGGACACTCGTGCTTGAGGACACCTCTCTATAAAGGACAATTTACTCACAACACTACAAAACTCCGCCTTTGCTGGTCCCAAGCCCGGATAAAAAAGGAGGAGGGGGAGCAGTAACAAGCTCACTAAAAAAACCTGGGCTCAGCTGGCCCAGCTGATAGTACTCTGTAAAGGCTCCTAATCCAGGGATACAGGATGAGCAGCGTTTGTACTCCATGTTAGGAGCGGCTGCACATGGCGTCTGTTCCTCATGTCAGAGGCGGCCATTTCTTTTGGAGCTAAGTCGGCCTGCCACTGAGTAGTGCTCCCAGTCTTAATGACAAGGGCAGACGCATTCTACTTTACCCAGTTATGATGGTTGTCAAACAGACACAATCAAGGGTCACAACTTGATACCCTAATATGATTGAGTGGAGATAAGAAAGAAGAAGACATTTGCAAATTTACCATTTTTACTGTAGCTATTGAAAATGGATGATTTATATTATTACTCTAGCAAACTCCGTAGTATAAATCGTTGATTTTCAATAGCTACAGTCCTGGTTCAAAACTAGTGTTTGACTTTTTTTTTACCATTTTTACTATTTAGCAATTCTCAGGTAAAAGGACACTTCTCCCTAAAGGACACTTTGGCTCTGCAATTAGGTGTTGTCCTCTATAGGTCTGAGAAAAGACGAAAACTAAATGATAAAACAGGGCAACTTTGTCCTCCATTTCCGGCACTAATTAATGAAATATCAAAGAATAGGTATATAGCGGTGGCGATATTCCACAGGATTATATCCCGGACCTCACAGTGTTCTCTCCCCATCCCTTGTGAACTGGCGAATCCTGTATAGGGCGAGAGGCCCTCAATAAAGGCTTTATTGTTGTTGTTGTCCTCTATAGGGAGGTTCTACTGTATATAGGTTAGATTTAGAGATTCCACTCTTCACTATAGACAGGTTTAACTGTATATATACTAGTTGTTGTTGTTGTTGTGTCCAAAGAAGAGTCTCAGGTGTCTCCATGCATCTCTATCACAGCAATGTCCTCTATCATATATACTAGTACTTTTGATAAGATACAATTTGGATTATAGATTAAAAGCATAAGGTGGCAAGACACTTTGGTATGAAGATGGTAACAATGCTGTTGCCAAAACTTCATGTGCTATTTATTGATTGGATATTAAAACAAGAACATTAAGCATCCAGGTAAAAGTTTCTTTTTAAAATAAAAATGTTAAAAATAAACTTTTCCCTGAAGGCTTAATGTTCTTGTTTTAATATTGATTCAAGGGATTATTCTAACAAATTGATTGGATATTGTTAACACCTATTTATTTTTTTCTAAATTTAATTGCCCTATATATTTATAAAATGTATAACAATAATTTTTGGTAATGTGTTTCTTTTCAACAATATCATCAAATATTATCTCTACAGACCTTACTGCAATGATAAAAGTTGTTGAACAAGAGAGCTTGGCTTATCAATGGTGGAACCCTCTCAGCAGTTTGGCCAAATTAATCTATAGATTGTTCTACTATTGTATTGGATTGGTTTTATTTTATGCCATGCATTTACTCTATGGAAGGCATAACCTTAATATACTAAACTCTGCTCGAGGAGCATGAACTCATGGAATTTATGTAAGCTTTACACAAAGGGGATAAGAAACAACAATAACAACATACTAAACTTTCATTTTTTTTTTTACTAAAATATTTTGATATCTCTTTTAAATTTTTTTTTTTTAATCAGAAGAGAAAAAAATATTTTTTTTCTTCATAAATCAACCATCACTCCTATTACCTGCTTGCTTACCTTCCTATATTTCATAATCACAGGATGGTTATCATCATTGTAATATATAATATAATATAATGTGGCCTGTGATTGTAAAACAACATTTGAAATACTATCCCCCATGTGTTTCTTTTCAACAAAAATTCAAAATTTATTTCAAGGAAAAATAATGATTATTTCTAACCTTTTGGATGAGGTATGAAAGGGTGAATTGTGAAGAGTAATGATAATTTATTTTTCTGTTTATCATTACTCTTCACAATTCACCCTTTCATACCTCATCCAAATGGTTTGAAATAATCGTTATTTCTCCTTGAAATAAATTTTGAATTTTCGTTGAAAAGAAACACATGCGGGATGGTATTTCAAATGTCGTTTTACAATATATAATATGTATATATGGTTTTGACCAAGGACTTGGTTGGTTGCTTTGTGAATATAATCAATATATAGCGTGATATATTTATGATAAGGCACAATTTGGATTATAGATTATAAAACACAAGGTAATATGACCAAATCCAAATAACAGCGTTGTTACCGAAACATCACACACTATTTATTTGGATTTGTTCTTATTACCTTGTGTGAGATATTCATGTTTTTAATTCTTATAATAATTCTGTAATAATAAAATATTATACAAATATATAACAGTAACATACAATCTCTTTTAATAGAAACTACACTACCTAAGATTATTGAATATTAGTTAAATGTGTAACAATAAATTTTGGTAATGTGTTTTTTTTTTCAATAATATCATCAAATATTATCTCTACAGACCTTACTGCAATGATAAAAGTTGTTGAACAAAGATAGCTTGGCTTATCAATGGTGGAACCCTCTCAGCAGTTTGGCCAAATTAATCTATAGACTGTTCTATGATAAGACACAATTTGGATTATTCTATATACAGTTACGAGCGTCTTTCCTAATCAGTCATCTCTCTCTGTCACCGTTTGCTTTTTTTTGGAATGGCGCCCTCCTATTGATTGGCTACGGTCACGCCACCTTTGCCCCCCCACTCGCTATTTATGTAACTATTGTGTTGGAGCGGGTCGCTCCCTAAATAAATGCATATATTAGATAATAACCAAATGGAATCCTCTCTTTCTTTTTCCCAGTAAGAGACGCCTACGGAAGCCAACAGTACATAGACAGATAAAGCACATAGGCTATAGTTATTAACTAACATATGCAATTAATTAAGGCGCCAATTTATAATTGTAACAAATAGTATTTGAATCAAAACATTCAATCGGGTAAAACACGGGCGTTCCCCGGGTCATTCAGCTAGTAGATTATAAACACAAGGTAATAAGACCAAATCTAATGATAAGGTACAATTTGGATTATAGATTATAAACACAAGGTAATATGACCAAATCCAATTTTGGATTTAGTCTTATTACCTTGTGTCTAGGCTGTTCTACTCAATTGAATATTAGATAGAGAAGTACAAAACAATCATGATTTAAATTTATAAATTTAATTTACTAATATATATTTGTTATGAAAACATATTTGCGGAAGAGCTTTGCTCGATGCAATACCTTGAAATTATATGTATGTACCTCTACAGACCTATAAGCTTATGTCCATAGTTCACTAAACACCACTAAGCTGCCTTCCATAGAAAATACAGGGTATATTCCAATCCAATACAATAGTAGAGCGGTCTAGAGATGAATTTGGCGAAACCGCTGAGAGGGTTCACTACTGATGAGCCAAGCCCTCTCATTCAAAAACTCATATCATTGCAGTAAGGTCTGTAGAGATAATATTTGATGATATTTAAAAGAAACGCATTGCCAATAAATTTATCTGTGTAAACTATTAATCATGATTTAAAAAAAAAAATCAGTTTTTGTGTATGTGGGAGGGAGGGAGTTATATTTCCTCCCCCTTCTACCATCACCACCATCCTCATCTCGGAAGAAATGGATTCCTCCAAGAATTAAAATGGTTCCATTTTGGTTGACCCGCAGGCAGGCCGATTCTTTCGCGGCTCAAACCAAACTCCACAGAATGAAGTACAAGGACAGGAAACTGGTGGTGGGATTTGAACAACCTCAACAAGGACTCTTGGTTCCCCAACCTAATCACATCAACCATTTTCACCCCAGAGCTACAAACGTCGTCTTCATCGCCAATCTATGCAGGAAAAAGAACCTCTCCGTTGCCCTCCAAAGCTACTTCAAAAGATTCGGGGAAGTAAAGGTGAACAACATTTCCAACTGCCTTTTTTCCTTTTTTTTTTTTTGGATGTGTTTTTTTTTTTTTCAAAGCTGCATCTTGATTTTATATCACCTATAGAAAAAGGATAACCAGTAAAATTTACTTAATTTTACTCATTTTTAACTACAAGCTTTCTCCATTTTTATATATACAATAGAACATCCATAAAAGGATACCTCTCTCTACAAAGAACAGTTTTAATTTGCAAAAATTACCATTTTTTTTTAACAATTTAGCAACAATCCAGTACGAGGATACCTCTCCCTAAAGGACATTTTGACTTTGCAATCAGTTGTCCTTTACAGGGAGTAGGTTCTACTGTATTTATATACAAAATTGATTTTCCTTTTATGAAAGCATTGAATGCATCTAATTTGGATGACCACGGCATAAATCTTATTTTTAAAAAAAAGAGTCGACGTCTTCGTTTGCCCCCTCCTATCTACTGCTAATCATGCCTATTATTCAATTTAATTAAAAAGAAAGAAGGTCGTCAACAGAATTGAATAAAAAGGGTGGATTTTTTAACACCTAAAAAAAAAACATCAAAGCTATTTTTTAAACGCTTTGATTTGATCATCTATTGCTTTGGAAAACCAAAAAAAAAAATTTCCTTTCTGCAACTTTCATCTTTAAAGATTTTCCTTCTTTTTCTTCAATATTAAGATCATGGAAGGGTCCTATGCGAATTTCAGGTAAGTAGTTTTTTTTTTTTTTTATTATTATCCTATTTTCTAAAACAAGGTAATAAGACCAAATAAATAAATAGTGTGTGACTTTTGTCATCTTCTTTTGTCTGAAGATGGTAACAATGCTGTTACCGAAATGTCACACACTATTTATTTATTTGGATTTGGTCTTATTACCTTTTGTTTTATAATCTATAGTCCAAATTGTACCTTATCAATCCTCTATTTTCTGATAAGAGACAAAATTTGGATTACAGATTAGAAATACAAGATATAAATAAGACCAGAAATTACCTTGTGTTTATCCTTCTTTACTGATTAATTTGAAAAATTCATGAATGTATATGTTTTTGAACAAGCATTCTTTTCTTCTCATTAATGATAAAAACACAATTTGGATTATAGATTATAAATACTGATCTGTTTTGTTTAAAGATAAATATATATCAGTGATATATTATTACTTTACTCTTGTTTTGATTCGAAACGAACATTTTTTATCATCATCTCGCAGATAACAAAATGTTTGTTATATAATGTGCAGGTGTGCAAGAATTGTAAAAAAAAAAGAATAAAATAATTGTATAGATGGAAATTTTGCCGGGAGGAAATTGATCTAAAAAGACAAGGGTCGCCTCTCCCGTCAAAATAGACGTCTAAAACCAGACGCCATCTATTGACCGTCGCCGCAAACTAGCGGCCTCGGGTCGGTGACAAAGCCACAACACCAGCTTTGGAAAATTGAAAAGCGTCCACCTAGAGACCATGGTTTCGGGCTAATGGCCCTCGTCAGTCTAGGGCGGACGCTTATCAGTTTGCCAAAGCTGGTGTTGTGGCTTTGTCACCGACCCGAGGCCGCTAGTTGCAGCGACGGTCAATAGATGGCGTCTGGTTTTAGACATCTATTTTGACGGGAGAGGCGACCTTTGTCTTTTTAAAATAATTATAGTAACATAAAAATGGTGTATCTTTCATTTATAAAAAGATTATAAAAACGAAGAGAAAATTATTTATTTTTACTATACATGGGCTACGAGCTTTCGGGCAGCCTCGCCCTTCTACAAGTAAAGATACATGGTGGCAAAAGGCTTTTTTATAAGATTCCGTTTTTAAAATATATTTACATATAAGAAGAATATAGGACGGTTAAAATATAATTTAAGATAAGAAATATTTTGCAAATCTAAAACTATTGTATATGATATTTACAAAAATATGCTAATCATGTAATGTCATATGACAATCAATTGGCAAATTAGCAGATGGTTATACTATGAAAATATACAATGAAACCGGACAACGAATGTTCAACCCGCTATCAGCGGCCACATTGGTTTAATGGTTATTTAGGTTATTACATATGTCCTGGTATTGTGTAGGCAAATCTATGTGTCGGTTAATGCTGTTTTTTGATATGGATAATATGGCCTCTATGATCAGTCTTTGGTATTTATTGGAGATGTTATTGTATATGGTGGTGGGAGAAGTTAGATTGAATGAGTGGCCGGTGGTGTTAATATGATTGAATATAAGCGACCTGTTGTCTCTGTTAGTAATGCATCTACCGTGTTCGGTCATCCTGATGGCCACGGACCTACCAGTCTCGCCTATGTAAGATGCACTGCAATCGTTACATGAGACTGAGTAGACCGAGCCACCAGAGGACCGAGCAACGGTAGATCTAGGTAATCTGGTGATAGGGTGTCTAAGGATGGCGCCGATGCTATTGCTATTAGTAAAGTGGGTGTTAATTCCGTGCGTTCTGAGGATGCGGGAGATGGCGACTGATTGGGTGGAAAAGGGAAGTATACAACTGTTTCTGGTGATTGGAGGAGGTCTAACGGAAGAAGGGTCAAATTTATACTTATGTATGAAATGGGGGGGGTATTGGGACCGGGCCAACTGTTTAATGATTAGGGAAAATTCAATGGTTCTAAACAGTGGAAGGGAGCAGTGGGTGAACAATCTCTTGGTAAGAGTACGGACAGTATTTATTTTATGCGATAGGGGACATGATGATTTGTAGTCTGTATAAAATGTGGGATTGTTAACCTTGTGGTATACGGTGGTGTGGTAATGAGAGGCAGTACGGATGACCAGTATATCGAGATACGGCAATACGGACCTGTTTTCCAATTCTAGGGTGAAAGAGATCTCGGGATGATAGGAGTTTAGAGAGTTTAAGATATTGATTTCTTGTCCGGTATCACATATGCAGAAGATATCATCAATATATCTCCGCCATATGTGAATGCCCGGTGCAATTTGCTGTTGGACCCAGTGGTCTATGTTGGCCATGACTATTTCTGCAAGTGGGGAGGATAGTGGGCTGCCCATGGGCGAGCCTCTGATTTGTTTGAACAACTGGTTGTTAAATGTGAAAGTAGTAAAGTCCAAACACAGTGAGGATAGTGCGACTATGGACTCTGCGGTACGGTGATCCACCTGGTTATCCTGTAAGAAACTAGTCAAGTGCCTAATGATAAGCTGGTGGGGGAGGGAAAGATACATGGCAACCACATCATAACGATTGCAGTGCATCTTACATAGGCGAGACTGGTAGGTCCGTGGCCATCAGGATGACCGAACACGGTAGATGCATTACTAACAGAGACAACAGGTCGCTTATATTCAATCATATTAACACCACCGGCCACTCATTCAATCTAACTTCTCCCACCACCATATACAATAACATCTCCAATAAATACCAAAGACTGATCATAGAGGCCATATTATCCATATCAAAAAACAGCATTAACCGACACATAGATTTGCCTACACAATACCAGGACATATGTAATAACCTAAATAACCATTAAACCAATGTGGCCGCTGATGGCGGGTTGAACATTCGTTGTCCGGTTTCATTGTATATTTTCATAGTATAACCATCTGCTAATTTGCCAATTGATTGTCATATGACATTACATGATTAGCATATTTTTGTAAATATCATATACAATAGTTTTAGATTTGCAAAATATTTCTTATCTTAAATTATATTTTAACCGTCCTATATTCTTCTTATATGTAAATATATTTTAAAAACGGAATCTTATAAAAAAGCCTTTTGCCACCATGTATCTTTACTTGTAGAAGGGCGAGGCTGCCCGAAAGCTCGTAGCCCATGTATAGTAAAAATAAATAATTTTCTCTTCGTTTTTATAATCTTTTTACAGTTCTATAAGAGAAATTTTCATGATTCAAGTTATCTTTCATTTATCTTTAAAGATATATCTAAATATATATAAAGTGCAATTTCTTATAACTTTCACTATTAATATTCAACCTATAATAGAAATATATCAAATACAAGAAAAATAAGACCTAATAATTTAGTAGGTGTTTGATGTTTCGGTAACAAGCATTGTTACCATCATTTTGTCTGATGATGGTAACAATGCTGTTGCTGAAATGTCACACACTATTAAATTATTTGGTCTTATTACCTTGTATTCTTCTCATTAAATTAATGTTAAAAATTTATCTTATTAAAGGAAAGAGATTTTAAAAATTAATTCCAAGTTGTAAAGACTTCATCAAACCTTTTATATAAAAATTTATTGTTCGTTTGACAGTTTGGCAACCCACTGTCTGTTCCTTTTTTTTTTTCCATGTAGATTTTTATTATTTTTTCATTTATGCTAAATGTAAGAAAAGTTGAAGGAATAGTATGATGGTCACATTCATTAAAAAAGTTGTGTTTTAAAGGTCCTACTCCAGGGATACGGAGGAGCTGTGTCTGTACTCATGTTAGAGTTGACAGCAAAGACTTCCATGTTAGGAACGGCCTCAAATTGCAGGCAAAGTCAGATTTTCACCAAAGTGTGCCTGGATCATGGTGCCATGATCAATGAAAGTTGCACCCCTACATCCCTTTCCGTTTGAGGAGCATGAACTCATGGAATTCATGTAATCTTTACACAAGGGGATAAGAAACAACAACAACAATTTTAAGATTGAAACGAAGAGCTTTTGGAATATATTCTGAAAGCTCCTTGCTTCAGTCTTAAATATAAAAAGGAAATTGTGTTTAATATAGTCACGAATATATATATAATCTTCACAAAGATTCCTTCCTAGTCAAATCTCACTTTAAACAACATGGTTTGGGACTTAAAGATTTTAATGTTGCTATTACCATTATTATTAAAGCAACACACAGCTTCAAGAATTAAGATGTTATAACCAAGTTGGTGTTATAATAGAGGCTTCTTCTTTCTTATCTCCAGTCAATCATATCTGGATGAATTAGAATGTGTCTGCCTTTGTCATTAAGACTGAGAGCACTACTCAGTAATAGGCCACCGACTTAGCTCTAAAATAAATAGCTGCCTCTGACATGAGGAGCAGACATCATGTGCAGCCGCTCCTAACATGGAGTACAAACGCTGCTCATCCTGGATTAGGAGCTCTTACAGGGTACTATCAGCCGAGCCAGCTGAGCCCAGGTTTTTTAGCGAGCTTGTTACTGCTCCCTCTCCTCCTAAAGATCTTATAACCAAGTTGATGTTGATAAAGCACAATTTGGATAATAGATTATAATAAAAGAAAATAAGACCTAATCCAAATAATTTATTAGTGTGTGTTGTGGCCGAAACGTCACACACTAATAAATTATTTGGATTAGGTCTTATTTTCTTTTATTACAAGTTGATGTTATAATAGAGGCTGTTATAATCAGTTTCCAATGTATAGTGTCTGTTGATATTTATAGAAGGATAAGTTGTAGAGAAATGGTATAAACTGCCGATTTTTGGCAGCCATGACTCTGGATCAAATTCTGCATTATGGGCACTTTTTTTCTTCAGGAATAAAAATTGCTTTTATGGCCTCCCCCACTCTAGTGAATACAAGCAACCTAACAAGGCACAAGTGTAAAAGTCAAATTGCTTTCTACATATGTTGACATGTGGTGTACTTGCAGTAAAAGACAGAGGCTATAACTACTTATCATGATTATCATGCCCTGTACTACGTATACTTGGAATAAGTATCACCACTCAAAGAAAGTTCTTATATTAGGTTTCACTGTGTTTGTCTTTTTAAAATATCTTGAAACACTCCCAATATATCTTGTAGGAAAACTCATTTTAATATATTGCCACGTGGAAAATTAGGGAAGACAAACTTCAGGATGACACAGCAATTTATTTAAGGCAAGAACAAACTATGAATGATAAACAAAAGATAAGCAATGAGGGAAGTTTACAGAGTAAATATCGAAATTGATTATCTGTTATTAAAATTTAAAAAATACTTCGCTACAATTTATATATCTTATATAAAGAAAAAGAGTAGAGATTTGATTTTCTGCTTGTATTTAGATCATGTTGAGGATTACGGTAATGTAATGCAGTCGTGGTTAAATCTTGAAAGAATAATAATAAATATGGTTTTGATCAGATATTTCTTTATTTGAGCTCAGGAATATATATGAATAACATAATTTGGTAAAAGTGCTGCCTGGCTTAAGGCGAATAGAACAAGAAAAAACAAAAGATTATTTACATAATGTACAAAAGTTTTGAGCCGGCCAACGGGGAAGAACAACAACGAGTTTTTATAGGGGAAGAGTGACCTCTGGCGGTCGATTTAGCAGTATTTGTATCTATGAAATATAAATTTAAATATAATAATATTTTAATATAACATTTTAAATAATACCTTTATATAACATATATATATATATATAGATGGAAATTTTGCCGGGAGGAAATGGATCTAAAGAGACAAGGGTCGCCTCTCCCGTCAAAATAGACGTCTAAAATCAGACGCCATCTATTGACAGTCGCTGCAACTAGCGGCCTCGGGCCTCTAGGTGGACACTTTTCAGTTTGCCAAAGCTGGTGTTGTGGCTTTGTCACCAACCCGAGGCCACTAGTTGCGGCGTCGGTCAATAGATGGCGTCTGATTTTAGATTTCTATTTTGACGGGAGAGGCGACCCTTGTCTCTTTAAATATATATGATTAAATATCCATTTTTATCTATTTCTAATGTTTTAGTGATCCACTGTCATGCATTTTTTTCAAGGAAAACTAATCCTACAATGTTTATCTCTTGTCAATTTATGAGGATACTGAAAAACTCTTGTAGAGCTTCCAGCATGTCAATATCTAAGGCTTTTACACGTTTATCAGTACAGTAGAACCTCCCTGTAAAGGACAACACCTAATTGCTGAGCCAAAGTGTCCTTTATGGAGGGGCATCCTCTTACCAGAGAGTTACTAAAAAAAGGTAATTTTGCAAAGGAAAACTGTTCCTTGTAGAGACCCCTTACAGGGACACCTAATTGCTGAGCCAAAGTGTCCTTTATGGAGAGGCGTCCTCTTACCGGAGAGTTGCTAAAAATGGTAATTTTGCAAAGGAAAACTGTTCCTTGTAGAGATACCTTACAGGGACACCTAATTGCAGAGCCAAAGTGTCTTTTATGGAGGGGCATCCTCTTACCGGAGAGTTACTAAAAAAAGGTAATTTTGCAAAAGAAAACTGCTCTTTGTAGAGAGGTGTCTTCTACCGCGAGTGTCCTTTCACGGAGGTTCTACTGTATTTTGATAAATTGGCCAGAGATTACCAATGTAGGATTGGTTTTCCTTGACAAGGGTTTCAATGGGTCACCGAAATTTTGTGAAATAAAGAAAAAGGTTGAAGTGGGGGGATATTTAATCTTATATTTTCCTATATATCTCTCAAGTTTCATTTAGACTGATCTCTACATAGGATATATGGTTAGGCATTATATGGATTATAGATTAGAAGTTTATATGTTAATTTTGTAATTACAGTGGACCCTTGGTTTGCGAGCATAATCCGTTCCAGAGCCATGCTCGTACTCCAAAACGCTCGTAGTGCGAAACTAATTTCTTATTTTTAATAATTGAAACTCGGGCAATTCTTCTTGCTACGAACAATTGCACAGTTTCCCACATTTTACATATTTCCCGAATCTGATCTGAAGGGAGGGATCCCAGTGAATTTTCATCCATCACGATTACGGGCAACCATCACGAGTTGCTCGTAATGCGAAATTTCACTCGTAATCCGAGGTAAAATTTTTCAAAAAATTTTGCTCGTACTGCGAAAAGCTCGTACTCCAAGGTGCTCGTAAACCGAGGGTCCACTGTATATATATATTCTTATTTTTTTATTCATAGAAGCATTTTTCTGGCAGACATATTCAATTTTTTTATCATCATCATTTTTTAAATTATTATTGTTTTTTTTTTTTTCTTTACTTTGTTAGTTATCAAATCATTTTGTAATTGTAGTTTCTTTTTTTTGTTTTGTTTCTTTTTTAAGCAATAAAAATTATGTAGAACTAAGGTGTAATATATTCAATTCAAGCATATTGAACCAACATCGATTCATTTTTAATATAAAGCAAAAATCATAAGCTTATACAACTTTCACTTTTTTCATACACAAGATAAATAAGACCAAATCCAATATAAGCTTTATCATAAAGATAAAGGCTGCCTGGCCTGCATCCATATTTTTATGAAAAATAGACACTTCACCCAGTTTTATTTACTTCTCCTGACGAAGACAAAAGATTTTCGTTGAAACGTTGAAAAAATAAAAAAACTCTTAACTGGCAGAGAGAGAGAGAGAGAGAGAGAGAGAAATGTCTATTTTTCATAGAAATATAAGCTTTGTTAACCGTCATCGGACAAAAGTACTGAATGATTGCATGCATTAAGTACTTTTATCTAATGATGGTAACAAAAGTGTTACCCAAACAAACGTCACACACTATTTATTAATTTGGATTTGGTCTCTTAATACAAGAAAATAAGACCTAATCCAAATAATATATTAATGTGTGACGTTTCGGCAACAGCATTGTCACCATCATCAGACAAAAGAATAAAAAAATGTTTTTATTCCATTTTTTATTCTTTTGTCTGATGATGGTGACAATGCTTTTGCCGAAACGTCACACACTAATAAATTATTTGGATTAGGTCTTATTTTCTTGTAGTTCTAATCTATAATCCAAATTGTGCTTTATCGGATTTGGTCTCTCTTATTTATCTTGTAGTTCAATAAGCTTTAAAGAAAGAAATGCTTGGATTTATATAAGGTAAACAACCCCCAGCTTACAAGGGCAATGGTGGGTGTTACAGAGTGTGGAGCCAGTCATCAAGTGCTCCCGGCCCTACGCCTTCATTCACATGTTCACTGTGGAAGCAGCTGTGAAGGCAATCCAAGCTATCATCACGGAGTGCGAAGGCATGCCTGTCAGACTGGGCTACGGGCAGCTCACCAAAAACCGGGAAGTCCTGGTCTCCAACATTCCACCGGCCTTGGACCGTAGGAAACTAAGAGATCTCTTCTACCAGTGCGGAGATGTGGGTTGCCTTATCCTGGACAGGAACACGGCCCAGGCTGTGATCGTCTTCTCTACTTTTAGCCAGGCTCACAATGCCGTGGTCATGATGAGAGGACGGGAATTCCATGGACAACGGATTATGGTACAGTATCCTGTCATTGAAGATATCTGGTTCCTAAATATCTTTATTAGGTATCATTCAATAATTGTAACCTATAGCTTCTGTTTTTTTTGCCTATCCCTAGTACACGTGATACAGGCCATGTTAATATCATGGTGGGTTGAGGTAGGCGACTGCTTTTACTGTAAGTTACACCACATGTCTACACATGTGAAAACTTCGACTTTACACTTACAAATGTGCTAGAGCTCCGTTTGGTTATTTGCACTCACTATTGGGGTTGGACTTTTGTAAGAATCGGGGACCATTGGAGCATTTTTTTTTTTTTTTTTTTAAATCAGAAAAAAAGTGACCAATGTGGGAATCGAATCTGGGTCGTAGCGGTCGAAAACCAAAGATTTAGACCATCCTTCCACCGACCCCCTTATGTTATTTATACGGAATAATATGAAAACAGCTTCTTCACAAAAAAAGCTCCAGAACACATTTTGGCTTGCATTAAATGCACAAAACAGGACCTTTGGGAGAGGCCGCTGCTCATCATAAAACAGTTCGAGGAGCATGAACTCATGGAATTCGTGTAATCTTTACACAAGGGGATAAGAAACAACAACAACAAAAAGAAGTGTCCAATGCAGGATTCAATCCTGGTTCATGGCTGTTGGAAACTGACTGTTTATACCTCTGGCCACCAAATTTTTAAATTTTTAGATATGTGGTCTCTTCTTCTTTCTTATCTCAAAGCCATGATAATCATGGGGGGTAGTTAGCGACTGCTTTTATTGTAAGCTCTCCACATGTCTACACATGTGAAAAGCAGTTCGACTTTGCACTTACAAATGTACCAGAGCCCCGTTTGGTTACTTGCACTCGCTGGTGGGGTTGGACTTTTGCAAGAATCGGGGGACATTGGAGCATTTTTTTTTTTTTTAACAGAAAAAAGTGTCCAATGCAGGAATCGAACCCGGGTCGTAGTGGTCGAAAACCGACCCCCTAGATATGTGGTGATGAGCTACAATTTGGGTTATAGATTAGAAACAAAAGGGTAAATAAGAACAAATTAATGAAATGTCTGTGTGACCTTTTGGTAATACCTTATGGTTACCATTGTCAGACTCTTTTTTTTTTTTTTTTTCTTATATCGGAATGTATATCGGGATTCAGACAATAACTTTGAAAGATATTATAATGACCTTTATTGAAGAGACACGAGATAACCAAGTCTGAACACAACTTAAGGAAGTTGTACCTTTTACCATGTATATCGGGATTCATACAATAACTCTGAAAGATATTACAGTGACCTTTATTGAAGACACACAAGATAACCAAGTGTGAACACAACTTAAGGAAGTTTCACCTTTTACCATGTATATCGGGATTCAGACAATAACTCTGAAAGATATTACAATGACCTTTATTGAAGACACATGAGATAACCAAGTGTGAACAAAACTTAAGGATGTTGTACCTTTCAGCATGTATCTTGGGATTCAGACAATAACTTTGAAAGATATTACAGTGACCTTTATTGAAGACACACGAGATAACCAAGTGTGAACAAAATTGACTCTATTAGAAGAGAAAATTGAGTATTAAAAGCAATGCGTTTCTTTATTTGTCCAAAGTGCAAACTTTCAGATCTTTATAATCCTTCAACAGGCATAGATCCGAAAGCTTTCACTTTTCACGAATAAAGAATGGCATTGCTACTGTTGTATTTTAAAATTGACTCAGTCTCCTTAAAAAAAAAAATAGACAACAGGTGTTAGGTAAGGCACAATTTGGATTATAGATTATAAACACAATTGATAAGGCACAGTTTGGATTATAGATTATAAACACAAGGTAATAAGACCAAATCCAAATAAATAAATAGTGTGTGACGTTTGAATACATACTACAAATCAGTACTTTTGTCTGAAGATGGTAACAACGCTGTCACTGAAACGTCAAACACTATTTATTTATTTGGATTTGATCTTATTACCTTGTGTTATATAAGATTTTTGACTTTCTTAAGTTTTGTCCGTGATTGCGATGTGTCCGACACTCCGGTACAACAAGCTATGGGTGACAGGTGGAGATAACCACAAACAACACAATCGAAAAGTTTGTCAAGCTCGTGTCCAAAGTCCACTCCATTGAAGACTTTGACCTGGAGAACAAGCAGACCCTGGAAATCAAGGACAAGTCCAACATGTAAAGTACAACCTCTTTATAACACTTTCTTCAACCTAAATTATTTAAAAAAAAAAAAAAAATCCTTCCTCCCCCCCAACCATATCATCCAAAAATCTTTATTTAAGACCTTTTTTTGGTCTTATACACATTCTCTGAGTAGAAAAGGGTACAGTTAAACCTGTCTATAGCGCCCCCTCTAAATAACACCTTGCTCTCTATAGCACCCAATTTGAAACATTAAAATGTAAACATTTTACATTAAAAGTGACCTGTCTATAGCACCCCCTCTCTATAGGACCCTATTTTGGTGAGTCCCAAGAGGGGGCGCTATAGACAGGTTTAACTGTAGTACGATGTGATTTACATAAAAGGTGACCTGTCTATAGCACCCCCACTCTATAGGACCCTATTTTGGTGAGTCCCAAGAGGGGGCGCTATAGACAGGTTTAACTGTAGTACGATGTGATTTACATAAAAGGTGACCTGTCTATAGCACCCCCACTCTATAGGACCCTATTTTGGTGAGTCCCAAGAGGGGACGCTATTGACAGGTTTAACTGTAGTACGATGCGATTTACATTAAAAGTGACCTGTCTATAGCACCCCCTCTCTATAGCACCCTATTTTGGTGAGTCCCAAGAGGGGACGCTATAGACAGGTTTAACTGTAGTACGATGCGATTTACATTAAATGTGACCTGTCTATAGCACCCCCTCTCTATAGGACCCTATTTTGGTGAGTCCCAAGAGGGGACGCTATAGACAGGTTTAACTGTATATATACAGAAATAACAGTAATAATACAGTAGAACTACCTCTTTGTAAAGGACAACACCTAATTACAGAGCCAAAGTGTCCTTTAGGGAGAGAGGTGTCCTCTTACCGGAGAGTTACTAAATAGTAAAAATATTAATTTTACAAATGAAAACTGTCCTTTGTAGAGAAGTGTCTTCTAGCGGGAGTCTCCTCTCACAGAGGTTCTCTACTGTAGCAACAATATTCAGGAATGTTATTTACAATGTACCAAAGCTTGAGAACAAGCAGTTCCTTTTCTTTAAAGAATCCCCATCATGAATGCACATGACTGGTACAGAGCGCAAGAGGTACAATTGACTGTATTGACTCATCCATTGACAAGCTATACTCTTCCCCGGCAGACACCATCAAAAGTCTCAAGCTTTACAAGCTTGATACCCTGATATGATTGAGTGGAGATAA
Organism: Cordylochernes scorpioides; assembly: GCA_030710605.1. Lineage (NCBI taxonomy): Eukaryota > Metazoa > Arthropoda > Arachnida > Pseudoscorpiones > Chernetidae > Cordylochernes > Cordylochernes scorpioides. Next base: position 27,826,683 of record CP092868.1, read on the forward strand.
GAAAGAAGAAGAATGAGGGACAAGCACCAGTTCTGTCCTCCCAAGAGAACAACAGTCTTTGATTTCCAGACTTGAAGTCTGGTCATCTATGGACAATGACTTTACAGAATGGTTGCAAGTTTTTCCCACTATGTACTAAGTGCAATTCTCAACCTGAAACCTCAAAACACATTATTGACTGTATTGACTTATCCATTGATGAACTTTACTCATCTCCAGCATGCACCATCAACAAACTCTACAAGCTTGATACCCTGATATGATTGAGTGGAGATAAGAAAGAAGAACACCCAATCATATCCCTATCAAATTACCATCTTCTATTCACAACTGGCTATAATTCAGAACCCTTATTATTAATTCAAATACGCAAACAAAAACATCTTTCTACTGAAAAGTTGCTAATGGCTTGTCACATCTGTCAGAATAAACTAATAATCAGTTAATATTTATCCCGAGAGATGGCGCAGGCGATCAGTATCTTTCAGTTTTTTTTGCTTATCCTTAGTACACGTGGTACAGGCCATGATAATCATGGTGGGTAGAAGTAGGCAACTGCTTTTACTATAAGTACACCTTTATCTACACATGTGAAAAGCAGTTCAACTTTGCACTTACAAATGTGCCAGAATCCTGTTTGGTTGCTTGCACTCTCTGGTTGGTTTTTTACAAGAATCGGGGGCCATTGGAGCATTTTTTTTATCATAAAAAAAGTTCTCAATGCGGGAATCGAACCTGGGTCGTAGCGGTCGAAAACCAACGGTTTAGACCATCCTTCCACTGACCCCCTTTAGTTTTTTTGATCAGGATATGCTTTTTCTCTAATTCATTCACCCCATCCCAGTACAATTTTTTTTACTAACTTTTTTTTTACACATATACTTCCAATACACAGTGAAACCCCTCTATAGCGAACCCCATCATTGAATAATCTCAAGATATAAAAAATTCATCTTCAATGAATATCCGCAATTGTTGGGGCATTGAAGGCAAAGAAGCTGCTGATGCGCTAGCAAAAAAGGAAACAAGAAAACTCTTTGCCACAGATTAATAAAACTTACTTTAAAAAAAATGAGGACAGTAGCCCAAACAAAAATAAATAAGAACTGGAGGATCCCACCTAAGCACAGCTGGTACAGTGGAGTGAACCCAGGAGGAGCTCTGAACCTCAGAAATAGACAGCATCAAACAACACTAACAAGATTTAGAACAGGTCATCTCAAGCTATTGAAAATATGAAATACCAACAAAATCTACCCCACTTGTTCAATATGTAGCTTGGCAACTGCAACTGCAGAACACATTTTGACTTGCATTAGATGTACTAAACAGGACCTTTAGGAGAGGCCACTGCTTATCATCAAACAGCTCGAGGAGCATGAACTCATGGAGTTTGTGTAATATTTACACATGGGGATAAGAAATAACAACGTCTTGATTTTTACTTGGGTTATTATAACATCATTGTTGTTTCTTATCCCCTTGTGTAAAGATCATACAAATTTCATAAATTCATGCTTTTCGAGCCTGATCTTATGGAATGGGGTGCAGATTTCGTTGATCATAGCACCATGATCCACTTTGGTGAAAGTCTGACTGTTATCTTCTTCTTTCTTATCTCCACTCAATCATATTAGGGTATCAAGCTTGTTTGACAACCATCATGACTGGGTGAAGTAGAATGCGTCTGCCTTTGTCATTAAGACTGGGAGCACTACTCAGTGGCAGGCCGACTTAGCTCCAAAAGAAATGGCCACCTCTGACATGAGGAACAGATGCCATGTGCAGCTGCTCCTAACATGGAGTACAAACTCATCCTGTATCCCTGGATTAGGAGCCCTTACAGCAAGCATGTCAAACTCGCGGGCCTCATGCGGCCCACAACGAATAAATTTGCGGCCCACCAGACAATATATTTTAATAAAAAAATTTTATAAATTAAAAAAAAAAATTATAAAAATTTGTAGCCTAATTTTTAAAAATTGCAATTATACATAATTTATTTATTAATAACGAACCACTGGTCGCCATACATAAGTCGTAAGTTTTGATAATATTATACCTACATACATAACGTATGTACATCGCCATAAGTATTTTTTGCGGCCCACATAATCTTATTACTTTTTTATTTGGCCCGTGTTAGGATTTGAGTTTGACATGCTTGCCTTACAGGGTACTATCAGCCGGGCCAGCTGAACCCAGGTTTTTTACAGAGCTTGTTACTGCTCCCCCTCCTCCTTTTTTATCCGTGCTTGGGACCAGCAACTGTTATAAAATGTAGGTTTACATTTGGTGGATATGTTGCAGAGAGACTTCAGACAAACCTCCCAAGTCACCCAGCCAGTCCAAGTCAGATGAGATTGGTCAATTAGTTGAGGTGAGTTGTCCATATTGTCCAATGACTGGCGTCTACTAACTCCCCGGTGTTGTAGATTGTTGGACTGGGTAGATTCCATATCAAGTCCACTTACCCTTAGCAAACATCGTCTCTACACCATACCTACCATGTAATATAATAAAATCTTCCTTTTTTTTTGTATAATAGCTTCCTTTTTTTATATATATAAACACAACTCCGCCTGTGCCGGTCCCAATCCCGGATGAAAAAGGAGGAGGGGGAGCAGTAACAAACTCACTAAAAAAAACCTGGGCTCAGCTGGCCTGGCTGATAGTACCCTGTAAGGGCTCCTAATCCAGGGATACAGGATGAGCAGCGTTTGTACTCCATGTTAGGAGCGGCTGCACATGGTGTCTGTTCCTCATGTCAGAGGCGGCCATTTATTTTGGAGCTAAGTCGGCCTGCCACTGAGTAGTGCTCCCAGTCTTAATGACAAAGGTAGACGCATTCTACTTCACCCAGTGTGGAGATAAGAAAGAAGAAGAAGAATATATAAACACAAGGTAATAACATCACAAATCCATAATAAATAGTATGTCACATTTTGGTAACAACACTCTCTTTCTCATTTCTTCACTTTTACCAACATATAAATGTTATATAAAAATATTATTTTTAAATATCAAATTATATTTCCTGGAACAAACTACTTTGTAAAGTCAACTGCCAGATATCGCAGCTTTCCCTTTATAAATCTATTGTTGTTGTTTCCCGTTGGCCGGCTCAAATCTTTTGTAGGTATGTAAATAAATCTTTTGTTTTCTTTTATTCTACTAGCCTTAAGTAAGGTATTTTTCATTCTCAATTATGTTATTAAAAAAAAGAAGGCATCTCCTGACCACGAGCACATGTTCTTTTTAGATGGCAGAGCGCCATCTAGTGGAGCAAAAATAAACTAAACGTTTATTTAGCTTGCTCCGTGATATTTGGCCAACCCAATTTCTTGATAAATCAAGAAAAGCCATCCACGAACGCGTTTCATGCTGTTGGCGCTCGTCAGCGTGGAGTAGGCTGTAACCACTGCAACCAAAAAGATTTTTTTCCCAGAGGCTTCTTGAGAAATCAAGAAATGGGTATTTATGGCCAAATTTGCGTAAAGGCGCTTAACACATGAAAAAACAATAGAAAAAAAATAAAAGATAAAGTGGGTCAGGTGTTGATATTAAAATTAAAGAAGGCATCTCCTGACCATAATTATGTTATTATATCAACTAAAGCAAATTGTGATTAAAAATGTTTTTATTATTCTTTCCATTACTGCAAACCATTACCAAAATGCTTTCGAACTCAAAATAATCAGTAGATGAATTGGACAAGGTTATGAAAAGATAAAGGTGATAAGGCACAATTTGGATTATAGATTAAGAAACACGAGGTAATAAAACTAAATCTGAATAAATAATAAGTGTGTTACGTTTCAGTAACAGCGTTGTTACCAAAACATCATACACTAATTATTTATTTGGATTTGATCTTATTATCTTGTGAAAGATAAAGGTCTTTCATTCGAGACAAAGAAGAGAATTGTAGAGATATTGGTATTTCCCTGTGGTCACTTATGGATGTTGAAAATCAATGGTTTAGACCACCCTTCCACTGAATCCCGATTGACCCATCGAATCTCGCATTGGACACTTTTTTCTAATTAATAAAAGAAAAATGCTCCAATGGCCCCTGATTCTTACAAAAGTCCAACCCCACCAGCGAATGCAAGTAACCAAACAGCGCTCTGGCATATTTGTAAGTGTTAAAGTCTAACACATTTTTACATGTGTAGATATGTGATATACTTACAGTAGAAGCAGTCGTTATCTACCCACCATGATTATCATGGCCTTTACCATGTGTACTTGGGATAATAAAAATAAAAAATCTCATGGATGTGAGAGCTTGACAAAAAGAATTGAAGCTTTTAAAATGGATAAAGCTACCTCTTGGTGCCCTTTTGGTACATATAAGCATATAGCTGGCGTGGTAATGTCTTATTTAACTACAAATTTAGTGTTAGAAATTAGCAGTTTGTTTTTTTAAATATAGTGTTAAAACTAATTCATTTGCATAAAATCATCCGCAGTGACAAAGAGAACCAATCGGGTGAGACTTGAGCAAGCAAAGTATGGTATAAAAGGCACTGCGGGATGGCCGTTGCAGGGATTGGTAGAGTTAGTGAGATTAGCAGGGGATTATTAGAGGATTAGTAGTGTAAGAAGATAGCAGTGCCAGAGCCTAGGAGATAGAAAACTCAAGCTCAGATGAAAAGAACAAAAGGGAAAAGAAATCTATAAGAAGCCTGCTGTGGATACTGAAGAAGGAAAAAAGAAGTGATAAAAGGCCTGTGGAAAAAGTCTGGTGAAGAAAGTGAAAAAAGGCTAAAGTTGGCAAAAGATTGATCTGCATAATAGTTTAGTTTATGTATCTTTCATCATAGTCAATTAAAGCCCATTTTGTTAAATTCATCAAATCCTGTCGATCATTACCTCCGGAATATCACCTGCCTATCGCTACTGTAAGAACACTATTTATATACAATATTTATTCATTTGTTTATTTTATTATTTTATCAATTCTTTCTCTTTTTTTATTTCTATTCTCTTCTTTATTCCCAACATATAGTGTATCAAATACAATATTTTACTTTAGGTGAAACGAGGATAAGTTCCGTTTCTTATTGTGTTCTGATGAACGTTGCAAATGTGTCTTGAGATGTCCTGGGAGAGTATGGATCCTGGTCTTACTTTCAAACACCACACAGGTCCACAACAGGGTGTTATGGTCTTGGGTGCCATTTCATTTGATAGCAGGAACCCATTGGTAGTCATTCCTGGCACCCTGACAGCATAACAGTACATAGATGAGATTCTACAACGTGTTTTGTTGCTGTTCCTCTCGCATTACCCCATGCTTACTTTCAACAAGATAATGTCCGGCCACACACGGCACGTGTTACTATGGATTGTCTTCAATCTTGCAGAACTCTTCCGTGGCCAGCAAGGTCGCCTGATCTCTCACCCATAGAGCACATCTGGGACGTGATAGGAAGACGATTGCAACCATCCCGGAATGTTAACTATGTAATCGGACAGTTGGAGACAATTTGGCAAGAAATCACGCAGCACACCATCCGGAATCTTTATCAGTCCATGACACGCTGGGTGGCAGCCTGCATCCAGGCCAGAGGGGGTCCAACGACATATTGACATTCCCAATTTGTGACGATCAAACTCTTGAAAAAAAAAACAAAAAACAATTAATTGTTCTGAAATTTTAATAATTTTTCCTTCTATACATATTCCTTATATACACCGATTTTTATCCCAATCAAACAACTCCTTCTTGGTGCATCAATTATTTTGTTATAGAGTGTAAACACAAGGTAATAAAACCAAATCCAAATAAATAAATAGTGTGTGACGTTTCGGTATTAGCATTGTTACCATCTTCAGACAAAAGTACTGAATGAGAAATTTAAAACATGCTGTGGTAAAATTTCTCATTCAGTACTTTTGTCTGAAGATGGTAACAACGCTGAAACATCACACACTATTGATTTATTTGGATTTGGTCTTATCACCTTATGACCCGGGCGTTGCGTTGAGTTTTAAAAATTGTAAAAAAAAAAAAAAAAAAAATGCATCGGCCGGGAATCGAGCCCGGGCCGCCCGCGTGGCAGGCGAGCATTCTACCACTGAACCACCGATGGTTATGAGAAATGGCCATATTTGGGTATTTATTCCATTCACAAAGCAAACAGTGACAGAATTGATTAAGAATTGTTGCTTGATTATGACGCTGATAACTGTATATATTAATAATCCAAATTGTGCTTTATCGCTATAGAGTGTACATATTAGATGGAAATTTTTCCGGGAAGATATTGATCTAGAAAAATTGCCTCTCCCTTTAAAATAGATGCTAAAACTAAGAGCCATCTATTAACTGTCTCTGCAAACTAGCGGACTCTGGTTGATAACAATGCTACAGCATCATCTTTGGTAAATTGAAGCACCCATCTGGAGTCTGTTACTTTGCAGAGAAGGTTTGCGTTTAGTTTTAGTATCTATTTCATCTTCTTCTTTTTCTTATCTCCACACTGGGTAAAGTAGAATGCGTCTGCCTTGTCATTAAGACTGGGAGCACTACTCAGTGGCAGGCCGACTTAGCTCCAAAAGAAATGGCTGCCTCTGACATGAAGAACAGGCGCCATGTGCAGCCGCTCCTAACATGGAGTACAAACGCTGCTCATCCTGTATCCCTGGATTAGGAGCCCTTACAGGGTACTATCAGCCGGGCCAGCTGAGCCCAGGTTTTTTTTACCGAGCTTGTTACTACTCTCCCCCTCCTCCTTTTTGATTCGGGCTTGGAACCGGCAAAGGCGGAGTTAGTATCTATTTTGACAGGAAAAAATGACCTATATTTATATGGGTTACCCCTTCCATCAAAATTTGTACAAAAAAAAGAAGCACTTTAATTATACATTAAAACAATGCATTATGGTTATGACTCCAGTAAAAAAACTTGAAGGTAATGATGAAGATAAGCCGCAACACTATTTTTGGCAAATTCAGACAAAATCCAAGCTGTATACCATTTTTTTCTGTCTATAACCGCCCTTATCAGTACATGGGTGACTTCAATTTCATATCATTTATGAGAGTTATGAAATTTCGGCCGAATTGGCCAAAAAAGTTTTGTCTGATTTTGTAGATAATTCTTTATTATTATCTTTAAGTTGTTTACTTGGGTAATAAACATAATTCATTGCTCTAATGCAAGCATATCAAACTCAAATCCTAACACGGGCCAAATAAAAAAGTAATAAGATTATGTGGGCCGCAAAAAAAAAGAAAACAAGTAATTACATTTTTATAGTAACATTTATATTACGATGCACTAGCGCGCCATCTGTTATCAAATTACAAAACTATTTTAGAGGCGTAATATTCTTTTTAAAATAAAACAATTTCTACTGTCCTTACTGCAATGGAAAAATTATAGGGAGGGCCTGGCTCATCAGTGGTGAACCCTCCCAGCGGTTTCGCCAGTTTAATCTACCATACCGCTGTTATATTGCATTTTTGGAACTTCCTTTTATAGTGATACTGATGCTTGACTCTTCGAATGGGTATTTTAGATGAACTATGGACAAAAGCTTTTAGGACAGCAGAATTACATATAATTATAAATATATAATATGCTTCGAGCAATCGCTCTTCCGCAAATATCAAATTGTGCCTTTTATTTGAACATTTATTTAGTAACATTTATGTAGGTTTATTTTAAAAAATACTAATAAGAAAAAAGTAAAGTTAATATTTTCTCCCTGATATTTGGCATCTCTTTCTGCTACCATCTTTCCTACTTTACTAAATTAGGCTACAAATTTTTATTAATTTTTTTTTTAATTTATAAAAATTTTTGTATTAAAATATATTGTCTGGTGGGCCGCAAATTTATTCGTTGTGGGCCGCATGAGGCCCGCGGGCCGCGAGTTTGACATGCTTGCTCTAATGTATATTGTACCACTGCTGCCGTGTCAAGAATGACCCAAAAAAGTACGTGGGATAGATAAGGATCTCTGTTTAACTCCTCTTTATTTACCTTCATTTATTATAGTCAACAAGAACTCCGCCTTTACCGGTCCCAAGCCCGAATGAAAAAGGAGGAAGTGGAGCAGTAACAAGCTCACTAAAAAACCTGGGCTCAGCTGGCCCGGCTGATAGTACCCTGTAAGGGCTCCTAATCCAGGGATACAGGATGAGCAGCGTTTGTACTCCATGTTAGAAGCGGCTGCATATGGTGTCTGTTCCTCATGTCAGAGGCGGCCATTTCTTTTGGAGCTAAGTCGGCCTGCCACTGAATAGTGCTCCCAGTCTTAATGACAAAGGCATTCTACTTCACCCAGTCATGATGGTTGAGATAAGAAAGAAGAAGAAGATGAACCATCAACACATTATTGATGATAAAGCACAATTTGGATTAGATTATAGCTACAAGAAAATAAGATGTATCCAAATATGTTAGTAATGTGTGATGTTTCGGTAACAGCGTTTTTACTGAAACGTCACACACTATTAATTTATTTGAATTAGGTCTTATTTTCTTGTTGCAACATATTATTGACTCATTCATTGATGAGCTCTACTCATCCCCAGCAGACACCATCAAAAATCTGAAGCTTTACAAGCTTGATACCCTGATATGATTGAGTGGAGATAAGATGAAGAAGATGAAGAACAAGTTAACATACATCATCCAATAGTCAACAACATAGACTTCACTCTGCTGACCGCAGCTGGGATTCTTCCTTCTTGACTGGTCCATCTTCAGTTGTTCTTGGAGATAAACACATGTAGTTGAACTGACCCTGCTTACTACCACAGCACTTTCTCATCGTAACAATATAATTAAAGATACAGTTAAACCTATCTATAGCGCTCATCCTAAATAGCGCCTCCCTCTCTATAGCGCCCGATTTTAAATTCGTACAGTTAAACCTATCTATAGCGCCCTCCCTAAATAGCGCCTCCCTCTCTATAGCGCCCGATTTTAAATACGTACAGTTAAACCTATCTATAGCGCCTCCCTCTCTATAGCGCCCGATTTTAAATACGTAGAGTTAAACCTGTCTATAGCGCCCTCCCTAAATAGCGCCTCCCTCTCTATAGCGCCCGATTTTAAATACGTAGAGTTAAACCTGTCTATAGCGCCCTCCCTAAATAGCGCCTCCCTCTCGATAGCGCCCAATTTTAAATACGTAGTACGATGCGATTTACATTAAAAGTGACCTGTATATAGCACCCCCTCTCTATAGAACCCTATTTTGATGAGTCCCAAGAGGGAGTGCTATAGACAGGTTTAACTGTATATATATATAGTATTTTATTTTTTAATAAACAGGGAGAAATATAAGAATACCGGCACCTGTTGCAAAGAGTATATGATGGCAATGGCTAACACCACTCTCTAGCACGTCTGGCATAGTGAAAAGATATACCATATACACTGCGTGACATTGAAAATGGAACACCAAGAAATAGTGGCCAGAAAGTGATGAAACTCGGCAGACAGAGAGAGACAGGGACGAACAATGAGTGATCTTTATTTCAAAATTATAGTCATAATACAGAGCGAGAACGGCGTCGGCTTAGTAGCAAGTAGGACCACCGCGGACGCCGATGCACGCAGCAACACGTCTAGGTAGAGAGGCAATCAGAGTACGGATGGCGTCCTGAGGGATGGCTCTCCATTCCCTCTCAACCATTTGCCACAGTTCGTCTTCTGAACGCGGCTGTGGCAAGGCATGCAAACGGCGTCCAATGATGTTCCAGACGTGCTCGATTGGTGAGAGATCAGGAGAGTACGGTGGCCAGGGAAGCATCTGTACATCTTGCAGAGCTTGTTGGCTAATGCGAGCAGTGTGCGGTCGGGCGTTATCCTGCTGATAAAGGGCATTGGGTACCCCCTGAAGGTAGGGGAGTGTCACCGGTCGCAGCACATCATCAACGTATCGTTGGGGCCGTCATAGTGCCCTGAATACGAAGTAAAGGTGACCTGGAATCATACGCGATTGCGCCCCAAACCATGATTCCACGTTGTCGCACGGTGGGGCGTTCCACAATTGCTGCCGGATTGGACCTCTCTCCACGTCGACGCCACACGCGTACACGGCGACTATCACTGGACAAGCAGAAACGCGACTCATCTGAGAACACGACCCTGTGCCATTCCGTCATCCACGTCGATCTAGCCCGGCACCATTCCAAACGTTGGCGCCTATTCGGTGGGGTCAATGGCAGTCTTCTAAGCGGAAGGCATGAGTGCAAGCCATTAGCAACCAATCGACGGGAAATGGTTCTGGTCGAGATGGAATGATCTAGGGTGTCTTGCACATGTTGCAGGATGGCGGTACAAGTGGCTTGTGGGGCCGCCACTGCTTGTCGAAGGATACGCCGATCCACACGTGCTGACGTCACTCTGATTGCACCGACATTCCTATAAATTGCCACATTTCCTTGTTCCAACCATCTTCTCCACAGTCGGTGCACCGTGGACGCACCAAGGTGTGTATCAGCTGCGATTTGACGTATGGACCAACCTGCCCTTTTCAGTCCGATCACCATGCCCCTCGTAAAAGCGTCTGTCTGCTTGAACTGCCTCAGTTTACGATGACCTGGCATTCTCTGTTATTACACGTGTCTTTTGACACAAGAACAAAATTTCTACAATGATTTTCCTTGAAAAAATAACGACACGAATACTGTCCTTTCTGCAAGTTCCTTCCCTTATATCTTACTCCATGTGCGCACGAGAGCTGCGCATTTTACATCATTTGCATAACTCGGTTAGGCGCGTCTACCCGGAAATTTGCATAATTTTCTGGCCACTATTTCTTGGTGTTCCATTTTCAATGTCACGCAGTGTATATATATGCCATAGCGATAGAATTGTTTAATTTTCATAAAGCGTTAGAGAACAAGGTAATCTCTAAGAACTAAAATTACAGAACAATTTCCATCCATAGTTAATTTGTATAGTTATCAAAATTCGAAACTATTTTAAAGGCGTAAGATTCTTTTTTGAAATTAAACAATTTCTACTGCCCTTACTGCAATGGAAAAATTAAAGGGAGGGCCTGGCTCATCAGTGGTGAACCCTCCCAGCGGTTTCGCCAGTTTAATCTACCATACCGCTGTTATATTGCATTTTTGGAACTTCCTTTTTATTTTCCCTTCTCTCCTTTGTTTATGTTTTTTTCCTTTTCTCCATGAAAATGATGTATGGCGAGTCCTTACAGGACGGAAATGTCCTAATAAAGCTGTTGTTGTATGTATACCATTATAACAATGTGAAGTTGCGGGAAGATATGGTATTCCTGTATTAAAAATACATTCTTTTCTTTCATAATAGGCATTAAAACAATGCATTATGCTTATCACTCCAGTTAAAAAAATAATTGTTGTTACTATTCCTCAAGTCGTTTAAACGATCTCCATAAGGTTCTATTATCTCAGCCTTTCTATTATAGTCCTGGGGTTTTCCCAGAGGTCTTTTTTGGAGGATTTGATATAATTCAATAGATATTGAATCAATAATTCCTTCTCTAAACTTTAATAACGAACCACTTGATGAGGAAAGAGTTTCTTAAATATACAATATCAAATCACAAGCTTTCGGGCATATTCACCCTTCTTCTGGTGTAAAACGAGACCAGAAGAAGGGTGAATATGCCCGAAAGCTTGTGATTTGATATTGTATATTAAAGAAACTCTTTCCTCATCAAGTGGTTCGTTATTAAAATTCAATAGATGTTCAGGACTGACTAAAAAAAAAAAATCTTAAAAGGGTTAATAAAGAATAAGTCACACAATAATACTATTACAATAAACTTTCAAATAAAATTTGCATATCGTTCTTGTTTTACATATTATTTAGTCCATGTTTTAAAGAAGGACATAAGAGAACCATTCAGCCAATCAAAAAAACGACCCGATCCATATTTCTGGGGATATTTTGGAGCAGACGATGGTGAGTCAAGTTCGCCTGAGGCAAGAATCAGCTGACTCACTTCGCCCCCTCTGACAGAACAAGTCGAGCGTCTGCAAAACTTTTACAGTACTTCAATAACACAAGGACAGGCATTGATATGCCTTAGTAATCATCTTTATGAAAAAAATCCGGTGTTAGCAAACTATTTACATTATAAGTTTGTCCCAAATGTTCGTGTTTTTCTTAAATTCGTTTCTTATTACTTTGCTAATAATATTGTAGCGAAAGTATTTATTATTTTACACTTGAATTAACAGAGTATCATTTTAAAAAATATGTTGCTACTCTATAAATTTCCCTCATTGCTTATCTTTTGTTTATCATTCATAGTTTGTTCTTGTCTTAAATAAATTGTTGTGTCATCCCGAAGTTTGGGCTGACAATGAACTTGTAATTGTATTATAACTGTAATGTAACCCTTCCAATTTATACTTTCATAACCTTTCTTCAACTCTCTGCTCACTACAGTATCTATAACCTGTACATATCCGGGACTCACCTCTTGGCTTGCTCTCCTTACCAGACCCACCACTGAACCTTCTTAAGATGAGTCCGGAAAAGTTCCCAGATGGACTTGAGTGGGCGATGTAAGTGTAACCCGTCCACATTTTGGAGCGGATGTTGTTGTTTTCATCCCGAAGTTTGTATTCTGAGGCAATTCCTCCCAAGAATCTGCCTCTTCAACGTGGAGGCGGAAACCGCGGATAAGGACATTGTCAAGGCCTTCCTTACTACTGATGCCCTCAGCCAGCTTCCTGGAGACAAGTCTGTCCGAGTGGCACACAGATCTCCGACCAGAAATGGCACCTGCACGGCCTTCATTGAGCTGGACTTGGCTTCCTACAAGGCCATTGGAAGACGCGGCAGGATCATTGTGGACCAAGTGATCCTGAACTACGAGGAGTCTGTCTACGTCTGCTACCGCTGCTGTGGCTACAGCCACAACGCCGATAGGTGCACCAAGGCTACGGTCACCTGCTTCCACTGCGCTTCTGGTGACCACCAAGGCCGAAGCTGTCCAACTCTCGCCAACCCGCACACGACCAAATGCGCCAACTGCTCAACCAAGGGCCTCTCTGCCGACCACGAGGCAAGATCAATGCCTTGCCCAACTGCCAGAGCTAGAGCTCCAAAGTTCTAGTCCTCCCGCCTTCTTCCTGCCTCCTGACCTCCGCGGACCCAATCCGGCCTAACCTGCCTCTTCCCTAACGGAGATCCTGTCCCTAGCCTTTCCAGCCTGGTCATAGTGCTTTGTATATATTCCGCTTTACGCGGCCATTGGGGCTCAAAAATCATTTTATTTTGGTTAGCAGCCCCGTAAATAAAGATATTTCCGAAGTTTGTATTCCCTAATTTTCCACGTGGCAATATTATTACCCCGAATACATAATAATACATAATACAATTACTTTATACATAATACAAATACATTATACATAACGGTAAATAGGAGTATTAAATGATAACACACCTTGTTGTTCCAAAATCACTTTATTAGGTACCACTCAAAAAGAACAACCTAGTTTATGATATTTGTAACAATGAATAATATATGAAGGTTATTCATATATTAAACAAAATGTTAACGCGGGATTCAATCCTGGTTCATGGCTGTTGGAAATCGAGAGTGTTTACCCACACGTCCACAAACTCTTTTTTTATGTGGTAGATTGTATTGACCCAATTTCTTAGTATATTCACCACTGATGAGTCAAGCCATCCCAAATATTTGTTATCTTCACTAATTGTATAAATATATCCACTTTTTGTGGATCAGGAATAACAATGGAGATGTTGCACTACTTATTTGATTGTGCTGCTCTGTCTGAGGAATTATGAAAACTAAATGATAAAACGGGGCAACTTTGTCCTTCATTTCCGGCAATAATTAATGAAATATCAAAGAATTCTATATACAATTACGAGCGTCATGCGTTCTTAATAATTTTTCATCTCTGTCACCGTTTGCTTTTTTTTTGGAATGGCGCTCTCCTATTGGTTGGCTACGATCACGCCACCTTTGCCCCCCCCCCCCCACTCGCTTTTTTCGTTTTTGTAACTATTGTGTTGGAGCGGGTCGCTCCTTAAATAAATGCATATATTAGTTAATAACTAAATGGAATCCTCTCTTTCTTTTTCCCAGTAAGAGACGCCTACGGAAGCCAACAGTACATAGATAGATAAAGCACATAGGCTATAGTTATTAACTAACATATGCATTTATTTAAGGCGCCAATTTATAATTGTAACAAATAGTATTTGAATCAAAACATTCAATCGGGTAAAACACAGGCGTTGCCCGGGTCATTCGGCTAGTAGGTATATAGCGGTGGCGATATTCCACAGGATTATATCCCGGAACACAGTGTTCTCCCCATCCCTTGTGAACTGGCGAATCCTGTATAGGGCGAGAGGCCCTAAATAAAGGCTTTGTTGTTGTTGTTGATATATCCTCTCTTATGATTAAAAGGAATTAGCACCGAATAATTTATTTTTCTACATGTAGATGGCGTTATGAATTCTTTTTAATAATTCAAAATAAACTTTTCTTTTAAAAGAAACAAAAATATATATATTAAATCACTAATTATTGTTAAATTATAACCTATTTTAGACTCGTAAGATTCTTTTTGAAATTAAACAATTTCTACTGCCCTTACTGCAATGGAAAAATTAATGGGAGGGCCTTCCATTGCAGTAAGGACAGTAGAAATTGTTTAATTTCAAAAATAATCTTACGCGTCTAAAATAGTTTCGAATTTTCATAACAGATGGCGCGCTAGTGCATCATAATATAATTTTTAAACTAATATTACACACTATTATTTATAAACAAAATTATTTATAGAATTCTAATATCCTATATTAAAATAAATATAGATACTTATATCGCTTCATATATATATAAATGAATTTAATAAACAAACAGAAGACATTTGCACACGTTACCAATCTCCCCAAAAATCGAAGACCGTGTTGCTGGACCATCCAATTAAGATCACAATATAATTACCATTTTTTTCTCCCCTTCCAACAGGCCTTATTGTCGTTTAATTAATTTTGTAAAAAGTGATGAGAAACGCCTTGGGGCGAATCAACGACATTTTTTTAAAGGTTTCAGACGATTCCTTAAAAAGTTTTGGATTAAATTTGCTATATTACTTTTTAATTATTTTTATTCTTTCCCATTATTACGACTAGACATGCTTTTCCTCCATTGTTATATAATAAGGGCTGTGTGATAGCGATTGAAATTGATTTAATTTATCAATTGAAATATATTTTATTCAACAATAAACACACATTGTATATTCTATAGATTGGGGATTATATATAATGTTATTAAAAATAAAAAAGGCATATCCTGACCAGGAGCACATGTGCTTTTCAGAAGGCAGGTGGTCTCTCCATATCTCCCTCCTTCAATACCTTCCTCTACTGAGGGTGGGCCACATGGTCTCTCCATATCTCCCTCCTTCAATACCTTCCTCTACTGAGGATGGGCCACATGGTCTCTCCATATCTCCCTCCTTCAATACCTTCCTCTACTGAGGATGGGCCACATGGTCTCTCCATATCTCCCTCCTTCAATACCTTCCTCTACTGAGGGTGGGCCACATGGTCTCTCCATATCTCCCTCCTTCAATACCTTCCTCTACTGAGGATGGGCCACATGGTCTCTCCATATCTCCCTCCTTCAATACCTTCCTCTACTGAGGATGGGCCACATGGTCTCTCCATATCTCCCTCCTTCAATACCTTCCTCTACTGAGGGTGGGCCACATGGTCTCTCCATATCTCCCTCCTTCAATACCTTCCTCTACTGAGGATGGGCCACATGGTCTCTCCATATCTCCCTCCTTCAATACCTTCCTCTACTGAGGGTGGGCCACATGGTCTCTCCATATCTCCCTCCTTCAATACCTTCCTCTACTGAGGGTGGGCCACATGGTCTCTCCATATCTCCCTCCTTCAATACCTTCCTCTACTGAGGGTGGGCCACATGGTCTCTCCATTTCTCCCTACTTCAGTGCCTTCCTCTACTGAAGGTGGGCCACGTGGTGGAACAGAAATCAACTATTCATTGATTTAGCCTGTTCCCTGATATTTGGCCAACCCAATTTCTTGATAAATCAAGAAAAGCCATCCACGAACGCGTTTCGCGCTGTTGGCGCTCGTCAGCGTGGAGTAGGCTGTACCACAAAATATTTTTGGTCCCAGTGGCTTCTTGAGAAACCAAGAAATGGGTATTTAAGGCCAAACTTGCGTAAATACGCTTAGCACATGAAAAAAAAAAAAAAAAAAAACAATAGAAAAAAATGGTTATTTCTGTTTAAAATATTAACCAACAAATATCCTCTTTTTTTTGCTTATTCCTAGTACACGTGGTACAGGCCACGGTGCGTTGTATCATAGTATCACGGTGGGTAGTTAGCAACTGCTTTTACTGTAAGTACACCACATGTCTACACATGTGAAAAGCAGTTCGACTTTGCACTTACAAATGTGCCAGAGCCCCGTTTGGTTACTTACACTCGCTGGTGGGGTTAGACCTTTGCAAGAATCGGGGGGCATTGGAGCATTTTTTTTTTAATCAGAAAAAAGTGCCCAATGCGGGAATCGAACCCAGGTCGTAGCGGTCGAAAACCAACGATTTAGACCATCCTTCCACCGACCCCCTCCAAAATATCATACAATTAGTGAATTGAATATAGAAAAGAATTGCGTGAGGCTTGGCTCATCAAACAGTAAAACTTACCAGTGATTTCCCCATTTTAATTCACCAGAACTTGCTACAAGTGTTTTATGTTTTGAACAAAAGCATCTACTGAAATCGTGAAATTCAGTGTTTCTTATGGCTTGCTCCATCTGCCGGAATAAATATCAACTATTCTCGTTGATTTTTTTTATTATTCCAGAATTGGCCAAATACTCTTTCATGATTAACAAAGAAAAGCTAACCACGTACGCGTGTCGGGCTGTTGGCCTCATCAGCGTGGTGCAAGCAATGACCAAACAATCTGATCTTTGGAGTATCCTGAAAAACCCCGAAACAGGTATTTAGGCTGGTAGGGCGTGAGAAAG
>CP092868.1:27843814-27878398 GCA_030710605.1 Cordylochernes scorpioides
CTTTAGACTGCCTTGTACACACTGCTGTGTGCGGTTGTTCTTATATCCTCAATATGTATAATTATATTTAAACATATATTTTATATAATCACTTATTTGGCTGTTCTTTTTAAAACACCGACCCACAACACATTCTTTAAGCTGTGTGTTGCTTTAATAATAATGGTTATAGAAACATTAAAAAAAGGGGTCGATGGAATGATGGTCTAAACCGTTGGTTTTCGACCGCTACGACCCGGGTTCGATTCCCACATTGGGCACTTTTTTTTATATTAAAAAAAAAAAAAAAAATGCCCCAATGGCCCCCGATTCTTGCAAAAGTCCAACCCTACCAGCGAGTGCAAGTAACCAAACGGGACACATATGTAAGTGCAAAGTCGAACTGCTTTTCACATGTGTAGACATGTGGTGCACTTACAGTAAAAGCAGTCGCCTACTTCTACCCACCATGATAATCATGGCCTGTACCATGTGTACTAGGGATAAGCAAAAAAAAAAGAAACATTAAAATCTTTGAGTCCCAAACCATGTTGTTTAAAGTGAGGTTTGACTAGGAAGAAATCTTTGTGAAGATTATATATATCTATATATTCGTGACTATATTAAACACAATTTCCTTTTTATATTTAAGACTGAAGCAAGGAGCTTTCAGAATATATTCTAAAAGCTCTTCGTTTCAATTTTAAAATTGTTGTTGTTGTTTCTTATCCCCTTGTGTAAAGATTACACGAATTCCATGAGTCCATGCTCCTCGAACGGAATGGGATGTAGGGGTGCAGCTTTCATTGATCATGGCACCATGATCCAGGCACACTTTGGTGAAAGTCTGACTTTGCCTGTAATTTGAGGCCGTTCCTAACATGGAAGTCTTTACTGTCAACTCTAACATGAGTACAGACACAGCTCCTCCGTATCCCTGGAGTAGGACCTTTAAAACACAACTTTTTTTAATGAATGTGACCATCATACTATTCCTTCAACTTTTCTTACATTTAGCATAAATGAAAAAATAATAAAAATCTACATGGAAAAAAAAAAAGAACAGACAGTGGGTTGCCAAGCTGTCAAACGAACAATAAATTTTTATATAAAAGGTTTGATGAAGTCTTTACAACTTGGAATTAATTTTTAAAATCTCTTTCCTTTAATAAGATAAATTTTTAACATTAATTTAATGAGAAGAATACAAGGTAATAAGACCTAATAATTTAATAGTGTGTGACATTTCAGCAACAGCATTGTCACCATCATCAGACAAAATGATGGTAACAATGCTTGTTACCGAAACATCACACACCTATTAAATTATTAGGTCTTATTTTTCTTGTATTTGATCTATATAGGTTGAATATCAATAGTGAAAGTTATAAGAAATTGCACTTTATATCTATTTAGATATATCTTTAAAGATAAATGAAAGGTCGCCTCTCCCGTCAAAATAGACGTCTAAAACCAGACGCCATCTATTGACCGTCGCTGCAACTAGCGGCCTCAGGTCGGTGACAAAGCCACAACACCAGCTTTGGCAAACTGATAAGCGTCCACCCTAGACTGACGAGGGCCATTAGCCCGAAACCATGGTCTCTAGGTGGACGCTTTTCAGTTTTCCAAAGCTGGTGTTGTGGTTTTGTCACCAACCCGAGGCCGCTAGTTTGCGGCGACGGTCAATAGATGGCGTCTGGTTTTAGACGTCTATTTTGACGGGAGAGGCGACCCTTGTCTTTTTAGATCAATTTCCTCCCGGCAAAATTTCCATCTATATAATTATTTTATTCTTTTTACAATTCTTGCACACCTGCACATTATATGACAAACATTTTGTTGTCTACAAGATGATGATAAAAATGTTCAATTCGAATCAAAACAAGAGTAAAGTAATAATATATCACTGATATATATTTATCTTTAAACAAAACAGATCAGTATTTATAATCAATAATCCAAATTGTGTTTTATCATTAATGAGAAGAAAAGAATGCTTGTTCAAAAACATATACATTCATGAAATTTTCAAATTTAATCAGTAAAGAAGGATAAACACAAGGTAATTTCTGGTCTTATTTATATCTTGTATTTGTCTCTTATCAGAAAATATAGGATTGATAAGGTACAATTTGGATTATAGATTATAAAACAAAAGGTAATAAGACCAAATCCAAATAAATAAATAGTGTGTGACATTTCGGTAACAGCGTTGTTACCATCTTCAGACAAAAGAAGATGACAAAAGTCACACACTATTTATTTATTTGGTCTTATTACCTTGTTTTAGAAAATAGAATAATAATTTAAAAAAAAAAACTACTTACCTGAAATTTGCATAGGACCATTCCATGATCTTAATATTGAAGAAAAAGAAATCTTTAAAAGATGAAAGTTGCAGAAGGATTTTTTTAGTTTTCCAAAGCAATAGATGATCAAATCAAAGCGTTTAAAAAATAGCTTTGATGTTTTTTTTTTAGGTGTTAAACAAATCCACCCTTTTTATTCAATTCTGTTGACGACCTTCTTTCTTTTTAATTAAATTGAATAATAGGCATGATTAGCAGTAGATAGGAGGGGGCAAACGAAGACGTCGACTCTTTTTTTAAAAAATAAGATTTATGCCGCGGTCATCCAAATTAGATGCATTCAATGCTTTCATAAAAGGAAAATCAATTTTGTATATAAATACAGTAGAACCTCCTCCCTGTAAAGGACAACTGATTGCAAAGTCAAAATGTCCTTTAGGGAGAGGTATCCTCTTACTGGAGAGTTGCTAAATTGTAAAAAAAAAAAAAGGAAATTTTTGCAAATTAAAACTGTTCTTTGTAGAGAGAGGTATCCTTTTATGGATGTTCTATTGTATATATAAAAATGGAGAAAGCTTGTAGTTAAAAATGAGTAAAATTAAGTAAATTTTACTGGTTATCCTTTTTCTATAGGTGATATAAAATCAAGATGTAGCTTTGAAAAAAAAAACACATCCAAAAAAAAAAAAAAGGAAAAAAGGCAGTTGGAAATGTTGTTCACCTTTACTTCCCCGAATCTTTTGAAGTAGCTTTGGAGGGCAACGGAGAGGTTCTTTTTCCTGCATAGATTGGCGATGAAGACGACGTTTGTAGCTCTGGGGTGAAAATGGTTGATGTGATTAGGTTGGGGAACCAAGAGTCCTTGTTGAGGTTGTTCAAATCCCACCACCAGTTTCCTGTCCTTGTACTTCATTCTGTGGAGTTTGGTTTGAGCCGCGAAAGAATCGGCCTGCCTGCGGGTCAACCAAAATGGAACCATTTTAATTCTTGGAGGAATCCATTTCTTCCGAGATGAGGATGGTGGTGATGGTAGAAGGGGGAGGAAATATAATATAACTCCCTCCCTCCCACATACACAAAAACTGATTTTTTTTTTAAATCATGATTAATATTTTACACAAATAAATTTACTGGCAATGCGTTTCTTTTAAATATCATCAAATATTATCTCTACAGACCTTACTGCAATGATATGAGTTATTGAATGAGAGGGCTTGGCTCATCAGTAGTGAACCCTCTCAGCGGTTTCGCCAAATTAATCTCTAGACCGCTCTACTATTGTATTGGATTGGTTTGGAATATACCCTGTATTTTCTATGGAAGGCAGCTTAGTGGTGTTTAGTGAACTATGGACATAAGCTTATAGGTCTGTAGAGGTACATACATATAATTTCAAGGTATTGCATCGAGCAAAGCTCTTCCGCAAATATGTTTTCATAACAAATATATATTAGTAAATTAAATTTATAAATTTAAATCATGATTGTTTTGTACTCTTCTATCTAATATTCAATTGAGTAGAACAGCCTAGACACAAGGTAATAAGACTAAATCCAAAATTGGATTTGGTCATATTACCTTGTGTTTATAATCTATAATCCAAATTGTACCTTATCATTAGATTTGGTCATATTACCTTGTGTTTATAATCTACTAGCCGAATGACCCGGGCAACGCCCGTGTTTTACCCGATTGAATGTTTTGATTCAAATACTATTTGTTACAATTATAAATTGGCGCCTTAATTAATTGCATATGTTAGTTAATAACTATAGCCTATGTGCTTTATCTGTCTATGTACTGTTGGCTTCCATAGGCGTCTCTTACTGGGAAAAAGAAAGAGAGGATTCCATTTGGTTATTCTCTAATATATGCATTTATTTAGGGAGCGAACCGCTCCAACACAATAGTTACATAAATAGTGAGTGGTGGGGGCAAAGGTGGCGTGACCGTAGCCAACCAATAGGAGGGCGCCATTCCAAAAAAAAAAAGCAAACGGTGACAGAGAGAGATGACTGATTAGGAAAGACGCTCGTAACTGTATATAGAATAATCCAAATTGTGCCTTATCATAGAACAGTCTATAGATTAATTTGGCCAAACTGCTGAGAGGGTTCCACCATTGATAAGCCAAGCTACCTTTGTTCAACAACTTTTACCATTGCAGTAAGGTCTGTAGAGATAATATTTGATGATATTACGATGTACTAGAGCGCCATCTGTTATCAAATTATAAAACTATTTTTGAGGCGTATTATTCTTTTTAAAATAAAATAGTAAGGACAGTAGAAATTGTTTTATTTTAAAAAGAATAATACGCCTCAAAAATAGTTTTATAATTTGATGATATATATATGAAAAAAAAAACACATTACCAAAATTTATTGTTACACATTTAACTAATATTCAATAATCTTAGGTAGTATAGTTTCTATTAAAAGAGATTGTATGCTACTGTTATATATTTGTATAATATTTTATTATTACAGAATTATTATAAGAATTAAAAACATGAATATCTCGCACAAGGTAATAAGACCAAATCCAAATAAATAGTGTGTGATGTTTCGGTAACAACGCTGTTATTTGGATTTGGTCATATTATCTTGTGTTTTATAATCTATAATCCAAATTTTGCCTTATCATAAATATCTCACGCTATATATTGATTATATTCACAAAGCAACAACCAAGTCCTTGGTCAAAGCCATATATACATATTATATATTGTAAAACGACATTTGAAATACTATCCAGCATGTGTTTCTTTTCAACGAAAATTCAAAAATTATTTCAAGGAGAAATAACGATTATTTCTAACCTTTTGGATGAGGTATGAAAGGGTGAATTGTGAAGAGAGTAATGATAAACGGAAAAATAAATTATCATTACTCTTCACAATTCACCCTTTCATACCTCATCCAAAAGGTTAGAAATAATAGTTATTTTTCCTTGAAATAAATTTTGAATTTTCGTTGAAAAGAAACACATGCGGGATGGTATATCAAATGTTGTTTTACAATCACAGACCACATTATATTATATATTACGATGATGATAACCATCCTGTGATTATGAAATATAGGAAGGTAAGCAAGCAGGTAATAGGAGTGATGGTGGAAATAAGAAGAAAAAAAATCTTTTTTTCTCTTCTGATTAAAAAAAAAAATTTTTTTTTTGAAAGAGATATCAAAATATTTTAGTAAAAAAAAAAATGAAAGTTTAGTATGTTGTTAATGCTGTTTCTTATCCCTTATGTAAAGCTTACACAAATTCCATGAGTTCATGCTCCTCGAGCAGAGTTTAGTATATTAAGGTTATGCCTTCCATAGAGTAAATGCATGGCATAAAAGAAAACCAATCCATTACAATAGTAGAACAGTCTATAGATTAATTTGGCCAAACTGCTGAGAGGGTTCCACCATTGATAAGCCAAGCTCTCTTGTTCAACAACTTTTATCATTGCAGTAAGGTATGTAGAGATAATATTTGATGATATATATGAAAAGAAACACATTACCAAAAATTATTGTTACACATTTTATAAATATATAGGGCAATTAAATTTAGAAAAAAATAAATAGGTGTTAACAATATCCAATCAATTTGTTAGAAAATAATCCCTTGAATCAATATTAAAACAAGAACATTAAGCCTTCAGGGAAAAGTTTATTTTTAACATTTTTATTTTAAAAAGAAACTTTTACCTGGATGCTTAATGTTCTTATTTTAATATCCAATCAATAAATAGCGCATGAAGTTTTGGCAACAGCATTGTTACCATCTTCATACCAAAGTGTCTTGTCACCTTATGCTTTTAATCTATAATCCAAATTGTATCTTATCAAAAGTACTAGTATATATGATATTGCTGTGATAGAGATGCATGGAGACACCTGAGACTCTTCTTTAGACACGACAACAACAACAACTAGTATATATACAGTTAAACCTGTCTATAGTGAAGAGTGGAATCTCTAAATCTAACCTATATACAGTAGAACCTCCCTATAGAGGACAACAACAACAACAAAGCCTTTATTGAGGGCCTCTCGCCCTATACAGGATTCGCCAGTTTACAAGGGATGGGGAGAACACTGTGTGTTCCGGGATATAATCCTGTGGAATATCGCCACCGCTATATACCTATTCTTTGATATTTCATTAATTAGTGCCAGAAATGAAGGACAAAGTTGCCCCGTTTTATCATTTAGTTTTCGTCTTTTCTCAGACCTATAGAGGACAACACCTAATTGCAGAGCCAAAGTGTCCTCTAGGGAGAAGTGTCCTTTTACCAGAGAGTTGCTAGATAGTAAAAATGGTAAAAAAAAAAAAAAAAAGTCAAACACGAGTTTTGAACCAGGACTTTAGCTATTGAAAATCGACAATTTATACTACAGAGTTTGCTAGAGTAATAGTATAAATCATCCATTTTCAATAACTACAGTAAAAATGGTAAATTTGCAAATGTCTTCTTCTTTCTTATCTCCACTCAATCATATTAGGGTATCTAGTTGTGACCCTTGATTGTGTCTGTTTGACAACCATCATAATTTGGTGAAGTAGAATGCGTCTGCCTTTGTCATTAAGACTGGGAGCACTACTCAGTGGCAGGCCGACTTAGCTCCAAAAGAAATGGCCGCCTCTGACATGAGGAACAGACGCCATGTGCAGCTGCTCCTAACAAGGAGTACAAACGCTGCTCATCCTGTATCCCTGGATTAGGAGTCCTTACAGGGTACTATCAGCCGGGCCAGCTGAGCCCAGGTTTTTTAGCGAGCTTGTTACTGCTCCCCCTCCTCCTTTTTTATCCGGGCTTGGGACCAGCAAAGGCGGAGTTTTGTAGTGTTGTGAGTAAATTGTCCTTTATAGAGAGGTGTCCTCAAGCATGAGTGTCCACTCATGGAGGTTCTACTGTAATATAGTTTTTGTAGAAAAAAAAATAAACAAATTACAAAACTACATATTCTTGCCTATCTATAACTGAAAAAAAATTTTAAGTGAATTGTTATTTGGTTTTAGTCTTATTTTGTAGAGATAACAAAGAAAAGGCAAAATTAGGAAGAGTAAAAACAAATAACTTCAAAGAGAAGCTGTAATATGGAATATAAGTTACCTGCTGCTAAAAAGGAAGAACCAAGATTCAGAGAAAGGATGGGACTCAATGAAATTTCGATTTGAAAACAGCAAACACAAAGTAACCAAATCCAAATAAATAAATAGTGTGTGACGTTTCGGTAACAGCATTGTTACCATCTTCAGACAAAAGTACTGAATGAGAAATTTTACCACAGCATGTTTTAAATAGTTACTGTTATCAAGTGTGTAAACAAGATAACAGTCTTCTTCTTTCTTATCTCCACTCAATCATATTACAGTATCAAGCTGGTTTGACAACCATCATGACTGAGTGAAGTAGAATGCATCGGCCTTTGTCATTAAGACTGGGAGCACTACTCAGTGGCAGGCCGACTTAGCTCCAAAAGAAATGATCGCCTCTGACATGAGGAACAGACGCCATGTGCAGCCACTCCTAACATGGAGTACAAACGCTGCTCATCCTGTATCCCTGGATCAGTAGACTTTATAGGGTACTATCAGCCGGGCCAGCTGAACCCAGGTTTTTTAGCGAGCTTGTTACTGCTCCCCCTCCTCCTTTTTTATCCGGGCTTGGGACCGGCAAAGGCGGAGTTCAAGATAACAGTAACTATTTAAAACATGCTGTGGTAAAATTCTCATTCGGTACTTTTGTCTGAAGATGATAACAATGCTGAAATGTCACATACTATTTATTTATTTGGATTTGGTCTTATTTACTTTGTGTTTATAATCCATAATCCAAATTGTGTGCTTTATCATTGAAAACAGCAAATGATAATAATTCAATTAAATCTGTAAAATTCTTACAAATGAATCTAGCCATTAATAAATCAAATTTTTATACTTATAGCTAGAAAAAAAAAAGTCTTAGAAACAGAAGAAGGATCATCTATGATAAGGCACAATTTGGATTATAGATTATAAACACAAGGTAATAAGACCAAATCCAAATAAATAAATAGTGCGTGACGTTTTAGTAACAGCATTGTTACTATCTTCAGACAAAAAGTACTGAATATGTATTGAATGTGTACATTCAATACTTGTCTGAAGATGGTAACAACGCTGAAACGTCACGCACTACACCTATCCCCCGATTTACACAGTAGATACGTTCCTGAGAAAAACGTGTAAATCGGGGGATAGGTGTACACAGAAATAAAAATAAAATGCATTGACAGGTTAAAATATGTAGTCAGCACATAAGCTCGGGATTCCTCGTGAGATGTGTACACAGCGCATGTGTTCAATCACAGTAGCATTTAGTATAGTGCGATAAAAACAAAAAAAAAAAAAAACTTATTTGGAAAACCATGTAAAAGCGAAAACGTGTAAAAATAGTACCGTGTAAATCAGGGGATAGGTGTATTTATTTATTTGGATTTGGTCTTATTACCTTGTGTTTAAGGATCATCTATAGAAAGATGTAATTCACAGTATGGATAGAGGAAAAACTTACTTTCTAAACTCCACGGTGGCCTGAGTAGAGTTCTTAATCTCTTCCATGGTGATATTGAGGATGGAACTCTCAGGCTTGAAGGAATACAGAAGGTCTTGTTCCAGAGCCTTTCCTGGAGCCAAAAATTTGTCAACACAAAGTGTCAAAGATGGATAAGGCACAATTTGGATTATAAAACAAGGTAATAAAGACCAAATCTAAATAAATAAATAGTGTGTGACGTTTGAGTAACAGCGTTGTTAACATCTAAAATCTACGAAAAAGTTATTAAAAAGAAAATTTATGAATATTATATGCAAAACAATTTATTAAGTCCCAAACAGCATGGATTCATCAAGTCAAAATCTACACGTTAAAGCCTTAAATAATATAATCGATATAATAATGGAACACAAAACCAAAGAACTGACAGCTCTGGTCACAATAGATATTGCGGGAGCCTTTGATAGCGCATGGTGGCCTGAGAAACTATATGAGAAACATATTTTCATGCTTTGAATAATGTAAACACTCACTCCTCACTTTCTTACTGCTACTCTTTTTGTGTTGTTTTTCTTGCTTCCCTCTTTCTCTTTCTTATTTTTTTTTCTTTTTCTTCTGTCTATATCGTTGTTTCCTTTGTCTCACTGCTTTGTTCTTATGCATACCTCTGGTTAATCCTGTATAGGGTCAGTGACCCTAAATAAAGGCTTTTTGTTGTTAAACACAAGGTAATAAGACCAAAAAAAATGTGTATGTTTTTCTTCTTTCTTATCTCGGTGGGTAGAAGTAGACGACTGCTTTTACTGTAAGCGCACCACATGTCTACACATGTGAAAAGCAGTTAGACTTTGCACTTACAAATGTGCCAGAGCCCCGTTTGGTTACTTGCACTCGCTGGTGGGGTTGGACTTTTGCAAGAATCGAGGGCTATTGGAGCATTTTTTTTTTTTTAAATCATAAAAAAGTTTCCAATGCAGGAATTGACCCCGGGTCAAAGTGGTCGAAAACCAAGCGGTTTAACCAGCCTTCCACTGACCCCCATGTATGTGCTATGGTTTTACAGTAGATTGCCATAGACACAAAGAAGGGCTACTTACTGCTTAACAGTGGGGGGAGGTTTTTGATCCTGATAATCTGGGCACAATTCTTGGTCTTGATGACATTGTTGGAACTGGTGTCCTTATTGACGAGAGTCTTGATGTCTGGTGGTCTGGAGAGACAACACAATCTACATTTGTCCTGAGGAGGGAAAATTTGGCAGGTGTACAGTAACATCAATAGGTACATTGATAATATGGAGTTTCAACACATTTAATTTTTTTCTATGGACCTAAAAAACCTATAACATCTAAACAAATATAAACACAAGGTAATAAGACCAAATAAATAGTGTGTGACGTTTCGGTAACAGCGTTGTTATCATCTTCAGACAAAAGTACTGAATGAGAAATTTTACCACAGCATGGTTTGTGGCATGGCATTGTCAAACCATGCTGTGGTAAAATTTCTCATTCAGTACTGAAGATTATAATAACGCTGTTTCCAAAATATCACACTAATTATTTATTTGGTCTTATTACCTTGTGTTTATAATCTATAATCCAAATTGTGCCTTATCTAACCAAATATTAAGGCACAATTTGGATTATAGATTATAAACACAAGATAATAAGACCAAATCCAAATAAATAATTAGTGTGTGATGTTTCGGTAACAGCATTGTTACCATCTTCAGGCAAAAGTAGTGAATGTGTATTAAATATGTACATTCAGTACTTTTGTCTGAAGATGGTAACAACGCTGTTACCAAAACGTCACACACTAATTATTTATTTGGATTGGATGAGAAATGTAAGATGACTAAATATGGTAAAGAAAAAAAAACTCTATTAACCTTTTTATTGCTGGACACACCATCATGTGTTGGTAGCCAGTGCTGGTGTTATAGCAGTAGAATTGTGTCATGAGAAACCAACATTGTTTTTAAACACAGATTTTATCTGCAATAAATAGGATTATAGATTTAAACAATGACAGAAGGCAGTCATTTCCAAATAGATAACAATGATTACTTCCCTTGATAACATCAAATACAGAGAAAATACAGACTGAACCAGATATGGATCTTAGATCAGCATGCTACAGGTTTGTGATAAAAAAAAATCTCATTATCACTGTCTGAAGTGTGAGTGGACCATGAGAAAAGACTCATAATCACACGTTAGCGCATGAGTGGTCCTTGAGGAAAGGATTATAATGATATGTTAGCACATGAGAGGACCCTTAGGAAAGACCCATTATCACACACTAGCACATGAGTGGACCCTTAAGAAAGACCCAGTATCACATGCCTGCGCATGAGTAGACCCTGAGGAAGGATTCAATCACACGTAAGCTCAAAAGTGGCCCCTGAGAAAAAGTGCTACCGATTAAGTGTCAAAAAAAAAATTTTGACTCTGTAACTAGGTGTCCTTTACAGGGAGGTTCTACTGTACTTTAATCCCTTCAGAGATAAGAGATTGTAAACATACTTTATTTACTTCCAGTCACCTACTACTTACTACCCACCATGATTATCATGGCCTGTACCATGTGTACTAGGGATAAGCAAAAAAAAAAAAACTTCCAGTCAACATCAAAACAAAGTCACAAGATTACAGCTATCAGCATTATAATAAAATATATACATGACATCAGACTCGAAGCCTTCCCCGAGGGACGTCTAGATTACATCAAGGGCTACAAGCCGCCCTGAATCCAGATAGACACTTGGCCATAATGGAGGTGTTGTCTCCAACATGTTCAATTGCCAAGTTGAGGAATTCACACAGAATGGTCTTGTTTTCTGGTGAGAGCTACCTGAGAGAGAGAGAGTTGAGTAATAAATAAAAGAAACTCTTCCTTCAATTAGATTGTATTTTATTTATAGGTTTTACTGTATTGCAACACATTATTGACTGTATTGACTCATCCATTGATGAGCTCTACTCTTCCCCATCAAAAGTCTCAAGCTTTACAAGCTTGATACCTTAATATGAGTGAGTGGAGATAAGAAAGAAGAAGATTAGTCATGAAGGGTTACTGTATTGACTCATCCATTGATGAGCTTTACTCTTTCCCGGCAAACACCATCAAAAGTTTCAAGCTTTACAAGCATGATACCTTAATATGATTGAGTGGAGATAAGAAAGAAGAAGATTAGTCATGAAGGGTTACTGTATTGACTCATCCATTGATGAGCTCTACTCTTCCCCGGCAAACACCATCAAAAGTCTCAAGCTTTACAAGCATTATACCTTAATATGATTGAGTGGAGATAAGAAAGAAGAAGAAGACTAGTCATGAAGGGTTACTGTATTGACTCATCCATTGATGAGCTCTACTCTTCCCCGGCAAACACCATCAAAAGTTTCAAGCTTTACAAGCATGATACCTTAATATGATTGAGTGGATATAAGAAAGAAGAAGAAGACTGTATTGCATATTGGTACTTACGTTTCATAATTTTCTTCTTCTTCTTCTTGGTCTTCTTTATCCTTTGATGCATCCTCCTCCACAACTTCAAAATCCTGGTCCAAGATGGCCATTTCCTCTTGCTCAAGAAGTTCGTCTAAAGGTTGATCTTTCTCTTCTTCAGCAAGCTCATCCTTTATTTTGGATGCCATCGGGGATTCTTTATTGGCATCCTCTGTTTCCTCTATGCTTGTCATTTCATCTTTGGGTTCTTTTTTAATAGCAGGTTGATCTGTGGACACTTCTTCTGTGTCTTTTTTCTTCGAGTCTTCAGCAGGTTCTTTTTTGACCTCCACAGCTGAATCTTTTTCCGACTTGCAGGATTCCTCGGGGGATTCATCTATGATAGAATCATCATCATCCTCTTCTATCAGGGTTTCCTCTCCGTTCATGGATTCCTCGGCAAGTGCAGAGTCCTGGCTTTCAGACTGTTCTTTGGCTTCTAAGGATCCCTCCTCTAAGGTACTTCCACTGGAAACAAGCAAAAGTTCATTCAAACATTATATAGTGGAACCTGGTTACAGCAACAGCAATGTGGTTATAAGATTGTGATTCTAAAGTATATAACCAGGTTTTTTTAGTTTTAAACTGTGGTCATAACAATAAACAGAAGAGATTCCCGTTATAATAACCTCTTTTTATAAAAGTCAATTGCTTAGAACATCGATAAGGCACAATTTGGATTATAGATTATAAACACAAGGTAATAAGACCAAATCCAAATAAATAAATAAATAGTGTGTGACGTTTCAGTGTTGTTACCATCTTCAGACAAAAGTACTGATTGTCTGAAGATGGTTACAACGCTGACACCGAAATGTCACATACTATTTATTTATTTGGATTTGGTCTTATTACCTTAGGTATATACCAGGTTTTTTTAGGCCCTAATAGTTGTAAACTGTGGTTGTAACAATAAACAGAAGAGATTCCCGTTATAAAAACCTCTCTTTTTATAAAAGTAAATTGCATATAACATCACAATTGAATTCATAAAATCTGTGAAAGATTGTTTTTTTTAAACACAAGATAATAAGAAGGAGGTTCTACTGTATATCATTTTTTTTAAAAACAAACTCCCAACCAATATACAGTTAAACCCGCGCCCCCTCTTGGGACTCAGCAAAATAGGGTGCTATAGAGAGGAGGTGCTATAGACAGGTCACTTTTAATGTAAATCGCATTGTACTACGTATTTAAAATCGGGCTCTATAGAGAAGGAGGCGTTATTTAGAGGGGGTGCTATAGACAGGTCACTTTTAATGTAAATCGCATTGTACTACGTATTTAAAATCGGGTGCTATAGAGAGGGAGGCGCTATTTAGAGGGGGTGCTATAGACAGGTCACTTTTAATGTAAATATCGCATCGTACTACATATTTAAAATCGGACGATATGGAAAGGGAGGTGCTATTTAGAGGGGGTGCTATAGACAGGTCACTTTTAATGTAAATATCGCATCGTACTACATATTTAAAATCGGACGATATGGAAAGGGAGGTGCTATTTAGAGGGGGTGCTATAGACAGGTCACTTTTAATGTAAATCGCATTGTACTACGTATTTAAAATCAGGCTCTATAGAGAGGGAGGCGTTATTTAGAGGGGGCGCTATAGACAGGTCACTTTTAATGTAAATCGCATCGTACTACGTATTTAAAATCAGGCTCTATAGAGAGGGAGGCGTTATTTAGAGGAGGGCGCTATAGACAGGTTTAACTGTATAAATTTTTTTTATGACAACTTTAAAATTAAGACTTACTTTGATTGCTGTGAAGCATTTTGCATTCTAAGTCTTTTTGCTTTCCGTCTCTGCTGCTGATTTCTGGAGAACAGGCACAAGTTAAACACAATGTGTAACACAAGTTTATCCTGATAAGGTACAATTTGAATTATAGATTATAAACACAAGGTAATAAGACCAAATCCAAATAACTAAATAGTGTGTGTGACATTTCGGTAACAGCGGTATTAGCATCTTAACGAATTCCAGGACTTGAAACACCTACTGCTGGAATGCCCACTCTTCTTTACCGCTAGACAACAGACAATAAATAATGTTGTAGATCTATATCAATTTGTAAATAGCAGAGAGAATTATCACAGATTTAACTATTTTTGTAAATATATTTATGATTATCTTTCAAACTTGAAAGGTTCAGGTTCCTAATATATATTAATTTTTCTCTTTTTATTTCGATTACTTTTTCTTGTATAATATGTTTATAACTGTTTCTGTTTAGAAAAAAAAATCTTCAGGCAAATTCCTCACTTTTGTCTGATGATGGTAAAAACGCTATTACTAAAACATCACTCACTATTTATTTATTTGGATCTGGTCTTTATTACCTTGTGTATATAATCTATAATCCAAATTGTGCCTTATAACTTGCTGCGATATTTTTTCTCATTTATTTTGATGATGGTAACAACGCTGTTACCGAAACGTCACACACACTATTTACTTATTTAGATTTGGCCTTTATTACCTTGTGTTTACAATGATAAGGCACAATTTGGATTATTAGATTATAAGCACAAGGTAAATATAAGACCAAATACAAATAACTAAATAGTATGTGTGACGTTTCGGTAACAGTGTTGTTTCCATCTTCAGTGCTGAATTTGTCTGAAGATGGTAACAACGCTGTTACCGAAATGTCACACACTATTTATTTATTTGGTCTTTATTACCTTGTGTTTACAAGTTTATCAATTTCTTCATCAGAGTGACATATCACTGGATTATCATTTTACCTTCGAGTAAGACAACTTTCCATGATATAACACTAGGCTGATACTACACTATACCACACTGGTTGGTTTTTCAAGTTTGTCTCTTTTCAGATGAATTACCAATCAAGGCTTTAATCATAAGGTTATAAGACCAAATCTAAATAAATAAATATAGTGTGCGACGTTTAGGTAACAATGCTGTTTCCATCTTCAGTGCTGAATTTGTCTTAAGATGGTAACAACGCTGATAAGGCACAATGTGGATTATTAGATTATAAATACAAGGTAAATAAGACCAAATACAAATAAGTAAATAGTGTGTGACGTTTCGGTAACAGCGTTGTTTCCATCTTCAGTGCTGAATTTGTCTGAAGATGGTAACAACGCCAAAACATCACACACTATTTATTTATTTGGATTTGGTCTTATAACTTTGTATTTATAATCTATAATCCAAATTGTGCCTTATAATCAAGGCTTTATAAAGAACTCCCTATTGGTATAAAAACATGAGTTTTTCTTTCTTCTAGGTCAAATGTCAATTAGGGAGGCGCCTTT
This sequence comes from Cordylochernes scorpioides, assembly GCA_030710605.1. NCBI lineage: Eukaryota > Metazoa > Arthropoda > Arachnida > Pseudoscorpiones > Chernetidae > Cordylochernes > Cordylochernes scorpioides. The sequence continues at coordinate 27,859,453 of CP092868.1, forward strand.
ATTTTCCAGTTCAGCAGAACGATAAGGCACAATTTGGATTATAGATTGTAAACACAAGGTAATAAGACCAAATCCAAATAAATAATTAGTGTGCGACATTTCGGTAACAACGCTGTTACTGAATGATTCAGTACTTTTGTTTGAAGATGGTAACAACGCTGTTATCGAAAAGTCACATACTATTTATTTGGATTTGGTCTTATTACCTTGTGAGTATAGCAGAATATTTTGGAGAAGAGATATCAAGATGATTATCAGTGTAGAGGGGCCTACCAAAATCCTATCCTACAGCCTCAAAGTAGCGGGAGGGTGTAAACAGGTAGCACAGGACGTTGGGAGTTTAACTCCTGGTAGGGCCACCCTGTACCCGGCTAATGTATCAATTGTCTGTTCTCCATAGGAGTGGCTCCATGTCAGGAGACCAAAAGAAGCAAAGTCACACAGAGTGGTACTTCCAGGTCTTTAGACCAACAGCAATGGTTGCAAGGTTTTCCCACTATGTACTAAGTGCAATTCTCAACCTGCAACCCCAAAACAAATTATTGACTGTATTGACTCATCCATTGATGTGCTCTACTCATCCCCAACAGACACCATCAAAAAGCTTCACAAGCTTGATAACTTAATATGATTGAGTGGAGATAAGAAAGAAGAAGACCAACAGAAGGTGCACCCCTCTTTCTCTCCTTCTCCATGATGTCTACATCATCATGTCTGATGATGTGTAGAGGGCAATTTTAAATGGTGTTTTGATGAAGGCACGTAGATTATTTTCAGGTATATAGTGAAGAGAATCAGACTTAAGGTTGAACCATGGGGTAATAACCTTGGTAAATGTGTGGTCTGTGGTATATTACTACTAGCCGAATGACCCGGGCAACGCCCGTGTTTTACCCGATTGAATGTTTTGTTTCAAATACTATTTGTTACAATTATAAATTGGCGCCTTAAATGTATGCATATATTAGTTAATAACTATAGCCTATGTGCTTTATCTGTCTATGTACTGTTGGCTTCCGTAGGCGTCTCTTACTGGGAAAAAGAAAGAGAGGATTTCATTTAGTTATTAACTGATATATGCATTTATTTAAAGAGCGACCCGCTCCAACACAATAGTTACAACAACCAAAGAGCGAGTGGGGGGGTCAAAGACAAAGTGTCTCGCGTAGTGGCGGCGCCATCGTAGCCACGTGATCGTAGCCAACCAATAGGAGAGCGCCATTCCAAAAAAAAAAGCAAATGGTGACACAGAGATGAAGAATTGAAGAATGACGCATGACGCTCGTAACTGTATATAGAATTTATATCGACCTGTATGCTTTTTTTTTTTGCTTATCCCTAGTACACACGTGGTACAGACCATGATAATCATGGTAGGTAGAAGTAGGCGACTGGTTTTTACTGTAAGTGCACCACATGTCTACACATATGAAAAGCAATTCGACTTTGTACTTACAAATATGTCAGAGCCCCGTTTGGTTACTTACACTCGCTGGTGGGGTTGGGCTTTTGTAAGAATCGAGGGGGGGGGGGGGGGGACAGACCTGTATGGTGTGTTTAGATAGAAAGTTACTGATCCAACTCAGCATGTTTCCCTCTATCCCAAAAGTTTATAGATACAAGAAGACCTAATCCAAATAATTTAATTGTGCGTGACGTTTCTCCAACAGCATTGTTACCATCATCAGACAAAAAGAATATATGAGAAAAAATATTGCAGCAAGTTATAAGGCAAAATTTGGAACATAGATTATAAACACAAGGTAATAAGACCAAAATCCAAATAAATAAATAGTGTGTGATGTTTTGGTAACAGCGTTGTTACCATCTTCAGACAAAAGTACTGAATGAGAAATTTTACCACAGCATGGTTTGTGAAATGGCATGCCACAAACCATGCTGTGGTAAAATTTCTCATTCAGTACTTTTGTCTGAAGATGGTAACAACGCTGTTACCGAAACGTCACACATTATTTGGATTTGGTCTTATTACCTTGTGATCACAGCAAGTTCTTAAACGTCATGCACAATTAAATTATTTGGATTATGTCTTATTTTCTTGTATCTATAATCCAAACTGTGCTTTATTATATCCCAAGTTTGTCAAGTTTGTGAATTATTTTTTCTTTCCAGACTCTATCAAAGGCTTAAAAGAGGTGGATGAAGGCTGCTATTGTTGATTGTGTGGAGATAATAGTCTTTATCAGTTTTTATTACACAAACTCAGCTTTCAAGTTTATCAGCTGATAAGTTTGAAAGCTTGAGAGTTTGTGTAACTAAAACTGAAAAAGAAACTTATACCCGAATGAAAATCTTCGATTTATTTGAGCAAAAAAAAAGACTATTAATATCTATTATAAACACAATTTTAGACATTCAAATTCGCTATATATATATACACAAATATCAAAATTTCAGTTTATTGATTTATTCATATGTATCTGACGCACGAGTAGTCTCACGTGTGTTTGTTTCTGATATTTATTTTATAAAGTTTGTTATACATTTGCCTCGCTTAATCTCAGTGTTATATTATTTAATTTACTTTATTTTTAATTTTCCTGTAGAAGGGCGTTGCCCGAGAGAAAGCTCGAAATAAATTTATTTGCAAAAGAAACTCATCCCTCAAGCTTTTAGATTTGAACATTCTATTAAGGGATTAGCCTATTAATTACAAGGTAATAAGACCAAATCCAAATAAATAAATAATATGTGACGTTTCGTTAACAACGTTGTTACCATCTTCAGACAAAAGTACTGAATGGTTCAGATTTAGTACTTTTGTCTGAAGATGGTTACAATGCTGTTACTGAAATGTCACACACTATTTATTTGTTTGGATTTGGTCTTATTACCTTGTGTTTATAATCTATAATCCAAATTGTGTCTTATCAATATCTATTATAGTTGATTGCATTAGTTTTTATGGTGAAATTTGTCCTGAATTTGTTGAATAAAGTAAAAATATTTGAGTCCTCTGTGCTTTTATTATTTTTTTGGGGGTCGGTGGAAGGCTGGGTAAACCGTTTGGTTTTCGACCACTAGGACCCGGGTTCGATTCCCGCATTGGACACTTTTTTCTGTTAAAAAAAAAAAAATGCTCCAATGGCCCCCGATTCTTGCAAAAGTCCAACCCCACCAGCGAGTGCAAGTAACCAAACGGGGCTCTGGCATTTGTAAGTGCAAAGTCGAACTGCTTTTCACATGTGTAGATATGTGGTGCGCTTACAGTAAAAGCAGTCGCTAACTACCCACCATGATTATCATGGCCTGTACCACGTGTACTAGGAATAAGCAAAAAATATATATATATTTTTAAGTTCTTTGATGAGGGTATAGGACAGAGGTTGGTAAACTGAGGCTTGTGAGCTACATGCGGCTCTTTGGTTGTGAAGCTCTTTATATCGTTCCATATGTAAATATTATTTATACCAGTACTATTTATTGTTGGCAAGAAAAGCATTTTGTGGATCTTTAAAAAATTTTAAATTTTGTAAATTGTAATTTTTGACTCTTCTGACTCAAAAGATTGCCAACCCCTGGTCTAGTCTTCTTCTTTCTTATCTCCACACTGGATGAAGTAGAATGCAGCTGCCTTTGTCATTAAGACTGGGAGCACTACTGAGTAGCAGGCCGCCTTTGCTCCAATATGAAATGGCCGCCTCTGACACATGAGGAACAGAGGCCTATATATAATCTTCACAAAGATTTCTTCCTAGTCAAACCTCACTTTAAACAACATGGTTTGGGACTCAAAGATTTGAATGTTTCTATTACCATTATCATTAAAGCAATACACAGCTTCAAAAATTAAGATGTTATAACCAAGTTGGTGTTATAATAGAGGCTTCTTCTTCTTTCTTATCTCCAGTCAATCATATCTGGATGAATTAGAATGTGTCTGCCTTTGTCATTAAGACTGGGAACACTACTCAGTGGCAGGCCGACTTAGCTCCAAAAGAAATGGCCGCCTCTGACATGAGGAACAGACGCCATGTACAGCCGCTTCTAACATGGAGTACAAACGCTGCTCATCCTGTACAGAGGGTGTTCACACTTATAGGGGAAACAAGTTTTATTATAAAAAATATTAAAAATTAACACCATATTTGAAATTTTTCAAATGTTCTATTTGAAAGCCTTTTTGTTTATTTACAGAACGGCACCTGATTTTCCACAATAGCAGACACTTTCTGATCATGGTCATACTCAAAAGATCCCATTCTTCCTTTACCACTTTCCAGAGCTAATCTTACCTATTTGGACATAATTAAAATATGCAAACAAGATGATATCAATATTTCTTAAAAAGGTATTTATAATATTATTCACGACAAAAATATCAAGTTTTTATTCAAAGCACCTACGGAGAAATGGACAAAAGATTATCACCCTATATCTATGAGAACTCCTGCAACTGTCAAAAAAGTGAAAAAAATATATTACAAAAGAAAATCCTATGCCACAAAGAGATATAGCCAAATTAATAGGAACATCAGTGTCAACAATAAATAAAATAATAAATAAAGATTTTGGCCTAAAAGCTACAAAAAAACATGCGGTTCACAAATTGTTTCAGAGCCATATTCATCAGCGGCACACTATCAGCAGATATTTTTATGAAAATTTTTTGGCTGCTGATAGATGGAAATTTATTGTTACATATGACGAAGCATGGGTATATTTAACCGATTGCGACAGAAAAAGAGTTATATACAATCAAAAAAGGGTGGAAAAATCTAGGGCAATTTGGTTGAAGGAATGTGCCGAAAGTTACCCCAAAGGATTTATGGTGGCATGCGGTATATCATATGATGGAAAATTAAAAATAAGAAAAGTTGAAAGAAATGCCAAAATAAACTCTGAGTACTATCAAAACAACATTTTAGAACCTATATTTTTAAATGATATTCCCTCTATCTATGGAAAACAGAGCAACAATGCACAGCACCATGATAACGCCACAAGTCATACCTCATCTTCAACCCAAGCTTATTTGGAAGATCTAAGGCAAAGAACAGGAATCAACACTATTCCAAAGAACAGAACCCCTGTAAAATCTCCTGATTTAGCCCCGATGAATTTTTGCATTTTTGGATGCCTTAAAAGAGCACTTGGAAAGAGACACCCTAGGACAATTGAAGATCTCTGGAAAGTGGTAAAGGAAGAATGGAATCTTTTGAGTATGACCATGATCAGAAAGTGTCTGCTATTGTGGAAAATCAGGTGCCGTTCTGTAAATAGACAAAAAGGGCTTTCAAATAGAACATTTGAAAAATTTCAAATATGGTGTTAATTTTTAATATTTTATAATAAAACTTGTTTCCCCTATAAGTGTGAACACCCTTTGTATCTCTGGATTAGAAGCCCTTACAGGGTACTATCAGCCGGGCCAGCTGAGCCCAGGTTTTTTAGTGAGCTTGTTACTGCTCTCTCTCCTCCTTTTTCATCCGGGCTTAGGACCGGCAAAGGCGGAGTTCCCTGGTCTAGTAAATTGTAGGAAGTTTAGAAAAAAAATGTTAGTCTATTGAGAATCATGTGTTCCATGATTTCACAGGGATAGAAGTCAGAGAGATAGGTCTGTAGTTGGTTGAGTGGTTCTTAGGCTTACTTGGTTTGTGGATAGGGATTATTGACAAAGTAGAAGACCCATATGTTTCTATAAACTGCATATTGGAAGAATCAAGCTAATTAAGAATTTGACAAAGGTGAGATACTCAGTTCTGTGGACCACTGGTGACAGGGTACAACAGTTGAGTATGTCAAAAAGCAAGGTTAGGTTTGGTTAAATTGATTTTGAAATGGAACTATTTTTGTTTACTGCAAGTAGGCCTAATGTAGAATAATATAATCACTGATGGTTCACTGAAATTAGTATCTCACCCTTCGCAAACACTACTCCTTTTCAAATCTATTTTAATGTGAAATACTATTGTAAATTACAATGTCATTGAAAGGTGCTTTGACATCAAAAATATAAAAAAAATTATTGCATTCTTAGCCGCGTTTTATATACTTTTCTATATTTGGTGTCAGTGGGAATGTATTTTAGAAAAATTAAAGGTTATATTTCAATTGAAGGTTTCTATTATGCATTAAAGATTCTCTCTACTAGATCGATTGCTAATTTGCTTATAGAAGTGCTGTCAAATTAGCTTGACACTTATATTTTCACCATTTTGAATCAATTTTAATATATTAAACATATAAATCTTTCTCTGTCAATTTAAAAAAGGCCAAAACAAATCCTTAAACCTTCCAAATTTAAAAGACTAACTAGCGATTAGTAAAATATGAAAATATGAATGTATACCTTCTTCTACGTTTTGTTGGTGGCATTATTAATTCTTAAGAGTTAAAATACTCTATAACAAACTATTTATAACAATAATAAACGAAAGGCAAAATTAAGATGGTAAATAAGCACAATTATTGATGTATAAATATTGTAAAATAATATATTTATTCTGTGAATATATACATTTTGTTGTTATGAAGAGTACTGCAAAATCCCTAGAAATTCATATTTTGTATAATTTACTAGTTTAGAATTAATTTTGTTGTATTTATATTTTTAAAAATAAATTTTAAAAGTTCGGGGCCCTCTTGCATTTTTAGATAAATATCCTTGTCTAAAGCTTAGATTTAGGTTTTGCACTTTTAAGTGCATTTAATCTTTAAAGACTCCATTTTACACTTTAATAGCAACATTTTATATTTTAATAGAAATATTTATTTTTATATAAGCAATATATTTTATTTTAAACTTTAACGGTAATATGTTTATTTTTTATATAAATTTTGATTGAAACCCTTTTTTTTTAAATACAATTAGTGTATTTTTGTCTCAAATAGTTTTTGTTAGGGACACAACACACACAACACATTTTGATTTTAAAAAGCACATTTTTGAATTCATTAAGTGCATTTTTGACTCTAATAAGGACATATTTCATTTTATTTCTATATTAAAGATTTTTCACTTTCAAGAAATATATTTAAAAGTTTAATAAAGGCATTTTATGGTGTAATATCAATATTTTATAGTTTAATAAACGAATGTAGCAGGAGTTGCCCGGTTTTACACAATTAAAATTGCCTAACTAACATTTGTTGAATCAATATTTTCGGGTCAAACATCCACTTCCTTCTGAATCATTTATTGTCAAGTAAATTGATATTTTGTCACACTCTTCTCTACCAAAGCTACTGAATTTACCATTGGAACATTTTTAAATGTAGGTAGCAGGATATATAAATTACCATATGAGCTTATTAAAAATAAAATTAGACAATAAACAAACCATTTTGTTTATTTTGGAATTATAAAATTACACTCTATAACAAAAAAAAAATCGACGCACTAAGGAGTTGCCTGATCGGGACAAAATTGGGGTATGTGAATATAACATGTATAGGGGGGAAACTAATAATTCAAGCACATTAATTGTTTTATTCCAGAATTTGATGGTCAAAAATTGAGAAAGTCAATATGTCGTTCAACCTCCACTGGCCTGGATGCAGGTTGCCACCGGCGTGTTATGAACTGATAATGATTCCAGGATGGTTGTATTGTTTTCCCGTTTTTGGACATATGGGAATGGAGCATGTAAGATGTGACTTAGAAAAACTTCCTTATTAAAATATTCAAGTGTGACATTTTGGTAACAACGTCGTTACCATTAAAGGCATAACGTGTGATATAGAGGTAAACAATGTAGAGCTTGAGCATCTAAAATTATAATTGGAATAATGAAATAACATATAGTATGGGGGATAGATGCATTCCTGAGATTACATAGTGCCAGAGTACACCTAGATTTGCTTCCCAGCTGCCGTGGGAGAAGTCCGTGAGAGGTGCAGAAATGGGGGGAGCTGTTGACAAGTTCCTTCCTGGAATGTATAGAGCGTCGGGTGTCCCGAGGACTAACAAGGTCTATGGAATGTGAAGTTCCAACGTCCATCCCCCCCTCCCTTTTCTTCTACGAAAGAGAGATAATGGTGGCCCCCCTCCTCCTCGGGTTTCAACTATCTTTTTAAGAGACTTCTGGAATAATGTCCTTTCTTGACTTTATCCTCGAAATCTAGCACGACTTATTCTTTTACTATTCTCCTTCAATACACTTGTCTAGCACCGATCTCTTCTAGAATAATCCATAGTCACTTTGTGGCATATACTGTGTAACACACACACATCCATGAAGTCATTATTAAATTAGATAATCTGTAAAAGACACCTCCTGGAGATTTAGCAACCCATTGAAGACGCTGGGAACTATTTCAGAGAGGGAAATTATAGCAATAGATCTCTATATTTCTACAGATCAATTGTAAATAGATTCATACACAAAAGGTATGGTGAGGAAAGTTTAGGACAGATGTGTAAAGAGATTCCTCATTAAACTAAGGCTCACGTGTACTTGGGAAAAGGGAGGGAAATATTGAATTATTCTCGTTCCTACATTAAATTAAATAATCTATAAAATAATGGTCGGCTCTCCCATCAAAATAGACGCTGGAATTGATTGCCGTCTATTAGCCGCCTCTACAGACCAACGGACTCGGTCAGTGACAAGCCCATATAATTTCAAATTCTCTGGGATCATCCAACAACTTTAAGGGATCTCAGATAAAGACGAGCATGTTATTATTAGAAACTATATACCTGAATATAAGACCAAATTAACATTTTTTAATAGAAATATAATATGTTGAAGATATTATTTCAAAATCAGATATCAGGGCGCACCAGGTTCAGATTTTATTAGTAACAATGTGATTAAACATGCAGGTACACCTTTTAATCCCGATTTTTATAACAAAGATTCAACTAATGTGTTGAATTAGGTTACTATCTGTACGTATGAAAAGGACTCTATTTGTAAAGATTATACCAGAATCTAACAAATAAGCTATAAACAAGCAAAACTATAGACTTATACTATTGACATTAACATTTGTAATATATTTAAAACAAAGGGGTTTCAATAATATCATGAAGGGGAACAAAACCAATGAGTATAAGGCAACATGGGTCTTTACTAAAATTAAATCAACGAATAGTATAATGGTAAATAAGATGGAGAAACACACTGAAACACAGGCAGGAGAACTGGCTTATTTGATCACTGTGGGCATGACAGGCACTTTCGACAATGCATGTGGCCAGCAATTTATTGGAAGACTTGATTTTTAGTAGTATTCCCTCCAAATAGGTAAGAATCATATAATATTTCATTTAAACAGTGAAAGAAGGGCAAATTCCTCATATGAAAATACATATATCACCAAAAACCTGACAAAGAGATTCCCTCAAGGCGGGTAAAATCGTATTTACCGCTGTTTCTGTATTAAAGTATCACAATAAGGTACAATACACAACTCCATTCCATTAGAGCTGGTAGTTCTATATTCCAATTCAATCTGTAACAGTAATAAGATGTGGGGGTAGTACCATAAAACAAAAGAATGAAATATATATGAGGGTAAACAAAATTCTCTCCATATATGTTATACACTAGATATTTATTCAGATTAAATACAGTTTTTGGAAACATTTCTGTACTAGCGAGATAAGCTATTTACATAATGATCTAGATAGAGGTGACTTGAAGTTACAAATTTGCCTTTAAAAAGGGGATGTCAGATGTCAGATCTCTATCTATTCTGGCGGGACAAAATATAAGAACCCTATCATTCCTTTTAAGTTACTTAAAGCCCTTTAGGGCCCATGCGAAATCTAAGTTAGTTTCTACTCAAAAAAGGGGGGGGGGGGGGGGGTGCTAAGCCATAATGGCGAGGGGCTTACCTTCTCTCGAAAGCGCCGGCAAGGTCTGGTCTCCTCCTTTCTGCGTCTCAAGCCCGACTGTCGACTCTGGTTGAATCTCTCTGAATCCCCCTCAATCTCCCTTAGCCAAGAAAAACCCCCTTTTTATCCTTGCCTCTCTCCATTTTCATTCGTTGCTCGCGCCAAAGTTTCTATTGGTTGGCATTTTCATTCGTCGAGAGAAAACACACACGTGATCATGACCACGCCTCCAATTTACCGTGTTGCCGCGAAAAAAAAAATTGTATATTGAAAAACAAATTAATTCCTTTAGGAAATTAAATAATATATATATATCCCGAGTATTAAAAAAAAAGATTATTGATTTAAATGTTTATATGACAAATTGTTTTCTTTTGATCACCTCTATCTAAAATGAGGGGCATATATGTACATATGGTACAGAAGCTTCCAGCACGGATGTCTCTGGATGTCACTGGTGTCTTCTTCTCCATCAGGCATCAGCTTTCGGCATGGAAGTCTGGTGTCATCAAGTGTCTAGGCTTATTTGTACATGTGCTCTTTGTATATTCTTCGTCTCGGCCCTTCTACAGCGGGCTTTGGGATACACGTCCAGGGCTGTTTCCTCCCCTGCCTTGACCTTTAGAGCACCGTCGGCCATTGTCGGGAGTTCTCCACCTAGGCAACAAACACTTCGGCGAGACACTGCGTGTATATTTATATGATGTAAATGTTTACATCTTTGTTGGGTCTTGTTTGGTGGAAAATCTGACCCAACAGTTGTACTGCGGGATTTTTTTTTTTGCTAAATTGTCTCCAACTGTTGGACTAAATAGTCAGCATTCCCAGATGGTTGCAATCATCTTCCTATCACGCCCCAGATATGCTCTATGGGTGAGAAATACTACTCTGATCAAAAAGTTTCGACACTTTGCTAATAAAATTCTAAAAACTCAATATATTTTCTCCCGGTTTGTGGCAAACGCAAGCGTCGCCCTTGACTTGGAGACCTGCCAATTTTCAAAAATCACGCGCCACAACAGCGCGAGTAGCGGCTGTTCGAAGTGAAGTCATTCGTTAGTCACCGAAATGGAGGATCAACGAATTTGCATCAAGTTCTGTGTGAAAAACGGATTCAAGGGTGCTGAAATTTTTTGGATGTTGCAAACAGCCTACGGGGATGCCGTCATTATCCGAAGACGAGTTTTCGAGTGGTACAAGGAGGGTCGGGAAGAGACCGCCGACAACGAGCGTTCAGGGAGACCGTCTACATCAACCACGCCTGAAAAAGTGGACAAGGTGTTGGAACTGGTGCGTGAAGACCGACGAATAACTGTCAGGGAGGTCGCCGAAGAAGCAGGGATATATTATTCGGGTCGACTCAATCGATAATGAAGGACATTTTGGGAGTGAGAAGACTCAACGCCGTTCCCAAAGATTTGACTTTTGATCAAAAGAACGCCCTGAAAGAAACGACCAGAGTCAATCTCGAAGCGACAACCGACGACCCCGAATTGCTGAAGAGGGGCATTACTGGAGACGAAACATGGATTTACGGCTTTGATTTGGAAACTACCCAACAGACATCGGTGTGGCGCTTCAAAAATGAGCCGAGACCAATGAAAGCGAGGAAGGCTCCCAGCAAAGTCAAGGTGATGTTGACGGTGTTCTTCGACTACCAGGGCATCGTTCATCGTGAATTTCAACAACAAGGCTCTACAATAACTGCTGACTCCTACCTGGGAGTTTTGCGGCGATTGAGGGAAGCGATAAGACAGAAACGGCCCGAGCTGTGGAGGAGCAAGTCGTGGATCCTCCACCACGATAACGCGCTGGCGCACACAGCCCTCAAAATCTCAAAGTTCCTGCAGGACCACTCAACCTCTGTGTTCCCCCAACCCCCCTACAGTCCCGATTTGGCCCCCTGCGACTTCCTTCTTTTTGGAAAGCTCAAAAAAAGTTAAAGGGTAGGAAATTTCAGAGCATAGAAGAGATCAAAGTGGAATCGAAGAAGGCCATGAAGGCGATCCCGAAAACAGACTACCAGAGGTGTTTTGCCGACTGGAAAAAAGGGTGGCTGAAGTGCATCGCGGCCAACCGGGACTACTTTAAAGGGGACAATTTGAATTTGGTAGAATAATAAAGTTTTTTTAACTTATGAGCAAAGTGTAGAAACTTTTTGATCAGAGTAGTAACGCGAACTTGATGGCCATGGAAGAGTTCATCAAGATTGAAGACAATCCATAGTAACACGTGGCGTGTTTGGTGAGCATAATCTTGTTGAAAAGTAAGCCCAAGATAGTATGAAAGGAACAGCAGCAAAACAGGTCGCAGAATATCATCTATGTTCTGTTGTGCTGTCAGGGTGCTCTCTGTTGTGGACCTATGTGGTGTTTGAAAATAGAGCCAGGATCCACACGCTGCCCAGGACATCTCCGTAAACGTCTTTTCATATCAAACCTTTATTTTTCAATCACAAAATATGTAAATTTGTTATTGGTTTAATTTGAATTTGTTTCGTATAGGCTATATTTTATCTATACATCTGCTTTTTAAATTTATAATATTTTATTAGTAGTTTTTTAAGGGAAAATTAAAGTGGCCATCACCCATGTTCTACTGGAGTAAATATTCCCTAAAGGAATTTTGTTTCTTCCCATAAAACATGGTGCATCAATATTATTGTAATCATTTCAGATGAAATATAAGTAAACTAGTTAACTACTTGTTTTATTTTAATTTTGATTGGTTGGAAAAATGTGACAAAACTATTTTACAGACTTAACTCTATACCTTGTTAATATTTCAGCCAGATTAGTTAAATATTTAGAAAACGCGTATATAAGGAACAACTAAATAATCATACATACATTGACTTATATAGGTGAATAAAACAATAAAATAAAGTAATAAAAGATGTCAGGTGTTGTTATTAAAATTTAAAAAATGATGGCATCTCCTGACCACACTCACATGAAATTGTTAGATGGCAGAGCGCCATCTAGTGGAACAGAAATCAACTAAACGCTGATTTGGCCTGTTCCTTGGTACTTGGCCAACCCATTTTGCTTGATAAATTAAGAAAAGTCAGCAACGAACGCGTTTCGAGCTGCTGGCCCTCGTTAGTGTGGTGCAGGCTGTACCTCTACGACCAAAAATATGTTGGTCCCAGAGGATTCTTGAAAATCAAGAAATGAGTATTTAAATCTGATGAGAGAAGCGTGGACCGGCCGTTTGGCGGCGCTGCATGGAGATGACTAACCAATGGGAACGCCCCTCCCCTTCTGCCGTGCGTCATCTTGTATATAGTCTTAAGCCTGCCTTTGTTTTTACTGCTGTGTCATCATATATATCCTCATATATCCTTATATTAAATAATAATCCTATATTCATAAATCATTTCTTTTGGCTGTTCTTTTTGCATCACCGACCCACAACATGGTAGCAGAGCGTGGTTAGCTGCATTAAAAAGAACGAAAAGTAAGTGAAACCAAGATGGCGTCGTCTTCCCAAGCGCTTGCCCTGAACGTCGAGAAGCTCACCGGCAGCAATTATCGATCATGGAAATTTAACATGAAGATGCTTCTGATCGAAAGAGGATTATGGGAATGTGTAATTAACGAAGAAACGATCGACGCTGATGAGGATCAAAGAAAATATGAGAAGACAAAAATTAAACAAGAAAAGGCACTGGCAACGATTGCTCTATCGATTTCTACAGAGCAACAAATACACGTTATCGACTGTAAGACTGCAAGTGAAGCCTGGACGACCCTGGAACAAATATTTGAACCGAAATCAAGGGCGCGAATTCTTCAACTCAAGAAACAATTCGTGAACATCAAGTTCATCGAAGAAGAAAATATGATAAATTACCTATCAAGATTAAAGACCTGTAGTGATCATCTCAGAGAAGCAGGATGTGAAGTAAAGGATGAAGATCTGGCATACTCTATGCTAGCTGGACTACCAGACTCCTATGATGGGATTATAATGCACTTTGGCAACATGACGGATGATGAGTTCACGTCATCCAAGGTAAGGCAGGTCCTGCTAACGGAACACGAGAGAAGAAAAACCAGAAAAGAGGATTCATGCAAGGAGGTGCTACAGGTAAACAAGCTTCAAAATAACAACAGCACCGACAGTCGAAGAAAATGCTACCGATGCGGGAAGATCGGCCACATCGCCACCAACTGCCGAGGAATAAAGCAAACAACTACTTGGAACCGCGATAATCAGCATTATCAGAGGAAGGTAAACAAATCAGATAACTTCCTGGCTGCACTCAACCTAACGAGCGACGAGGATTCGTGGCTGCTGGATAGCGGAGCAACCAACCATGTATGCAGAAACAAGGACTGGTTCGTTGACCTTCGGGAGGTGTCATCTGATCCTATTATGACTGCGAGTGGGACAACTGAGGCCAAAGGATATGGACACATATTTCTCCAGACGTCTATCCATAATGAAAGCATCGAAATCAAGCTAAACAATGTGCTGTACGTTCCAAATGTGCGAAGGAATCTGCTGTCAGTCTCCAAAATAGAAGAAAACGGCAACCGTGTGACCTTCCGTAATATGGTAGCTCGCGTTTTCAACCCAGAAAACAGGATTATAGCGGAAGCGACAAATGTAAACGGCCTCTACATTGTGAAAGGTAAGACCTTAAACTCCAGTAAAACAGCATTTAATAGTGAAAGGGACCATTTTCAGAACAATTCCTTAAGAACGTGGCATCAAAGGTTATGCCATATTGACAGTAACGCCATTGAAAAGATGGCGCGGGAGGAGCTCGTAATGGGCTTAGAAATTTCCTCTAGAGACAACGCCTATGCGACGATTGTTGTATCGCCAAATCCACTAAAGCGTCACATAAAAACCTAGGCAATATCAGATCAAAACAGACCTTGGAGCTTATCCACACCGATATTTGCGGTCCAATGCCTGTAAAATCAACCGGAGGCAATAGATATTTTCTATCTTTTGTTGATGATTTCTCAAGAAGGATTACTGTGTATCTTCTGAAAAACAAAGATGAGGTATTAAAACATTTCGATATCTATAGAGCCACTGTAGAGAGACAAACTGGTAATAAAATTAAAGTGTTACGATCGGATAATGGACTTGAGTTTTGCAATAGAGATTTTCAAAACAAATTACAAAAACTAGGGATAATGCATGAACGCACAAATGTGTATTCTCCGCAAATGAACGGTGTGGCAGAACGTGTAAATCGAACACTTTTAGATATGGCCCGCGCTTGTTTACATAGCGCTAATCTCCCCCAAAGATTTTGGGCAGAGGCGGTAAACACAGCTGCTTACATTAAAAACAAATGTTATAATAGTGCTCTAAAAGACAAAGTACCTGATGGACTTTGGTTAGAAAGAAATCCTAGTGTAAGACACCTAAAAGCATTTGGATGTTTGGCATATAGCCATATACCAAGAGAAAGAAGGCGAAAATTAGACCATCGGGCATGTAGATGTATTCTGGTAGGATACTCAACTCAAACACGTGGATATCGTCTCTGGTGCCCAGAATCACAAAAGGTGATTGGAACAAAACATGTTAGATTCGATGAGTCTAAAATTGGACTAGAGTGGACCAAAATAGTCGAAGAGACAGAACCGGAAAGGTACAACCACGTTTGGCTAGAACCTGAGACTAATCATGATAACGACCTAAAGAATGAATTACCGAGTAATTTGGATTCAGTGGGGGTAGAGGACACTCTACCACAACCCTCCACCTCCAAAAACATTGTTCGAAATCCATATAGGAGAAAAGGTAAACCAAGAGTAGAGTTAAATTTTTTAGATGTTACCGAGCCGCAAAGTTTTGAAGAGGCAGTCCAATTTCCCGAAGCCATGTATTGGAGAAAAGCAACGGAAGATGAGCTTAGAGTGCTTCAGGAACGAGGCACTTGGGAGTTATCAACATTACCGCCGGGAAAGAAACCGATTAGCAGCAGATGGGTGTATAAGGTGAAGACAAATGAGAGCGGAAATGTAGAGCGTTTCAAAGCACGTTTAGTAGCTAGAGGTTTCTCACAGAAACAAGGAATCGATTTTCAGGAAACGTATGCACCTGTTATTAACTTAGCTGTAATCAGAGTTTTGATAACGTTAAGTTTGAACATGAAATGGTACAATAGACATCTCGACGTAGATAACGCTTATCAATATGGCGACTTAGAATGGCGATTTTATCTTGCGAATTGTACTAGGCCAGACTTAATGTTTTCCGTTACGAGATTAGCTCAATTCGCCAGCAACCCTGGACGTCGACATTGGCAAGCTGCCAAACACGTCTTAAGATATTTACACGGCAGCTTAAATCTATCTTTCGTTTATCGCCGGACTGATACAAATGATGTTTTTTCATACAGTGATGCAGATTGGGCTAGCGACATCGATGACAGACGGTCCAATAGTGGGACCGCTATCACTATAGGACATTCCTTAGTCATATGGAAGACTAGCAAACAGAAGTGTGTCTCACTTTCCACAATGGAGGCAGAATATTTAGCGCTATCCCAGACCACTAAGGAAGCAGTTTGGATCGCTACCATCTTGAAAGAATTAAAATTCTTATCGAATTTTGCCTTTCCCTTGATAATTCATTGCGATAATAGATCCGCTATAGATTTCTCCAAAAATAATGTGGAGAACAACAGATCCAAACACATTGACGTAAGATACCATCACGTCAGAGAAAGAATAATTAGCGGAGAGATTAAGATTGTCTACATCCCTACAAAGGAAAACCTGGCCGACGTCTTCACCAAGACCCTGAGCAAAGTGGCTCACAGGAACGCCTGTGACTTCATGAACTGTTCTCCTGTCCAGCGCTTCAGTGGGGGAATGATGAGGGAAGCGTGGACGCGGCCGCTTGGCGGCGCTGCATGAAGATAACTGACCAATGGGAACGCCCCCCCCCCCCTTTCTGCCGCCGTCATCTTGTATATAGTTTTTAGCCTGCCTTTGTTTTTACTGCTGTGTCATCATATATATCCTCATATATCCTTATATTAAATAATAATCCTATATTCATAAATCATTTCTTTTGGCTGTTCTTTTTGCATCACCGACCCACAACAAAATCCAAACTAAATTTATCTGAAAATACGACCCTGTGCCATTCCGTCATCCACGTCAATCTAGCACGGCACCATTCCAAACGTTGGCGTCTATTCAGTGGGGTCCGCCACTGCTTTTCAAAGGAGTCCACGCGTGCTGACGTCACTCTAGCTGCACCGGCATTCTTATAAATTGCCTCATTTGCTTTTCCGATCATTTTCTCCACAGTCTTTGCATCCAGGTGTGTGTCATCTGAGATTTGACGTATGGACCAACCTGCCCTTTCCAGTCCGATCCCCATATCCCTCGTAAAAGCACCTATCTGCTGGAACTGCCTCCGCTGACGACGGCCTGGCATTATCTGATATTACACGTGGTTTTTAAAACAAGAATAAAATTTCTACGATGATTTTCCTTAAAGAAAATTTCCTTGAAGAAATAACGGCACGAATACTGTCCTTTCTGAAAGTTCTTTTCTTTATATCTTACTCCACGTGCGCACGAGAGCTGCGCATTTCACATCATTTGCATAACCCGGTGAGGCGCATATACCCTGAAATTTGCCTAATTTTTGGTCACTCTTTCTTGGTTTTCCATTTTTAATGCCACGCAGTGTATATTCACTCAACCTTTTTTCGCTTTCGAATATGGCTTGACATATTTATTGAACCTTCTCTTAAAATAAACGTTCAATAATGGAAGGAAAATATATCTTCCATACAATCTACAAATAGGAAAATATCCAATTAATTATTTTAAATGTTTAATTAGAGAGAGAGAGGGGGGGGCTTTACATTTTTATTTTACCGCGCGGGCCGAGGTGTTCATTAATCTCACGCGCTGGCTGATGCATGGTGTGGCAACCACACTACTCCCCCTCCAGTAGGATCCTTAGAGATCCTATGTGGACATCGAAAGGACTCTTGGCTGACCGCGTGTTGGTCTGGTGGCTTGTTGGGTTGGTCCTTGATGGTTGAGGAAGGCACCAATCCTTCTGATGTGAAGGCGGGCTAGAGACGGTCGCTGGAAACCCAGGAAGACCTTTTCCCAATTTTCAGATTGAAATTCTCGGTTTTCGGAATAAAACTTGGTATGGACCGTCATATGGGGCGGCGGCAGTATTAGGTCCGACGTAGGTAGACATGGGAACATGTCTCAAGTGGTTTGGGTAAGTATACAAGCCGGTTCAGATGTAGCCTGTTTAGTGCGGGTTTGAGAGAATCCATGGCGCGCTTTAATCCCTCCAACCAAGACTCGGTAGGAAAGTCTGCCGAGGGAGGATTCTCAAAAAAAGTTCCCGGAAGAGGTAGAGGTTTGCCATAGACCAGCTGTTCTCTAATCTCGCGCGCTGGCTGAGGAGTGGTGTGGCCGTTACAAAGTCATTGACCCACGTTCTTGATCTTCCTCTTTAGCAGCATGTAGCTTTCTCCACTCAAGTCCTTGGAGTCATTGGTCCTCGTTCTTGATCTTCATTTGTAGCAGCATGTATCTTATTCTACTCCAGTTCTTGATACCATTGGGTCTCGTTCTTGGTCTTCATCTTTAGCAGTATATATCTCACTCTACTCTAGACCTTGAAGTCATTGGTCCTCGTTTTTGGTATTCCTCTTGAGCAGCATGTAGCTTTCTCCACTCAAGTTCTTGAAGTCATTGGTCCTCGTTCTTGTTCTTCATCTTTAGCAGCATGTAGCTTTCTCCACTCAAGTCCTTGGAGTCATTGGTCCTCGTTCTTGATATTCATTTGTAGCAGCATGTATCTTATTCTACTCCAGTTCTTGATACCATTGGGTCTCGTTCTTGGTCTTCATCTTTAGCAGTATATCTTACTCTACTCTAGACCTTGAAGTCATTGGTCCTCGTTTTTGGTATTCCTCTTGAGCAGCATGTAGCTTTCTCCACTCAAGTTCTTGAAGTCATTGGTCCTCGTTCTTGTTCTTCATCTTTAGCAGCATGTAGCTTTCTCCACTCAAGTCCTTGGAGTCATTGGTCCTCGTTCTTGTTCTTCATCTTTAGCAGCGTGTAGCTTACTCCACTCTAGTCCATGAAGTCATTAATCCACATTCTTCCCTCGGAA
>CP092868.1:27878498-27916859 GCA_030710605.1 Cordylochernes scorpioides
GTATAAACAAGGAATAAGACTGACGGTTGAGGTGGGCCATTCCCATTGGTCAGTTCATTTTTCATGCAACGCCTCTAAGCAGCGCCAGCGTCCCTGGATGAAGTAGAATGCGTCTGCCTTTGTCATTAAGACTGGGAACACTACTCAGTGGCAGGCCAACTTAGCTCAAAAAGAAATGGCCGCCTCTGACATGAAGAACAGACACCATGTGCAGCCGCTCCTAACATGGAGTACAAACACTGCTCATCCTGTATCCCTGGATTAGGAGCCCTTACAGGGTACTATCAGCCGAGCCAGCTGAACCCAGGTTTTTTAGCGAGCTTGTTACTGTTCCCTCTCCTCCTAAAGATCTTATAACCAAGTTGATGTTATAATAGAGGCTGTTATAATCAGTTTCCAATGTATAGTGTCTGTTGATATTTATAGAAGGATAAGTTGTAGAGAAATGGTATAAACTGCCGATTTTTGGCAGCCATTACTCCAGATCAAATTCTCCATTGTGGGCACTTTTTTTTCTTCAGGAAAAAAAAAATTGCTTTTATGGCCTCCCCACTCTAGTGAATACAAGCAACCTAACAAAGCACAAATGTAAAAGTCAAATTGCTTTCTACATATGTTGACATGTGGTGTACTTGCAGTAAAAGACAGAGGCTATAACTACTCATCATGATATCATGCCCTGTACTACGTATACTTGGAATAAGTATCACCACCCAAAGAAAGCTAGGTTCTACCGTATAGTGTTTGTCTTTTTAAAGTATCTTAAAACACTTCCAATATATCTTGTAGGAAAACTCATTTTAATATATTGCCACATGGAAAATTAGGGAAAACAAACTTCAGGATGACACAGCAATTTATTTAAGGCAAGAACAAACTATGAAATGATAAAGATAAAGAATGAGGGAAGTGTGCAGAGTAAATATCCAAATTGATAATCTGTTATTAAAATTTAAAAAATACTTCCCTACAATATATATATCTTATATAAAGAAAAAGAGTAGAGATTTGATTTTCTGCTTGTATTTAGATCATGTTGAGGATTACGGTAATGTAATGCAGTCGTGGTTAAATCTTAAAAGAATAATAATAAATATGGTTTTGATCAGATATTTCTTTATTTGAGCTCAGGAATATATATGAATAACATAATTTGGTAAAAGTGCTGCCTGGCTTAAGGCGAATAGAACAAGGAAAAACAAAAGATTATTTACATAATGTACAAAAGTTTTGAGCCGGCCAACGGGGAAGAACAACAACGAGTTTTTATAGGGGAAGAGTGACCTCTGGCGGTTGATTTAGCAGTATTTGTATCTATGAAATATATAAATTTAAATATAATAATATTTTAATATAACATTTTAAATAATACCTTTATATAACATATGTATATATATAGATGGAAATTTTGCCGGAAGGAAATTGATCTAAAGAGACAAGGGTCGCCTCTCCCATCAAAATAGACGTCTAAAATCAGACGCCATCTATTGACAGTCGCTGCAACTAGCGGCCTCGGGCCTCTAGGTGGACACTTTTCAGTTTGCCAAAGCTGGTGTTGTGGCTTTGTCACCAACCCGAGGCCACTAGTTGCGGCGTCGGTCAATAGATGGCGTCTGATTTTAGATTTCTATTTTGACGGGAAAGGCGACCCTTGTCTCTTTAAATATATATGATTAAATATCCATTTTTATCTATTTCTAATGTTTTAGTGATCCACTGTCATGCACTTTTTTCAAGGAAAACTAATCCCACAATGTTTATCTCTTGTCAATTTATGAGGATACTGAAAAACTCTTGTAGAGCCTCCAGCATGTCGATATCCAAGGCTTTTACACGTTTTTAAATACAGTAGAACCTCCCTGTAAGGGACACCTAATTGCTGAGCCAAAGTGCCCTTTAAGGAGAGGCGTCCTCTTACCGGAGAGTTGTGAAAAACAGTAATTTTGCAAAGGAAAACTGTTCTTTGTAGAGAGGTGTCCCTGTAATGGACACCTAATTGCAGAGCCAAAGTGTCCTTTAGGGAGAGGTGTTCTCTTACCGGAGAGTTGCTAAAAAAGGTAATTTTGCAAAGGAAAACTGTTCCTTGTAGAGATACCTTACAGGGACACCTAATTGCAGAGCCAAAGTGTCCTTTATGGAGGGGCATCCTCTTACCGGAGAGTTACTAAAAAAAGGTAATTTTGCAAAGGAAAACTGCTCTTTGTAGAGAGGTGTCTTCTACCGCGAGTGTCCTTTCACGGAGGTTCTGTATTTTGATAAATTGGCCAGAGATTACCAATGTAGGATTGGTTTTCCTTGACAAGGGTTTTAATGGGTCACCGAAATTTTGTGAAATAAAGAAAAAGGTTGAAGGGGGGGATATTTAATCTTATATTTTCTTATATATCTCTTAAGTTTCATTTAGACTGATCTCTACATAGGATTTATGGTTAGGCATAATATGGATTATAGATTAGAAGTTTATATGTTAATTTTGTAATTACAGTGGACCCCCCCTTGGTTTGCGAGCATAATCCGTTCCAGAGCCATGCTCGTACTCCAAAACGCTCGTAGTGCGAACTAATTTCTTATTTTTAATAATTGAAACTCGGGCAATTCTTCTTGCTACGAACAATTGCACAGTTTCCCACATTTTACATATTTCCCGAATCTGATCTGAAGGGAGGGATCCCAGTGAGTTTTCATCCATCACGATTACGGGCAACCATCACGAGTTGCTCGTAATGCGAAATTTCACTCGTAATCCGAGGTAAAATTTTTCAAAAAATTTTGCTCGTACTGCGAAAAGCTCGTACTCCAAGGTGCTCGTAAACCGAGGGTCCACTGTATATATATATTCTTATTTTTTTATTCATAGAAGCATTTTTCTGGCAGACATATTCAATTTTTTATCATCATCATTTTAAAAATTATTATTGTTTTTTTTTTTTTTTTCTTTACTTTGTTAGTTATCAAATCATTTTGTAATTGTAGTTTCTTTTTTGTTTTGTTTCTTTTTAAGCAATAAAAATTATATGTAGAACTAAGGTGTAATATTATTCAATTCAAGCATATGGAACCAAAATCGATTCATTTTTAATATAAAGCAAAATCATAAGCTTATACAACTTTCACTTTTTTCATACACAAGGTAAATAAGACCAAATCCAATATAAGCTTTATCATAAGATAGAGGCTGCCTGGCCGGCATCCATATTTTTATGAAAAATAGACACTTCACCCAGTTTTATTTACTTCTCCTGACGAAGACAAAAGATTTTCGTCGAAACGTTGAGAAAATAAAAAAAACTCTTAACTGGCCAAAATGTCTATTTTTCATAGAAATATAAGCTTTGTTAACCATCATCGGACAAAAGTACTGAATGATTGCATGCATTAAGTACTTTTATCTAATGATGGTAACAAAAGTGTTACCCAAACGTCACACACTATTTATTAATTTGGATTTGGTCTCTTAATACAAGAAAATAAGACCTAATCCAAATAATTTATTAATGTGTGACGTTTCGGCAACAGCATTGTCACCATCATCAGACAAAAGAATAAAAAAAATGTTTTTTTTTTCCATTTTTTATTCTCTTTTGTCTGATGATGGTAACAATGCTGTTACCGAAACGTCACACACTAATAAATTATTTGGATTAGGTCTTATTTTCTTGTAGTTCTAATCTATAATCCAAATTGTGCTTTATTGGATTTGGTCTCTCTTATTTATCTTGTAGTTCAATAAGCCTTAAAGAAAGAAATGCTTGGATTTATATAAGGTAAACAACCCCCAGCTTACATGGTCAATGGTGGGTGTTACAGAGTGTGGAGCCAGTCATCAAGTGCTCCCGGCCCTACGCCTTCATTCACATGTTCACTGTGGAAGCAGCTGTGAAGGCAATCCAAGCTATCATCACGGAGTGCGAAGGCATGCCTGTCAGACTGGGCTACGGGCAGCTCACCAAAAACCGGGAAGTCCTGGTCTCCAACATTCCACCGGCCTTGGACCGTAGGAAACTAAGAGATCTCTTCTATCAGTGTGGAGATGTGGGATGCCTTATCCTGGACAGGAACACGGCCCAGGCTGTGATCGTCTTCTCTACTTTTAGCCAGGCTCACAATGCCGTGGTCATGATGAGAGGACGGGAATTCCATGGACAACGGATTATGGTACAGTATCCTGTCATTGAAGATATTTGGTTCCTAAATATCTTTATTAGGTATCATTCAATAATTGTAACCTATAGCTTATGTTTTTTTTTTTTTTTTGCCTATCCCTAGTACACGTGATACAGGCCATGTTAATATCATGGTGGGTTGAGGTAGGCGACTACTTTTACTGTAAGTGCACCACATGTCTACACATGTGAAAACTTTGACTTTACACTTACAAATGTGCCAGAGCTCCGTTTGATTACTTGCACTCACTGGTGGGGTTGGACTTTTGTAAGAATTGGGGGCCATTGGAGCATTTTCTTTTTTTTTTTTTTTTAAATCTGAAAAAAGTGCCCAATGCGGGAATCGAATCTGGGTCGTAGCGGTCGAAAACCAATGGTTTAAACCATTCTTCCACCGACCTCCCCTTATGTTATTTATAAGGAATGAACACAGGTTCTTCACAAAAAAAAGCTCCACAAGACAGCAGATGCACAAAACAGGACCTTTGGGAGAGGCCGCTGCTCATCATAAAACAGCTCGAGGAGCATGAACTCATGGAATTCGTGTAATCTTTATACAAGGGGATAAGAAACAACAACAACTAAAAAGAAGTGTCCAATGAAGGATTCAATCCTGGTTCATGGCTGTCGGAAACTGACTTTTTATACTGCCGGCCACCAAATTTTTAGATTTTTAGATATGTGGTCTCTTCTTCTTTCTTATCTCAAAGCCATGATAATCATGGGGGGTAGTTAGCGACTGCTTTTATTGTAAGCTCTCCACATGTCTACACATGTGAAAAGCAGTTCGACTTTGAACTTACAAATGTGCCAGAGCCCCG
The DNA here is from genome assembly GCA_030710605.1 of Cordylochernes scorpioides. Taxonomy (NCBI): domain Eukaryota; kingdom Metazoa; phylum Arthropoda; class Arachnida; order Pseudoscorpiones; family Chernetidae; genus Cordylochernes; species Cordylochernes scorpioides. Next base: position 27,883,483 of record CP092868.1, read on the forward strand.
TTTGGTTACTTGCACTCGCTGGTGGGGTTGGACTTTTGCAAGAATCGGGGGACATTGGAGCATTTTTTTTTTTAACAGAAAAAAATGTCCAATGCGGGAATCGAACCCGGGTTGTAGTGGTCGAAAACCAAACGGTTTAACCAGCCTTCCACCGACCCCCTAGATATGTGGTGATGAGCTACAATTTGGATTATAGATTAGAAACAAAAGGGTAAATAAGAACAAATTAATGAAATGTCTGTGTGACCTTTTGGTAATAATGCTGTCAACCTTATGGTTACCATTGTCAGACTCTTTTTTTTTTTCTTATATCGGGATGTATATCGGGATTCAGACAATAACTTTGAAAGATATTATAATGACCTTTATTGAAGAGACACGAGATAACCAAGTGTGAACACAACTTAAGGAAGTTGTACCTTTTACCATGTATATCGGGATTCAGACAATAACTCTGAAAGATATTACAGTGACCTTTATTGAAGACACACGAGATAACCAAGTGTGAACACAACTTAAGGAAGTTGTACCTTTTACCATGTATATCGGGATTCAGACAATAACTCTGAAAGATATTACAGTGACCTTTATTGAAGACACACAAGATAACCAAGTGTGAGCACAACTTAAGGAAGTTGTACCTTTAAGCATGTATATCGGGATTCAGACAATAATTCTGAAAGATATTACAGTGACCTTTATTGAAGACACACAAGATAACCAAGTGTGAGCACAACTTAAGGAAGTTGTACCTTTTACCATGTATATCGGGATTCATACAATAACTCTGAAAGATATTACAGTGACCTTTATTGAAGACACACAAGATAACCAAGTGTGAACACAACTTAAGGAAGTTGTAACTTTTACCATGTATATTGGGATTCAGACAATAACTCTGAAAGATATTACAGTGACCTTTATTGAAGACACACAAGATAACCAAGTGTGAACACAACTTAAGGAAGTTGTACCTTTTACCATGTATATCGGGATTCAGACAATAACTCTGAAATATATTACAGTGACCTTTATTGAAGACACACGAGATAACCAAGTGTGAACAAAATTGACTCTATTAGAAGAGAAAATTGAGTATTAAAAGCAATGCGTTTCTTTATTTGTCCAAAGTGCAAACTTTCGGATCTTTATAATCCTTCAACAGGCATAGATCCGAAAGCTTTCACTTTTCACAAATAAATAATCACATTGCTACTGTTGTATAGTAAAATTGACTCTGTCTCCTTAAAAAAAAAATAGACAGCAAGATAAGGCACAATTTGGATTATAAACACAATTGATAAGGCACTGTTTGGATTATACAAGGTGCGTTCATTAATTTCCAGGACTGCTCTGTATCTTTGAAAAAATAAAACAAATAAAAAAACTAATTTAATATTTTTCAAAATATGCCCCTCCTGCCTCAATACACCTGTTCCATCTTTTTTTCCAATTGTCGAAGCAGGAGATAAAATCACTTTTTGAGAGGTTCCTCAAGGTTGCCTTCGATTCAGCTTGTATCATATCAACGTTGTCAAATTTCCTTCCTTTTAACTTCATTTTCAATTTAGGATAGAGGAAAAAGTCATTGGGGGCTAAGTCGGGGGAATAAGGTGGATGAGGGATCTGTATGGTTGAATGCTTGGCCAAGAACTGCAAAACAACATGGGCTGTGTGCGGCCGCGCATTATCGACGTGAAGTATCCAGTCATTGTTTTGCCATCTTCAAGGTCTTTTAAGGCGAACTGCCTCCCTTAAGCGCCTCATTATCCCCAAATAAACCTCTTGATTAATTGTACGTCCGAAAGGAATAAATTCATGGTGAACCAAACCATTAATATCAAAAAATTTAACAAGCAATGTCTTGACTTTGGATTTTGTAAATCTTGCCTTTTTGGGTTTTGGTTCCCTCTTTCAATCCATTGGCTGGATTGACGTTTGGTTTCCGGGTCATACTGATACACCCATGTCTCATCCCCGGTAATGATTTTTTGCATCCATTCTGAATCGGTCTGAGCATTTCAACCATGTTTTTGCAGACATCCATTCTAACCTCCTTTTTTTTCCTCTGTTAGAATCCGGGGAACAAATTTTGAAGACGTCCGGATCATGTCCAAATCTTTTGTTACTATTTGATGACACAGTCCTACAGATAGTCCAGTCTCTGAAGATAAGTCTTTAATAGAAATTCTTCTGTTAGATTTAATTAATTCCTTTATTTTGAGCTCGTTTTCCTCGCAACGTAATGATCTTGGACGCCCAGTATGCTGATCATCGTTTACCTTTTCCCGACCTTTTAGGAAGCGTGAAACCATTCAAAAGTTCTTGAACGGGATAAAGCTGCATCGCCAAAAGCTTCTTTAATCAATTCATACGTCTCAGTAGCACTTTTTTTCAATTTAAAACAAAACTTAATGCAGATTCTCTGCTCTTCGAAAATGGCCATTTTAAAATTAGAAATGCGAACCTTACAAGGAAGTTGTTTTGTTCTATTTTTAGATCAGCGCGTGCGCCACGAGACTCGTGCTTTCAGTCAGGTGTGGTCGAATGTCCAATATTTAACTCTGTATAAAAAAAAATTCTTTAGCTTTTTTATTTATTTTATTTTTTAACCAGTCCTGGAAATTAATGAACGCACCTTGTAGATTATAAACACAAGGTAATAAGACCAAATCTAAATAAATAAATAAATAGTGTGTGGCGTTTCGGTAACAGCATTGTTACCATCTTCAGACAAAAAGTACTGAATGAATACATACTACAAATCAGTACTTTTGTCTGAAGATGGTAACAACGCTGTTACCGAAACGTCACACACTATTTATTTATTTGGATTGGATCTTATTACCTTGTGTTATATAAGATTTTTGACTTTCTTAAGTTTTGTCCATGATTGCCATGTGTCCGACATTCCAGTACAACAAGCTGTGGGTGACAGGTGGAGATAACCACAAACAACACAATCGAAAAGTTTGTCAAGCTCGTGTCCAAAGTCCACTCCATTGAAGACTTTGACCTGGAGAACAAGCAGACCCTGGAAATCAAGGACAAGTCCAACATGTACGGTACAACCTCTTTATAACACTTTCTTCAACCTAAATTATTTCTTTTCTTTTTTTAAATCCTCCCCCCCCCTCCCCCCCCAACCACATCATCCAAAAATCTTTATTTAAGACCTTTTTTTGATCTTATACACATTCTCTGAGTAGAAAAGGGTACAGTTAAACCTGTCTTTAGCGCCCCTTCTAAATAGCGCCTTATTTTAAACATTAAAATGTAAACATTTTACATTAAAAGTGACCTGTCTTTAGCGCCCCTTCTAAATAGCGCCTTATTTTAAACATTAAAATGTAAACATTTTACATTAAAAGTGACCTGTCTTTAGCGCCCCTTCTAAATAGCGCCTTATTTTAAACATTAAAATGTAAACATTTTACATTAAAAGTGACCTGTCTTTAGCGCCCCTTCTAAATAGCGCCTTATTTTAAACATTAAAATGTAAACATTTTACATTAAAAGTGACCTGTCTATAGCGCCCCTTCTAAATAGCGCCTAATTTTAAACATTAAAATGTAAACATTTTACATTAAAAGTGACCTGTCTTTAGCGCCCCTTCTAAATAGCGCCTGATTTTAAACATTAAAATGTAAACATTTTACATTAAAAGTGACCTGTCTATAGCACCCCCTCTAAATAGCGCCTGATTTTAAACATTAAAATGTAAAAAATTTACATTAAAAGTGACCTGTCTTTAGCGCCCCTTCTAAATAGCGCCTGATTTTAAACATTAAAATGTAAACATTTTACATTAAAAGTGACCTGTCTATAGCACCCCCTCTAAATAGCGCCTGATTTTAAACATTAAAATGTAAACATTTTACATTAAAAGTGACCTGTCTATAGCACCCCCTCTAAAAAGCGCCCGATTTTAAACATTAAAATGTAAACATTTTACAATAAAAGTGACCTGTCTATAGCACCCCCTCTCTATAGCACCCTATTTTGGTGAGTCCCAAGAGGGGGAGCTATAGACAGGTTTAACTGTGTATACAGAAATAACTAGTACAGTAGAACTACCTCCTTGTAAAGGACAACACCTAATTACAGAGCCAAAGTGTCCTTTAGGGAGAGAGGTGTCCTCTTACCGGAAACTTACTAAATAGTAAAAATGTTAATTTTACAAATGAAAACTGTCCTTTGTAGAGAGGTGTCATCTAGCGGGAGTCTCCTCTCACAGAGGTTCTACTGTAGCAACAATAATCAGCAATGTTATTTACAATGTACCAAAGCTTGAGAACAAGCAGTTCCTTTTCTTTAAAGAATCCCCATCATGAATGCACATGACTGGTACAGAGCACAGGAGGGACAATTGACTGTATTGACTCATCCATTGACAAGCTCTACTCTTCCCCGGCAGACACCATCAAAAGTCTCAAGCTTTACAAGCTTGATACCCTGATATGATTGAGTGGAGATAAGAAAGAAGAAGAAGGAGGGATGAGCACCAGTTCGGTCCTCCCAAGAGAACAACAGTCTTTGATTTCCAGACTTGAAGTCTGGTCATCTACAGACAATAATTTCCAGAATGGTTGCAAGGTTTTCCCACTATGTACTAAGTGCAATTCTCAACTTGAAACCTCAAAATACATTATTAACTCATCCATTGATGAACTCTGCTCATCTCCAGCATGCACCATCAACAAACTCTACAAGCTTGATACCCTGATATGATTGAGTGGAGATAAGAAAGAAGAAGAAGAACACCCAACCATATTCCTATCAAATTACCATCTTCTATTCACAACTGACTATAATTCAGAACCCTTACTATTAATTCAACTAAGCAAACAAAAACATCTTTCTACTGAAAAGTGCTAATGGCTGTCAGAATAAACTAATAATCAATTAATATTTATCCCAAGAGATGGCGCAAGCCATCAGTATCTTTCAGTTTTTTGATCAGGATTTTCCCCTAATTCATTCACCCCATCCCAATATAATTTTAAACTTTTGTACAAACTTTTTTTTTTTTACATACAGTTAAACCTGTCTATGGCGCCCCCTCTAAATAGCGCCTCCCTCTCTATAGCACCCGATTTTAAATACATAGTACAATGCGATTTACATTAAAAGTGACCTGTCTATAGCACCCTATTTCGGTGAGTCCCAAGAGGGGCTGTTATAGACAGGTTTAACTGTATTTACTTCCAATACACAGTGAAACCCCTCTATAGCTAACCCCCATCATTGAATAATCTCAAGATATAAAAAATTTATCTTCAATAGATACCATCAATTGTTGGGGCATTGAAGGCAAAGAAGCTGCTGAGGCGCTAGCAAAAAAGGAAACAAGAAAACTCTGCCACAGAATAATAAAACTCACTTTCAAAAAAATGGAGACAGTTACCAAAACAAAAATAAACAAGAACTGGAGGATCCCACCTAAGCACAGCTGGTACAGTGGAGTGGACCCTGGAGGAGCTCTGAACATCAGACAGAATAAAAAAAAACACTAACAAGATTTAGAATAGGCCATCTCAAGCCATTGAAAATATAAAATAACAACAAAATCTACCCCACTTGCCCAATATGTAGTTTGGCAACTACAGCTCCAGAACACATTTTGGCTTGTATTAGAAGCACTAAACAGGACCTTTGGGAGAGACCGCTGCTTATCATCAAACAACTTGAGGAGCATGGACTCATGGAATTTGTGTGATCTTTACACAAGGAGATAAAAAACCACAACAAGTCTTGATTTTTATTTGGGTTATTATAACATCGTTGTTGTTGTTTCTTATCCCCTTGTGTAAAGATCATACAAATTCCATAAGTTCATGCTCCTCAAGCCTGATCTCATGGAATGGGGTACAGATTTCATTGATCATTGCGCAACATGGCACCATGATCCACTTTGGTGAAAGTCTGACTGTTATCTTCTTTCTTATCTCCACTCAATCATATTACGGTATCAAGCTTGTAAAGTTGACAACCATCATGACTGGGTGAAGTAGTCTGCCTTTATCATTAAGACTGGGAGCACTACTCAGTGGCAGGCCGACTTATCTCCAAAGAAATGGCCGCCTCTGACATGAGGAACAGACGCCATGTACAGTCACTCCTAACATGGAGTACAAACTCATCCTGTATACCTGGGTTAGGAGCCCTTACAGCAAGCATGTCAAACTCGCGGGCCTCATGCGGCCCACAACGAATAAATTTGCGGCCCACGAAACAATATATTTAATAAAAAAATTTTATAAATAAAAAAAAAAATTATAAAAATTTGTAGCCTAATTTTTAAAAATTGCAATTATACATAATTTATTTATTAATAACGAACCACTGGTCGCCATACATAAGTCGTAAGTTTTGATAATATTATACCTACATACATAACGTATGTACATCGCCATAAGTATTTTTTGCGGCACACATAATCTTATTACTTTTTTTATTTGGCCCGTGTTAGGATTTGAGTTTGACATGCTTGCCTTACAGGGTACTATCAGCCGGGCCAGCTGAGCCCAGGTTTTTTACCGAGCTTGTTACTGTTCCCCCTCCTCCTTTTTTATCCGTGCTTGGGACCGGCGGCAACTGTTATAAAGTGTAGGTTTACATTTGGTGGATCTGTTGCAGAGAGACTTCAGACAAACCTCCCAAGTCACCCAGCCAGTCCAAGTCAGATGAGATTGGTCAATTAGTTGAGGTGAGTTGTCCATATTGTCCAATGACTGGCGTCTACTAACTCCCCGGTGTTGTAGATTGTTGGACTGGGTAGATTCCATATCAAGTCCACTTACCCTTAGCAAACATCTTCTCTACACCATAACTACCATGTAATATAATAAAATCTTCCTTTTTTTTTGTATTATAACTTCCTTTTTTTATATATATAAACACAACTCCGCCTTTGCCGGTCCCAATCCCGGATGATAAAGGAGGAGGGGGAGCAGTAACAAGCTCACTAAAATACCTGGGCTCAGCTGGCCCGGCTGATAGCACCCTGTAAGGGCTCCTAATCCAGGGATACAGGATGAGTCTGTATTTTATGTTTGGAGAGGCTGTACATGGTGTCTGTTCCTCATGTCAGAGGCGGTCATTTCTTTTGGAGCTAAGTTGGCCTGCCACTGAGTAGTGCTCCCAGTCTTAATGACAAAGGCCGGCGCATTCTACTTCACCCAGTGTGGAGATAAGAAAGAAGAAGAAGAAGAATATATAAACACAAGGTAATAACTTCACATATCCATAATAAATAGTATGTCACATTTTGGTAACAACACTCTCTTCCTCATTTCTTCACTTTTACCAACACAAATCCAAATAAACAATCTTGCCGAACTCTTCCGTGGCCAGCAAGGTCGTCTGATCTCTCACCCATAGAGCACATCTGGGATGTGATAGGAAGACGATTGCAACCATCCCGGAATGTTGACTATTTAGCGCGACAGTTGGAGACAATTTGGCAAGAAATCCCGCAGCACACCATCCGGAATCTTTATCAGTCCATGACACGCCGGGTGGCAGCCTGCATCCAGACCAGTGGGGGTCCAACGACATATTGACATTCTCAATTTGTGATGATCAAACTCTGGAATACAACAATTTATTGTCCTGAAATTTTAATCATTTTTCCTTCTATACATATTCCTTATATACACCGATTTTTATCCCAATCAAACAACTCCTTCTTGGTGCATCAATTATTTTGTTATAGAGTGTAAACACAAGGTAATAAAACCAAATCCAAATAAATAAATAGTGTGTGACGTTTCGGTAACAGCGTTGTTACCATCTTCAGACAAAAGTATTGAATGAGAAATATAAAACATGCTGTCGTAAAATTTCTCATTCAGTACTTTTGTCTGAAGATGGTAACAACGCTGAAATGTCACACACTATTTATTTATTTGGATTTGGTCTTATCACCTTGTGTTTATAATCTACTAGCCGAATGACCTGGGCAACGCCCGGGTTTTACCCCATTAAATGCTTTTATTCAAATACTATTCGTTACAATTATAAATTAGCGCCGTGAATGTATTTCTTGTATAATATATAAATGAGTTTTAAAAATTGTAAAAAAATAAATAAATAAAATGCATCGGCTGTGAATCGAACCCGGGCCGCCCGTGTGGCAGGCGAGCATTCTACCACTGAACCACCGATGGTTATGAGAAATGGCCATATTTGGGTATTTATTCCATTCACAAAGCAGACGGTGACAGAATTGATTAAGAATTGTTGCTTGATTATGACGCTGAAAACTGTATATATTAATAATCCAAATTGTGCTTTATCGCTATAGAGTGTACATATTAGATGAAATTTTTTCCGGGAGGATATTGATCTAGAAAAATAAAAGTTGCCTCTCCCTTTAAAATAGACGCTAAAACTAAGAGCCATCTATTGACTGTCTCTGAAAACTAACGGACTCTGGTTGGTAACGATGCTACAGCATCATCTTTGTCAAATTGAGAAGCGTCCACCTGGACCTGAGTCCATTACTTTGCGGAGTTCAATAGATAGCGGCTAGTTTAAACCATCTATTTTAACAGGAGATATGACATATATATATATGTTATATAAAAATATTATTTTATTTAAAATTATATATCATAGATTCAAATATTCTGTTAAATCGACCGACAGAGGTCACTCTTCCCCTATAAAAACTCATTGTTGTTTTATCCTAATGGCAGACTCAAAACTTTTGTACATTATGTAAATAATCTTTTGTTTTCCTTATTCTACTCGCCTTAAGCCAGGCAGTACTTTTATCAAATTATGTTTTTTTAATATATATTCCTTTATAACTCAATTAAATTACTGATCAAACTATTTTTCACTATCATACTTTAAAGATTTCAAAACTCCGCCTTTGCCGGTCCCAAGCCCGGATGAAAAAGGAGGAGGAGGAGCAGTAACAAGCTCACTAAAAAACCTGGGCTCAGCTGGCCCGGCTGATAATACCCTGTAAGGGCTCCAGGGATACAGGATGAGCAGCGTTTGTACTCCATGTTAGGAGCAGCTACACATGGTGTCTATTCCTCATGTCAGAGGCGGCCATTTCTTTTGTAGCAAAGTCGGCCTGCCACTGAGTAGTGCTCCCAGTCTTAATGACAAAGGCAGATGCAGAAGTTCCAAGTACATACTTAATTGGGAATCCAATTTAAGACTCAAAAAAGAAGGCCCTCTACACCTGGCCAAAAGAAATGAATTTTTAAATTATAAAGTGGAAAAAAATTATTTAGCAGAAAAAATTTCTCCATGCAAACCACTACAAAATGTTATTTTTAATGCCACTTTAAATGAACCCACCAACAAACAATACCAAAATCCAGAATACTTAAAACAATTATCACTAGAAATAATTAATAACATTCCTAAAAATGCAATAACTATCTATACCGATGGTAGCAGAGACGAGCTAGGACACACTGGCAGTGGCTGTCTCATCAAAACCGCAAATGGCATTGAGAAAATGAACAGAAGAAACCCAGATTTTTGCTCAGTCTTCAGATCAGAACTTATAGCCATCTATGAAGCCTTAAAATCCATCAGAAATACTAATTATCAAGATATCTGGATTCTTACTGATAGTAGAAGTGCCATACAACACTTGAGTCACACAGGGGAACTCGGAGACAAAGTAAGCAGGAACATAATTGGTTATCTCCAAAAACTCTCAAAAACCTCAAAAATTCACCTTCAATGGATACCCTCACATGTTGGCATTGAAGGCAATGAAGCTGCTGATGTGCTTGCGAAAAAAGGCACAAAAGAACCCTTGCCACAGAAAAATAAACTTACTTTTAAAGAAATAGAAACAATAGCCAAAACAAAAATAAACAAGAACTGGAGGATCCCACCTAAGCACAGTTGGTACAGTGGAGTGAACCCAGGTGGAGCTCTGAAGATCAGAAATAGACAGCATCAAACAACACTAACAAGATTTAGAACAGGCCATCTCAAGCCATTGAAGATAGAAAATAATAACAAAATTTATCCCACTTGCCCAAAATGTAGTTTGGTACCTGCAGCTCCAGAACACATTTTGGCTTGCATTAGATGCACTAAACAGGACCTTTGGGAGAGGCCGCTGCTCATCATAAAACAGCTCGAGGAGCATGAACTCATGGAATTCGTGTAATCTTTACACAAGGGGATAAGAAACAACAACAACAACAAGGCAGATGCATTCTACTCTACCCAGTCCTAATCTCAAGCTTTACAAGCTTGATACCCTAATATGATTGAGTGGAGATAAGAAAGAAAGAAGAAAGATTTCAACCACGACTGCATTTCCATACCATAATCTTCAACATGATCTAAATTCAAGCAGAAAATCTCATTCATCTTTATTTATAACATATACAGGGTGTACCAGGTAAATTGGGACTAACTTTGACAGTCCATAAAACAAAAACTACTTGAGATTAAAAACTTGTTTTTTTTTTTCATTACGTAGCCATATTCATGTAAAATGCAACATTACATGTGTGCGCAGTGTAGTGATGAAGAGTAACCGAGAATTTGAAAATCGAGCTGCCATCATCGTTGCTCTGCGCGCCGGAAGAAGCCCCAAAGAGATAGTGGATTTTCTTAAGTTGCCCAAAACCACTATTTATCGTGTCAAGAAGCAGTTTGATGAGGCCGACAGTAACAAAGAGGGGATAGCTACAAGGAAAAAGCACTCGCGTCGATCGGACAGGGTAAGAGGCGAAGAATTTGTCAAAAATGTCAAGGAGAAGATTGATGGAAACCCTGGGAAGAGCATGAGGGCCATAGCCAAGGAAATGGACGTTGGCTCTATGACAATTGTCAGAACTATCCATGAGGACCTTGGTCTCAAGTCTTATGCCCTTCGGAAAGGTCAGTTGCTGACTGAGAATATGAAGAATAACAGAAAAGGAAAGGCTGCTGCCCTCCTCAACAACCTGAAACACGACTCTTTTGGCATGCTAAGGTTCTTCTCTGACGAAAAGAACTTTGACGTGGACCAAAAGGTAAATCCCAGGAATGATCGCTCGATCTGTAAAGACCCCTCAGAGATACCTGTCGTGATGCACACGAAATTTCCTGCCTCCGTAATGGTCCTTGGCGTTATCAGCAGTGAAGTTGATGTCATGCCTCCCCATTTCTTTGAGAAGGGCCTTAGGATGAACGCTGACACCTACATCAATGTTCTGGAGACCGTTGTGAAGCCTTGGATGGACATGGTGGCCGCAGGAAAGAAGTATGTCTTCCAACAGGACTCAGCTCCAGCCCATAAGGCAAAAAAGACACAATCGTGGCTGACACTTAACGTCCCTAGTCACTGGGGTCCTGATATTTGCCCCCTAATTCTCCAGATTGCAATCCCCTCGACTACTATGTATGGGGCGTTGTTGAGAGAGATGTCAACAAAGCTCCTCATACCACCATCCAGTCTGTCAAGAAAGCAGTTCACACGGTGATGACCCAAATGGACAAGGTCATCGTCGCCAAGGCCTGTGCTTCATTCCGCACTCGCCTCGAGACTGTTGTAGCTAATAATGGAAACTACATTGAATAAATAAAAACTATATCCTTTTATCTACTACTGTGTCAAATTTCATTCGGATATTTTAATTTTTACTTGCAAAAAATTTCAGTTAAAATACCATTGTTGAAATTCCCAATTTACCTGGTACACCCTGTATATATATAGGTCGCCTCTGACTTCAAAATATATATACACCAAAAGAGGGAATTCTCCTTTATTATGAATTAGAACAATGCAATATGTTTATCATCCCAGTTAAAATAAACTTAATGATAAAGAATGAACCATAACAACAGTTTTAACAAATACATAGAAAAGCTAAACTGTATACCATTGTTTGGATCTATAGCCCTTATCAATAGAGAGTCAGCTTTGATTTCTTAACATTATATGAGAGGATTTATGTAATTGCAATGGCCAAAAAAAAAAAACTGGTATTGTCGTTTAATTCTTTATTATCATCTTTTGCATTTTTTACTGGGATGATAAACATAATATATCGTAAGTATTATTTACGAACGGAGAAATAACGTCCAGGGTAGCCTAGTGGACATGGCACCTGCCCGGTAAGCAGAAGGTTGTGGGTTCGATTCCCGCCCCTGGACACTTTTTCCCCGTTCGCCATTACTCTTCATATTTTCACCCTCTCATACTTCATTCAAAAAGTTAGAAATAGTAAATATTTCTCTTTAAAATAAATATTGATTTTTCATAGAAAAGAAACTTATGCGGTATAATTTTAAGTATTGTTCTAATGTACACCCATACCTCGCTTTGCGTCGGGGTTACGTTCCAAAAAAAAACACAACGCAAATTGAAACGACGCAAAATGAAAATATGTGAAGGCGCATTCAAAAACAAAGGTGTTGCCATATTTTAGGGAAAAATAAATAAATTAAAGACTCGAATCCAAAACAACGCAACTTCGAAAATCTAACGACGCACAGTGAAAATCAGTAAAAATTAAGCAGCGACACAACTTCGAAAAAAGCGCAAAACGAAACGACGCAAAGCGAGGTATTGGTGTATATTGTTACGACACTGCCGCTGTTTTGAGGATGGTCGAATAAACATGTGGGATAGGTAAGGATCTCTGTTTGACTTCTCTTTATCTACTTTCATGTATTATGGAGAACAAGTAACATACAGAGAGTGTTATCCTACAGCCTCCGTCAACAACGGGGAGGATGACTTCACTCCTAGACGTTAGCTGGACTTCTTGACTGATCCATCCTCAGTTATTCTTGGTGACAAAAGTTACTATCACAGGTTCTCACACAAAAATGGAAAATACTAGGGCCTAAAGTAAATGTAACTTATGAAAATTAGAAACTATTTTAGACGTGTAAGATTCCTTTTGAAATTAAACAATTTCTACTGTCCTTACTGCAATGGAAAAATTAATGTAAGGAAAATTGTTTAATTTCAAAAAGAATCTTACGTGTCTAAAATAATTTCTAATTTTCATAACAGTTGGCGCGCTAGTGCATTGAAATGTAACTTAATACACAGAAAAGCGTACACTCAAGAGTACAACACCAACAACAAGAAGTAAGTAAGTAAAACTCACGATTGGTAAAATAAAACAGTACTTATCTTTATTGTAGCGTTGGTAGGGATCGGACTCGGATCACACCGGGATGCGAAGAGATCACCAGACACGGAAAAATTACGTAGAAAAACACTTTAAGCGTCTCCACACCAATTCTCCTCGCTCTGGGCCCCCTCTCGCATTCCCTTAGTCCCCTCTTATATACAAACATGGTCACATTCGTCCAATGAGAAGACGTGAGAGATTGGTTCACTAACAAACAAAGACAACATTCTTCCCACTAACTGAAAATGTTTGTCAATATAATTTGACATTGGTGGTGAACATATGTGGTTATACTGATCCTGCTTACTACCACGGCACTTTCTCATCGTAACAATATAATTAAAGAATTACATCTCTTTTCCTCCTGAAAATTAATATTATATATATGCCGCATTATTGCCATGTGTTTATATTTATGCCTTGTATGAATTATTTGCAGAAGAGCATGGCTCAATACAAATATTTGCATGTAATTTTACAGTAATCATAGCTTATGTCCACTATTTCTTATCTACCATTACCAAGATTTTCGCCTATAGGATTGGTTATATAAACAGAATCGACCAATACAGTATTAGACCTATATAAAATGCTATATGGTTAATTTAAGGTTTCGAAAACAGTTTTTTTTTTGTAAAAAAAAGTAGGGCTATAACATATTGTTACGACGCTTTGTCAGCCGACGATGTTTTCTTATAAGGATTCTAAATAACATGGGGGGTTCTATGTAGATACAGCGACGTTCTGTATCACCAGTAACTGCTAGTAGAGATGTCTCCAATGTCCGCCACTAGAAGGATCTTCCTCGCCAACAGCCGTCCAGGTCGGATAAGCTTCTCTGGTACCTTCTTCCAGGATCATCCACACGGCCACAGTCGCGAAGACAACTTGTCGCATCCTCTCACACTGCCGATATCATCAGACTGTCTGTTCACCTCGCCTGTCTCTTCCTCAGCTAACCCCTTTCTTTAATTCCACGATTCTCCTTGGGCCAGTAGTACTTCTTTGACTATCACCCACATCATCTTGGCTCTTGGGTAGGAGCAGTCAGATGTCACAATATATAGAATAGATATAGTCGGTGGACAAGTGGGTAAAACCCTCGATTCCTGACAGTCATGAACCGGAATCGAACTCCGCCTTTGCCGGTCCCAAGCCCGGATGAAAAAAAAAGGAGGGGGAGCAGTAACAAGCTTGCTAAAAAACCTAGGCTCAGCTGGCTTGGCTGATAGTACCCTGTAAGGGTTCCTAATCCAGGGATACAGGATGAGCAGCGTTTGTACTCCATGTTAGGAGCAGTTGCACATGGTGTCTGTTCCTCATGTCAGAGGCGACCATTTGGAGCTAAGTCGGCCTGCCACTGAGTAGTGCTCCCAGTCTTAATGACAAAGGCAGACGCATTATACTTCACCCAAACATGATGGTTGTCAACTTTACAAGCTTGATACCGTAATATGATTCAGTGGAGATAAGATAGAAGAAGAAGATGAATCGGAATCGAATCCCGTATTGGACACTTTGTTTTAATATGTGAATAACCATTACATATTATTCATTGTTTCAAATATCATAAACTAGGTTGCTCATTTTTAAGCGGTACCTAATAAAGTGTTTTTGGAACAAAGAATATAGATACCAAATTCATTCATTGTGAAAAAAAGAGAGTGGAACTATTTGTAATTTTTTTAAATCTTAATACAGTTTTAAAATGTCCAATGGGAAATAGGTAAAAAGTAAATTGTTATAGGAAGTTTGTTTTGATTTATGTTTGAGATATCATCTTTAAAGAGAGTTCTCTAGACAAGATTTAACTGAAGTACAAATTGTATGTATAAGGGGGGTCGCGGTGGAAGGGTGGTCTAAACCGTTGGTTTTCGATCGCTACGACCCGGGATCAAATCCCGCATTGGGCACTTTTTTATAATTAAAAAAAAAAGAAAATGTTCCAATGGCCCCCGATTCTTGCTAAAGTCCAACTCTACCAGTGAGTGCAAATAATCAAACGAGGCTTTGGCATATTTTAAAGTGCAAAAGTCGAACTTCTTTTCACATATGCAGACATGTTGTACAACTTACAGTAAAAGCAGTCGCCAACCTTTACATACCATGATTATCATGGCCTGTATCACGTGTACTAGAGATAATAATAATAAAAAAACAAAAAAAAAAAAAAATTGTTTACTTAATGTATCATGTACATGTATTTATGTACTTCAAGTCGTTTAAACGATCTCCATTAGGTTTCATTGTCTCAGCTTTTATATTATAGTCCTGGGGTTTTCCCAGAGGTCTTTTTTGGATGATTTGATATAATTCAATAGATGTTCAGGACTGACTAAAAAAAACTTAAAAGGGTTAATAAAGAATAAGCCAACACAACAATACTATTACAATAAACTTCCGAATAAAATTTGCATATCGTTCTTTTATTTACATATTATTTAGTTCATGTTTTAAAGAAGGACATAAGAGAGCCATTCAGCCAATCAAAAAAACGACCCGATCCATATTTCTGGGGATATTTTGGAGCAGACGATGGTGAGTCAAGTTCGCCTGAGGCAAGAATCAGCTGACTCACTTCGCCCCCTCTGACAGAACAAGTCGAGCGTCTGCAAAACTTTTACAGTACTTCAATAACACAAGGACAGGCATTGATGTGCCTTAGTAATCATCTTTATGAAAAAATTTCGGTGTTAGCAACCTATTTTTTAAAACATTTATTATTATAAGTTTGTTCCTAATGTTCGTGTTTTTCTTAAATTCGTTTCTTATTACTTGGCTAATAATATTGTTGCGAAGTATTTATTATTTTACACTTGAATTAACAGAATATCATTTTAAAAATATTTTGCTACTCTGTAAACTTCCCTCATTGCTTATCTTTTGTTTATCATTCATAGTTTGTTCTTGCCTTTAATAAATTGTTGTGTCATCCCGAAGTTTGGGCTGACAATGAACTTGTAACTGTATTATAACACTAATGTAACCTTCCAATTTATACTTTCATAACCTTTCCTTAACTATCTGCTCACTACAGTATCTCTGTACATATCCGGGACTCACCTCTTGGCTTGCTCTCCTTACCAGACCCACCACTGAACCTTCTTCAGATGAGTCCGGAAAAGTCCCCAGATGGACTTGAGCGGGCGATGTAAGTGTAACCCGTCCACATTTTGGGGCGGATGTTGTTGTTGTCATCCCGAAGTTTGTATTCTGAGGCAATTCCTCCCAAGAATCTGCCTCTTCAACGGAAACCGCGGATAAGGACATTGTCAAGGCCTTCCTTTCCACCGATGCCCTCAGCCAGCTTCCTTGAGACAAGTCTGTCCGAGTGGCACACAGATCTCCGACCAGAAATGGCACCTGCACGGCCTTTATTGAGCTGGACTTGGCTTCCTACAAGGCCATTGGAAGACGCGGCAGGATCATTGTGGACCAAGTGATCCTGAACTACGAGGAGTCTGTCTGCGTCTGCTACCGCTGCTGTGGCTACGGCCACAACGCCGATAGGTGCAACCAAGGCTACGGTCACCTGCTTCCACTGCGCTTCTGATGACCACCAAGGTCGAAGCCGTCCAACTCTCACCAACCCGCACACGGCCAAGTGCGCCAACTGCTCAGCCAAGGGCCTCTCTGCCGACCACGAGGCAAGATCAATGTCTTGCCCAACTGCCAGAGCTAGAGCTCCAAAGTTCTAGTCCTCCCGCCTTCTTCCTGCTTCCTGACCTCCGCGGACCCAATCCGGCCTAACCTGCCTCTTCCCTAACGGAGATCCTGTCCCTAGCCTTTCCAGCCTGGTCACAGTGGTTTTATATATTCCGCTTTACGCGGCCATTGGGGCTCAAAAATCATTTTATTTTGGTTAGCAGCCCCGTAAATAAAGATATTTCCGAAGTTTGTATTCCCTAATTTTCCACGTGGCAATATTATTACGGCGAATACATAATAATACATAATACAATTACTTTATACATAATACATTATACATAACGGTAAATAAGAGTATTAAATGGTAACACACCTTGTTGTTCCAAAATCACTTTATTAGGTACTACTCAAAAAGAACAACCTAGTTTATGATATTTGTAACAATGGATAATATGTGATGGTTATTCACACACATATTAAACAAAATGTTAACGCGGGATTCAATCCCGGTTCATGACTTTCGGGAATCGAGAGTGTTACCCACTTGTCCACTGATTCTTTTATATGGTAGATTGTATTGACCAAATTGCTGTGTATATTCACCACTGATAAGCCAAGCCATCCCAAATATTTGTTATCTTCACTAATTGTATAAATATATCCACTTTCTGTTGATCAGGAATAACAATGGAGAGATGTTGCACTACTTATTTGATTGTGCTGCTCTGTCTGAGGAAAGACGAAAACTAAATGATAAAACAGGGCAACTTTGTCCTTCATTTCCGGCACTAATTAATGAAATATCAAAGAATTCTATATACAATTACGAGCGTCATGCGTTCTTAATAATTTTTCATCTCTGTCACCGTTTGCTTTTTTTTTTTGGAATGGCGCTCTCCTATTGGTTGGCTACGATCACGCCACCTTTGCCCCCCCCCACTCGCTTTTTCGTTTTTGTAACTATTGTGTTGGAGCGGGTCGCTCCTTAAATAAATGCATATATTAGTTAATAACTAAAAGGAATCCTCTCTTTCTTTTTCCCAGTAAGAGACGCCTACGGAAGCCAACAGTACATAGACAGATAAAGCACATAGGCTATAGTTAATAACTAATATATGCATTTATTTAAGGCGCCAATTTATAATTGCAACAAATAGTATTTGAATCAAAACATTCAATCGGGTAAAACACGGGCGTTGCCCGGGTCATTCGGCTAGTAGGTATATAGCGATGGCGATATTCCACAGGATTATATCCCGGAACACAGTGTTCTCCCCATCCCTTGTGAACTGGCGAATCCTGTATAGGGCGAGAGGTCCTAAATAAAGGCTTTGTTGTTGTTGTTGTATAAATATATCCTCTCTTATGATAAAAAAAGAGGAAGTCTAGCACCAAATAATTCTTTCTTCTACATGTAGATGGAGTTATGAATTCTATTTAATAATTCAAAATAAACTCTTAAAAGAAACAAAAAAAATTAAATCACTAATTATTATTAAATTATAAACTATTTAGACGCGTAAGATTCTTTTTGAAATTAAACAATTTCTACTGCCCTTACTGCAATGGAAAAATTAATGGGAGGGGCCTTCTATTGCAGTAAAGACAGTAGAAATTGTTTAATTTCAAAAAGAATCTTACGCGTCTAAAATAGTTTCGAATTTTCATAACAGATGGCGCGCTAGTGCATCATAATATAATTTTTAAACTAATATTACACACTATTATTTATATACAAAATTATTTATAAAATTCTAATTAAAATAGGTATAAATACCTATTTCTACAGGTAAACTCCGTATAATTGGTACAATTGTATAACGAATCACAAGTTTTTACGAAGGAGCTTCTTTTATTGTACTTGAGCTAGCTTTCGAACCTTTCGGTTCTTCAACAGGCGTGGCTAGTATGACTATACTAACAGGGTATAAGCGCGCTTGAGCCATTATATACAACATATAAATTTACATGCGAAGTGATATTTCAAATATAATTAATATAGAAATAGGAATTATGACTATGAAATATAAAAAAAAGCTATGCAAATGAACTTAAAGATTTTTAAAATTTAGATAAAATTTTTGGAAAATATACGCTAAAAGTTAAGTAAAATTATGATATTCACTGTATGCAAGTAGTGTGACACTTTAAAATTTGCAAAGCTTAAAACCAGTATAATTTAAAAACCTCAACACAGAAAAGCCAAGCAGGGGACCACTCCAACCCGATCACACACCAGAGCATATCACGGGATAACTATTGAGATATTATATGATATATTTCCGGTAGATCTATTTTCCTATTGATGCTGTTTGTTTGTGATGATATGATGGATTCCAGTACCAATCTGTGCTGCTTATTGTTTATGTGTTGATATAGGACTTTGGGGTGATCTAAGTATATACCAACACATTTCAAACACTGGCCATAACTTTAACTTAGATCACCCCAAAGTCCTATATCAACACATAAACAATAAGCAGCACAGATTGGTACTGGAATCCATCATATCATCACAAACAAACAGCATCAATAGGAAAATAGATCTACCGGAAATATATCATATAATATCTCAATAGTTATCCCGCGATATGCTCTGGTGTGTGGTCGGGTTGGAGTGGTCCCCTGCTTGGCTTTTCTGTGTTGAGGTTTTAAATTATACTGGTTTTAAGCTTTGCAAATTTTAAAGTGTCACACTACTTGCATACAGTGAATATCATAATTTTACTTAACTTTTAGCGTATATTTTCCAAAAAATTTTATCTAAATTTTAAAAATCTTTAAGTTCATTTGCATAGTTTTATTTTATATTTCATAGTCATAATTTCTATTTCTATATTAATTATATTTGAAATATCACTTCGCATGTAAATTTATATGTTGTATATAATGGCTCAAGCGCGCTTATACCCTGTTAGTATAGTCATACTAGCCACGCCTGTTGAAGAACCGAAAGGTTCGAAAGCTAGCACAAGTACAATAAAAGAAGCTCCTTCGTAAAAACTTGTGATTCGTTATACAATTGTACCAATTATACGGAGTTTACCTGTAGAAATTTATGCCTTAGTCGCTTTCACGGTCATGAGCCACCCAAATTCCGATTGTTCCTTTTACCTACGCCAGCTCAGAAAGAAATCGTCACAACTGTCAAGATGGAGGTGTCACCTGCGCTTCAACCGAATATGCAAGGACCACCAGTTCATCCCACCGTCCCTCAGAATCAAAGACCCGGTAAGGAACCCTTTCTCAGAAAAGATAACAAAGAAGTACCAGTGGGACCTGTTAGAGTCCAGAATCCAGGGATGTCACTCCAATATCAGGATCATATCTACGACAGTGAAGGGCCTCATATTTCACATTCGCCAACTCCTTCCCATGGCAGAATTCACCGAAGTAATCATGTCCATCACTAGAGACATCCAACGCAAAGAAAAGATCCTTACAGGCAGGCAACAAACAAAGATGTCATATTGGGTAAAGAAATACCAGTTCCCGCAGTCCGCAGCATTTCCAAACAATTCATCTAACGGAATAGTTAACTTGTCCTCGATACCCTTAACGGAAAAGGAGGAAAGGATGTTAGCATTGGGGTTACATTACGTTCCTCCCGACAAGCCCGACATACCCAGGTTAATAGCAGGAGTGGAAGGTGCACTCAAAAACCTCAACCATATGGAAACCCTCAGGATTAGACACGCAGTCACCCAGGTCTTGCGCAGGCCCTATCACCCAGTGTCATATACCCGGGATCATCGCCCTCTTATCCACAAGCTAAAAAAGACTAGTTCGCTGGTCATCACCAAAGCAGACAAGGGAAACCAGACGGTGTTGATGGATGGAGCTGATTACGAAGGAAAAATGATGAGCATACTCGCTGACACATCCACTTTTACGAATATCCCAACATCTGCGAAAGACGCCATGGTCACAAGTGCTACAAGTCATCACTTAGGAACTTGATGAAGGCGAAGCTGATCACCAAGGAACAATTGACTCAGTTCACCGGTTCCCTCACACGGGATGCATACATATATGGTGCTCCTAAAATACACAAGTCTGGGGTACCACTCCGACCCATCATAGCATACCGCCTCTCCCCGGCACACACTTTAGCTAAATATCTGGCCCAGCTATTGTCCCCCATCATGAAGAACAATCCTAACCAATACAACATCACGCACCCACCCAGTTTTATTCAAGAGATCACACAAATGCAGCCACCCGCACATCACACTATGGTTTCATTTGATGTCACAGCGCTATACCTCTCCCTTCCACACGCCCTCATTTTAAACAAATTACAGTCCTTTCTCAAGTCAGCAGGTATTCAAGATCAAACAATAACCCTGATAACCCAGCTAACGTCCTTATGTCTTTCCATTAGTACCTTTACATTTAACCACCAGCATTATAAGCAGATCAGAGGCACCCCAATGGGCAGCCCTCTTTCATCCATAGTTGCTGAAGTCGTGATGGGGTCCTTGGACCAGTGGATCAATCAGACGCATTCTTCCGACATCCATTATTGGAGGAGGTATGTGGACGACATCTTCTGTATACTCAAACCGAATAAGCTCCAACCTATTCTTAACACTCTAGATTCCTTTCACGCAGACATCAAATTTACATATGAAACAGAAACAAACCTAGTATTACCTTTTCTGGACATCCTAATTATTCGCACTCCACACAGATTACACACAACAGTTCATCACAAAAAGAATATCCCACCCCTATACACCCATTTCTCCTCAAATAGCCCGGTAGCCTATAAAATAAATACAGTCAGGACCTTAACCAAAAGAATACACACGCATTGCTCATTACCTATATTCAAAGCCATAGAAAAAAAACAGAATTACCACCCTTCTAACCACTGCAGGATACCCGGGAAAATTCATAGATAAACACACGTTTGATCCCACTGCTCCGAGGACCTCCACGACTTATAGAGCAGTTTGCTATCTTCCATATTCCTCGTTCTCTGTTACCATATCCAGAATCCTTCGCCCATATTGCATCCAGGTTTATTTTAACAGCCCCCCCCCCCCCAATCTTGCTGCCCTTCTCAGGAATCCTATCACCAAAGCAGACACACCCAGCAATCCCATCCACTCCACCGGAGCAGTATACGCGGTTTCTTGCCAGGATTGCCCAGCCTCCTATGTGGGGGAGACTGGCAGAACCGCGTACATCAGAATCACCGAACACAAACGAAACATAAACAATAGAGACCCGAAGTCACTTATATACCAACACATTTCAAACACTGGCCATAACTTTAACTTAGATCACCCCAAAGTCCTATATCAACACATAAACAATAAGCAGCACAGATTGGTACTGGAATCCATCATATCATCACAAACAAACAGCATCAATAGGAAAATAGATCTACCGGAAATATATCATATAATATCTCAATAGTTATCCCGCGATATGCTCTGGTGTGTGGTCGGGTTGGAGTGGTCCCCTGCTTGGCTTTTCTGTGTTGAGGTTTTTAAATTATACTGGTTTTAAGCTTTGCAAATTTTAAAGTGTCACACTACTTGCATACAGTGAATATCATAATTTTACTTAACTTTTAGCGTATATTTTCCAAAAAATTTTATCTAAATTTTAAAAATCTTTAAGTTCATTTGCATAGTTTTATTTTATATTTCATAGTCATAATTTCTATTTCTATATTAATTATATTTGAAATATCACTTCGCATGTAAATTTATATGTTGTATATAATGGCTCAAGCGCGCTTATACCCTGTTAGTATAGTCATACTAGCCACGCCTGTTGAAGAACCGAAAGGTTCGAAAGCTAGCACAAGTACAATAAAAGAAGCTCCTTCGTAAAAACTTGTGATTCGTTATACAATTGTACCAATTATACGGAGTTTACCTGTAGAAATTTATGCCTTAGTCGCTTTCACGGTCATGAGCCACCCAAATTCCGATTGTTCCTTTTACCTACGCCAGCTCAGAAAGAAATCGTCACAACTGTCAAGATGGAGGTGTCACCTGCGCTTCAACCGAATATGCAAGGACCACCAGTTCATCCCACCGTCCCTCCGAATCAAAGACCCGGTAAGGAACCCTTTCTCAGAAAAGATAACAAAGAAGTACCAGTGGGACCTGTTAGAGTCCAGAATCCAGGGATGTCACTCCAATATCAGGATCATATCTACGACAGTGAAGGGCCTCATATTTCACATTCGCCAACTCCTTCCCATGGCAGAATTCACCGAAGTAATCATGTCCATCACTAGAGACATCCAACGCAAAGAAAAGATCCTTACAGGCAGGCAACAAACAAAGATGTCATATTGGGTAAAGAAATACCAGTTCCCGCAGTCCGCAGCATTTCCAAACAATTCATCTAACGGAATAGTTAACTTGTCCTCGATACCCTTAACGGAAAAGGAGGAAAGGATGTTAGCATTGGGGTTACATTACGTTCCTCCCGACAAGCCCGACATACCCAGGTTAATAGCAGGAGTGGAAGGTGCACTCAAAAACCTCAACCATATGGAAACCCTCAGGATTAGACACGCAGTCACCCAGGTCTTGCGCAGGCCCTATCACCCAGTGTCATATACCCGGGATCATCGCCCTCTTATCCACAAGCTAAAAAAGACTAGTTCGCTGGTCATCACCAAAGCAGACAAGGGAAACCAGACGGTGTTGATGGATGGAGCTGATTACGAAGGAAAAATGATGAGCATACTCGCTGACACATCCACTTTTACGAATATCCCAACATCTGCGAAAGACGCCATGGTCACAAGTGCTACAAGTCATCACTTAGGAACTTGATGAAGGCGAAGCTGATCACCAAGGAACAATTGACTCAGTTCACCGGTTCCCTCACACGGGATGCATACATATATGGTGCTCCTAAAATACACAAGTCTGGGGTACCACTCCGACCCATCATAGCATACCGCCTCTCCCCGGCACACACTTTAGCTAAATATCTGGCCCAGCTATTGTCCCCCATCATGAAGAACAATCCTAACCAATACAACATCACGCACCCACCCAGTTTTATTCAAGAGATCACACAAATGCAGCCACCCGCACATCACACTATGGTTTCATTTGATGTCACAGCGCTATACCTCTCCCTTCCACACGCCCTCATTTTAAACAAATTACAGTCCTTTCTCAAGTCAGCAGGTATTCAAGATCAAACAATAACCCTGATAACCCAGCTAACGTCCTTATGTCTTTCCATTAGTACCTTTACATTTAACCACCAGCATTATAAGCAGATCAGAGGCACCCCAATGGGCAGCCCTCTTTCATCCATAGTTGCTGAAGTCGTGATGGGGTCCTTGGACCAGTGGATCAATCAGACGCATTCTTCCGACATCCATTATTGGAGGAGGTATGTGGACGACATCTTCTGTATACTCAAACCGAATAAGCTCCAACCTATTCTTAACACTCTAGATTCCTTTCACGCAGACATCAAATTTACATATGAAACAGAAACAAACCTAGTATTACCTTTTCTGGACATCCTAATTATTCGCACTCCACACAGATTACACACAACAGTTCATCACAAAAAGAATATCCCACCCCTATACACCCATTTCTCCTCAAATAGCCCGGTAGCCTATAAAATAAATACAGTCAGGACCTTAACCAAAAGAATACACACGCATTGCTCATTACCTATATTCAAAGCCATAGAAAAAAAAACAGAATTACCACCCTTCTAACCACTGCAGGATACCCGGGAAAATTCATAGATAAACACACGTTTGATCCCACTGCTCCGAGGACCTCCACGACTTATAGAGCAGTTTGCTATCTTCCATATTCCTCGTTCTCTGTTACCATATCCAGAATCCTTCGCCCATATTGCATCCAGGTTTATTTTAACAGCCCCCCCCCCCCCCCCCAATCTTGCTGCCCTTCTCAGGAATCCTATCACCAAAGCAGACACACCCAGCAATCCCATCCACTCCACCGGAGCAGTATACGCGGTTTCTTGCCAGGATTGCCCAGCCTCCTATGTGGGGGAGACTGGCAGAACCGCGTACATCAGAATCACCGAACACAAACGAAACATAAACAATAGAGACCCGAAGTCACTTATATACCAACACATTTCAAACACTGGCCATAACTTTAACTTAGATCACCCCAAAGTCCTATATCAACACATAAACAATAAGCAGCACAGATTGGTACTGGAATCCATCATATCATCACAAACAAACAGCATCAATAGGAAAATAGTTCTACCGGAAATATATCATATAATATCTCAATAGTTATCCCGCGATATGCTCTGGTGTGTGGTCGGGTTGGAGTGGTCCCCTGCTTGGCTTTTCTGTGTTGAGGTTTTTAAATTATACTGGTTTTAAGCTTTGCAAATTTTAAAGTGTCACACTACTTGCATACAGTGAATATCATAATTTTACTTAACTTTTAGCGTATATTTTCCAAAAAATTTTATCTAAATTTTAAAAATCTTTAAGTTCATTTGCATAGTTTTATTTTATATTTCATAGTCATAATTTCTATTTCTATATTAATTATATTTGAAATATCACTTCGCATGTAAATTTATATGTTGTATATAATGGCTCAAGCGCGCTTATACCCTGTTAGTATAGTCATACTAGCCACGCCTGTTGAAGAACCGAAAGGTTCGAAAGCTAGCACAAGTACAATAAAAGAAGCTCCTTCGTAAAAACTTGTGATTCGTTATACAATTGTACCAATTATACGGAGTTTACCTGTAGAAATTTATGCCTTAGTCGCTTTCACGGTCATGAGCCACCCAAATTCCGATTGTTCCTTTTACCTACGCCAGCTCAGAAAGAAATCGTCACAACTGTCAAGATGGAGGTGTCACCTGCGCTTCAACCGAATATGCAAGGACCACCAGTTCATCCACCGTCCCTCCGAATCAAAGACCCGGTAAGGAACCCTTTCTCAGAAAAGATAACAAAGAAGTACCAGTGGGACCTGTTAGAGTCCAGAATCCAGGGATGTCACTCCAATATCAGGATCATATCTACGACAGTGAAGGGCCTCATATTTCACATTCGCCAACTCCTTCCATGGCAGAATTCACCGAAGTAATCATGTCCATCACTAGAGACATCCAACGCAAAGAAAAGATCCTTACAGGCAGGCAACAAACAAAGATGTCATATTGGGTAAAGAAATACCAGTTCCCGCAGTCCGCAGCATTTCCAAACAATTCATCTAACGGAATAGTTAACTTGTCCTCGATACCCTTAACGGAAAAGGAGGAAAGGATGTTAGCATTGGGGTTACATTACGTTCCTCCCGACAAGCCCGACATACCCAGGTTAATAGCAGGAGTGGAAGGTGCACTCAAAAACCTCAACCATATGGAAACCCTCAGGATTAGACACGCAGTCACCCAGGTCTTGCGCAGGCCCTATCACCCAGTGTCATATACCCGGGATCATCGCCCTCTTATCCACAAGCTAAAAAAGACTAGTTCGCTGGTCATCATCAAAGCAGACAAGGGAAACCAGACGGTGTTGATGGATGGAGCTGATTACGAAGGAAAAATGATGAGCATACTCGCTGACACATCCACTTTTACGAATATCCCAACATCTGCGAAAGACGCCATGGTCACAAGTGCTACAAGTCATCACTTAGGAACTTGATGAAGGCGAAGCTGATCACCAAGGAACAATTGACTCAGTTCACCGGTTCCCTCACACGGATGCATACATATATGGTGCTCCTAAAATACACAAGTCTGGGGTACCACTCCGACCCATCATAGCATACCGCCTCTCCCCGGCACACACTTTAGCTAAATATCTGGCCCAGCTATTGTCCCCCATCATGAAGAACAATCCTAACCAATACAACATCACGCACCCACCCAGTTTTATTCAAGAGATCACACAAATGCAGCCACCCGCACATCACACTATGGTTTCATTTGATGTCACAGCGCTATACCTCTCCCTTCCACACGCCCTCATTTTAAACAAATTACAGTCCTTTCTCAAGTCAGCAGGTATTCAAGATCAAACAATAACCCTGATAACCCAGCTAACGTCCTTATGTCTTTCCATTAGTACCTTTACATTTAACCACCAGCATTATAAGCAGATCAGAGGCACCCCAATGGGCAGCCCTCTTTCATCCATAGTTGCTGAAGTCGTGATGGGGTCCTTGGACCAGTGGATCAATCAGACGCATTCTTCCGACATCCATTATTGGAGGAGGTATGTGGACGACATCTTCTGTATACTCAAACCGAATAAGCTCCAACCTATTCTTAACACTCTAGATTCCTTTCACGCAGACATCAAATTTACATATGAAACAGAAACAAACCTAGTATTACCTTTTCTGGACATCCTAATTATTCGCACTCCACACAGATTACACACAACAGTTCATCACAAAAAGAATATCCCACCCCTATACACCCATTTCTCCTCAAATAGCCCGGTAGCCTATAAAATAAATACAGTCAGGACCTTAACCAAAAGAATACACACGCATTGCTCATTACCTATATTCAAAGCCATAGAAAAAAAACAGAATTACCACCCTTCTAACCACTGCAGGATACCCGGGAAAATTCATAGATAAACACACGTTTGATCCCACTGCTCCGAGGACCTCCACGACTTATAGAGCAGTTTGCTATCTTCCATATTCCTCGTTCTCTGTTACCATATCCAGAATCCTTCGCCCATATTGCATCCAGGTTTATTTTAACAGCCCCCCCCCCCCCAATCTTGCTGCCCTTCTCAGGAATCCTATCACCAAAGCAGACACACCCAGCAATCCCATCCACTCCACCGGAGCAGTATACGCGGTTTCTTGCCAGGATTGCCCAGCCTCCTATGTGGGGGAGACTGGCAGAACCGCGTACATCAGAATCACCGAACACAAACGAAACATAAACAATAGAGACCCGAAGTCACTTATATACCAACACATTTCAAACACTGGCCATAACTTTAACTTAGATCACCCCAAAGTCCTATATCAACACATAAACAATAAGCAGCACAGATTGGTACTGGAATCCATCATATCATCACAAACAAACAGCATCAATAGGAAAATAGTTCTACCGGAAATATATCATATAATATCTCAATAGTTATCCCGCGATATGCTCTGGTGTGTGGTCGGGTTGGAGTGGTCCCCTGCTTGGCTTTTCTGTGTTGAGGTTTTTAAATTATACTGGTTTTAAGCTTTGCAAATTTTAAAGTGTCACACTACTTGCATACAGTGAATATCATAATTTTACTTAACTTTTAGCGTATATTTTCCAAAAAATTTTATCTAAATTTTAAAAATCTTTAAGTTCATTTGCATAGTTTTATTTTATATTTCATAGTCATAATTTCTATTTCTATATTAATTATATTTGAAATATCACTTCGCATGTAAATTTATATGTTGTATATAATGGCTCAAGCGCGCTTATACCCTGTTAGTATAGTCATACTAGCCACGCCTGTTGAAGAACCGAAAGGTTCGAAAGCTAGCACAAGTACAATAAAAGAAGCTCCTTCGTAAAAACTTGTGATTCGTTATACAATTGTACCAATTATACGGAGTTTACCTGTAGAAATTTATGCCTTAGTCGCTTTCACGGTCATGAGCCACCCAAATTCCGATTGTTCCTTTTACCTACGCCAGCTCAGAAAGAAATCGTCACAACTGTCAAGATGGAGGTGTCACCTGCGCTTCAACCGAATATGCAAGGACCACCAGTTCATCCCACCGTCCCTCCGAATCAAAGACCCGGTAAGGAACCCTTTCTCAGAAAAGATAACAAAGAAGTACCAGTGGGACCTGTTAGAGTCCAGAATCCAGGGATGTCACTCCAATATCAGGATCATATCTACGACAGTGAAGGGCCTCATATTTCACATTCGCCAACTCCTTCCCATGGCAGAATTCACCGAAGTAATCATGTCCATCACTAGAGACATCCAACGCAAAGAAAAGATCCTTACAGGCAGGCAACAAACAAAGATGTCATATTGGGTAAAGAAATACCAGTTCCCGCAGTCCGCAGCATTTCCAAACAATTCATCTAACGGAATAGTTAACTTGTCCTCGATACCCTTAACGGAAAAGGAGGAAAGGATGTTAGCATTGGGGTTACATTACGTTCCTCCCGACAAGCCCGACATACCCAGGTTAATAGCAGGAGTGGAAGGTGCACTCAAAAACCTCAACCATATGGAAACCCTCAGGATTAGACACGCAGTCACCCAGGTCTTGCGCAGGCCCTATCACCCAGTGTCATATACCCGGGATCATCGCCCTCTTATCCACAAGCTAAAAAAGACTAGTTCGCTGGTCATCATCAAAGCAGACAAGGGAAACCAGACGGTGTTGATGGATGGAGCTGATTACGAAGGAAAAATGATGAGCATACTCGCTGACACATCCACTTTTACGAATATCCCAACATCTGCGAAAGACGCCAAGGTCACAAGTGCTACAAGTCATCACTTAGGAACTTGATGAAGGCGAAGCTGATCACCAAGGAACAATTGACTCAGTTCACCGGTTCCCTCACACGGGATGCATACATATATGGTGCTCCTAAATACACAAGTCTGGGGTACCACTCCGACCCATCATAGCATACCGCCTCTCCCCGGCACACACTTTAGCTAAATATCTGGCCCAGCTATTGTCCCCCATCATGAAGAACAATCCTAACCAATACAACATCACGCACCCACCCAGTTTTATTCAAGAGATCACACAAATGCAGCCACCCGCACATCACACTATGGTTTCATTTGATGTCACAGCGCTATACCTCTCCCTTCCACACGCCCTCATTTTAAACAAATTACAGTCCTTTCTCAAGTCAGCAGGTATTCAAGATCAAACAATAACCCTGATAACCCAGCTAACGTCCTTATGTCTTTCCATTAGTACCTTTACATTTAACCACCAGCATTATAAGCAGATCAGAGGCACCCCAATGGGCAGCCCTCTTTCATCCATAGTTGCTGAAGTCGTGATGGGGTCCTTGGACCAGTGGATCAGTCAGACGCATTCTTCCGACATCCTTTATTGGAGGAGGTATGTGGACGACATCTTCTGTATACTCAAACCGAATAAGCTCCAACCTATTCTTAACACTCTAGATTCCTTTCACGCAGACATCAAATTTACATATGAAACAGAAACAAACCTAGTATTACCTTTTCTGGACATCCTAATTATTCGCACTCCACACAGATTACACACAACAGTTCATCACAAAAAGAATATCCCACCCCTATACACCCATTTCTCCTCAAATAGCCCGGTAGCCTATAAAATAAATACAGTCAGGACCTTAACCAAAAGAATACACACGCATTGCTCATTACCTATATTCAAAGCCATAGAAAAAAAACAGAATTACCACCCTTCTAACCACTGCAGGATACCCGGGAAAATTCATAGATAAACACACGTTTGATCCCACTGCTCCGAGGACCTCCACGACTTATAGAGCAGTTTGCTATCTTCCATATTCCTCGTTCTCTGTTACCATATCCAGAATCCTTCGCCCATATTGCATCCAGGTTTATTTTAACAGCCCCCCCCCCCCCCCCCCAATCTTGCTGCCCTTCTCAGGAATCCTATCACCAAAGCAGACACACCCAGCAATCCCATCCACTCCACCGGAGCAGTATACGCGGTTTCTTGCCAGGATTGCCCAGCCTCCTATGTGGGGGAGACTGGCAGAACCGCGTACATCAGAATCACCGAACACAAACGAAACATAAACAATAGAGACCCGAAGTCACTTATATACCAACACATTTCAAACACTGGCCATAACTTTAACTTAGATCACCCCAAAGTCCTATATCAACACATAAACAATAAGCAGCACAGATTGGTACTGGAATCCATCATATCATCACAAACAAACAGCATCAATAGGAAAATAGATCTACCGGAAATATATCATATAATATCTCAATAGTTATCCCGCGATATGCTCTGGTGTGTGGTCGGGTTGGAGTGGTCCCCTGCTTGGCTTTTCTGTGTTGAGGTTTTTAAATTATACTGGTTTTAAGATTTGCAAATTTTAAAGTGTCACACTACTTGCATACAGTGAATATCATAATTTTACTTAACTTTTAGCGTATATTTTCCAAAAATTTTATCTAAATTTTAAAAATCTTTAAGTTCATTTGCATAGTTTTATTTTATATTTCATAGTCATAATTCCTATTTCTATATTAATTATATTTGAAATATCACTTCGCATGTAAATTTATATGTTGTATATAATGGCTCAAGCGCGCTTATACCCTGTTAGTATAGTCATACTAGCCACGCCTGTTGAAGAACCGAAAGGTTCGAAAGCTAGCACAAGTACAATAAAAGAAGCTCCTTCGTAAAAACTTGTGATTCGTTATACAATAAATACCTATATCGCTTTATATTAAAAAAAATGAATTTAATAAACAAACAGAAGACATTTGCACACGTTACCAATCTCCCCAAAAATCGAAGACCGTGTTGCTGGACCATCCAATTAAGATCACAATATAATTACCAATTTTTTCTCCCCTTCCAACAGGCCTTATTGTCGTTTAATTAATTTTGTAAAAAGTGATGAGAAACGCCTTGGGGCGAATCAACGACATTTTTTTTAAAGGTTTCAGACGATTCCTTAAAAAGTTTTGGATTAAATTTGCTATATTACTTTTTAATTATTTTTATTCTTTCCCATTATTACGACTAGACATGCTTTTCCTTCATTGTTATATAATAGGGGCTGTGTAATAGCGATTGATTTAATTCATCAATTGGAAATATATTTTATTCAATAATATATATACACATTGTACATTCGATAGATTGGGGATTATATCTAATGTTGTTAAAAATAAAAAAGGCATATCCTGACCAGGAGCACATGTGCTTTTCAGAAGGCAGGTGGTCTCTCCATATCTCCCTCCTTCAATGCCTTCCTCTACTGAGGGTGGGCCACATGGTCTCTCCATATCTCCCTCCTTCAATACCTTCCTCTACTGAGGGTGGGCCACATGGTCTCTCCATATCTCCCTCCTTCAATACCTCCCTCTACTGAGGGTGGGCCACATGGTCTCTCCATATCTTCCTCCTTCAATACCTTCCTCTACTGAGAGTGGGCCACATGGTCTCTCCATATCTCCCTCCTTCAATACCTTCCTCTACTGAGGGTGGGCCACATGGTCTCTCCATATCTCCCTCCTTCAATGTCTTCCTCTACTGAGGGTGGGCCACATGGTCTCTCCATAACTCCCTCCTTCAATACCTTCCTCTACTGAGGGTGGGCCACATGGTCTCTCCATATCTCCCTCCTTCAATACCTTCCTCTACTGAGGGTGGGCCACATGGTCTCTCCATTTCTCCCTACTTCAGGGCCTTCCTCTACTGAGGGTGGGCCACATGGTCTCTCCATTTCTCCCTCCTTCAATGTCTTCCTCTACTGAGGGTGGGCCACATGGTCTCTCCATTTCTCCCTACCTCAGTGCCTTCCTCTACTGAAGGTGGGCCACGTGGTGGAACAGAAATCAACTAAACATTGATTTAGCCTGTTCCCTGATATTTGGCCAACCCAATTTCTTGATAAATCAAGAAAAGCCATTCACGAACGCGTTTCGCGCTGTTGGCGCTCGTCAGCGTGGAGTAGGCTGTACCACAAAAGATTTTTGGTCCCAGTGGCTTCTTGAGAAACCAAGAAATGGGTATTTAAGGCCAAACTTGCGTAAATACGCTTAGCACATGAAAAAAACAATAGAAAAAAATTGTTATTTCTGTTTAAAATATTAACCAACAAATATCATTTTTTTTACTTATCCCTAGTACACGTGGTACAGGCCACGGTGCGTGGTAACATAGTATCATGGTGGGTAGTTAGCAACTGCTTTTACTGTAAGTACACCACATATCTACACATGTGAAAATCAGTTCGGCTTTGCACTTACAAATATGCCAGAGCCGCGTTTGATTATTTTCACTCGTTGGTGGGGTTGGACTTTTGTAAGAATCGGGGACCATTGGAGCATTTTTTTTATCAGAAAAAAGTGCCCAATGCGGGAATCGAACCCGGGTCGTAGCGGTCGAAAACCAACGATTTAGACCATTCTTCCACCGACCCCCTCTCCAAAATATCATACAATTAGTGAATTGAATATAGAAAAGAATTGTGTGAGGCTTGGCTCATCAAACAGTAAAACTTACCAGTGATTTCCCCAATTTAATTCACCAGAACTTGCTACAAGTGTTTTATGTTTTGAACAAAAGCATCTACTGAAATCGTGAAATTCAGTGTTTCTTATGGCTTGCTCCATCTGCCGGAATAAATATCAACTATTCTCGTTGATTTTTTTATTATTCCAGAATTGGCCAAATACTCTTTCATGATTAACAAAGAAAAGCTAACCACGTACGCGTGTCGGGCTGTTGGCCTCATCAGCGTGGCGCAAGCAATGACCAAACAATCTGATCTTTGGAGTATCCTGAAAAACCCCAAAACAGGTATTTAAGCTGGTAGGGCGTGAGAAACGCCAAACTATTGAAATATATATAAAATAGTACAAACGTGCATTTTACT
>CP092868.1:27916959-27944226 GCA_030710605.1 Cordylochernes scorpioides
CCAAACTATTGAAATATATATAAAATAGTACAAACGTGCATATTACTGGGAAGATTAGATTTTAAGAAAGAGTATTTGGAATATTCTGGAATAATTAAAAATCAACGATTAGTTCATATTTATACCTACAGATGGCGAAAGTCATCAGCAATTTTTAGTTACATAATCAAGAAATGCCTTTTTCTTAATTTATCCACCTGATCCCAGTACAATTTCACTTTAGTAACATTTTTCACATAGTTTATATTGCCATGTGAAAAATCAGGAAAGACAAACTATAATTGATCTATATATATAATTGCCTTATTCTGTCTGAAGCTCACGGATAGAATGCGCGCCCATTGGCTGCCGGCGAACACGTGTCCTCCCTGCCCCCCTCTAGACAACCCTGTTATCAGCTGTGTGATACATACACCTGTCTATAGCGGCCATTCTAGACAACCCTGTTATCAGCAGTGTGTTACATCCACCTGTCTATACAGACCACCCAGTCTATAGCGGCCACTTTAGGCAACCCTGTAATCAGCAGTGTGTTACAACCACCTGTCTATAGCGACCACTCTAGACAACCCTGTTATCAGCTGTGTGATACATCCACCTGTCTATACAGACCACCCTGTATATAGCGGCCACTCTAGACAACCCTGTTATCGGCTGTGTGATACATACACCTGTCTATACAGACCACCCTGTCTATAGCGACCACCCAAGACAACGTTTTTAAAATATATTCGCACTCGGGTAAAACCCGGGCGTTGCCCGGGCCATTCGTCTAGTATAATATAAGAAATGAGGGAAGTTTACAGAGAGAAAAATGTGATCAAAAATAGTACAAATGCAATATTGTACTGGGATAAGATGCATAAAAATTGAGAAAAAGGCATCTCCTTATCGTGCAACTGATATTGCAACGTTGATATTTATTCCGATAGATGGCGCAAGCCATCAGCAACTTTCAGTTGCACGATAAGGAGATGCCTTTTTCTCAGAGAGAAAAATATAAACAACAAAATTGAAATTCTGTTAATAAAATAATAAATATTTTTCTGTATAGCTCCTTCCCTATGGGAGATGTGATCCACAGCTTGCAAATATTGTAGTTACTGACATAGATATGACGTGCTTCTGTCAAGGATTTACTCGTATCTTGGAACTTTGTCCCTTGTACTTTGCGTCCTTTTTCTTGTGACGTGAAGAACGGCTTTGTCGTCGTATCGTCTATAGGAGCATCGTCATCTTGGAAGGAAGTCTTGGCTTTGACACGGCGGTGGAATCCTGGAGTCGGTCTTTTAAAATGTAGATCACAGCACCCATTGCCTCAAGGTCTTTTCGGCGATCTTCAGTTTGTCTTCCCTAATTTACCCAGCATCTCCACCAAAATGCCACGTGGAAAATTAGGAAAGACAAACTATGAAATGATAAAATATAAGAAATAAGGGAAGTTTACAGAGAGCAAAATATAAAAAACAAAATTGAAATTCTGTTTATAAAATAATATATACTTTCCTACAATATGTTCAAATTCTGCATATCTTCTGCATTTAAAGGTTTATTCTTGGTAATGGTGAACAATGTAATTTTTTCACTTATGTTGATTAAACAGGCTTTTGTAGTTGTCTTGTCATTTAAACGTAAGAGCTGTCCTCGAAACAGAACTATTTGTGAAATTTTTACAATTACAGAAACGCCTTTTTACCTCATTTCGTTAAAACAACATTACAAAGAATAATACAATAATACAATTAATAATGATAATTTTAAAAACGCTAGGCTATTTTAGAGCGGCACCTAGTAAAGTTATTTTGGAACTTGGAACTTTAAACAGGAACTTTGGACACACACAACAACATATACACAACAAAACTGAAAGCTTTTTCTTAAAATTACATTTATTTTTTGTGAATTTCTTTCACTATATAGAAATAAACTTTAATATTTAAAGAAGCCAGTTGAACATCCAATACATCCAAAGAAGAAAAGAACTTCAGTAATTGATTAGGATCAAGGGCTTGGCCATGGAATGTTGCCAGGCAGTCTAACATCCGAAAAACAATTTCGGTCCTCGTAGTTGCACTTTTTGCTGGTCGATTGAACGATTACCGTTCATTTGTCAGGCCAAGACGGGGACAATTAGCTTCCTGGCCTAATGGAGAGGTAAACGCCGCTCAAAAAATACTAATGCGTTAAAAATTAGATTAGAAACTTCTTGAGTAGGAACTGGATTGTCGGGTGGAGTCATCGACCTTGAGTGACATCCCAACTTTAGGTATCGTTTCTCTTCACAGTGAGATGCTACAACCTTCAGAGACTATACCATTAAAACATTGCGTGTGTTCTTCTTTTATCGCTAGAAATATACTCATGGACAAATCTTAAGGAAGTGGAAAGTCTTTCATGTCTCTCGTTGTCTATTTTTTTTTAAGGAGACTGAAGCAATTTTGTTCATATTTGACTATCTGTATTCAATTAAGGTCACTGCAATATCTTTCAGAAATATTGTCTTAATCCCGATATACATGTTAAATGGTACTACTTCCTTAAGTTTTGTTCATTAATGTATATTGGTTATCTCATGTGTCTTCTTTGTAGTTCACTGTAATAGCTTTCAGATTTATTGTCTGAATCCCGATATATATGTTGAATGGTATACAAATTCCTTAAGTTTTGTTCAATAGTGTATATTTGTTATCTCGTGTGTCTTCAATGAAGTTCACTGTAATATCTTTCAGACATGTTATCAGAATCCCGATATACATGGTAAATGGTACAACTTCCTTAAGTTTTGTTCACCATTTTGTTCATCGTGTGTCTTCAATGAAGTTCACTGTAATATCTTTATCTATATCCCGATATACATGGTAAAAGGTATAACTTCCTTAAGTTTATCCATGAGTGTATATAATGTGTCTTCAATAAAGTTCCCTGTAATATATTTCAGATATTTTGTCTGAATCCCGATATACATGTTAAAAGGTACAACTTCCTTAAGTTTTGTCCATGAGTGTAGATTCCTATACAACTCAACTCTCTCCTGAAGATATATAATCATTTATTTTTTCCACGTTCACCAATTGATTTATACGAAATCTACACGACATGTTTTTCCTATAAAACTATTGATAACGGTTATTGACACAGACACAAAATCTATTATTATTATTTTTAAGACATTTAGTATTAGTAAATTAAATTTAATTGCCATCTATCGTTAAAACATTACACAAATAAATTTACTGGCAATGCGTTTCTTTTAAATATCATCAAATATTATCTCTACAGCTTTTAAATATCATCAAATATTATCTCTACAGCTTTTAAATATCATCATTTGGCGAAACCGCTGAGAGGGTTCACTACTGATGAGCCAAGCCCTCTCATTCAATAACTCATATCATTGCAGTAAGGTCTGTAGAGATAATATTTGATGATATTTAAAAGAAACGCATTGCCAGTAAATTTATTTGTGTAACGTTTTAAACATTTAGTTTTATCTATGAATTCACCACGGAGAGAGTCTGCCACGTAAAGAGAGAGAGAGAGAGTGAGTGTTGTTTATATTTAACGATAATAATGCAGATGGTTCATACACTCATTAGACTTTAATTAAAAAGGCATATATTGGATCAAAATATCATTTATTTTACCAATTACTTGATTTTGTTGACGTTATGTGGTGATGAGTTTGTTGTTGACACACATTAAATACATGTATGTTATAACACCTTGATAAAGGTTGGCGTTCAGCCAACTGAAATATTCGTAAAATAAATAATATTTTGATTCAATATATGCCTTTTTAATTAAAGATTTATTTATGGATTGCTCTATTTTAAAAACTTATTAAACTACATTACGAATTTAACACTTTTATATTTTAGCAAAGTGTATTAATTATATTTTATATAAAGATTATTAATTTTGATATTTATATTATTTATATTTTGCTATTCTGAAAACTTCTATCATTGCTTAACTTGTATCTTATAAATCTTGATTTTGTTCTTGTCTTAAATAAATTGCTGTGTCATCCTGAAGTTTGTCTTTCCTAATTTTCTACATTACAATATTATATTTAGGCTAAATTACAAATTGAAATATTTCATTTATTATATTTAGGCTTCATTACAAATTGAAATCTTTTATATTATATTTAGACTACATTACAAATTGAAACCTTTTATATTATATTAGGCTTGATTACAAATTGAAACCTTTTATATTATATTTAGACTACATCAAAAATTGAAACCTTTTATGTTATCTTTAGACTACATTACAAATTGAAGCCTTTTAGTATTATATTTAGGCTAAATTACAAATTGAAACCTTTTATTATATTTAGGCTTCATTACAAATTGAAACCTTTTATATTATATTTAGGCTTCATTACGATTTGACACCTTTTATATTATATTTAGGCTACATTACAAATTGAAATCTTTTATATTATATTTAGGCTAAATTACAAATTGAAATCTTTTATATTATATTTAGACTACATTACAAATTGAAACCTTTTATAGTATATTTAGGCTACATTACAAATTGAAACCATTTATATTATATTCAGGCTACATTACAAATTGAAGCCTTTTATATTATATTAAGACTACATTACAAATTAAAGCCCTTTATATTATATTTAGGCTTGATTACAAATTGAAACCTTTTATATTATATTTAGGCTTCATGAAAAATTGAAACCTTTTATATTATATTTAGGCTACATTACAAATTGAAACCATTTATATTATATTTAGGCTACATTATAAATTGAAGCCTTTTATATTATATTTAGGCTTCATTATAAATTGAAGCCTTTTATTTTATATTTAGGCTTCATTACAAATTGAAACCTTTTATATTATATTTAGGCTTCATTACAAATTGAAACCTTTTATATTAACTTTAGGCTACATTACAAAAAGAAGCCTTTTATTATATTTAGTCTACATTACAAATTATAAAATCTAATATATTATCTTTAGGCTACGGGCTTCCCAAACTTTTAAATTTACTTATAAAATATGTGTTTTTTTTCAAAATAAAATTTTCCATAAATAAATAGAAAAGATTAAAACAAGAATAATTAAAAAGCACACTAATATTTTTGACACATGTAAATAAAAAAACCTTACATATTACATTCTCATAATTGAAAAAAAAAAAGAGAGTAGAAAAATAATTATGAAAATCCTAATAATTCAAACGAAGAGAGATTAAACTATTTCTAAAATAAAAAAAGATTTGTAATAAGATTCTAAGGAGCAATCTTTTAAAAATCTCCAAAATGAAGGCGCAAAAAAAAAAAACAAGTTTTAAAAAACTTGGCTGTAATCATGTTTTAATTGGAGGTCTTGAGATTGGCAGTTGACTTTGTTCTATCTAATTATTTCGGGAACTTCATCGTTTTTTTTTTTACTAAAAAAACTTTAGCCATCAAATTATGCTAACTAAAACTTGGTATCTCATTAAACAGCTTAACATTTTCTAGGTAGAAGTCTATTTTAACTCTTAGATAGAAATTTGATAGTGTAGAAATTACGTGAATTGAGTATTTTTATAAGTGAATAACTGTTGTGTTTATTGTTAAAATCTCAACAATTTCGTGGTTAGCCACAATACAGATATTCGAGCTTGTATTAAAATGTGGTTTTCTGTATTTAAGAATAGATTTCCATACTTCAATAGAAACAGAATGCTACCTAACTGATGATTTCCCTTTACCAGTCAAACGATGTATAGCTCAATCGAAAATACTATTTACAGTCCTCAAAAAAAAAAAAAAAAAACACGTTCTGACGTTTGAGGCCAAAAACCTAATATGTACACTGTGTGACAAGGAAATTACTGAAGAACTCCCCTATTACATACTTAATTGTACAGCCCTTGATGCAGAGAGGAAGGCCCTATATCAACAAATTAAATGTACCAACACTTCACCCTACGTATTGCTTTCAAAAATATCAGTAAACAAATCTAAGGCAATAGCTTACTATACATTTTTTAGATCATCATTATGTAAGGACCAGTCAACAAGTGAATGACTTTGAGATGAAGAGTAAAGCCAGTTCAATTTATATGTAAATAACACAAGATGATTATTACCTTACCCAATTGGGAGAATCTGTATGGGGCAAGTCCCTAATAAAGGCTTTGTGTGTGTATTTAAGAATAGAAAATATTTAATACTGCTATGTATAGTTGGTGGTTGAGTGGTATCAACCGTCGAATTCAAACAGCCATGAGCTGGGATTGAATCACGCATTGGACACTTTTTTTCTGAATTAAAAATTTACTCTAATGAGCTTCCGATTCTTGCAAAAATCCAATTCCATTTTGCTAACTAAAACTGGGTATCTCATTACACAACATTTTCTAGGTACAAGTCTATTTTAACTCTTAGATGGAAATTTAATATTGTAGAAATTACGTGAATTGGGTATTTTCATGATGTATTTTCATGATTCTTGAAAAAATTCAATCCCATCAGATTTATCATTTAATGATGCTTATAATCTTCTGTTCCATATATAAAATAGCAGAGAAAGAGAGAATTGGATGATACCTGGGACAGAGGCTTGTTCTGGTAGTACTTCGGATCGGAGGCTTGGAATAGTTCTGGTCGCGTCTTGTGACAGTCGGATAAGTTCTTTGTTGCACTTGCTGATTGGGTCGATCATAGCTTGGTTTATTTTATAGAAGTTTGGATTTTTTCACACATTCCCGATTAACTTTTTCAAATGAGTCCATCTTCTTGCACACGTCAAGGAGTTCATTGTGGTAGTTTTAGAGGAATTTGAATAAAGAGCAAAAGAATACTACACCCATACCTCGCTTTGCGTCGGGGTTACGTTCCAAAAAAAAAAACACGACGCAAATTGAAACGACGCAAAGTGAAAATAAAATTTTGATGGCATGGCGCAATCAAAAACAAAAGTGTTGCCATATTTTAGGAAAAAAAATCCATAAAAAAATTAAAGACTCGAATCCAAAACAACGCAACATCGAAAATCTAACGACGCACAGTGAAAATCAGTAAAAATTAAGCAGCGACGCAACTTCGAAAAAAACGCAAGACGAAACGACGCAAAGCGAGGTATTGGTGTATTTTTAAATCCCCCAATAACCTTTTTTTGTATTTTATCTTTTATAACCAAAGAATTTTACTGATTATCTATTCCAACCAATGACATAAGACATCCCTTCATCTAAGAGCTCAACAAAAATGGCTGAAAGAGATCAGCTCCGATCCAACAGCCGGGAAGATTACCAAGGTAATGAGAACGGCCACAATGGACTTCAGCACGAGTCAAAAGCCTACGACACCCAGGGTGACAACGACAAAGCCTTAGCGACAAATTAGGATCCAACACCCTGAGGGCAATCTACCCGACCCCCCCCTTCTCTTTCATCCTAAACCAAAATCACCTCCACAACCTTTTTTTAAACTCCAAACTCCCCTTCTAATTTTAGAATTGAATGGCTAGGGAAGTTTAAATTAAATCCTACAACAGACCAACCATATCCTTCTCTTCTATAGAAGCTTTAAGCTCAAAGTTCTACACAAGTCCCATCGCACGCTTGGATAACCTCACTAATTGTCACATTACCCCAGCTAGTATATCCCCAAGCTTTTCTCTGATACTACCTTTCTTATAGCCTTGTATGAAAGCTTAGCTTTCCTATTGGATACCTTGTTATTCTTCTTCTTTGAAATTATTCTTTGAAAGCTGACTTACTGATCTTTATAAGAAGTTTTCTTAAAGACGTTATTCATCTATTGTATAAAAAGGAAATTGAAAAAATACATAGATTTTATTGTACAATTGTATCACCTTTTTTTTTATTTATAAATATATTCGAATTTTATTATAAAAGGATAATAGTTTGTGGAATTGTCTGAAGTCGTATTTTTTTTTTTAAATTTATCAAGAAAATATACCTGATCTTTCAAGAATGAAGAATAAACATTCATAGACAAAACTTAAGAAAGTTTGATATTTTGAAGGTCGCAGGTCGTCTGTTTTTTTTTTTTTAAGAGACAGAGCCAATATTATATATTTTAAACCACCATATTAATGGATCTCTTATAGCTGGAATTTTATTATTAACGATTTTTTTTTTAAAAACGTTCTGATTAAATTGTGAAATATATTGAAATGGAAGTATAATTAAATTGCGAATATAAAATTAAGCACAACCGTATCAAATATACACATATTGCCTACAAACGCATATATAAATTATACATAATATAATTTTTAAAATATATTCTATTTTATTTTATACATTTTTAAATATAAACATTTTGACTATTATTTTAACGACGTCATTGTTTTCCTTTTAAATGAATATGTTTTTCTTTTAGAGAGAGAGAGAGTTAGCCCTTAAAATATATAAAGAATATAAATATAATTGTCTTTAATTTTGTCATTTATATACAAAATAATATTATATTTTGATCCAATATATGCCTTTTTAATTAAATATAGAATTATATTAATAAATTCTCTATTGACTGTGAGATACGTTGTGCATTTTACATATAAGAGTTAAAAATAAAATATACTATACTTGAATTAATATATATTTTTTCATTTTTTTTGGCCAAACGATTACATTTAGTAAAAAACCTTCCTAAAATTCAATTCTTTTTTTTTTTTTTTTTTTACTAATTTCGTATAATATACATGTGAAAAATAAGAAAAATATATATAATTTTCAAAATATCGTTGATATGATTTATTTTCAAATATTCCTCGAATTTTTAGTTTTGGATAGTTAAGCCTCTCTAATTTTATTTTAGCCTATTTTCAGATTAACAAATTTATTTTTAGAGTTCCTTAAAATTTATCCATACAAGTTTTTTCTATATTTAATTATAACTCGCTCTAATTTGAAACTAATCTACAAACCAGAATTTTAGACAAAAATATATTTACAAATATGAAAAAAGATTGTATAGTTAATGTTAGTAAAATTAAAGTTGATTAGCGCACTAATAAATCTAACAAAAGATATTAAAGTATCGATATTTATCTATGAATAAAAAAATATCGGATGGTTATCTCCTTCAATGAAGGGGAGCTTAAAGAACATTGAGGTCAGGATTGTAGCAAATTCAGGTAAATGAACACCGTTCTGTCAAGCTTTTATCTTCCA
Source organism: Cordylochernes scorpioides (assembly GCA_030710605.1). Classification (NCBI taxonomy): domain Eukaryota; kingdom Metazoa; phylum Arthropoda; class Arachnida; order Pseudoscorpiones; family Chernetidae; genus Cordylochernes; species Cordylochernes scorpioides. The sequence goes on from CP092868.1 coordinate 27,926,125, forward strand.
ATTACCATTCAGAAACGTGTAATTAAAGTTATTGTTTGGTAAATAAACCCAACCTATCGATTATTAATGATTGATCGATTTGATTGATCACTTATAGGTTACTTTAGAACTTCCTGGAATCTTTTTTCAAATTTTTTTATTACGGGAGAATAATAGTACATTCGATTCTTGATAATTTGAAACTCAAGGGATCACAGAAAAATTTCAATTTATCAAAAGTTAAAAATAACAAGAGTTTAAACTGATAACTTATAAGTTACTTTAGAACTTCCTTGAATCTTTTTTTTTATATTACGAGAAAATAAAAGTACAGTCGACTCTTTGTAATTTGAAACTCAAGAAACCAGAGAAAATTTCAATTTATCAAAAGTTCAAAATAACAGGAGTTTAAACAAATAAGAGGGAGGAAGGGAGAGAAAAATCAAGTAAACAAGAGTTTTTATCTCAAAATTCGTTTTTTATTATTTTAAACATTTGTAAAGTTATTCAAAAATGCTCATTTGTGGTAAGATACTATTTCTTCAACTTCAAATTACCGAGGGGACCAATTAATATTGATTTTTTTCAACTTATCGAGTATTATTCAAGGGATCGAAAAAAAATCAAATTATCGAGGTATTCAAATTAATGAGTTTCAAATTATCGAAAGTTGACTGTATATCGTTTTTCTTTTCTATTTATATGTTAAAAAAAAAAGAGGTAAACCACTTTAATATGAAAAAATATAATGAATAAGATCTGTATTGAATTTATAAGGATAATTGTGAATGTAAAACAGCAATTTATTATTAAGATAGGATTTGAAAAAAAGGGTTCTTTATTAATATAATAAAATACTGCAAGTAATATGGCAATTAATAGTGCAAGAAATATTGCAAAAAATAGCAATTTAAGAATATCTATGGTGATCTATTACACATTAAAACTAAGCTATAAATAAATTTATAAATCCAATTGCTATCTATTGATAAAATTTGTAACAAATAAATTTACTGGCAATGTGTTTCTTTTCAATAATACTGTCACAGAATATTTATTAAAAATAAAAAAGGCATATCCTGACCAGGAGCACATGTGCTTTACAGAAGGCAGAGCGCCATCTGCTGGAACAGAAATCAACTGTTCATTGATTTAATCTGTTCCCTGATATTTGGCCATCCCAATTTCTTGATAAATCAAGAAAAGCCATCCACGAACACGTTTCGCGCTTTTGGCACTCGTCAGCGTGGAGTTGGCTGTACCACTGCGACCAAAAATATTTTTTGGTCTCAGAGGCTTCTTGAAAAACCAAGAAATGGGTATTTAAGGCCAAACTTGCGTAAATATTATAGAATAATCATTGTGAATACTCTGTTGTCAGTTTATCATCATAAATATTTAGTTACGTCATTACCATGCTTGTAGATTATTACTTGTAAAATAAATTATCATATTTTGCATTCTATATATAATTAATAAATTATTTTTTACTTAATATTTAGGAATACTTATCTTCTCTACCGTGACAATATTATGAAATATTCTTTTAAATAATATTGCCACGTGGAAAATTAGGGAAGACCAACTTCGAGTTCTTGAGAATCCGGGCTAATTGGCCTACAGATAAGGTCTTCTAGCCCTACTATGGCTGCAGAACGCGAGCTGGTGGCAAGGGATCCAAGGATCTGGCAGTGGAGGTGTCATCGCAGGGGGGGGGAGAGAGAGCTGGAGAGGTCAGGGAAACAGCGCCTTGATGGGTGAGAAGCCAGGATGGAGGCCGGTTGAGGAAGACCAACTTCAGGATGAGACAACAATTTATTTCAGGCAAGAACAAACTATAAGTGATAAGCAAAAGAGGGAAGTGTACAGAGTAGCAAAATATAAACATATATAAAAATAATACTATGCTAATAAAAAAAAATAATAAAATTAATAAATACTTTGTTACAATATCATTGCAGTAAAGTGTTGGAATATCACAGAGTAACAATGGCTATAGATGAGACTGAGTTTGAAAAGGAACTTGTATGTATATAATGTTTTAGTATCGTTTCCGTTGTTTTCATGTAGACATATATACCAAGATTTGTTTTGTATAATTACTATTAATAATAAATAATATGTAAAGTTAAATTGGTTACGGATTCATCCTTCTTACCTATTTTAATTACATAACATAAAGAACCGAAAGCTTGCACTTTGCACAAATAAAGAAACGCATTTATACTGTTTATATTATTATTTTAAAAAATACCTTATAACAATTTTCTCTTCTATTACAATCTCTGTATACACCTATCCCCCGATTTACACGGTAGATACGTTCCTGAGAAAAACGTGTAAATCGAGGGATAGGTGTATATTAAACTGTCAAATCTGAATAGGTGTTCGCCCCCTCATGAATCAGAGCCTCCCAATATTCTTTTCAACATAGGTAGTATAGAGTAGAATATCGCATTTAGTATAGTGCGATAAAAAAAAACTTATTTGGAAAACCGTGTAAAAGCGAAAACGTGTAAAACAAGTACCGTGTAAATCGGGGGATAGGTGTATATGAGAAAGGTAAAATTTCCCAGTAAGGCAAAGACCGTGGAAGATTGTAGAAAAATGAGATAAAAAGAGCGATATACTCAGTGTTATGTGACAAACCAAGAACACACAGAACGACAGGAGGTTCAACAATGAGACACAACAATGGCCCCTTGTGTATTGTTGCATCCCTCTACAATTACCGGGGGACCAAGTTGATTTTGATCCCCCTTTTTTATTCAACGACCACCCTGTTTAGTACCTCAATACTCCACCAGATGGCATTCGAGGCTAAAACCTCTCCAAAATTATTAATAAACTCATAGAGAAGAAGAGAGCGGTGAATTATGAAATTTACACATTGAAGGGGAGAGATATCTATTTGCTATTTAAGCGTATAAAATGATTATAATTATCCAAAATAAAAATGGCATATCCTGACCAGGAGCACATGTGCTTTACAGAAGGCAGAGCGCCATCTGGTGGAACAGAAATCAACTAAACATTGATTTAACCTGTTCACTGATATTTGGCCAACCTAAATTCTTGATAAATCAAGAAAAGCCATCCACGAACGCGTTTCGCGCTTTTGGCGCTCGTCAGCGTGGAGTAGGCTGTACCACTGCGACCAAAAATAATTATAATTATATTATAAAAATGCGGGAAGATGATATTCATGTACCAAAATAGGCACCTCTCCCTTTGACTGTGAATTAGAACGATGCAATTTGAATCCACATAGTAAAAAACTGTATTAGTGGTAATACGGAATGAACCACAACATATAAAGGATGGCTTTTTGTCTGAATTTTCCAAAACTGGTTTTGTGACTTATTCCATATTATAACTGTAGTATTTTAAATAATTACAACTCTCTTTAAAGCAACAAAATAATTATTTATTTCATTTAGCAAGACAAGAAAACAAAACAAACACGGGAAGCCAAAAACAAAAACTTATAGGTTAGTTCCTATTCCAAATCTAGCTTTCACACAGAGTATTCAAAAATAAAATACGACAATCCCTCCCCTGTGTGGAAGCTTCTATCAAACAAGTCCGAGAGAGTTTATACAGTTTTTAAGTTTCTCCTTGGGAAGACTCTTTGTTAATAGGTCCGCTTCCATTTCGTCACTCCTAACAAATTCAAGGTCGATTGTTCCTTCTTCCACAGCATCTTTTATAAAATACAATTTTCGGTTCATATGTTTCGTCCGGGAAGTTATTTTTTCAGATTTAATCCACTTGATAGCAGATTGACTATCTGTTTTAAGCGTTGTAGGAAAGTTCGCATCCTCACATATTTCTTCTAAAAGTCCTTTAATCCATTTTACTTCGCACATCCCTTCGCATATCGAAATCAGTTCGGCTTCGCATGTAGACAGAGCCACCAAACTTTGTTTCTTGCTTCTCCAACTGATCAGGTTGTTTCCCAGTTTAACTGTGTATCCGGAATAGGACTTTGCGTCACTTGTTGAACACCAGCTTGCATCTGTGCTGGCAAGAATGCTATTTTCTGATGGCTTGTATCTTAACATTTTATCTCTGGTGCCCTTCAGGTATCTATATATTCTCTTAACTCCTGTTAAATGTACTTCTCTTGCATCATTGCAAAATCGGGATAAATTGCTCACATTAAAAGAAATATCTGGACGAGTTCCGGTTGCCAAATACATCAGGGATCCGATCATCTCTTGATACAATGTCCTGTCTACTGGTTTGGAGTCTTGACATTCATCAAAACTTTGGTCTCGATCTCCCGGAGTTTGTACAATGTTACATTCCTCGAGTGCAAATTTCTTCAAGATTTTATCGATATAATGGGCTTGTGATAGATCTAAACCGTATTCTGTTTTCTTTATCTCTATACCAATGAAAAGTTCATTCTCCCCTTTTTCTTTTAAAGCAACAAATCTTCCTATCTCTGATGCTAGTTTTTCATTGAAGGTTTTATCCGTTCCGGCTATTATTAGATCATCCACGTATAAACCCAATATTCCATATTCCTTTCCTTTTCTAAAAGTGTACACACATGGATCATATTGCGATCTTTCCATTCCCAGTTGTATCAGTATCTCGTTGTGATCTTTTTATTCCAACAATGTCCCGATTGTGGAAGTCCATATATACTTTTTAACAATTTGCAAACTTTGTCTTCTTCACCTTTTTCAACAAATCCTTCCGGCTGTTTCATAAAAATAGTTTCTTTCAATTCTCCGTAAAGGTAGGCGGTCTTCACATCATATGATGTTATAACCAAATTCAACTGAGCTGCTAGGGCTACAATTGCACGAAGACTTTCTTTTCTGATCACTGGTGAAAAAGATTCCTCATATTCTACGCCATATTTTTGATTACAACCAATAGCAACTAATCTAGCTTTTCTTCTATAAACACCCTCACCAGGCGTACTCTTTATGCTAAAGATCCATTTGCAATTTATGATCTTCATATTCTTTTCTCTTTGAACGAGAGTCCATACCTTATGCTTGTCAATAGAGTAAAGTTCTTCTTTCATTGCTTCGAGCCATTCATATTTATTTTCGCAGTTAATCGCCTCCTCATTATTTTCGGGAATACGTTCTTCTGGTTCTAATATAAAATTCACGTTATTTCTTTCTTTTATTCTTTGCGAACGTCGAACGCCTTGTTCAAGCAATTTCATTTCTTCTTCTCTCAGTTTTGCTCTGTGTTTTTGCTCTAAAACTTTTTGTGTATCTCCCTTTTTGCGACCTGATCTTACAATTCTTTCCTCGTTAGGTTCGTCTAGCGTGGGAATCGTTTCTTCATTTAGTTCTGAGGTTTCTGGACGCGTCCGAAGGTCGATTTCAATATCATCTTCCTCTTCCTTTTTATATGAAAAATGGTCGTAATTTGTGTCTTCTTGAAGATTTTTTGCATAATCAATTCCTTTCTCATTTTCGACAAATTTTACTGATCTCACTTCTTCTATTTTCTTAGTGATTATGTCATACACTCGATAAGCCTTTCTTTTCAGAGAATAGCCTACAAAAATACCTTTTCGACTTTTAGGCATAAATTTACTTCTATGTTGTTGTGTAATGGGCCAAAACGCCAAACAACCGAATATTCTGAAATGTCGAATGGAGGGTTTTCTTCCTTTCCATTTCTCCATTGGTGTATCAAGCTTGATTGACCTATGTGGAGTACAGTTTTTGACATATGATGCAGTAGCGACTGCCTCCGCCCAGAAAGCCATGGGTAATCCTGAATCAAACAATAATGTCCTTGCTGTTTCAATTAGGGTTCGGTTTACTCTCTCCGCAACTCCGTTACTTTGTGGCGAGTAGGTGGTGGAGAGTTGGTGGTGTATTCCATTTTTAATTAAGAGATACTTGAATCTGTGATTAGTGAACTCTGTGCCATTATCAGTTCGCACATCCTTTATTTTCAGGTTTAGCTCATTTTCCACTCTTGCCTTAAATTCTTCAAACTTCCCCAAAGTTTCATCTTTGTTTTTCAGAAAGTAGATAAAGGTTCTTCGGCTGAAGTCATCAACCAGAACAAAAAAGTATTTTGATCCACCTAGAGATTGGTATGGCATTGGACCACACAAATCCATATGCACCAATTCAAGGGGTTTGGTTGTACAGTTGGTGGTAACGGAATGGTAAGGTTGTCGAGTCAATTTCCCCATTATACAAGCTTCACATTCTGGCAAGTTCTTAAATTTAACATTAAACCCCAATACCATATTCTGTTGAATTATCTCTTTCATGTACGCTTCGTTCAAATGATTCAGTCTTCTATGCCACAAGCTGATATTGACATTTGAGAAATCATCTTTTGTGGTCATGACATTCTCCGTCTTTTCCGAGTATTCATCTCTGGACCTTGTTTCCATTACATAATCCTATCCTGGATTTGAGCCTCTGCAATTAAATCATCCTGTTCATTGTAAATCTTTGCTCCATCTCTATTGAAAATTACAGTATTTCCTTTGTTAGTTAATTCGTATATTGATAAAAGATTAGACCTTAAGTTAGGTACATGCAGAACTCCTTTAATTTGAACATTCTCAATTCCGTTTTCGGTACAAGTAGAAACCTTGATATCACCTTTAGCTGTAGCATGTGTAACTTTACCTTCTTCTTCCAAATTTATCTCACTTTCATAAGGCATTACATTTTCCATCCAGTCCAAGTGTGGAGATAAGTGCGTAGTACACCCTGAGTCAAGACACCAGGTTTGTATCTGATTATAATTATTTGAGGATTTTCAAAAACTCGATCTGTGCTGGTATTGAAAGTTTGTTCCGCAGGCTTGCTTGAGACGGTATTAGCATTATTTCTGAAATTTTGTTTGTTATAGTTCGTATTTGAATTTGCATTTCTTTTCCCATGTTGTTCTTGAGTTCGCTTATTTTTGAACCAGCAATCTTTAGCTAAATGTCCTTTTTTATGGCAAACAAAACACTCCTTTTGTCGATTCTGTTGATAGTGATTTCTTCTGTCTTTACTTCTGTAAGCCTGTTCATTTTCATCAGAATGACTCCCATTCATCTTAGAATTCATTCGATTCTCTTCCTCTCTAAGTGACTGCCGAATTTCATCAAGAGTTAAGTCTCTTCTAGTTCTCAGTACAACAGCGATCTTTTCCAATCTTGGGTGGATACCTCGCACAACATGAAACGCTAGTTCTCTTTGGGATATTTGGTGTCCGAGTGAAGAACTTTGAGAGGCAATATTTTTGGCTCTAGCCATATATTCATTTATGGATTCATTATTTTTCATCTTGATATTCTTAAGTTCAAGTCCAATATCAATGATCTTATCTTCTAGGTTGCCTGTGTAGATTTTCTTTAATTCATCCCATACTTTCTTTGCTTTAGTTTCATCTAGAAACATTCCTGCTTGTTCATCTGATAGAGTTGTAACTATATTTCCAAAGGCTTCGTCATTCTTTTCACTCCATATTTGCCAAGCGACTTCATCTTTTATATCAGGCTCGGGATCCGAAATTACGCATTTAAATAATTTCTTTCCACGTAAAAGTGCTCCGACTTTTAAAGCCCAAATCGGATAATTTGTTCCTGTTAAAGGTTCAATTTTTGTCGTTGGCGAAAAATTGCAATCCATTTTAGCCTTGTTTTTCAACTTTTTAAAATTAAACAATATAGTTTAAAGGTAGTTTATAATTCAAAAAATGTTTTTTTTCAATCCTTATATTTAAAACTTTCTTTTATCAATATAATTCAAATTCTATTGAAAAATATTTCAAAATTTACATACCTTGATGCAGAAGAGATCTTTGTTTACCGATTAGAATAAACGTATCAAACTTCTGATAAAATATTTTCGCTTTTTCTCAAGTTTTAAATTGAACCACGCTCTGCTACCATAAATTGTAATATTTTAAATAATTACAACTCTCTTTAAAGCAACAAAAGAATTATTTATTGCATTTAGCAAGACAAGAAAACAAAACAAACACGGGAAGCCAAAAACAAAAACTTATAGGTTAGTTCCTATTCCAAATCTAGCTTTTACACAGAGTATTCAAAAATAAAATACGACAATAACTGTCCTGATGTAGGCGTCGAGTCCACAGCATTTTCAGTACTGTATCGGAGAAATTTCTTCCTGCCTGATGTTGCATCCCGGCTAGGACTGTTGATGGCTTCTAATCTCCCATGGGACGCCCATCCAGAACCTGTAAGATTTTAGTTTGTTTTGATTGACCGAGTTACTAGGGTGATGCAAAGAGCTATCCTTCTGATGCACAATTGAAGGGAGAGGTGCCTTTTTCAGTACATAATAATAATTGTAGCTTTTGATATACACTCATGGATAATATTAAGGATGTTTTATATTTTGATATCGCTGTTCATCCATTTTTTTTAAGGAGACAGAGACAATTTAGTTCAAACTTGGTTATCTCGTGTGTCTTCAATAAAGGTCACTGTAATATCTTTCAGAGTTATTGTCTGAATCCCGATATACTTGCTAAAAGGTACAACTACCTTAAATTTTGTCCATGAGTGTATATAGTGTGTCTCCAATAAAGGTCACTGTAATATCTTTCAGAGTTATTTTCTGAATCCCGATATACATGATAAAAGGTACAACTTCCTTAAGTTTTGTTCATGAGTGTATATAGTGTGTCTTCAATAAAGGTCCCTGTAATATCTTTCAGAGTTATTGTCTGAATCCCGATATACATGTTAAAAGGTACAAATTCCTTAAGTTTTGTTCATGAGCGTATATAGGATATCTGAGTGTGACGTGAGTTTACAATTTGTAGTACAATTTGCTTTATTTCAAGGAATTGTTTATAAACTCAAGAAAAGTTCAAAATACAAAATTTTGGATTGACGAACTATGAAGAATCAAAATATTAACTGAGTTATTCTACAAGGAATCAGACAATTTTGGCTTAATTTGTTAAATCGATAATTTTGTGGCACATGATCGTATTTCAAGTTCGATTCCATAAAACATATTTAAATGAGGATATATATCGTTCTGAAAATATAGCAATCCATACTTAAATCATTAGATAATAAAACAGCATATATTGGATTGAATAAAAGTATATATTTGCCAATATTACGGTTGGCTGAACGCCAACCTTTGTCAAGGCATTATATTTTGTGTAAGCAAATTCAGAACCACAATTATAATTGCATATAGGCATCAACCTAGTAAGGGAGAGGCGCCTCTTTTGGTTCATATATAACATAGAGATGCGTGAGGATAATATTCATGTACCAAAGGGGGCACCTCCCCCTTACTAGGGTGATGATAGTGCCATCGTTCTGATTGCCTCCTCCATAGTACCATGGGATCGGGGTAGTTTCCCGACACCAGCTCTAACATCAGGAATTATCTATAGATACATCTGGGTATATATAGAGTCCTCCTCCATAGTACCATGAGATCGGGGTAGTTTCCCTACACGAGCTCTAACACCAGGAAGTATCTCTAGATACATCTGGGTAGAGTCCTCCTCCATAGTACCATGAGATCGGGGTAGTTTCCCGACCCCAGCTCTAACATCAGGAAGTATCTATCGATACATCTGGGTAGAGTCCCCCTCCATAGTACCATGAGATCGGGGTAGTTTTCCAACCCCAGCTCTAACATCAGGAAGTATCTATAGATACATCTGGGTAGAGTCCTCCTCCATAGTACCATGAGATCGGGGTAGTTTTCCAACCCCAGCTCTAACATCAGGAAGTATCTATAGATACATCTGGGTAGAGTCCTCCTCCATAGTACCATGAGATCGGGGTAGTTTTCCAACCCCAGCTCTAACATCAGGAAGTATCTATAGATACATCTGGGTAGAGTCCTCCTCCATAGTACCATGAGATCGGGGTAGTTTCCCGACCCCAGCTCTAACACCAGGAAGTATCTATAGATACATCTGGGTAGAGTCCTCCTCCATAGTACCATGGGATCGGGGTAGTTTCCCGACCCCAGCTCTAACATCAGGAAGTATCTATCGATACATCTGGGTAGAGTCCCCCTCCATAGTACCATGAGATCGGGGTAGTTTTCCAACCCCAGCTCTAACATCAGGAAGTATCTATAGATACATCTGGGTAGAGTCCTCCTCCATAGTACCATGAGATCGGGGTAGTTTTCCAACCCCAGCTCTAACCTCAGGAAGTATCTATAGATACATCTGGGTAGAGTCCTCCTCCATAGTACCATGAGATCGGGGTAGTTTCCCGACCCCAGCTCTAACACCAGGAAGTATCTATAGATACATCTGGGTAGAGTCCTCCTCCATAGTACCATGGGATCGGGGTAGTTTCCCGACCCCAGCTCCAACACCAGGAAGTATCTATAGATACATCTGGGTAGAGTCCTCCTCCATAGTACCATGAGATCGGGGTAGTTTCCAGACCCCAGCTCTAACACCAGGAAGTATCTATAGATATATCTGGGTAGAATCCTCCTCCATAGTACCATGAGATCGGGGTAGTTTCCCGACCCCAGCTCTAACACCAGGAAGTATCTATAGATACATCTGGGTAGAATCCTCCTCCATAGTACCATGAGATCGGGGTAGTTTCCCGACCCCAGCTCTAACACCAGGAAGTATCTATAGATATATCTGGGTAGAATCCTCCTCCATAGTACCATGAGATCGGGGTAGTTTCCCGACCCCAGCTCTAACACCAGGAAGTATCTATAGATACATCTGGGTAGAGTCCTCCTCCATAGTACCATGAGATCGGGGTAGTTTCCCGACCCCAGCTCTAACATCAGGAAATATCTATAGATACATCTGGGTAGAGTCTTCCTCCATAGTACCATGAGATCGGGGTAGTTTCCCGACCCCAGCTCTAACATCAGGAAGTATCTATAGATACATCTGGGTAGAGTCCTCCCCCATAGTACCATGAGTTCGGGGTAGTTTCCCGACCCCAGCTCTAACATCAGGAAGTATCTTTAGATAGATCTGGGTAGAGTCCTCCTCCATAGTACCATGAGATCGAGGTAGTTTCCCTACATGTCCCTAACAACAGAAAATATCTAAGACTAAATCCAAAATTTTCTTCCAAAGAGATACAGGGATAAAAAGAAATTGCCAAGATTTCTAGCCATATCATTAAAATCAACGCGCAATATACAATATGAACCATACGATAATTTCACAATGATAATGATGATAATACTTCAAACCCTAACATTTAAGAAGAGGTAAAGACTATAGAAAGGGGACATAAACGTTGCGATAGGACAAGGTGACATTATGAAGAATTCTTAACCAATCTTAAACCTCAACAATCAATTGATAGAACTTCCTTTTTTTCTCATCGAAGTTGTCTACCAGACGATTCTCTCTATCATTAAACCCTATTGTATGATAATGATGATCAACTTTTAATTTGGGGGACTCTAGCCAACTTTGGGTGTTAGATAATTACCTACAAACCCCACTCCCTAGCACCCATTAAGTTAATTACATCGATTTCTTCAATTATTTCTCACAAAATCATTCTTCGATGATAACTTTAATCTTCCCTCTATTTAATTTTTAAAGATGGCGTGACTCTTTAAAAATGATGAGACTTTCGACATCTTGAAAGCGTTCTTTTTCTTTTTATTCTCTTTTTTTTTATATATATAGCTTTCGATTGTGTGGTTTTGAATTAGGTCTTTGTGAGCAATTTCTTTGTCTGGATTGAAAAATGGATAAAAGTAAGCTTGTGTGTTTTTTCTTTGATCTTTGTTACATTGATTCATAAAACGTATAATCATATTATACTAAAACATAGTATAAAAACTAAAAAAAAAAATCAATAGGTAAACTAGACAATAAACATAATTTTATTGACATCTTGTCAATACATGTAAAAATGCACAGTCTGCAGTATTGTTTTAAAATAATTAGATATTATGATACATTAGCGCGCCATCTGTTATCAAAATTCGAAACTATTATAGACGCGTATGATTCTTTTTTAAAAATAAACAATTTCTACTGTCCTTACTGCAATGGAAAGGTTCTCCCATTAATTTTACCATTGCAGTAAGGACAGTAGAAATTGTTTATTTTTAAAAAGAATCATACGCGTCTTTAATTAATTTAGAATTTTGATAATTAGATATATACAACTATATTTTATAAATATACAGCTATGTGAAAAATAATTTATTAATGGAAAAGGTTAGATGTTAATGTTAAAAATAAATTAGGCATTTCCTTACTACGCTCATATGAGCATTTGTTTCACCTGCATGCACTTGTGGAAACGAAAGACAAATCCCTGAACACCTTCTGATAAACTGTCCATTAACTTCTGATCTAAGGGAAAGAAAACCAACTTTACCTGACTAATACAAAACAAGTTGCTTGCAATAAAGACCAATACATTAAGTTTAATAGATTCTGCAGGATGTATATTTCAAGGCGAAAGTGTTGACTGTACATATTTCAAGCTACTATTTCTAATTGCTATATGCAAAATTTGACATCGAACGTTAATTTTCATGATTCCTAATGTTCAATTGTGTTAATTGTATATAATGTAATATATACATGCAATTATCCTAATTGTGGATATGGCGTGTCTCTCCCAACTGTTAAATAAAATAAAATATGAGCATTTTAGATCTCAGAGCGTCATCTAGTGGAACAGAAATCAACTTAACATTGATTTAACCTGTTCCCTGATATTTATCCAAGCCATTTTCTTGATAAATCAAGAAAATCCAACCACAAAGGCGTTTCAGGCTGTTGGCCCTCGTCAACGTGGCGCAGGCTGTACCTCTACAACCAAATATTTGGACATAGAAGCTTCCTGAGAAATCAAGAAATGGATGTTTAAGACCAAGTTCGGGTAAATACGCTGTATATGTGAAATATATATACATATATATATATGAAAAAATAGTACAAATGTAACATTGTACTGGGATAAGGTGCATAAATTAAGAAAAAGGCATCTCCTTATCGTGCAACTGAAAGTTGCTAATGGCTGGCGCCATCTATCGGAATAAATATCAACTATTCTCGTTGATTTTTAATTATTCAATCCGATAGATGGCGCCAGCCATCAGCAACTTTCAGTTGCACGATAAGGAGATGCCTTTTTCTTAATATATATATATAAATGTTATATTCAATTTATTTTTTTAAAAAATATATAAATATTTTTTTCTAATTTGACCAAAAAACAAAAAGCTTTTTAAATTAGTATTTTGTTCTGTTGTATATAGATTTTTTTTTTCTTTTGGGTTGGTTAAATATGTTTTTTCAATAAACTCATTTGCAGAAAATATTATATTATATAGTTAAATTTGTTTAAAATAAGCATATTTGCTAATAATTGATATTTCATTCTTCTTTTTTTTGTAAGTAAAATTTACATTCGACAATCTAAACATTACTTCATAATTAATTATTATTTTTTTATTCTCTCTCCCCGAATATAAGATATATACTCCTATTGGTTCCTCAAGTGTTTGACCGAAAACAACTCACTTCATTCCTAACCCCCCTATTCCCCATACATTGGCCCCTAATGACTTTTCCCTCAGTCAAAGATGTAATTGACGTTGAAAGGTAACCGATCTGACATAAATGAGGACATCAAAATTGCTGGAAATTCTAAGAGGCCCCAGAAAAAAAGAATTTTCCGAATATTTTAGCAAATAAGGAAGAAAAAAAAACTCATTTTTTCTTTAAAATACAGTAGGATCTTATTTAAAATGATCAAAACATGTTAATATTTGCAAACTATCGGTAAAATTATCAGTATATAGTCTTAAAGAAAATATAAATGAATATTCAAATTTCTTTTTGTTTTAGATTTCAACAGTTTTTCTTTGTAAAAAAAAAGCATCTCCTGATGGTGAAACTGAAAGTTACTGATGGCTTGCACCATCTATTGGAATAAATCTAAACTAATAAGTTTTTTGTTTAGTTTTTCGGACGATAAGCAGATGCCTTCTTCTTTAATTTACCACCTGATCCTTCTTTTTTTTCATTTCTTTAAATGATTAAAATATTTTAAAGCTAATTTTATTTATTTATAAAATTGTAAATGTTTTAAAAATAAAAACAAATTATTATAAATAACAGTTGATGGACGAGTGGGTAACACCCTCGATTCCCGACAGTCATGAACCGGGATTGAATCCCACGTTAACATTTTGTTTAATATGTGAATAACCTTCACATATTATCCATTGTTTTAATTATCATGAACTAGGTTGCTCTTGCTGAGCGGTACCTATTAATGTGATTTGAACCAGAGAAATTATTCTATTAAAAGGTACAATAAATAAAAATGTAAGATTATTCTTAACTTTAAATTCTTTTACATGTATCTTTATCCTTATAAAAAAAAGGCGAAATGCGTACGTGGTTAGTTTCTTGATCAATCAAGGAAAAGGTATTTGGTCAATTCTGGAATAATTAAAAAAAAAACCAATGATTAGTTGATATTTATCCCGATAGATGGCGCAATCCATCAGCACCTTTTAGTTACACGATCAAGATATGTCCTTTAAAATATATATATATATATATTTATAAAGAGTAAACCAACACAAAACAGCTTTTAAAAACCATAGCCCATTATCACTTTTAGTAGATCACGCACTCAAACAGGACCATATACCAAATTTTGAAAATACAGACATTATATACAACAACATTCAGGATAAACATTCAAGAATCTTTTTAGAAAGTTGGACCTTAATGAAAGATACCAACAGTATTAATAGAAAAATTGACATCCCTCCGTTATATTTACAGTTCAAATCGATTTAAAATTATTTTCTTATACTTATTATGAAGCACGTATATAGTATATTATTATTGATATTTGTGTGTATATATTTTAAATATTAGCCCCAGAGTTTTGTAAATATTTTATATATCGTCGCGTGATCATCCAAAGCAGTTTAAAAACAAGAAAAGCCCTGATGAAGTTAGGCGTACAGCTTATTGAAATATTGGCATTTATATTGAATAAAATGTTTGTTTTATTTTAGATCCAAAATATGCCTTTTAATTAATATATTTATACATAACGGGATTGAAAAATAAGTCGAGTTTTTCAGTTTTGACTAAATTTCTAACGTGTTTCATAACATCCTTTTATTCTAGAGTTCATTCGAACACGTTAATCACCACGTACCATAAAAGTTCAATACAAAAATCAATTTCAAACGAGAATACAAAGAGGAAAAAGGGGAAGATCGCAACACGTGTCACAAAAGTTGAAGAGAAACTCTTTCAACAACAATAAAAAAAAGAGATTTAAAAAAAAAGCCTGGGAATAAATCAGGAACAAAGAGATATACCATCTCATTAATAAATTAAGAATCAATTTAAAATTTCCAACATGGTGATTCCACAGAGTCGATATATCGTCCATAGAATAGGAGGATACTGAATGGCCATGAGCATTCGCCACGTGCAAGAGCCATTGGTTACAATGGTCCCTCCAATTAAGAACGACATCATAACATTGTTACAACAAGGTTCCCTAAACACTGGAGGGGGTTGTTCGGGGGGTAATTAGAGAGAATATGGTGGGGGAGGGGGAGTCACAGCCCTAGGGGGTAGACGGCTATGAAGCGAATCATTAATGATAACCATACGATATGTAAGGTTATCCTAAAGGTTCGTAAGCACATGCCGAAAAATTGAAAATACCAATTTTATTCGCGGTTATATATAATATCTTTGTATTATGTAAAAAGTAATTGTATTATGTATTATTATGTATTCGCCAAGTAATAATATTATAAGTAGTAATAAGAAAAACAGGAACTTTTTGGACAACCTTATATGTCATTTTGAACAGGGAATTGTGTATCTGTTGTCCCTATAGACAGACAAATCAAACCTTTGAATGTAGTTCTACTGTCTTATAAGCTTATGTCCATAGTTTTCTTGAAAACCATTTCTGAGATTCCATCCTTCAGTGCTGCGTATATAAGCAGAATCGTCCAATACAGTATTAGAGCTCTGAGAAGCGGTCTGGTGGATTAAATTGGTGAAACCGCTGGGAGGGTTCACCACTGATGAGCCAAGCCCTCCCAATATATATTTTTTATTGCAGTAAGGGTAGTAGAAGTTTGTATTATGTAAAAAAGAAACATTCGTGCTTTTAAATCTTTTGATTTTATATAAATAAGAAAAACGTTTAAAGAAAAACAGGAAATTTTGGGACAACCTTATATGTCATTTTTGCACAAGGAATTGTGTAGCTGTTAATCTTATAGACAGACAAATCAAACATTATTGACTATGATTCAACGAATGAATAGTGTCTATTTGCCACTAATATAATCTGGTACAGAGCAAAAGGGACAGCACCAATTCTGTCCTTCCAAGAGAACAACAGTTCATGATTTTCAGACTTAAATTTGGTCGTCTATGAACAATGACTTCCCAGAATGGTTGCAAGGTTTTCCCACTATGTACTAAGTGTCAACCTGCAACCTCAAACCACATTATTGACTGTATTGGCTCATCCATTTGATGAGCTTTACTTATCCCCAGTAGACACCATCAACAAGCTCTACAAGCTTGATACCCTAATATGATTGAGTGAAGATAAGAAAGAAGAATATACTAATATAATAAAAAAATATTAATATTTACAATATCCTAGGCGCTTCAAACGACAGAGTGTCCTCTTAAAACTGACAAGATCTATAGCGGGTCGGTGGAAGGATGGTCTAAACCGTTGGTTTTCGACTGCTACGACCCGGGTTCGATTCCCGCATTGGACAATTTTTTCTAATAAAAAAAAATCTACAATGACCCCCGATTCTTGCAAAAGTCCAACCCACTAGCGAGTGTAAGTAACCAAAACGGGACTCTGGCACATTTGCCAGTGCACATGTGTAGACATGCAGTGCACTTACAGTAAAAGCAGTCATCAACTTCTACCCACCATGATTATCATGGACTGTACCACGTGTACTAGGGATAAGCAAAAAAAAAAAAAACAAGATATACTGACACCGTTAAGCTCGAGGATCAGGAAGAAGCGATAGACATCCTCCTTGGCCAAGGATGTTATGGCCAAGGCTTCCTCGACAAGGCCATTTCCAGTAGATTGACCCTAGAGGATGTTATCTGTATAGGAATGCATTGTCTACCTTATTCATGTATAGACATGTGGTACACATACAGTAAAAGACAGTCGCTAACTACATCATGTTCCTGGTATAAGTAAAAAAAAATCTTTTTTTGTCTATTGATCCTAGGAAATTGAAGGATTCAATGGTGGATCTTAGAAGAGATTTTTACCTTCTAACCAAGGAATAATGGATTTACGAAGACAATTGTAGAGTTATGATGACTTATAGAAATTATATATTTACTATACAAATTGAGCTGAACTATATATAATACAATATAATGCGGCTTATGATTGTAGAACGACATTTGAAAATTATCCCGCATGTTTCTTTTGAACAAAAAATCGAAATGTATTTGAAGGAGAAATAACGATTATTTCTAACCTTAGGTATGAAGTATGAAAAGATGAATTGTGAAGAGAAATGACAAACGGAAAAATAAAAGTATCCAGGGATGGGAATCGAACCCACAGTGTTCCGCTTACTAGCAAGATGCCAGGGTAGCCTAGTGGACATAACATTTGCCCGGTAAGCGGAACACTGTGGTTTCAATTCCCATCCCTGGACACTTTATTTTTCCGTTTATCATTACTCTTCACAATTCATCCTTTCATACTTCATCCCCAAGGTTAGAAATAATCGTTATTTCTCCTTCAAATAAATTTCGATTTTTCATTCAAAAGAAACTCATGCGGGATGATTTTCAAATGTCGTTCTGCACTATATATACCCAGGGGATAATTGAGTAACGAAGACAATTTTAGAGCTATGATAACTCTAAAGCAGGGGTCGGCAAACTTTTGAGTCGGAAGAGTCAAAAATTACAATTTACAAAATATCAAAGTTTTTAAAGAGCCACAAAATGTTTTCTTGTCAATAATAAATAGTACTCGCATAAATAATATTTACATATGGAACTATATAAAGATCCGCATGTGACTCGCAAGCCGCAGATTACCGACTATTGCCCTAGGGGATAATATATATATTACGAATATTTTTTTGTTGTGGT
>CP092868.1:27944326-27998367 GCA_030710605.1 Cordylochernes scorpioides
GGGAAGATTAGATTTTAAGAAAGAGTTTGGAATATTCTGGAATAATTAAAAATGAACGATTAGTTCATATTTATTTCTACAGATGGCGAAAGTCATTAGCAACTTTTAGTTACATAATCAAGAAATGCCTTTTTCTTAATTTATCCACCTGATCCAAGTACAATTTCACTTTAGTAACATTTTTCACATAGTTTATATTGCCATGTGAAAAATCAGGAAAGACAAACTATAATTGATCTATATATAATTCTGTCTGAAGCTCACGGATAGAATGCGCGCCCATTGGCTGCCGGCGAACACGTGTCCTCCCTGCCCCCCTCTAGACAACCCTGTTATCAGCTGTGTGATACATACACCTGTCTATAGCGGCCATTCTAGACAACCCTGTTATCAGCAGTGTGTTACATCCACCTGTCTATACAGACCACCCTGTCTATAGCGGCCACTTTAGGCAACCCTGTAATCAGCAGTGTGTTACAACCACCTGTCTATACAGACCACCCTGTCTATAGCGACCACTCTAGACAACTCTGTTATCAGCTGTGTGATACATCCACCTGTCTATACAGACCACCCTGTATATAGCGGGCCACTCTAGACAACCCTGTTATCGGCTGTGTGATACATACACCTGTCTATACAGA
This sequence comes from Cordylochernes scorpioides, assembly GCA_030710605.1. NCBI lineage: Eukaryota > Metazoa > Arthropoda > Arachnida > Pseudoscorpiones > Chernetidae > Cordylochernes > Cordylochernes scorpioides. The sequence goes on from CP092868.1 coordinate 27,944,971, forward strand.
CCACCCTGTCTATAGCGACCACCCAAGACAACGTTTTTAAAATATATTCGCACTCGGGTAAAACCCGGGCGTTGCCCGGGCCATTCGTCTAGTATAATATAAGAAATGAGGGAAGTTTACAGAGAGAAAAATGTGGAAAAAAATAGTACAAATGCAATATTGTACTGGGATAAGATGCATGAAAATTGAGAAAAAGGCATCTCCTTATCGTGCAACTGATGTTGCAACGTTGATATTTATTCCGATAGATGGCGCAAGCCATCAGCAACTTTCAGTTGCACGATAAGGAGATGCCTTTTTCTCAGAGAGAAAAATATAAACAACAAAATTGAAATTCTGTTAATAAAATAATAAATATTTTGCTGTATAGCTCCTTCCCTATGGGAGATGTGATCCACAGCTTGCAAATATTGTAGTTACTGACATAGATATGACGTGCTTCTGTCAAGGATTTACTCGTATCTTGGAACTTTGTCCCTTGTACTTTGCGTCCTTTTTCTTGTGACGTGAAGAGCGGCTTTGTCGTCGTATCGTCTATAGGAACATCGTCATCTTGGAAGGAAGTCTTGGCTTTGACACGGCGGTGGAATCCTGGAGTCGGTCTTTTAAAATGTAGATCACAGCACCCATTGCTTCAAGGTCTTCTCGGCGATCTTCAGTTTGTCTTCCCTAATTTACCCAGCATCTCCACCAAAATGTCACGTGGAAAATTAGGAAGGACAAACTATGAAATGATAAAATATAAGAAATGAGGGAAGTTTACAGAGAGCAAAATATAAAAAACAAAATTGAAATTCTGTTTATAAAATAATATATACTTTCCTACAATATGTTCACATTCTGCATATCTTCTGCATTTAAAGGTTTATTCTTGGTAATGGTGAACAATGTAATTTTTTCACTTATGTTGATTAAACAGGCTTTTGTAGTTGTCTTGTCATTTAAACGTAAGAGCTGTCCTCGAAGCAGAACTATTTGTGAAATTTTTACAATTACAGAAACGCCTTTTTACCTCATTTCGTTAAAACACCATTACAAAGAATAATACAATAATACAATTAATAATAATAATTTTAAAAACGGTAGGCTATTTTAGAGCGGCACCTAGTAAAGTTATTTTGGAACTTGGAACTTTAAACAGGAACTTTGGACACACACAACAACATATACACAACAAAACTGAAAGCTTATTCTAAAAATTACATTTATTTTATGAATTTCTTTCACTATATAGAAATAACTTTACATATTAATATTTAAAGAAGCCAGTTGAACATCCAAGACATCCAAAAAGAAAGGAACTTCAGTAATTGATTAGGATCAAGGGCTTGGCCATGGAATGTTGCCAGGCAGTCTAACATCCGAAAAACAATTTCGGTCCTCGTAGTTGCACTTTTTGCTGGTCGATTGAACGATTACCGTTCATTTGTCAGGCCAAGACGGGGACAATTAGCTTCCTGGCCTAATGGAGAGGTAAACGCCGCTCAAAAAATACTAATGCGTTAAAAATTAGATTAGAAACTTCTTGAGTAGGAACTGGATTGTCGGGTGGAGTCATCGACCTTGAGTGACATCCCAACTTTAGGTATCGTTTCTCTTCACAGTTAGATGCTACAACCTTCAGAAACTATACCATTAAAACGTTGCGTGTGTTCTTCTTTTATCGCTAGAAATATACTCATGGACAAATCTTAAGGAAGTGGAAAGTCTTTCATGTCTCTCGTTGTCTATTTTTTTTTTTTAAGGAGACAGAAGCAATTTTGTTCATATTTGGCTATCTGTATTCAATTAAGGTCTCACTGTAATATCTTTCAAAGTTATTGTCTGAATCCCGATATACATGTTAAATGGTACTACTTCCTTAAGTTTTGTTTATTAATGTATATTGGTTATCTCGTGTGTCTTCAATGAAGTTGACTGTAATACCTTTCAGATTTATTGTCTGAATCCCGATATACATGCTAAAAGGTACAACTTCCTTAAGTTTTGGTCATTAGTGTATATTGGTTATCTCGTGTGTCTTCAATGAAGTTCACTGTAATATCTTTCAGATTTATTGTCTGAACCCCGATATACATGCTAAAAGGTACAACTTCCTTAAGTTTGTCTATGAGTATATATAGGGTGTCTTCAATAAAGTTCCCTGTAATATCATTTAGAGTTATTGTCTCAATCCAGATATACATGCTAAAAGGTACAACATCCTCAAGTTTTGTCAATGAGTGTAGATTCCTATACAACTCAACTCTCTCCTGAAGATATATAATCATTTATTTTTTTCACGTTCACCAATTGATTTATACGAACTCTATACGACATGTTTTACCTATAAAACTATTGATAACGGTTATTGACACAGACACAAAATCTATTATTATTATTTTTTTAAGACATTCAGTTTTATTTATGAAATCACCACGGAGAGAGTCTGCCACGTAAAGAGAGAGAGAGAGAGAGAGAGAGACCATTACAAATTGAGAGACTTTATGTGTCTATATTTTATTGGTGTGGTCTTTTTGGACTATCTAGAAATATAGTGACATAGCTAATGAGGAAGAACCTTCATGAGAGCATACACCTCTATATAAAGGACAGTTTCACCACCAGTATTACCATTTTACTAAATAGCAACTCTCAGGTAAAAGGACACCCCTCTCTAAAGGACACTTTTGCTCTACAACTAAGTGTCCTTTATAGAGGTTCTACTATATTTCTCTTTACAATGACTCTTGCTATGACAAACTTTTTAATTAGAAATGAATGCCAAAATTGTTAAAGGATCTCCAGTCCAACTTCTTCAATTAAACACCCTGAGGGATCAGCATTTTTTGTTAAAGAAAATAGACCTATTTGAATTTGAAAACAAACAGTTGGATTAAAGTAAGTGTTGTATCATAGTGGGTTGAATTAAAGAAATTTGACTGTCCTTCCATTGGACTGGTGGATTAGCTCAGTCACCTTTACTTCTCCAGGAGAATCCATTTAAATGGAGAGATAGAGAGAGGGTGTGTGTGTTGTTTATATTTAACGATAATAATGCAGATGGTTCATACACTCATTAGACTTTAATTAAAAAGGCATATATTTTTCAAATCAAGAAAGAATGTTCTGAAAAACGAAGCAAATAATACTTTCTTAAGCTTTTACCCCCAAGAAATCCCTAAATACTTTCGTCCAAATTTTTATAATACTCAATTTGTTACAAACCACGGAAATTTCAAAAGTTTTTTTAATAGAATAAAGGCAGTGGAGGATTCAAGTTGCTTTTGTGGTATTGAGGAACAAACCTCAAAACATCTACTGATCGATTGCCCAGAATTTCAAGATTATAGAATGAAGAATGAACTAGTTGTTTGTGAACTTAACGATTTGATTTACGATAAAAAATCATATTTAAAGTTCTATTCATTTTGTAAATACAAGGTGGGATCAATAAATAAGGTGAATTATAATTTATTTAAAAAATAAGAACGATATTAAAAATTAGGACTTGATTTATTCAAAATAATCACCTTGGCTTTCTATACATCGTCTCCGTCGTTCTGGCAACTTGTAAATACCCTCTTTATAGGCACTCTTAGAAGGCGTGTGAAAAAAATCTTGCACTACTTTCTGGACATCTCCATCCGAGTCAAATCGCTTTCCCTTTAACTCCTTTAGTAGTCCAAAAAGGAAATAGTCAGAGGGGCTAGGTCTGGACTATATGCAGGATGTCCTAAAACTTGAAAACCTAATTTAATGATTGTAGATACAGTTTTACATGATGTATGCGGCCTTTGAAACCCGAATACGGTTAAGTTTTTGGTCCAAATTAAGGAAATGTGGAAATCGTCCATTTTTGAACTCGTTAACCCATTTATAAATGTTTTTTTTTTTTTTTTGAGACAAACAAGACTCACCATAGATATTTTTCATTCTTTGGCATATTTGAGATGTTTGAATACCTTCTGCATTCAAGAAACGAATAACTGCACGTTGTTCAAGCGTGGTGCAATCCTTCAAGGGAGCTTCCATTTTAGTTTATTTATAAGTCTCGCGCCGCGCGTGGGAAAAAGAACAGAACACCTTAAATAGTCTCTCGGTGTTATATTTTAATATTCTGTGGTTTAAATTATTTTTGCTTTTTAATTTTTAAGAAATAAGATAATTCACCTTATTTATTGATCCCCCCTTGTACATTCTAAACTTTATACAAAACCTAGATTTCTAATGTTTCATGCGTTGAATAATGTAAATAACTTATGTAAATAAACTTTTCTCCTTGTTTGGCGCAAGTATCCCTTGCGGGATATAGCGCTTTGGAAATAAAATAATTGTAATTGTAGTTGTAATATATTGGATCAAAATATCATTTATTTTTTACCAATTACTTAATTTTGTTGACGTTAGGTGGTGCTGAGTTTGTTATTGACGCACATTAAATATGTTATAACACCTTGATAAAGGTTGGCGTTCAGCCAACTGAAATATTGGTAAAATGAATGATATTTTGATCCAATATATACCTTTTAATTAAAGATTTATTTATGGATTGCTTTATTTTAAAAACTCATTAGGCTACATTACGAATTTAAAACTTTTATATTGTATAGCAAAGTATTAATTATATTTTATGTATATATTATTAATTTTTGATATTTATATTATTTTTATTTTTACTACTCTGAAAACTTCTATCATTGCTTAAATTATATTTTATAAATGTTGATTTTTGCTTTCATTAAATAACTTGCAGTGTCATCTTGAAGTTTGTCTTATCTAATTTTCTACGTTGCAATATTGTATTTAGGCTACATTATAAATTGAAGCCTTTTATATTATATTTAGGCTACATTACAAATTGAAGCCTTTTATATTATATTTAGGCTACATTACAAATTGAAACCTTTTATATTATATTTAGGCTACATTATAAATTGAAGCCTTTTATATTATATTTAGGCTTCATTACAAATTGAAGCCTTTCATATTATATTTAGGCTACATTACAAATTGAAACCTTTTATATTATATTTAGGCTACATTATAAATTGAAGCCTTTTATATTATATTTAGGCTTCATTATAAATTGAAACCTATTATATTATATTTAGGCTACATAATATATTGAAGCCTTTTATATTATATTTGGGCTTCATTATAAATTGAAGCCTTTTATATTATATTTAGGCTACATTACAATTGAAACCTTTTATATTATATTTAGGCTACATTACAAATTGAAGCCTTTTATATTATATTTAGGCTTCATTACAAATTGAAACCTTTTATATTATATTTAGGCTTCATTACAAATTGAAACCTTTTATATTATATTTAGGCTTCATTACAAATTGATACCTTTTATATTATAATTTAGGCTACATTACAAATTGAAACCTTTTATATTATATTTAGACTACATTAGAAATTGAAACCTTTTATATTATATTTAGACTACATTACAAATTGAAACCTTTTATTATATTTAGTCTACATTACAAATTGTGAAATCTAATATATTATCTTTAGGCTACGCGGGCTTCCCAAACTTTTAAATTTACTTATAAAATATGTGTTTTTTCAAAATAAAATTTTCCATAAATAATTAGAAAAGATTAAAACAAGAATAATTAAAAAGCACACTAATATTTTTGACACATGTAAATAAAAAAAACCCTACATATTACAATCTCATAATTAAAAAAAAAAGAGTAGAAAAATAATTATGAAAATCCTAATAATTCAAACGAAGAGAGATTAAACCAATTCTAAAATAAAAAAGATTTGTAATAAGATTCTAAGGAGCAATCTTTTAAAAATCTCCAAAATGAAGGCGCAAAAAAAAAACAAGTTTTAAAAAACTTGGCTGTAATCATGTTTTAATTGGAGGTCTTGAGATTGGCAGTTGACTTTGTTCTATCAAATTATTTCAGGAACTTCATCGTTTTTTTTTTTAACTTACTAAAAAACTTTAGCCATCAAATTATGCTAACTAAAACTTGGTATCTCATTAAACAGCTTAACATTTTCTAGGTAGAAGTCTATTTTAACTCTTAGATAGAAATTTGATAGTGTAGAAATTACGTGAATTGAGTATTTTTATAAGTGAATAACTGTTGTTTATTGTTAAAATCTGAACAATTTCGTGGTTAGCCACAATACAGATATTCGAGCTTGTATTAAAATGTGGTTTTCTGTATTTAAGAATAGATTTCCATACCTCAATAGAAACAGAATGCTACCTAACCGATGATTTCCCTTTACCAGTCAAACGATGTATAGCTCAATCGAAAATACTATTTACAGTCTTCAAAAAAAAAAAAAAAAAAAAAAAAAACACGTTCTGACGTTTGAGGCCAAAAACCTAATATGTACACTGTGTGACAAGGAAATTACTGAAGAACTCCCCCATTACCTGCTTAATTGTACAGACCTTGATGCAGAGAGGAAGACCCTATATCAACAAATTAAATGTACCAACACCTCACCTTACGTATTGCTTTCAAAAATATCAGCAAACAAATCTAAGGCATTAGCTTGCTATAAATTTTTTAGATCGTCATTATGTAAGGACCAGTCAACAATTGAATGACATTGAGATGAAGAGTAAAGCCAGTTCAATTTCTATGTAAATAACACAAGATGATTATTACCTTATCCAATTGGGAGAATCTGTATGGGGCAACTCCCTAATAAAGGCTTGTGTGTGTATTTAAGAATAGAAAATATTTAATACTGCTCTGTATAGTTGGTGGTTGAGTGGTATCAACTGTCGAATTCAAACAGCCATGAGCTGGGATTGAATCCAGCATTGGACACCTTTTTTCCGAATTAAAAATTAACTCTAATGAGCTTCCGATTCTTGCAAAAATCCAATTCCATTTTGCTAACTAAAACTGGGTATCTCATTACACAACATTTTCTAGGTACAAGTCTATTTTAACTCTTAGATGGAAATTTAATATTGTAGAAATTACGTGAATTGGGTATTTTCATGATGTATTTTCATGATTCTTGAAAAAATCCAATCCCATCAGATTTATCATTTAATGATGCTTATAATCTTTTGTTCCATATATAAAATAGCAGAGAAAGAGTGAATTGGATGATACTTGGGACAGAGGCTTGTTCTGGTAGTACTTCGGAGCGGGGGTATGGGGCTTGGAATAGTTCTGGTCGCGTTTTGTGACAGCCAGATAAGTTCTTTCTTGCACTTGCTTGATTGAGTCGAGCATAGATAGCTTGGTTCATTTTCTAGAAGTTTGGATTTTTTCACACATTCCCAATAAACTTTTTCAAATGAGTCCATGTTTTGCATACGTCAAGCAGTTCATTGTGGTAGTTTTAGAGGCATTTAAATAAAGAGAAAAATAATACTATTTTTAAATCCCTCAATAACCTTTTTTTTTTGTATTTTATCTTTTATAAGCAAAGTGTTTTACTGATTACCTATTCCAATCAATGGTACAAGACATCCGTTCATCTAAGAGCTCAACAAAAATGGCTGAAAGAGATCAGCCCCTGATCCAACAGCCAGGAAGATTACCAAGGTAATGAGAACGGCCACAATGGACTTCAGCACGAGTCAAAAGCCTACGACACCCAGGGTGACAACGACAAAGCCTTAGCGACAAATTAGGATCCAACACCCTGAGGGCAATCTACCCGATCCCCCCCTCTCTTTCATCCTAAACCAAAATCACCTCCACAACCTTTTTTTAAACTCCAAACTCCCCTTCTAATTTTAGAATTGAATGGCTAGGGAAGTTTAAATTAAATCCTACAACAGACCAACCATATCCTTCTCTTCTATAGAAGCTTTAAGCTCAAAGTTCTACACAAGTCCCATTGCACGCTTGGATAACCTCACTAATTGTCACATTACCCCAGCCAGTATATCCCCAAGCTTTTCTATGATAGCACCTTTCTTAAAGCCTTGTATGAAAGCTTAGCTTTCCTATTGGATACCTTGTTATTCTTCTTCTTTGAAATTATTCTCTGAAAGCTGACTTACTGATCTTTATAAAAAGTTTTCTTAAAGACGCTATTCATCTATTGTAAAAAAAGGAAATTGAAAAAATACATAGATTGTACAATTGTATCACCTTTTTTATTTAAAAATATATTCGAATTTTATTATAAAAGGATAATAGTTTGTGGAATGGTCTGAAGTCGTATTTTTTTAATTTATCAAGAAAATATAGTAAACCTGATCTTTCAAGAATGAAGAATAAACATTCATAGACAAAACTTAAGGAAGTTTGATATTTTGAAGGTCGCAGGTCGTCTGTTTTTTTTTTTTTTTTTTTTTTTTTTTTTGAGAGACAGAGGCAATATTATATATTTTAAACCACCATATTAATGGATCTCTTATAGCTGGAATTTTATTATTAACGATTTTTTTTTTCAAAAAGCGTCCTGACAAAATTGTGAAATATATTGAAATGGAAGTATAATTAAATTGCGAATATAAATTAAGCACAACCGTATCAAATATACACATATTGCCTATACACGCATATATAAATTATACATAATATAATTTTTTAAAATATATTCTATTTTATTTTATACGTTTTTAATTATAAACATTTTGACTATTATTTTAACGACGTCATTGTCTTCTTTTTAAATGAATATGCCTTTCTTTTAGTTAGCCCTTAAAATATATAAAGAATATAAATATAATTGTCTTTATTTTATCATTTATATACAAAATAATATTGAATTATATTAATAAATTATCTATTGACTGTGAGATACACGTTGTGCATTTTACATAAGAGTTTAAAATATACTATACTTGGAATAATAAATATTTTCGTTTTTTTTGGCCAAACGATTGCATTTAGTAAAAAAGATTTCCTAAAATTCAATTCTTTTTTACCAATTTCGTATAATATACATGTGAAAAATAAGAAAAAAAAATATAATTTTCAAAATATCGTTGATATGATTTATTTTCAAATATTCCTCGAATTTTTAGTTTTGTAAAGTTAAGCCCCTCTAATTTTATTTTAGCCTATTTTCAGATTAACGAATTTATATTTAGAGTTCCTTAAAATTTATCCATACAAGTTTTTTCTATATTTAATTATAACTCGCTCTAATTTGAAACTAATCTACAAACCAGAATTTTAGACAAAAATATATTTACAAATATGAAAAAAGATTGTATAGTTAATGTTAGTAAAATTAAAGTTGATTAGCGCACTAATAAATCTAACAAAAGATATTAAAGTATCGATATTTATCTATGAATAAAAAAATATCGGATGGTTATCTCCTTCAATGAAGGGGAGCTTAAAGAACATTGAGGTCAGGATTGTAACAAATTCAGGTAAAATGAACACCGTTCTGTCAAGCTTTTATCTTCCAATTACCATTCAGAAACGTGTAATTAAAGTTATTGTTTGGTAAATAAACCCAACCTATCGATTATTAATGATTGATTGATTTGATTGATCACTTATAGGTTACTTTAGAACTTCCTGGAATCTTTTTTTTTTTATTACGGGAGAATAAAAATACAGTCGACTCTTTATAATTTGAAACTCAAAGGACTAGAGAAAAATTTCAATTTGTCAAAAGTTAAAAATAACAAGAGTTTAAACTGATAACTTATAGGTTTACTTTAGAACTTCCTGGAATCTTTTTTTTTTATTACGAGAGAATAAAAGTATAGTCGACTCTCGATAATTTGAAACTCAAGGGACAAGAGATAAATTTCAATTTGTCAAAAGTTCAAAATAACAAGAGTTTAAACTGATAACTTATAGGTTACTTTAGAACTTCCTTGAATCTTTTTTTTTATTACGAGAGAATAAAAGTATATAGTTGACTCTTTATAATTTAAAACTCAAGGGATCAGAGAAAATTTCAATTTATCAAAAGTTCAAAATAACAGGAGTTTAAACAACCTAGAGGGAGGAAAAAATTAAGTAAACAAGAGTTTTAATCTCAAAATTCGTTTTTTTTTATTATATTAAGCATTTGTACAGTTATTCAAAAATGTTCATATATGGTAAGATACTATTCCTTCAACTTCAAATTACCGAGGTGACCAATTAATATTTGTTTTATTCAACTTATTGAGTATTTTTCAAGGGATCGGAAAAAAATTTCAAATTATCGAGAGACTCAAATTAATAAGTTTCAAATTATCGAGAATCGACTGTAAATCATTTTTATTTTCTATTTATAGCTTAAAAAAGAGAAAAACCACTTTAATATGAAAAAATATGATGAATAAGATCTTGATTGAATTTATAAGGATAATTGTAAATGTAAAACAGCAATTTATTATTAAGATAGGATTTGCAAAAAAGAAAGGGTTCTTTATTAATATAATAAAATACTGAAAGTAATTTGGCAATTAATAGTGCAAGAAATATTGCAAAAAATAGCAATTTAAGAATATCTATGGTGATCTATTACACATTAAAACTAAGCTATAAATAAATTTATAAATCCAATTGCTATCTATTGATAAAATTTGTAACAAATAAATTTACTGGCAATGTGTTTCTTTTCAATAATACTGTCACAGAATATTTATTAAAAATAAAAAAGGCATATCCTGACCAGGAGCACATGTGCTTTACAGAAGGCAGAGCGCCATCTGCTGGAACAGAAATCAACTAAACATTGATTTAACATGTTCCCTGATATTTGGCCAACCCAATTTCTTGATAAATCAAGAAAAGCCATCCACGAACACGTTTTGCGCTTTTGGCGCTCGTCAGCGTGGATTAGGCTGTACCACTGCGACCAAAAATATTTTTTGGTCTCAGAGGCTTCTCGAAAAACCAAGAAATGGGTATTTAAGGCCAAACTTGCGTAAATATTATAGAATAATTATTGTGAATACTCTGTTGTCAGTTTATCTTCATAAATATTTAGTTACGTCACTACCATGCTGGTAGATTATTACTTGTAAAATTAATTATCACATTTTGCATTCTAAATATAATTAATAAATTATTTTTTACTTAATATTTAGGAATACTTGTCTTCTCTACCTTGACAATATCATGAAATATTCTTTTAAATAATATTGTCACGTGGAAAATTAGGGAAGACCAATTTCGGGATGAGACAACAATTTATTTCAGGCAAGAACAAACTATGAGTGATAAACAAAAGATAAGCAAAAGAGGGAAGTGTACAGAGTAGCAAAATATAAACATATATAAAAATAATACTCTGCTAATAAAAAATAATAAAATTAATAAATACTTTGTTACAATATCATTGCAGTAAAGTGTTGGAATATTACAGAGTAACAATGGCTATAGATGAGACTGAGTTTGAAAAGGAACTTGTATGTATATAATGTTTTAAGTATTGTTTTTGTTGTTTTCATGTATAAACATATTGTTGAAAAGTGACTCGCACCTCGGCTGTCGCTTAGCAACGGCCACTTCCCCCAGACATTACGTAACTGTATATAGGTTTCAGATTTGCTTGCTTGTTGACTGCCACCGCTTACCTCTTTTAACTCTCTATTGTTTGTCATCTAAATATAATCTTTTGATAATTAAACATACTTTCTGAGATCCAACCTCTGTTTTATTCTTACATGGCAGCAGAGCTTGGTTGGTATCAAATATTTTTAATTATCTAAGCTGAAATTCGTTTGCTTGCTCAAGATGACAACTGAACTTCCACAAATTCAAAAATTCAACGGCGATAATTTTCATCTATGGAAATTTCAAATGAAGATTATTCTAGAAGCAAAAGATCTTCTCAGTGTAACTGATGGCTCTGAGGTAAAACCTGAAATAGAGGATATTGCAAAATTCTCTAACTGGAAAAAGAAAGATGCAAAATCCAAAATGCTGATCACTACTGCTCTAGAGTTTAAATATCTTCAACAGATTGTTAATTGCCAGACTTCAGCAGAAATGTGGAAGAAATTATCAACAATATATGAACTGAAATCTGAAACAAACAAATATTTGCTGCAACAAAGATTTTTCGAATATAAAATGAATCCAAATGATAACATTGCTACTCATATTTCCAAAGTTGAAACTCTGGCACAACAAATGAAAGATCTAGGTGAGCCAATCTCTGATGTTGCCCTAATTACAAAGATAATTTGCAGCTTGCCTGATAAATACAAGAATTTCATAACAGCATGGGATTCAGTTTCATCAGAAGAAAAGACACTAGAAAACTTGACGGCAAGATTGCTGAAAGAAGAAAGCTTACAGGATCATTGGGATTCTTCAGGAAATTCTAAACCAGATAATGCCTTGATGACTTTTTCAAAGTTCAACAGAAATTCAACAGCTTCTAACAAACAACAGCAGCATCAACAATCCATTAAAGATAAAAAAAAGAACACACACTGTGGATATTGCAAGAAGAAAGGACATTGGTGGAAAGAATGCTATAAAAGAAAGGAAGAACAAAAAGGACAACAGCCAAGTTCTTCATCCAGAGATGATAGCTGTGCTTTTTCAGCTGAGACAAGTGCCTTCCTCGCTGAAACAAAGGATTCCTGGATTGCAGATTCTGGAGCAACGGATCACATGACTTTCAGAAGAGAATGGTTCTCTACGTTCGAAGAAATACCAGAAGGTGTTCATCCTGTGTGCCTTGGAGATGGAAAGAAGATCTATGCAAAAGGTAAGGGAAATATTGATATTCTCTCTTATGTTGATAGTCAGAAAATTAATGCAACTCTTTTGGATGTTCTCTATGTACCTGAATTGGAGACTAATCTTTTCTCAATATCTACTGCAACAAAACATGGTTTGACGCTCATTTGTAAAGGAAATCAGATAAAATTGACTAAAAATTCAAAAGTGCTAGTTACTGGAATAAAGGACAATTCAAATCTTTATAGAATTTTTATTAAAGCAAAGCAATCTTCACAAACTCATGTTGCTCAGTTAAGTCTAGATATATGGCATCAAAGAATGGGTCATGTAAATCCTATAAAATTAACCCAAATGTTTGAAAATAATGTTTTTGAAGACGACATTAAAATTAGAGAAAAGCCTGATTCTTTACTATGTGAAGCATGCATCTATGGAAAACAAAATAGAAAGGTTTTTCACGCGTCAACAAGTCCAAATTCGACCTATCCAGGAGAGCTGATCTATTCAGATGTTTGTGGACCAATGAGTAAAAGATCACCAGGTGGATCATTATATTTTGTATCATTCAAGGATGATTTTTCAAGATTTAGAGTGGCCTACTTCATTAGGTATAAATCAGATGTTCTTGAGAAATTTAAAGAATTTGTAAAAAGAGTTAGGACTGAAACTGGAAATAAAATAAAAAGATTCAGAACAGATAATGGCACAGAATTCTTAAATAAGAATTTTTCTGATTATCTAAAATCTCTAGGAATTGTTCATGAACTCACTGCTCCATATACCCCAGAACAGAATGGAATTGCTGAAAGAGATAACAGAACAATAGTTGAATCAGCTAGATGCTTGTTACATGGAAGAAAAATGCCGCTTGAACTGTGGGCTGAAGCCGTAAACACAGCAGTCTATCTCTTAAATAGATGTACTACTAAAGTATTGGGAAATTCTACACCTTATGAAATATGGTACAAGAGAAAACCCTCCATCTTACATTTGAAAACTTTTGGATGTAACGCTTATGTGCATATACCAAAAGATAACAGAAAGAAATTAGACAAAAAGAGTATTCGTACATTTTTTGTTGGATATACTGAAACTAATAAAAATTATAGAATGTGGGATCCTATTGCTAGAAAAATTATCATAAGCAGAGATGTAATATTTACTGAAGCTAATACATCAGAAAATATTCAGGATAACCAACAAGAGCAGGTAACTATATACAGTGAAGAAAGTGTTGATAACACAAATACCAGTTCCAAACCAGAAGAATCATGTCGATACCCTCTCAGGAATAGAATCAGAGAAAATGAACAAACATCAACCAGCTGTACAAGAGCTATTTCATATGCTTGTTATGTCCATGACCAAGAACCATTGAACTATGAAGATGCAATTGTAGGACAAAACTCAAAACAGTGGAAACTAGCTATGGACGATGAATTCAATTCCTTGATGAAAAATCAAACATGGACGTATGTGACACTACCATCAGACAGAAAAGCTATTGCATGCAAGTGGGTATACAAAATAAAGCAAAATGCAGATGGATCAAATAAAATGTTTAAGGCTAGACTAGTTGCGAAAGGTTATTCACAAAAACCAGGACTTGATTATGGTGAAACTTTTTCTCCAGTAGTAAAATTCGATTCAATTAGAACAATCTTATCACTTTGTGCATCACTTGATATGGAAATGATTCAGTTAGATGTAAAATCTGCCTTCTTGAATGGTGATTTGGAAGAAGAACTTTACATGGAACAACCCCAAGGTTATGAAAACCCAGATTTTCCAAATCATGTTTGCTCTCTTCAGAAAAGCATCTATGGTCTTAAGCAATCCCCCAGAATGTGGAACAAGAAATTTCATGAGTTTTTAATTAAGTTTGATCTCAAACCTAGCATATCAGATTCATGTGTCTATACAATGAAATGTAAACAGGCTTACATATTACTTGCAATATATGTAGATGATTGCTTAATCTGCAGTGTAAATAAACAACTTTTAGATGATATAGTACAGTACTTAAATTCCAATTTTGAAATAAAAACTTTTACTGCCGATTATTTCCTTGGCCTACAAATATATCGAGATAGAACAACTAAAATGTTATTTCTGCATCAAGCCTCATACATTGAAAGAACACTTGAACATTACAACCTTCTTGATATTAAGTTACAATCTGTACCTTCTGATCCTTACTCAAAACTAACAAAAGAGATGTGCCCAAAGGATGATCAGGAAATTGAAGAAATGAACAAGATTCCATACAGACAGACAATTGGTAGTTTAATGTACCTCATGACTGGAACTAGACCTGATATTGCCTACGCAGTCAGCAGGGTTAGCCAATTTATGAACAACCCAGGACCTTCACTTTGGACCGCAGTAAAGAAAATATTTGGATACTTAAAAGCTACGAAAAACATCGGTATTTGTTTTGGTGGGAGTTCCTGCACTTCAACCCTGATAGGTTTTTCCGATGCTGATTTTGCTGCAGACATATTTACGAAAGCTCTACCTCCAGAAAGGTATAGAAGACTAAGGAGCCAACTTGGACTGTTTGAAACAACGGAGTGCTCGTCAGGTGGGAGTGTTGAAAAGTGACTCGCACCTCGGCTGTCGCTTAGCAACGGCCACTTCCCCCAGACATTACGTAACTGTATATAGGTTTCAGATTTGCTTGCTTGTTGACTGCCACCGCTTACCTCTTTTAACTCTCTATTGTTTGTCATCTAAATATAATCTTTTGATAATTAAACATACTTTCTGAGATCCAACCTCTGTTTTATTCTTACACATATACCAAGATTTGTTTTGTATAATTGCTATTAATAATAAATAATATGTAAAGTTAAATTGGTTACGTCCTTCTTACTTACTTTAATTACATAACATAAAGAACCGAAAGCTTGTACTTTTCACGAATAAAGAAACGCATTGCTATTGTTTATATTCTTATTTTAATACCTTATAACAATTTTCTCTTCTATTACAATCTCTGTATACACCTATCCCCCGATTTACACGGTAGATACGTTCCTGAGAAAAACGTGTAAATCGAAGGAGAGGTATATATTAAACTGTCAAATCTGAATAGGTGTTCGCCCCCTCATGAATCAGAGCCTCCCAATATTCTTTTCAACATAGGTAGTGTAGAGTAGAATATCGCATTTAGTATAGTGCGATAAAAAAAAAACTTATTTGGAAAACCGTGTAAAAGCGAAAACGTGTAAAACAAGTACCGTGTAAATCGGGGGATAGGTGTATTTGAGAAAGGTAAAATTGCCCAGTAAGGCAAAGACCGTGGAAGATTGTAAGAAAAAAGATAAAAAGAGCGATATACTCAGTGTTATGTGACAAACCAAGAACACACAGAACGACAGGAGGTTCAACAATGAGACACAACAATGGCCCCTTGTGTATTGTTGCATCCCTCTACAATTACCGGGGGACCAAGTTGATTTTGATCCCCCTTTTTTATTCAAAGACCACCCTGTTTAGTACCTCAATACTCCACCAGATGGCATTCGAGGCTAAAACCTCTCCAAAATTATTAATAAACTCGTAGAGAAGAAGAGAGCGGTGAATTATGAAATTTACACATTGAAGGGGAGAGATATCTATTTGTTATTTAAGCGTATAAAATGATTATAATTATGAAAAATAAAAATGGCATATCCTGACCAGGAGCACATGTGCTTTACAGAAGGTAGAGCGCCATCTGGTGGAACAGAAATCGACTAAACATTGATTTAACCTGTTCACTGATATTTGGCCAACACAATTTCTTGATAAATCAAGAAAAGTCATCCACGAACGCGTTTCGCGCTTTTGACGCTCGTCAGCGTGGAGAAGGCTGTACCACTGCGACCAAAAAGAATTATAATTATATAATAAAGTTGTACGGAAGGATGATATTCATGTTCCAAAATAGGCACCTCTCCCTTTGACTGTGAATTAGAACGATGCAATTTGAATCCACCTAGTAAAAAACTGTATTAGTGGTGATACGGAATTAACAACAACATATAAAAGATGGCTTTTTGTCTGAATTTTCCAGAACTGGTGTTGTGACTTATTCCATTTTATAACTGTCCTTAGGTAGGCGTCGAGTCCACAGCATTATCAGTAGTGTATCGGAGAAATTTCGTCCTGCCTGATGTTGCATCCCGGCTAGGACTGTTGATGGATTCTGATCTCCCATGGGACGCTCATCCAGAACCTGTAAGATTTTAGTTTGTTTTGATTGACCGAGTTACTAGGGTAATGTAAATTGCTATTCTTCTGATGCACAATTGAAGGGAGAGGTGCCTTTTTCAGTACATAATAATAATTGTATCTTTTGATATACACTCATGGATAATATAAAGGGTGTTTCATATATTTGATATCGCTGTTTATCTATTTTCTTTTTTAAGGAGACAGAGACAATTTAGTTTAAATTTGGTTATCTCGTGTGTCTTCAATGAAGGTCACTGTAATATCTTTCAGAGTTATTGTCTGAATCCCGATATACATGCTAAAAGGTACAACTTCCTTAAGTTTTTGTCTATTAGTGTATATAGTGTGTCTTCAATAAAGGTCACTGTAATATCTTTCAGAGTTATTGTCTGAATCCCGATATACGAGGTGTGTTAAAAAGGTATCGCGAATTTTGAATTTTCGCGGGTTACGTATATTCGAATTTCGATCTTTTTGTGGCTTTATGTTGGTACTCATGTCTCTCACTTATGCCGACAAGCTCGGCCATTTTGAATGTTCACTTAATTGTTGACAGCTGCTTTGCTTGCAGGTGTTTTGGATCGTCTTCGATTTTTACCTATTAAAAAAAATGGATCAAAGAACCTGTATCAAATTTTGTGTGAAAAACGAAATTAAGTGCGCGGATGCATTCCGAATGTTGACTGTGACATACGGAGAAGCTACCTTGGACCGAAGCAACGTTTATCGGTGGTACAAAATGTTCTCAGAAGGCCGAGAAGATGTGAACGACGAAGAGCGTGCCGGACGCCCGAGCACTTCAACAACAGACGAAAGAATTAATGAAGTGGAGAAAATGATATTGGCCAATATTCGAATCACCGTTAGAGAAGTTGCTGAGGACCTAAACATATCGATTGGCTCGTGCCATTCGATTTTTATCAATGATTTGGGCATGAGACGGGTCGCCGCGAAATTCGTACCAAAATTGCTCAATTGCGACCAAAAACAGCATCGCATGAACATTGCTAATGAGATGTTGGACTCTGTCCGCGACGACCCAAATTTGCTCCAGAGGGTCATAACTGGTGACGAAGCGTGGGTTTATGGTTATGACGTGGAAACCAAAGCTCAATCATCTCAATGGAAGCTGTCGCACGAACCAAGACCGAAAAAAGCGCGCCAAGTTCGGTCGAATGTGAAAGTTTTGCTGACAGTTTTCTTCGATTGCAGGGGCGTGGTGCATCATGAGTTCTTGCCACAGGGTAGAACGGTCAATAAGGAATATTACCTGCAAGTTATGCGCAATTTTCGCGAAGCAATCCGCCAGAAACGCCCGGATTTGTGGAAGAACAAAAATTGGCTTTTGCACCACGATAACGCCCCTGCTCACACATCGTTGCTTGTGCGCGACTTTTTGGCCAAAAACAACACACTAATGATGCCGCAGCCACCGTATTTCCCAGATCTGGCCCCCTGTGACTTTTTCTTGTTCCCTAAACTGAAGAGGCCCATGAAAGGACGACGTTACGCTACGCTTGACGAGATAAAGACGGCATCGAAGGAGGAGCTGAAAAAGATTTAAAAAATGATTTTTTGAAGTGCTTCGAAGATTGGAAAAACTGTTGGCACAAGTGTATAATATCTCATGGGGATTACTTTGAAGGGGACAAAATAGGTATTCATGAATAAATAAATAATTTTTGAAAAACACAAAAGTCGCGATACCTTTTGAACACACCTCGTAAATACTGAAAGGTATAACTTCCTTAAAGTTTTTTGTCTATTAGTGTATATAGTGTGTCTTCAATAAAGGTCACTGTAATATCTTTCAGAGTTATTGTCTGAATCCCGATATAAATGCTAAAAGGTACAACTTCCTTAAGTTTTGTTCATGAGCGTATATAGGATGTCTTTAATAAAGGTCACTGTAATATCTTTCAGAGTTATTGTCTGAATCCCGATATACATGCTAAAAGGTACAAATTACTAAAGTTTTGTTCATGAGTGTATATGGAATGTCTGATTGTGAGGTGTGTTTACAATTTGTAGCTGGTTGAAATTTGATTCTTTTTTTTTTCAAAGCGATTGTTTATAAACTCAAGAAAAGTTTAAAATACAAACTTTAGTACTGAAGAGATACAATACATCAAAATATTAACTGGGATATTCTACGAGGAATTAGACGAATTAGGCTTAGTTTGTTAAATCGATGATTTTGTGGCACATGATCGTATTTCATGCTCGATTCCCTAAAACATGTTTGAATGAGGATATATATCGTTCTGAAAATATAGCAATCCATACTTAAATCATTAGATAATAAAACAGCATATATTGGATTGAATAAAAGTATATATTTGCCAATATTACGGTTGGCTGAACGCCAACCTTTGTCAAGGCATTATATTTTGTGTAAGCAAACTCAGAACCACAATTATAATTGCATATAGGCATCAACCTAGTAAGGGAGAGGCACCTCTTTTGGTTCATATATAACATAGAGATGCGTGAGGATAATATTCATGTACCAAAGGGGGCACCTCCCCCTTACTAGGGTGATGATAGTGCCATCGTTCTGATTGCCTCCTCCATAGTACCATGGGATCGGGGTAGTTTCCCGACCCCAGCTCTAACATCAGGAATTATCTATAGATACATCTGGGTATATATAGAGTCCTCCTCCATAGTACCATGAGATCAGGGAAGTTTCCCTACACGAGCTCTAACACCAGGAAGTATCTCTAGATACATCTGGGTAGAGTCCTCCTCCATAGTACCATGGGGTAGTTTCCCGACCCCAGCTCTAACATCAGGAAGAATCTCTAGATACATCTGGGTAGAGTCCTACTCCATAGTACCATGAGATCGGGGTAGTTTCCCGACCCCAGCTCTAACATCAGGAAGTATCTATAGATACATCTGGGTAGAGTCCTCCTCCATAGTACCATGAGATCGGGGTAGTTTCCCGACCCCAGCTCTAACATCAGGAATTATCTATAGATACATCTGGGTAGAGTCCTCCTCCATAGTACCATGAGATCGGGGTAGTTTCCCGACCCCAGCTCTAACATCAGGAAGTATCTATAGATACATCTGGGTAGAGTCCTCCTCCATAGTACCATGAGATCGGGGTAGTTTCCCGACCCCAGCTCTAACTTCAGGAATTATCTATAGATACATCTGGGTATATATAGAGTCCTCCTCCATAGTACCATGAGATCGAGGTAGTTTCCCTACATGTCCCTAACAAAAGGAAATATCTAAGACTACATCCTAAATTTTCTTCCAAAGAGACACAGAGATAAAAGAAATTGTCAAGATTTCCAGCCATATCATTAAAATCAACGCACAATATACAATATGAACCGTACGATAATTTCACAATGATAATGATGATAATACTTCAAACCCTAACATTTAAGAAGAGGTAAAGACTATAGGAAGGGGACATAAACGTTGCGATAGGACATGGTGACATTATGAAGAATTCTTGGCCAATCTTAAACCTCAACAATCAATTGATAGAACTTCCTTTTTTCTCATCGAAGTTGTCTACCAGACGATTCTCTCTATCATTAAACCCTATTGTATGATAATGATGATCAACTTTTAATTTGGGGGACTCTAGCCAACTTTGGGTGTTAGATAATTACCTACAAACCCCACTCCCTAGCACCCATTAAGTTAATTACATCGATTTCTTCAATTATTTCTCACAAAATCATTCTTCGATGATAACTTTAATCTTCCCTCTATTTAATTTTTAAAGATGGCGTGACCCTTTAAAAATGATGAGACTTTCGACATCTTGAAAGCGTTCTTTTTCTTTTTATTATCTTTTTTTATAGCTTTCGATTGGTTTTGAATTAGGTCTTTGTGAGCAATTTCTTTGTCTGGATTGAAAAAATGGATAAAAATAAGCTTGTGTGTCTTTTCTTTGATCTTGTGTTACATTGATTCATAAAACGTATAATCATATTATACTAAAAAATAGTATAAAAACTAAAAAAAAAAAATTCAATAGGTAAACTAGACAATAAACATAATTTTATTGACATCTTGTCAATACATGCAAAAGTACACAGTCTTCACTATTGTTTTAAAATAGTTAGATATTATGATACATTAGCACGCCATCTGTTATCAAAATTCGAAACTATTATAGACGCGTATGATTCTTTTTTAAAAATAAACAATTTCTACTGTCCTTACTGCAATGGAAAGGTTCTCCCATTAATATTTCCATTGCAGTAAGGGCAGTAGAAATTTTTTATTTTTAAAAAAGAATCATACGCGTCTATAAAGTAGTTTCGAATTTTGATAATTAGATATATACAACTATTTTATAAATATACAGCTATGTGAAAAATAATTTAATAATGAAAAAAGGTTAGATGTTAATGTTAAAAATAAATTAGGCATTTCCTTACTACGCGCATATGAGCATTTGATTCACCTGCATGCACTTGTGGAAACGAAAGACAAACCCCTGAACACCTTCTGATAAACTGTCCATTAACTTCTGATCTAAGGGAAGAAAACCAACTTTACCTGACTAATACAAAACAAGTTCCTTGCAATACAGACCAATACATTAAGTTTAATAGATTCTGCAAGATGTATATTTCAAGGCGAAAGTGTTGACTGTACATATTTCAAGCTACTATTTCTAATTGCTATATGCAAAATTTGACATCAAACGTTTAATTTTCATGATTCCTAATGTTCAATTGTGTTAATTGTATATAATGTAATATATACATGCAATTATCCTAATTGTGGATATGGTGTGTCTCTCCCAACTGTTAAATAAAATAAAATATGAGCATTTTAGATCTCAGAGCGTCATCTAGTGGAACAGAAATCAACTTAACATTGATTTAACCTGTTCCTTGATATTTAGCCAACCCATTTTCTTGATAAATCAAGAAAATCCAACCACAAACGCGTTTCAGGCTGTTGGCCCTCGTCAACATGGAGCAGGCTGTACCTCTAAAACCAAATATTTGGTCCTAGAGGCTTCCTGAGAAATCAAGAAATAGATGTTTAAGACCAAGTTCGGGTAAATACGCTGTATATGTGAAATATATATATATATGTTATATTCAATTTAATTTTTTTTTAAATATATAAATATTTTTTTCTAATTTGACCAAAAAACAAAAAGCTTTTTTAATTAGTATTTTGTTCTGTTGTATATAGATTTGTTTTTTTCTTTTGGGTTGGTTAAATGTGTTTTTAATAAACTCATTTGCCAAAAATATTATATTATATAGTTAAATTTGTTTAAAATAAGCATATTTGCTAATAAATGATATTTCATTCTTCTTTTTTTGTAAGTAAAATTTACATTTGACAATCTAAACATTACTTCATAATTAATTATTACTTTTTTATTTTCTCCCCCCGAATATAAGATATATACTCCTATTGGTTCCTCAAGTATTTGACCGAAAACAACTTATTTCATTCCTAACCCCCCTATTCCCCATATATTGGCCCCTAATGATTTTTCCCTCAGTCAAAGATGTAATTGACGTTGAAAGGTAACCGATCTGACATAAATAAGTACATCAAAATTGCTGGAAATTCTAAGAGGCCCCAGAAAAAAAGAATTTTCCGAATATTTTAGCAAATAAGGAAGAAAAAAAACTCATTTTTTTTTCTTTAAAATACAGTAGGATCTTATTTAAAATGATCAAAACAGGTTAATATTTGCAAAATTTCGATAAAATTATCAGTATATAGTCTTAAAGAATCTATAAATGAATATTCAAATTTCTTTTTGCTTTAGATTTGGAAAATATTTTTAGATTTCAACAGTTTCTTTGTAAAAAAAAGCATCTGATGGTGAAACTGAAAGTTACTGATGGCTTGCACCATCTATTGGAATAAATCTAAACTAATAAGTTTTTTTTTTGTTTTTCAGACGATAAGCAGATGCTTTCTTCTTTAATTTACCACCTGATCCTTCTTTATTTTTCATTTCTTTAAATAATTTATATATTTTAAAGCTAATTTTGTATATTTTTAAAATTGCAAATGTTTTAAAAATAAAAACAAATTATTATAAATAACAGTCGATGGACAAGTGGGTAACACCCTCGATTTCCGACAGCCATGAACCGGGATTGAATCCCACGTTAAAATTCGTTTAATATGTGGATAACCTTCACATATTATTCATTGTTTTAATTATCATGAACTAGGTTGCTCTTGCTGAGCGGTACTTATTAATGTGATTTTAACAAGAGAAATTATTCTATTAAAAGGTACAATAAATATAAATGTAAGATTATTCTTAACTTTTAATTCTTTTACATGTATCTTTATTCTTATAAAAAAAGAAAGGCGAAATGCGTACGTGGTTAGTTTCTTGATCAATCAAAGAAAAGGTATTTGGTCAATTCTGGAATAATTAAAAAAAAACCAATGATTAGTTGATATTTATCCCGATAGATGGCTCAATCCATCAGCACCTTTTAGTTACACGATCAAGATATGTCCTTTAAATATATATATATATATATATATTTATAAAGAGTAAACCAACAAAAAACAGCTTTTAAAAACCATAGCCCATTATCACTTTCAGTAGATCACGCACTCAAACAGAACCATATACCAAATTTTGAAAATACAGATATTATATACATCAACATTCAGAATAAACACTCAAGACTCTTTTTAGAAAGTTGGACCTCAATGAAAGATACCAAAAGTATTAATAGAAAAATGGACATCCCTCCGTTATATTTACAGTTCAAATCGATTTAAAATTATTTTATTATACTTATTATGAATCATGTATATATAGTCTATTATTATTGATATTTGTGTGTATATATTTTAAATATTAGCCCCAGAGTTTTGTAAATATTTTATATATCGTCGCGTGAAGGCATCGCGTGATCATCCAAAGCAGTTTAAAAACAAGAAACGCCCTGATGAAGTTAGGCGTACAGCCTATTGAAATATTGACATTTTATATTAAATAAAATGTTTATTTTATTTTAGATCCAAAATATGCCTTTTAATTAATATATTTATACATAACGGGATTGAAAAATATGTCGAGTTTTCAATTATGACTAAGTTTCTAACGTATTTCATAACATCCTTTTATTCTAGAGTTCATTCGAACATGTCAATGAACACGTACCATAAAAGTTCAATACAAAAATCAATTTCACAAACGAGAATACAAAGAGGAAAAAGTGGAAGATCGCAACACGTGTCA
Organism: Cordylochernes scorpioides; assembly: GCA_030710605.1. Lineage (NCBI taxonomy): Eukaryota > Metazoa > Arthropoda > Arachnida > Pseudoscorpiones > Chernetidae > Cordylochernes > Cordylochernes scorpioides. Next base: position 27,969,007 of record CP092868.1, read on the forward strand.
CAAAAGTTGAAGAGAAACTCTTTCAACAACAATAAAAAAGAAAGATTTAAAAAAAGCCTGGGAATAAATCAGGAACAAAGAGATATACCATCTCATTAATAAATTAAGAATCAATTTAAAATTTCCAACATGGTGATTCCACAGAGTAGATATAGCGTCCATAGAATAGGAGGATACTGAATGGCCATGAGCATTCGCCACGTGCAAGAGCCATTGGTTACAATGGTCCCTCCAATTAAGAACGACATCATAACATTGTTACAACAAGGTTCCCTAAACACTGGAGGGGGTTGTTCGGGGGGTAATTAGAGAGAATATAGTGGGGGAGGGGGAGTCACATCCCTAGGGGGCAGACGGTTATGAAGCGAATCATTAATGATAACCATACGATATGTAAGGTTATCCTAAAAGTTCGCAAGCACATGCAGAAAATTTGAATATACCAATATTATTCGCCGTTATGAATAATATATTTGTATTATGTATAAAGTAATTGTATTATGTATTAATATGTATTCGCCAAGTAATAATATTATAAGTAGTAATAAGAAAAACAGGAACTTTTTGGACAAACTTATATGTCATTTTGAACAGGGAATTGTGTATCTGTTGTCCCTATAGACAGACAAATCAAACCTTTGAATGTAGTTCTACTGTCCTATAAGCTTATGTCCATAGTTTTCTTGAAAACCATCTCTGAGATTCCATCCTTCAGTGCTGCGTATATAAGCAGAATCGTCCAGTACAGTATTAGAGCTTTGAGAAGCGGTCTGGTGGATTAAATTGGCGAAACCGCTGGGAGGGTTCACCACTGATGAGCCAAGCCCTCCCAATATATTTTTTCATTGCAGTAAGGGTAGTAGAAGTTTGTATTATGTAAAAAAGAAACATTCGTGCTTTTAAATCTTTTCATTTTATATAAACAAGAAAAACGTTTAAAGAAAAACAGGAAATTTTGGGACAACCTTATATGTCATTTTTGCGAAGGGAATTGTCTAACTGTTAATCCTATAGACAGACAAATCAAAGCGCGCTTATTGACTATGATTCAACGAATGAATAATGTCTACTTGCCACTGATACAATCTGGTACAGAGCAGGAGGGACAAGCACCAATTCTGTCCTCCCAAGAGAACAACAGTCTTTGATTTCCAGACTTAAGTCTGGTCATCTACGGACAATGACTTTCCAAAATGGTTGCAAGGTTTTCCCACTATGTACTAAGTGAAATTCTCAACCTGCAACACCTTGATGAGCTTTATTCATCCCCAGTAGACACCATCAACAATCTCTACAAGCTTGATACCCTAATATGATTGAGTGGAGATAAGAAAGAAGAATATACTAATATAATAAAAAAAAATATTAATATTTACAATATCCTAGGCTCTCCCAACGACAGAGTGTCCTCCTAAAAATGACAATATCTATAGAGGGTCGTTAGAAGGATGGTCTAAACCGTTAGTTTTCGACTGCTACGACCCGGATTCGATTCTCGCATTGGGCAATATTTTTCTGATAAAAATAAAAATGCTACAATGGCCCCCGATTCTTGCAAAAGTTCAACCCACCAGCGAGTGCAAGTAACTAAACGGGGCTCTGACACATTTGTAAGTGCAAAGTTGAACTGCTTTCCACATGTGTAGACATGCGGTATACTTACAGTAAAAGCAGTCGCCAACTTCTAACCACCATGATTATCATTGACTGTACCACGTGTACTAGGGATAAGCAAAAAATAAGATATACTGATACCGTTAAGCTCGAGGATCAGGAAGAAGCGATAGACATCCTCCTTGGCCAAGGATGTTATGGCCAAGGCTTCCTCGACAAGGCCGTTTCCAGTAGATTGACCCTAGAGGATGTTATCTGTATAGGAAGGAATTGTCTATCTTCTACATGTATAGACATGTGGTACACAAACAGTAAAAGACAGTCGCTAACTACATCATGTTCCTGGTATAAGTAAAAAAAAAGAATATTTTTTTGTCTATTAATCCTAGGAAATTGAATTGGTGGATCTGAGAAGAGATTTGTAGCTTCTAACCAAGGAATAATGGATTTATGAAGACAAATGTAGAGTTATGATAACCTCTAGAGGATAATATATTTACTAAACAAATTGAGCTGCACTATATATAACCAGGGAATAATGGATTAACGAAAATAATTGTTTTGAAAATAAAGCAATCCATAAATAAATCTTTAATTAAAAAGACATATAATGGATCAAAATATCATTTATTTTACCAATATTTCAGTTGACTGAACGCCTGAAAATAACAAAATATTTTTAAAATTTAATTCTGTTGACGTTATGTGGCGCTGAGTTTGTTGCTGACACACATTAAATATGTTATAACACCTTGATAAAGGTTGGAGTTAAGCCAACTGAAATATTGGTAAAATTAATGATATTTTGATCCAATATGTATTTTTAATTGAAGACAATTGTAGAGCTATGATAACCCTAAAGCAGGGATCGGCAAAATTTTGAGTTGGAAGAGTCAAAAATTACTATTTTAAAAAATACCAGTTTTTAAAGAGCCACAACATATTTTCTTGCCAACAATAAATCGTATTCACATAAATAATATTTACGTATGGAACTATATAAAGAAATTCACATCCAAAGAGCCGCATGTGGCTCACAAGCCGCAGTTTACCGACTATTGCCCTAGGGGATAATATATGTAATATTATATGCGGGGAAATATTACTCTTGGAGGTTGATGATTGTTGTTGGTGGTGGCGCAGTCGTGGTGGCTGAGTGATAAGGTGTACACACCAGGGGAAATAACCAGGACACTTGATGGGTTGAAATAAGGCAACTGGTCGGAGGAAAGAAAGGCTTGAGAAGGCGGAGCGGTTTTGGTTATTGGCTATCTATTCACATTGCGGTAAGATTGACTTATCTGAAAAGGATGAACGGGAAGGGTCTTTAGAGCAGGTGTTACCTTGGTGGGATCCAAGTGATGACTCTAGGTGCTATCTCGGTGGTTTCGAAGTGAAGACTCTAGGTGCTATCTCGGTGGGATCGAAGTGAAGACTCTAGGTGCTATCTCGGTGGGATCGAAGTGAAAAAACTCTAGGTGCTATCTCTGTGGGATCGAAGTGAAGACTCTAGGTGCTATCTCTGTGGGATCGAAGTGAAGACTGCCAATTCTTGGTTCTCGATTTAACACGAGAACCCTTCTTACTTCTCATTGGTTGAAAGGTGTGACGTGGAGGTTCCCTATTGGTTCTCCACTAAATGAATTGCTCCCTGATTGGTCTACGTTACGTCTTTGTCTTTAGACATGTTCCAGCTTGACCAGGAAGTGATAGTTTGTTGAACTCGAACTTTTATTAGTTCCGCGATAATTAAACTGGTAATAACTTTACTAATGATTGTGCTAACTCTCTAAGCCTCTTTTCTAGGCCTTTCTGTCCTCCAATGTTACCTTGTTCTTTATTGAAACAAATCATACATTTTCATACATATTGGATTGACTATTGGCATCTATGTATGTACAAATTATGACATATATATATACTAAGTGTTAGGACTACTAGAGTAGTCAACTTTATTTTTATGTAAATATATTTTGGCTGCGTGCTTCACAGTAAATATATTTGTAACTTAAAAACTAAGAGAAAAAAGTATGTAAATTTATTTTAATGTATTTCATACATCATCCAAAAAGGTTATAAATAGTCGATATTTTACCTTAAAATAAAAAAAAATTGATATTTCGTTGAAAAGAAACTCATGCGGTGTAACTTCAAGTGTCGTTTTACAGTATGTAAATTTATTTAATGTATAAATTGAGCGTGTTTTTCAATAAAAAAGAGTTTCTGGATAAGTTTTGGACTGTTGATAGTTGTCCTTAGAGCCTCTTCCTTGGAGTTGCGGAGCTGGTCAAGTAGCTGGACACTAGGTTGTCTCTCAAGGTAAAGAGAGACAGCAATCTATATTGAGAACCCCCTCAATACTAAGCAAATGTAACTCCTATTTATTTTTATTTATTTTATTTATTGTTACAAAAGTACGAAGTCCAAAGGACTATTATGCTGTGCTAGTATTATTTACATATATATGATTAATTATTTACACGATGGATTAGTATTGTTTTGTAAATTATTGTACAAATAGTTCTAAACTTAACAAAGGTCTCATAAGATAGAGTATATACACAAAGAGAATTTAGTAATGTTTCAAAGTATCTACATACAATTTGATTAGTCAGAGGGCAAGTTAAAAGATGCTCTGATGATTCAACATCTAAGCGGCATTCACATGTTGAATCATTGATAGCATTCAGTTTGAATAGGAAACTTAAGAAGGGTCCTTTGCCTGTTAAGAATAAAGTAGTGAATTTATCAGAAGAAATGAAATTTGGGACAGCAATTGGAAAGAATTTCTTGAACAGTTCATTAGATTGAGAAAGATAAAACTTAAATTTTAGATCCAGATATAGTTGTATACCCAGAGAAAGGTGGATTTATGGAAGCAATTGTAGCTGCTAACTAGATAATGAATGATTAACAAAAACAATGGGAGCTTTGTTAATCCTAAAAAATGATAATTCATGTTGATATATTAAAGCAATATGGGACACGCACCTAGTTGTACCGGTCTCAAGCCCGGATAAAAAGAAGGAGGGAGAAACAAGCTAGTTAAAAAACCTGGGCTCAGCTGGCCATGCTGATAGTACCCTGTAAGGGTTCCTAATCCAGAGATACAGGATGAGCAGCGTTTGTACTCCATGTTAGGAGCGGCTGCACATAGCGTCTTTTCCTCATGTCAGAGGTGGCCATTTCTTTTGGAGCTAAGTCGGCCTGCCACTGAGTAGTGCTCCCAGTCTTAATGACAAAGGCAGACGCATTCTACTTCACTCCGTGTGGAGATAAGAAAGAAGAAGAGAAGAAGAAGACGTAGATGTTATTAACCACTGTAAGTTCACGTAAACCAATAAATATAAACAGTATTAGCATATTTCCTTCTATATTAAAAAGCTTAATGTATGCCTGATATTGAAAAAATTAAAAAAATAAATTTATTTTTAAAGTTAGAAAGGTTGAAGCGTTTTGTGACAATCAAGATTTTGCTAAATCGATTGAGTTTTGATCTAAAGTCATGTACAAAACTTAAGGAAGTAGAGAGTCTTTGATGTCACCGGTCATTCATTTTTTAAAAAAATTAGACAGGCAATTTTGTTCATACTTGGTTATCTCGTGCATCTTCAATAAAGGTCACTGTGTATCCAATATCTTTCAGAGTTATTGCCTAAATCTCGATATACATGCTAAAAGGTACAACTTCCTCAAGTTATATTTCAGAGTTATTTTCTAAATCCCGATATACATGCTAAAAGGTACAACTTTCTCAAGTTATCTTTCAGAGTTATTGGCTGAGAATCCCGATATACATACTAAAAAGTACAACTTCCTTAAGTTTTGTCCATGAGTGAAAGTAAATAACCTTCATATTTCAGTACCTAAAGCGCCTACTATACTCCAAAGTAAATGCAAACCGTCTTAGCTAAAAATAAAAATCGATATTTCTCTATGCCTTCAGAAGAGCGATTTCTCGTATGTAAACACTTGTATTATAAAATAATAATAAAAATCTATTATGAAATATCTTTTATTAATTTAGTACTATCTTGAAGATAGTAGTGTTCTCTCTGGCCGGGGTAGTCAAAGTACTTTAAACTAAAAGTCACTTTAACCAAGAACTGTTTTTATATTTACTCAACGTTTCGACAAAATTATTTTATATTCGTCATCAAATAATATAAATTAAAACATCAAGCAAGGCGTTAAAAAGTCTATTTGAAGCCTTGCTAAATACCTTATTTTTATTTTTCCTGGCGAGAACAATGGATTTTTTATCGGAGCGTTGAGAAAATGAAAACAAATTTCTGGCCGAAGTGACTTTTATTTTGAGAAAATTTATTATTGTTTATGAAGATTGCAATATACCATTTTAGAAACACTATAGCATTATTTTCTAATTTTAAAGTTACCTGTGATATACTCGAGCATGTATATCGGGATTCAGACAATAACTCTGAAAGATATTACAGTGACCTTTATTGAAGATACATTAGATAACCAAGTGTGAACAAAACTTAAGGAAGTTGTACCTTACAGCATGTATATCGGGATTCAGACAATAACTCTGAAGATATTACAGTGACCTTTATTGAAGACACACGAGATAACCAAGTGTGAACAAAACTTAAGGAAGTTGTACATTTTATAATGTATATCGGGATTCAGACAATAACTCTGAAAGATATTACAGTGACCTTTATTGAAGATACATTAGATAACCAAGTGTGAACAAAACTTAAGGAAGTTGTACCTTTTAGCATGTATATCGGTATTCAGACAATAACTCTGAAAGATATTACAGTAACCTTTATTGAAGTCATACGAGATAACCAAGTGCGAACAAAACTTAAGGAAGTTGTATCTTTTAGCATGAATATCGGGATTCAGACAATAACTCTGAAAGATATTACAGTAACCTTTATTGAAGATACATGAGATAACCAAGTGCGAACAAAACTTAAGGAAGTTGTACCTTTTATAATGTATATCGGGATTCAGACAATAGCTCTGAAAGATATTACAGTAACCTTTATTGAAGATACATGAGATAACCAAGTGCGAACAAAACTTAAGGAAGTTGTACATTTTATAATGTATATCGGGATTCAGACAATAACTCTGAAAGATATTACAGTAACCTTTATTGAAGTCATACGAGATAACCAAGTGTGAACAAAACTTAAGGAAGTTGTGCCTTTTAGCATGTATATCGGGATTCAGACAATAACTCTGAAAGATATTACAGTAACCTTTATTGAAGACACACGAGATAACCAAGTGTGAACAAAACTTAAGGAAGTTGTACCTTTTATAATGTATATCGGGATTCAGACAATAACTCTGAAAGATATTACAGTGACCTTTATTGAAGATACACGAGATAACCAAGTGTGAACAAAACTTAAGGAAGTTGTACCTTTTACCATGTATATCGGGATTCAGACAATAACTCTGAAAGATATTACAGTGACCTTTATTGAAGACATACGAGATAACCAAGTGTGAACAAAACTTAAGGAAGTTGTACCTTTTACCATGTATATCGGGATTCAGACAATAACTCTGAAAGATATTACAGTGACCTTTATTGAAGACACACGAGATAACCAAGTGTGAACAAAACTTAAGGAAGTTGTACCTTTTACCATGTATATCGGGATTCAGACAATAACTCTGAAAGATATTACAGTAACCTTTATTGAAGATACATTAGATAACCAAGTGTGAACAAAACTTAAGGAAGTTGTACCTTTTATAATGTATATCGGGATTCAGACAATAGCTCTGAAAGATATTACAGTGATCTTTATTGAAGATACACGAGATAACCAAGTGTGAGCAAGACTTAAGGAAATTGTACCTTTTAGCATGTATATCGGGATTCAGACAATAAATCTGAAGGATATTACAGTGACCTTTATTGAAGACACACCAGAAAACCAAGTGTGAACAACCTCTGTCTCCTACAAACCTAGGAAAACTATGTTCCCAACTTTAACCCGGAATTCCTCAGTCCTCAATTTCAATCAGAGGTCGAGGAGGGGGGATAGAACCAACAGAGAGGGGTGGGGGTGCAGCTCATTACTGCGGTGACGTGGTAGCCCCAGGCCCCTGTCGAGGCGGTCTGCACCTGTGCTACTGCACCGGGCATTATTCTGTGATTCAGCTGTGTGACAGCTCGACACCCCGACACTGGATGGACCTGTTACTCCAACACTCGAGTGAATGAGCCGGATGGTCAATGGGCTCTTCACAACATGTTGGGGTGTTGGAGGATTCATTATAAATATATTGTAGATTGTCTACCACATCGCTGGTGTTGGAGGTTTCATTAGAAATCTGTTGTAGATGGTCTACCACATCGCTGGTGTTGGAGGATTCATTAGAAATCTGTTGTAGATGGTCTACCACATCGCTGGTTTTGGAGGATTTATTAGAAATCTGTTGTTGATGGTCTACGACATCGCTGGTGTTGGAGGATTCATTAGAAATCTGTTGTAGATTATCTACCACATTGCTGGTGTTGGAGGATTCATTAGAAATCTGTTGTAGATTGTCTATTACATCGCTGGTGTTGGAGGTTTCATTAGAAATCTGTTGTAGATTGTCTACTACATCGCTGGTGTTGGAGGATTCATTAGAAATCTGTTGTAGATTGTCTATTACATCGCTAATGTTGGAGGTTTCATTAGAAATCTGTTGTAGATAGTCTATCACATCGCTGGTGTTGGAGAATTCATTAGATATCTGTTGTAGATGGTCTATCACATCGGTGGTGTTGGAGGATTCATTAGATATCTGTTGTAGATGGTCTACCACATCGCTGGTGTTGGAGGTTTCATTTGAAATCTGTTTTAGATGGTCTACCACATCGCTGGTGTTGGAGGATTCATTAGAAATCTCTTGTAGATGGTCTACCACATAGCTGGTGTTGGAGGATTCATTAGAAATCTGTTGTAGATGGTCTAACACATCGCTGGTGTTGGAGGTTTCATTAGAAATCTGTTGTAGATGGTCTACCACATCGCTGGTGTTGAAGGATTCATTAGAATTCTGTTGTAGTTGATCTATCACATCGCTGGTGTTGGAGGTTTCATTAGAAATCTGTTGTAGATGGTCTACCACATCGCTGGTGTTGAAGGATTCATTAGAAATCTGTTGTAGATGGTCTACCACATCGCTGTTATTAGAGGATTCATTAGAAAACTAAATTTCGGAATTCCAGAGGAACAATCAAATATTGATGTTGAAATTATTGGTTATAAGGAAGAATAGGCAGAAAAATTACGCAATTAGTACGAAGGTATCATTGAAAGAATTAGAGATTGATTTAAAAGACAAAATATATTGTTATTCACACACAGTCCTCTATAATGATAAACAAATAATTGAGAATATTATAATAAGTAAAATTTGTCCATATATCCGATAGGACTTCTAATTCGAGAATATTAACTTTATATAAAAATTATAATTTTTTTATCAAACCAATCTCTCAAAAATAAACAATCTGTATCTTTTGATAAAGTAAAAATTAATATCAGGTCAAAAGTTTATTTTTTATTTAAATTTGCAAGCTTTCGAGCAAATATACTGCTCTTCAACGGGCTGATATTCTATGTACAAACTCTAAATAATATATATACACAGAATAATTGAAAACTTTTGTTATTAGCATGTGCTCTCGCGGGCGTGCATCAGACTGTTACGAGCTAAAGTAATAGATATTATATGAAGACCAAACCGTAGACCACCTCCTCTTCACTTGCCCAACCTTCCAATACCAAAGATTCCAGACAGCGACTCCCCAAGGTATCACCAACATATGTCCAGCATCCCTAGAAAATCTCCCAAGAAAGAAATCTGCCTGGCGACATCTCATTAATTGGACTTCCGCTGGCATTGTATATAAATCCAAGAAGACTTAGGTCAGAAGGACATCCCGGGTAGTTGGCGACTTCTGTACGCTCCAGGAACCTGGGTTACTTAAATAAATAATAATAATTATACTGGGATGAAATATATATATATTCCAATAATTATTAATATTTAGATTATTTGTCAGGGATATTGTTATATCTGTATCTTTTTTTTTTTTTTGGAAAATCAAGATTTGAAGCAATGAAGCTCTTTTACTGGCTTAACAATGTCAAGTGGAGAAACTGTTTGTAAAAAGAAATATTTACCTACCCAAATTTGTATTTCTCCACTTGATATTGATAAGCCAGTAATTACTCGAAAGCTCGATATTTTCCAATAAAAAATATACATATTGTTAATTAAAGATACTTCGGCCAGTATAAAACTTTATATAAAAAGATTTATAATACAATATAATGCGGCTTATGATTGTAGAACGACATTTGAAAATTATCCCGCATGTGTTTCTTTTGAACGAAAATTCGAAATTCATTTTAAGGAGAAATAACGATTAATTCTAACCTTAGGGATGAAGTATGAAAGGATGAATTGTAAAGAGTAATGATAAATATTCCCATCCCTTGACACTTTATTTTTCCGTTTATCATTAACTCTTCACAATTTATCCTTTCATACTTCATCCCTAAGGTTAGAAATAATCGTTATTTCTCCTTAAAATAAATTTCGATTTCTCGTTCGAAAGAAACACATGCGGGATAATTTTCAAATGTCGTTCTACAATAAAAAGATTTACTGACCAAAGTATCTTTAATTTTAAGAACTATCAATGCTAGCCAGGCAACCTCTATCTTTACAACTTATTGATAAATTATTAATCAATTTTTATATAAATTTAACAATTTTACTTAATAATTCAATCATTATCCGTATATTTTATGTTAGAAAAAGCTCACATACAATCTTATTATGGAGTCTAGAGATGAACTCAAGTCAGTTTGGAAGTACAAGATTTGTGATTTCAATCTAAAAATTCACGACCAGCTGTATAGACAGTGCTGAATACTAAAGTCTTGCGAAGTGAAAAAGCTCGGACTTTATAATGTTTTCTTGTGTAACATGATTAGAAGGAGCAGCCAGGGCGAAAGAGAGGGGCCTGGGGCCAAGCATTAAATCTAATAGCCTCAACAAGATTAAGTGACCAAAGGGTACCCTAATCTAATCCTTGCTCTGTAAACAGTGAACCTAAGTAAATTACCTATTATTATGACGGTGCTACAAATGGAATTCTTTCTTTCTGACCTATTATCACGAATCTTAGACCTTTTCAACATGCTAAATCGATTTTTTAAAATATAAACTTATCTGAGAGTAAGAAAAAAGTGAAGTAAATGCAGTTTATATTTGAAAAACATTGAAAAACAATGAATTTTCTTCTATTACCATATTGTACAGATTTATATCAAGAATTTACCTACAATACCTGCATATGGCTGATTTCATTTCAATCCATTTCTTTATTAATAAACGCTGATTCGTATAAATACATCTTAAAACAATACATTTAGATGATAAACGATTTTTTTATGAGATAAAATTATAAAAGGTATTAAAAGAATAAAATACTTTTGTCACAATGAGTTTAATAGGCGCACTCATGGACAAACTTGGTTATCTCGTGTATCTTCAATAAAGGTCACTGTAATATCTTTCAGAGTTATTGTCTGTATCCCGATATACATGCTATAAGGTACAACTTCCTTAAGTCTTGTTCACGAGTATAAAGTCGAGCGTTCGAGTTAATATCTCAACTACATACATCGCGACAAAAAACGAGACATTTTATCTAACTAAAAAACCTAACTAATAAATATATTTCGATGTAGTAATGTAGATTGTTATCCTGTTGGATGACTGTAGTGTGGCATGTTGGTTGCAGTCGTGGTGGCCACAATGTTTAGAGTGGGTTCAGGCGTGATTGGAATTACACAAAAGGACGAGGCATGTTGGATGGCACCATAGAGATGGCGAGAGAGTAAGTGAAGCCGACACCGGTCAGGGGAGATCTGTCTAGAGGGGTCTGTCAATCCTCGTGTCTTAAAGCGGACTAATCTGTTTGAGCAGAAGGTGGCACACCTGGGAACTCGATATGTTTTTTCGTACCTTTTTCCTCCGCTGGTGCTGACTGTCGCTCACTCGAAATTTTATTTCTGTCACCTTAGCAATTACCTTATAACTATACAACACATGGGGACATAGGTATATATTGGAATATATTACAACATATATATATATATATATATTTACATGTGGTAGGGTGTTGAAAAGAAGTGTATTCTTTACCACGAGCCTTTCTCGAGATCAGCTGTTGGAGAACCTAGCTAAGTATAAGTAACAGAACATTGCTTTAAGACTTCGAATGACTTAAGTCTCCGTATTTGAAGCGTTTTAAACCAATTTGATATTATCACATGGGTTAACAGGACGTTGAATTAATAGATTAATATTGATTGATTTCGAACAACCTCTTAAATATCACATTTAGTTGAATTTATTGAAGTTGAAAGAATTATTTATTCTAAATATTTTTGAAATATTTTATATATATTTTCAAGATTATGTTAGTTTCAGTCATCTTTGAGTATCTTTTTAGATATATTTGAATGGTATTCCTAATGCTTATTCGAAACAAGATCTTGATAAAAAGGTCTAATTCATTTTTTCACTATGTGTGACATATATTCGTAATGAACTCTGAATGTTATTTCAAATATTAAGATCATTAATTGAATGATTCTCAATTGTCATAAAAGATAATAAAGTATTAATAAACGACAATATATTAATAAGTAAAATAAATATTAATTCAGAACAAAACTCTATATTTCAAAGTTAAAGGAAATCAAATAGCACCCATACAGGTATTATTTTCAACAATAAAACATGAAATATTCACACATATTTAAATTTACAATTCAAATATATTTTTCTATAAAAGTTTATCAAAAGAATAAATTTAAAAAAACACAAGCGTGAAACTATATAAAGGTTATTAAAGAAAGTTTCAAACATTTTTTTTAGCAGCGATAGAATCGCACATCACTTATTAACCTAATAGGATATCGAAAGAATACCTTTTTTGGCACAAAAACAGCATTCTCCAAGTTTCTTTTTTTTTTTTGGGCTAAAGAAAAAAAAAGAGCAACTTGTAACAATCGCAGGTTCGTCCTGTCCAATTAAGAAAGTCGTTGCTTGGCGACAGGTTCCAAAAGAACTGACCAATGGTCACTCTCCAAGATCGAATTTGCTTCCCCTCCCTTCCTTTTTTTTTTCGGCTCTCTCTCTCTCTTCGATCAAAGGACCTTGCCTTAGGGCATTGTCGCCTCCATTTTAGAACTGCCTGAATATTTTCCCCAGTTCGCAATCTCTCCAGTTAGCTGGGTATCCAAATTGATTTGTTGAGCTTGCATCTCCCCCTCTGAATGCCTTGAGGCTACGTATTTTCATCATTAGAAGAATGATTAGTATTGAAGTTAGGGGGAGAGGATGACAGCTACATTATGGATTTTCTTCTCTTGTACATAACCATCCGTATAAGCATAGATACATTACCTATTCTAAATTAGTTTGATAAATTGATATATCAATTATCAATTATTTTATTTCCAAAGCACTATATCCCGCAAGGGATACTTGCGCCAAACAAGGAGAAAAGTTTATTTATATAAGTTATTTACATTATTCAACGCATGAAAACCATCCAGATTTTGTAGAAAGTTTAGAATGTATTTACAAAATGAATTGAACTTTAAATATGATTTTTTATCACAAATCAAATCGTTAATTTACAAACAACTAGTTCATTCTTCATTCTATAATCTTGAAATGCTGGGCAATCGATCAGTAGATGTCTTGAGGTTTGTTCCTCAATATATACGAGTATGGTTTATGGTTTTAGTTTGTTGAAAAAAGGCTTGCCTTAAAGCCTTTTTAATCAATTAATAAAAATAGTGTTTTTTTTGTGAATTGATATATCATATTACGTTTGATAAGAGGAATTAAAGAATAATACATTCAATAATACCATTTCACCGTTTTTTGAGATATGAATATTAATTTATAGAGAGGATTTTTTTGTGAAATATTATAGAAACCCGTAACAAGAGTGGGTTTTCATTAAACTATTGCAGAGCCAAAGTGTTCTTTAGAGAGTGATGTCCTTTTACCGGAGAGTCACTAAATAGTAAAAATGCTAATTTTACTTATGAAAATTGTTCTTTATAGAGAGGTGTTCTCTAGCGTGAGTGTCCTCTCATGGAGGTTTTACTGTATATAGCTTTCTGAAAAACTATTCTTGCTAACTGTATATGTAATCTTTGACAAAAATTTTCTCTAGTTGGCTCCACATATTATGGATATCTCTGTTGTACATAACCATCCGTATAAGCATAGACACATTACCTATTCTGATTTAAAGAGACAAAGGTCGCCTCTCTCCCGTCAAAATAGACGTCAAAACTAGACGCCATCTATTGACCGTCGCCGCAACTAGCGGCCTCGGGTCGGTGACAAACCACAACACCAGCTTTGGCAAACTGAAAAGCGTCCTCGCTTTTGACGGGAGAGGCGACCTTTGTCTCTTTATATCAATATCCTCCCGGCAAAATTTCCACCTATTCTGATTTAGTTTGATAAATTGATATATTTTCTAATATTATTGATAAGAAGGGTTAAAGAATAATGGATTGAATATTGATACCATTTTGTTTAGAGATAAGTTATTAATTTGTAGAGAGAAATTTTTGTCAAAGAGATTATATATACTGTGTGTGTGCGCGTGTGTTAGCAACAATAGTTTTTCAGAAAGCTATATACATTAAAACCTCCATGAGAGGACACTCACGCTAGAGGACACCTCTCTATAAAGACAGTTTTTCACAAGGAAAATTAGCATTTTTACTATTTAGCAACTCTCCGGTAAGAGGACACCTCTTTCTAAAGAACACTTTGGCTATGAAATTAGGTGTCCTTTACAGGGAGGTTCTACTGTTTATAAAAGCTCCACATATTATAGAAATCTCTGTTGTACATAACCATCCGTATAAGCACAGACATTTACCTATTCTAAATTAGTTGATAAATGGATACATCCTTTTGAAAATAGAGCAATCCATAAATAAATCTTTAAATAAAAAGGCATATATTGGATCAAAATATCATTTATTTTACCAATATTTCAGTTGGCTGAACGCCAACCTTTATAATATTAATAGGTTATAATACCTTGATAAAGGTTGGCGTTCAGCCAACTGAAATATTGGCAAAATAAATTATATTTTGATCCGATATATGCCTTTTTATTAAAAAAAAAGGATATATATATTTATAGATAATAAAAATACATATTGGATTTAATAAAAGATTTATTTGTCAATATTTCGGTTGGCTGAACGCCAACGCTTTGTCAAGGCATTACATTTTGTATAAACAAACTTAACGCCTTACATAGTGTTATATTTTAAAAATAAGGTCTATTTTGGATTTTAATATGATTATTTATTAATCCGATATTTCGATGGATCAATCTTCCATCTTTTACGAGGTGTTTTGCCGTGAAGCACGCAGCAGGTCGCGTGCCCCAGGTGAGCCACTAGACGTCTTCCAAGCTTATTGGGTGATAAACCATCTAATATATACATTCTAAACAGAGTAAATATAATCAAAAGAAAAAGGTGATATATGTAAATAACTATTGAAAATTAAGAGATATCGAATTAATTAAACAAATAAAATATAAATGTTATATGGATTGCTCTATATTCAGAATAGTGTTATATATTAAAATAATTTTTTAAATCCAAAAGAGGTCGGGATGAGAGGAAATTTGTGTATGAAATTACATTAGAACTTATATAATTTGAACGTCTCTAATTCCATTATTTATCTTGGTTCCTAGACTTTTAAGCCTTTGATTCAAAACGTTTAAAATCAAATTTTTGGATAATTCGAATTTATTTTGTTTCCTTAAGCCTCGATTTATCCAAGTTCTACTGTATTATTAAAATTTCACTACCAGAATAAGTTAGAAATGATAAGGGATGTGTGAATAGTGTAAAATAAGTCTTTTATTCAATACAATGTCCTTTTAAGATATAAAGATTTATGATATCAGAATATAAACGTTTATGGAGATAAGTATCTTTATTTTTGATCATCTCAAGCTTTCGGGCTTGTCTGCCCTTCCACAGGAGAACAATACATTAAGAATATAACGCCGCCTGATGCCATGACGCCTTATGAATCATAATAGTTTTGGCATCAGGCGGCGTTATATTCTTAATGTATTGTTCTCCTGTGGAAGGGCAGACAAGCCCGAAAGCTTGAGATGATCAAAAATAAAAATACTTATCTCCACATAAACGTTTATATTCTGATATCAGATATCCAAAGGAGATTTAAATTGATTCATATAAAGATTTAATTATGGATTTCTATATAGTTATAACAGTATATTTTATATTCGAAACTATATTAGACGCGTATGATTCTTTTTAAAAAATAAACAATATCTACTGTCCTTACTTAAAAAAAAAAGAATCATACGCGTATTATAATATAGTGTTAAATTTTGATAACAGATGGCGCGCTAATTCATGATAATATATTTTATATAATACTATTAAAATAAGAATGGATTATTGCAGAATGCTGCATTCAAAACTAATACAATTCCGTTTTGAGAGAAGATAGGATAATATCTAGAAAGGATTTGTTGAAGATTATGGTAACTACTAGTAAAAGTAGCTTTTCATTTATCTATATATACCTGCAAGGCTGAGTCTTCAGGCATGGCCTAGACGATGACGCCCTGGCCATCCTGGCGTCTGCCAAGACGCGCATCTATAGGTACCCTTCTCGGTGTGGAACTGAGGAGTGAAGACCTTGTCTGGAGGAGGACTCTCTCAAGGTGGGGAAGCCTTCCTTGCTGAAAATATTTGTATATATATTCCCCTACACTTTATATGCCCTTTTACTCTTTTATTTTTCCACCTTTGTAAAATATGATTAAAATAATCAATAAAATGGTTTAAATTGTCTCTAAAACTATCCAATCACGTGTAGGTCTAGAGTGTAAACACCAAAACAAATAGGTACACCATACAGTCACACGTATGTCTATTACTATCACATGTAAGTCTCTCTAAAACTATCCAATCACGTGTAGGTCTAGAGTGTAAACACTAAAACAAATAGGTACACCATACAGTCACACGTATGTCTATTACTATCACATGTAAGTCTCTCTAAAACTATCCAATCACGTGTAGGTCTAGAGTGTAAACACCAAAACAAATAGGTACACCATACAGTTACACGTATGTCTATTACTATCACATGTAAGTCTCTCTAAAACTATCCAATCACGTGTAGGTCTAGAGTGTAAACACTAAAACAAATAGGTACACCATACAGTCACACGTATGTCTATTACTATCACATGTAAGTCTCTCTAAAACTATCCAATCACGTGTAGGTCTAGAGTGTAAACACCAAAACAAATAGGTACACCATACAGTCACACGTATGTCTATTACTATCACATGTAAGTCTCTCTAAAACTATCCAATCACGTGTAGGTCTAGAGTGTAAACACCAAAACAAATAGGTACACCATACAGTCACACGTATGTCTATTACTATCACATGTAAGTCTCTCTAAAACTATCCAATCACGTGTAGGTCTAGAGTGTAAACACTAAAACAAATAGGTACACCATACATTCACACGTATGTCTATTACTAGCACATGTAAGTCTCTCTAAAACTATCCAATCACGTGTAGGTCTAGAGTGTAAACACCAAAACAAATTGGTACACCATACAGTTACACGTATGTCTATTACTATCACATGTAAGTCTCTCTAAAACTATCCAATCACGTGTAGGTCTAGAGTGTAAACACTAAAACAAATAGGTACACCATACAGTCACACGTATGTCTATTACTATCACATGTAAGTCTCTCTAAAACTATCCAATCACGTGTAGGTCTAGAGTGTAAACACCAAAACAAATAGGTACACCATACAGTTACACGTATGTCTATTACTATCACATGTAAGTCTCTCTAAAACTATCCAATCACGTGTAGGTCTAGAGTGTAAACACTAAAACAAATAGGTACACCATACAGTCACACGTATGTCTATTACTATCACATGTAAGTCTCTCTAAAACTATCCAATCACGTGTAGGTCTAGAGTGTAAACACCAAAACAAATAGGTACACCATACAGTTACACGTATGTCTATTACTATCACATGTAAGTCTCTCTAAAACTATCCAATCACGTGTAGGTCTAGAGTGTAAACACTAAAACAAATAGGTACACCATACAGTCACACGTATGTCTATTACTATCACATGTAAGTCTCTCTAAAACTATCCAATCACGTGTAGGTCTAGAGTGTAAACACCAAAACAAATAGGTACACCATACAGTCACACGTATGTCTATTACTAGCACATGTAAGTCTCTCTAAAACTATCCAATCACGTGTAGGTCTAGAGTGTAAACACCAAAAACAAATTGGTGCACCATACAGTTACACGTATGTCTATTACTATCACATGTAAGTCTCTCTAAAACTATCCAATCACGTGTAGGTCTAGAGTGTAAACACCAAAACAAATAGGTACACCATACAGTCACACGTATGTCTATTACTATCACATGTAAGTCTCTCTAAAACTATCCAATCACGTGTAGGTCTAGAGTGTAAACACTAAAACAAATAGGTACACCATACAGTCACACGTATGTCTATTACTATGACATGTAAGTCTCTCTAAAACTATCCAATCACGTGTAGGTCTAGAGTGTAAACACCAAAACAAATAGGTACACCATACAGTCACACGTATGTCTATTACTATCACATGTAAGTCCTCTCTAAAACTATCCAATCACGTGTAGGTCTAGAGTGTAAACACTAAAACAAATAGGTACACCATACAGTCACACGTATGTCTATTACTATCACATGTAAGTCTCTCTAAAACTATCCAATCACGTGTAGGTCTAGAGTGTAAACACCAAAACAAATAGGTACACCATACAGTTACACGTATGTCTATTACTATCACATGTAAGTCTCTCTAAAACTATCCAATCACGTGTAGGTCTAGAGTGTAAACACCAAAACAAATTGGTACACCATACAGTTACACGTATGTCTATTACTATCACATGTAAGTCTCTCTAAAACTATCCAATCACGTGTAGGTCTAGAGTGTAAACACCAAAACAAATAGGTACACCATACAGTCACACGTATGTCTATTACTATCACATGTAAGTCTCTCTAAAACTATCCAATCACGTGTAGGTCTAGAGTGTAAAACACCAAAACAAATTGGTACACCATACAGTTACACGTATGTCTATTACTATCACATGTAAGTCTCTCTAAAACTATCCAATCACGTGTAGGTCTAGAGTGTAAACACCAAAACAAATTGGTGCACCATACAGTTACACGTATGTCTATTACTATCACATGTAAGTCTCTCTAAAACTATCCAATCACGTGTAGGTCTAGAGTGTAAACACCAAAACAAATTGGTACACCATACAGTTACACCTATGTCTATTACTATCACATGTAAGTCTCTCTAAAACTATCCAATCACGTGTAGGTCTAGAGTGTAAACACCAAAACAAATAGGTACACCATACAGTGACACGTATGTCTATTACTATCACATGTAAGTCTCTCTAAAACTATCCAATCACGTGTAGGTCTAGAGTGTAAACACCAAAACAAATAGGTACACCATACAGTCACACGTATGTCTATTACTATCACATGTAAGTCTCTCTAAAACTATCCAATCTATATATTTGGAGCCATTGGAATTCGAATTTTCTCGAGACAAAAGGTGCCCAATATGGGTTTCGATCCTATCCTTTCGTTAAATGTTATAAAATAGATGTCGCTTCTGTACTGATAATGATCATAGTCCGAAACTAAGGTATACAGGTTGTTACATTATAGGTTGTTGGCCTTTGTCTCAATTTTACATAACTGGTGTTGTGGAAAATTCTATATCACCAACAATACTTCTATACAAGGGTTATAAACAAAAATACATTGCTTTAAGACATTTTAAAGGTAAATATGTGCCTATTTTGATTCATATTTATAATCTAAATGATAGATTAAAATAAAAGGTGAATGAAATTTTATGTTATATAGGTTTTTTTTACTTGATTTAAGGATTAGAAAATTTATCTAATATACTCGTATCTCCCACACAAAGATGTGGCGCTGAGTTTGTTGTTGACACACTTTAAAATGTTATAATACCTTGATAAAGGTTGGCGTTTAGCCAACTGAAATATTGGTAAAATAAATTATATTTTGATCCAATATATGCTTTTTAATTGAAAAAAATCTAATCATTTTAAATTTTCTCATCAACATTAAATTTAAAAGATTTTTTGAACTTCAAAATACATTTTAAATTAAATTTTGACATAACTATTTTAAAAGTTGATATTTTGTGAGTTTCAAACAAATTTTATAATATTATTTTCTTTCTTTTTTACATAACACTTACCATTTTAGAATAAATTTGATCAAATTACTGATATACTCCCCAAATATATAGATATTCTAAAATAAAAACAAATAAAATTCCAAATAAAGTTATATATATATTTCCAAATATTTTGTATAATAATAAAAAAATAAATACATCTATATATATATACACACAAAAGAAACAAATACATTTCAAACACAATTGTAACAAAGTTTTACAATACACAAGAATACAGAAATGTGAAAAAAAATAACATATTCATATTTTAAAAATAGAATTATTTCTTTAGTTCGAAGAGAAAAATTCACACAGTAAAAAGATGATAAAGGAAATCTTATAAAGCTAAGTGAGAGATAGGTTCTAAATAATTTTACTATTGAGAAAGTGAATTTTATTTTCTAAGAATAATTTGAGATAAAATGTTTAAAGCATTTTATTATTCTTAGAATAGGAAATCTAATAAGGATAGACGGAGAGGGGGTGTATGCAAATTTGAATGTGGAAACATCTCGAAATCTCTTGGGATGAAAGGGAAGCGAAAATCTCTAGAGAATAACAAATTCTTGAGATTCTTCAAATGTCACTTCTATTTGTCTATCATATATATATATGTATTGAAATATATTGGTAAATACATATATTGGTATAAGTATAAATGTCACTTCAATTTGCCTATCACACACACACACACATATATATATATATATATATGTGGTAACAAAGACAAATAGAAGAGACATTTATACTTATACCAATTTTATTTCATATATCTCTATATATATAAAAGTCAATTTCTGTCTGTCTGTCTGTTTCGCGATAAACTCAAAAACTACTGAACCAATTGGTACCAAATTTTGCATGTCGCTTTTTATAAACCTGAGGAAAATTTTCGGCTGCATTTTGATTAGTATTTTTGGCTATTTCTTTTTTTCATTTGAAGAACTTTTTTTTTACATTTTTACTTTTTTTTATTAAAACTATATATTTTTAGTCAGAAAATGATGACGATATTGCTGTATCATGTTTGATTATTAGATACATAATTATATCGGGAAAAATTCCAAAAAGCAGAGACCACGGGTGAAACCAGTTCATTATTTTGTACGCAGGAACAAAATTCTAACAGAAAAACATTCATTCGAGCAGAATGAATATTCGTAACGAATATTATTTGAATAAAAACATTTAATCGGGTAAAACCCGGGCGTTGCCCGGGTCATTCGTCTATTATAGATATAACTCTATTTCACTATATATAGTGTTGCCTTTTGTTGATGGAATTTATAAGAAATATTATTATTTATATGTTTATATAAAAGGGCGTACCTGGATCTGTAAATAAAAGGAGGCCTATTGACCAGAAAGAAGCCTAAAATTAGTAAGATGAGGCCTGATACCTAGGAGAAAACCTAATAAATAGTAATAATAAGTCCAATATCTAGGAAGAAGAAGCCTGATATCTAGAAGGAAAAACCCTGATACCTAGAAGAAAGAAGCCTAATACCTAGAAAGAAGCCTGATACCTAGGAAGAAGCCTGATACCTAGAAGGAAGAAGCCTGATACCTAGAAAGAAGCCTGATACCTAGAAGGAAAAGGCCTGATACCTAGAAGGAAGAAGCCTGATACCTAGAAAGAAGAAGCCTGATACCTAGGAAAAAGCCTGATACCTAGGGAAAAGCCTGATACCTAGAAGGAAGAAGCCTGATACCTAGGAAGAAGAAGCCTGATACCTAGAAGGAAGAAGCCTGATACCTAGGAAAAAGCCTGATACCTAGAAGGAAGAAAGCCAATACCTAGGAAGAAGCCTGATACCTAGAAGGAAGAAGCCTGATACCTAGGAAGAAGAAGCCTGACACCTAGAAAGAAGTCTGATACTTATGAAGAAGCCAAGAAGCCTGATATCTAGGAAGAAGCCTGATATCTAGGAAGAAGCCTGATAACTAGAAAGAAGCCTGATACCTAGAAGGAAAAGGCCTGATACCTAGAAGGAAGAAGCCTGATACCTAGAAAGAAGAAGCCTGATACCTAGGGAAAAGCCTGATACCTAGAAGGAAGAAGCCTGATACCAAGGAAGAAGAAGCCTGATACCTAGAAGGAAGAAACCCGATACCTAGGAAGAAGCTTGAAACCTAGAAGGAAGAAGCCTGATACCTAGGAAGAAGAAGCCTGATACCTAGAAAGAAGTCTGATACTTATGAAGAAGCCAAGAAGCCTGATATCTAGGAAGAAGCCTGATATCTAGGAAGAAGCCTGATAACTAGAAGGATGAAACCCCTGATACCTAGAAGGAAGAAGCCTGATACCAAGGAAGAAGAAGCCTGATACCTAGAAGCAAGAAACCCGATACCTAGGAAGAAGCCTGAAACCTAGAAGGAAGAAGCCTGATACCTAGGAAGAAGAAGCCTGATACCTAGAAAGAAGTCTGATACTTATGAAGAAGCCAAGAAGCCTGATATATAGGAAGAAGCCTGATATCTAGGAAGAAGCCTGATAACTAGAAGGATGAAACCCCTGATACCTAGAAAGAAGAAGCCTGATATTTAGCATATTTCTGCCTTTACAATTCAGCAAAATCAACAAGCAATCCATGGCCAAGGTTTCTTTAGCCATTTTTATTTCTCTATCTCTCGAGGGCCAACATGTCCTTCAACAGAAGAACTAGAAGTATGACTTCAAGTCAACTATATACTTGCCGAAAATAAAGATATAATAACCTAACCTAGCCTAGGATTGTTTATTGATTATGTTACAAAGAAAATATATTATCAAAAATAATATTTAAATCTTTAGAGGAGAAATGTAATGTTATATTTTACACACACTCTCTCTCTCTTTCTCTATATGACAAAAATTTTACAAGAAACATCGATTATTAAATAACTAGTACCGTTTGTATATAGTTTTGTGGGGGCCAAGAGACTTCCTTTCAGCCTGCTGGGATGACGGACAACGCCGTCAGCAAACATACAAGCTCGGCCATGAAATTGGAGATGGACCAACGCGGCGCGACAGATCGGCGGAAGCCAACAGAACCAGAATAGACATTCTAGGGTGTTGTCCTTTTTTGGTGTGCCTCTAAAAATGTAGCTAATAAGAAATTCCAATAAAACACTAACTTTGAAATACTTTCTGGGCCATCGCTGGACTAATAAATCGACACACTACAGTTTTAGTTAAACCGGGTAGTTGAGTTGGCATTTTTTAGACGCTCCTGGAAAACGGAATATGAACGTGTTATTTATGCCGACGTTTTGGTGACCCGTTGTTGCCTTTTTCATGACAAAATATTAATAAAACTATCATATAACAAAGTATAAATAAAACAGTTTCCGAAGATGAGTTTTTGTTTTATTGCATATTCATCTCAATTTGCATATTTATATACTCCTGTTGAAAGGTTTGTGATACCTGTGAAAGCTCTTGCTTTAAAGAAACTTAGAAACCGTTTTGTTTATTATTTATATGTATCACAGAGTATTCCACTTTTCTAAATAATAAACAATTATCATGAACTAGGTTGCTCTTGTTGAACGGTACCTATTAATGTGATTTTGAACCAGGCTGGATAGGTTATAATCATAAAAGTCGGTGGACGAGTAGGTAACACCCTCGATTCCCGACAGTCATGAACCGGGATTGAATCCCGCGTTAACATTTTGTTAATATGTGAATAAACTTCATATATTATTCACTGTTTCAATTATCATGAACTAGGTTGCTCTTGCTGAGTGGTACCTATTAATGTGATTTTGAACCAGGTAAATAATAAATAAATATAAAAATGATTGAAGTAACGTTTACCAATCTTGGAGAATCCTGTATGAGACGAATGTCCCTAATAATATCTTTGTTGTTGTTGATTGATGTAACTGATTAATAAAATTTATTGATATTCCTAATATTAAAGTGTATCATCATTGTTAAGAGACAAAATATTCCCAAAAAAACATTAAAAAATGAATATAAAAAAGACTAAATCATTAGGTAAGAAATCAACTTGCAAGAAAAATCGATTATTCATGCCTAAAGACAGGCTTAAGAAGGTTTTACTGGAAAGATAAAATGGCAATGTCTCCAAAAGTGATGGTATACTAACCAAGCTAATACCCTGGAAAAAGTGGCAAATCTTTCCTTCAACTAAATAGCTTTTTTTTTAAGCTTATGGGAGGAAAAGGGGGTTCCTTGTATACTTTAGTAGCAAGGTTAGAAGCTACTTAAAAAAGTATTTGTTTTAATAATTTGGCAAGTTTATCGCTTGAAGGCATATAGGGGGGGTCTTCATTAAACTTTTGGATCATCAACTTTCACCCAAATTAGAACTTTCTTTAAAGCTTCTTCACCTTACGTTTATAATGAGAAATAGTTTGAGAAAGTGTCGCGCGTTTTCATGGAAACTGTTTTGAAATTTTACAAAAAAAAAGAAAACAAATTGGCGTTATTTTCGATAATTAAAGTTATTTGGAATAATGGTGAGGATAGAATTTTATAAATCTATATCATTCATTATTCTATTACTAAGTTTTTATAGAAGACAATTTCTCTCATAGGTAATATATATATATGTTATGAATAATTTGTTTGTTGTTAGATAAAGGATTGTTAAGATAAAGGGTTGAAGGTGCAGTCGTGATAAAAAATAATTATTTACCATCAAGTAGCTTTTTAAACAATTACTTGAGGAAATATTATATATTAGCTATTTTCACAATATATAGAATTTATAATGTTAATTCTATATTAATGATTCAAAAAGATAGATATGTTAACTACGCATATTTACAACAAAACTGAAAGTCATTCTAAAAGCGATGATAAAAAGTAGAATGATCAATGAATAAAAATAAAATATATCTTTTTACAATATAGAAAATATTTGAGTTTTTAGATTATATAATATTTATATAAAGATACCAACAGTATTAATAGAAAAATTGACATCCCTCCGTTATATTTACAGTTCAAATCGATTTAAAATTATTTTCTTATACTTATTATGAATCATGTATATATAGTCTATTATTATTGATATTTGTTTAAATATATTTTAAATTTTAGCCCCAGAGTTGCAAATATTTTATATATCGTCGCGTGAAGGCATCACGTGATCATCCAAAGCAGTTTAAAAACAAGAAACGCCCTGATGAAGTTAGGCGTACAGCCTATTGAAATATTGGCCTTTTGTATTGAATAAAATGTTTGTTTTATTTTAGATCCAAAATATGCCATTTAATTAATTAATATATATATTAAAAATGCATATATTATTGGATCAAAATATAATTCATCTATCAATATTTCAGTTGGCTGAATGCCAATCTTTTTCAAGGTCCAACAACCTATTTATGTAAACAACAAACCTTTGTTGAGATAAAATACCTTAAAAAATACAATTAAACAATGCATTGTGTTTACCATCCCAGTTCAAAAACATAATGGTAATGATAAAGAATGAACCACAACACCATTTTTGACAAAATCAGATAAAAAACCAACCTGAACACCTAGATTTCGGGCTATGACCCTTATCAGTACAGGTACGGCTTCGATTTCATACCATCCTACAGTTAGAAGTTATGAACTCGGTTGAATATGTCAAAAGGCTGAGGACCATAACTCTAAACCCTATTATAAAGGCTGATTTTTGTCTGAATTTTGTGGCTCATTCATTTTCACTACCTTTATATTTTTACTGGAGTTATTATCATAATACATTGTTCCAATCGGGGGGGAGAAGTCCGACCACACCTTCCTGCGGTCCCCCCTGGACCCTTGGAATATTCGACCAAATTCTGGTTAGTTTCCAAGGTGACTAACGTGGCAACGGCACCCATTTTCCAATGAAGAGCAAGATAGTGGACATTGCTACTGCTGTGATAGAGATGCATGGAGACATCTGAGGCTCTTCATTGGACACGACAACAACAACAACATTGTTCCAATGTGTATTGTAACAAAGTATTTATTATTTTATTAGCAGAGTATTATTTTTTTATGTTTATATTTTGCTATACTCTATACCAGTGATTCTCAACCTTTTTTTGTTGCGGCATTATTTTAAAGATTTGAAAATTTGGCGGCACAATTTTAGAATTTCGCGGCACACTTTTGCTAACTTGAATGCAAGAAAATTCAAATTATGTATCAATATTTCTATGCAAAATATAAGTAATATACATCTCTAACATTCAATTTGCTAATTTCGTTATTTTAAAAAGTAAAAAAATGAAAAAGAAAAAAAGAAAAACCAATACAAACGTGAACATAATCATATGACTAAAATTCGGCGGCACATTTTAGAATTTCGCGGCACACAAAATTACCGCGGCACATTGGTTGAGAATCACTGCTCTATACACTTCCCTCTTTTACTTATCTTTTGTTTATCACTCATAGTTTGTTCTTACCTTAAATGAATTGCTGTCTCATTCTGAAGTTTGACTTCCCTAATTTTCCACGTGGCATTTTGGTGGAGATGCTGGGTAAATTAGGGAAGATAAACTGAAGATCGCCGAAAAGTCCTTGAGGCCATGTGTGCTGTGATCTACATTTTCAGAGACTGGCTCCAGGATTCCACCGACGTGTCAAAGCCAAGACTTCTCTCCAAGATGACGATGTCCCTATTGACGATACGACGACAAAGACGCTCTTCACGCCGCAAGAAAAAGGACGCAAAGGTACTAAGGACATAGTTCCAAGACTTCGATGGAATTCTTTGTGTTCACTCATGTTTACCACTCATAATTTGTTCTTGCCTTGAATAAATTGTTGTCTCATCCCAAAGTTGTTCTTCCCTAATTTTCCACGTGGCAATATTTAAAAGTAAACGAGCCTCCTGTAATTTTTGTTCGGTAATAGTTTTCTATATACTGACAATATATTATTAAAGCAATATCAATTTTACCCCAGTAGAGTTAGTTTAATATGTATAACATCTATTTATATATATAAATAAATACCAAAAATGGCACTTCCCACACAAATGTATGTTATATATGTTATAGAAAAATATTATTTCATTTTGGAATTTAAATTTATAGAAAAAAATTACTCTGTTGGATCGACCGCCAGACGTCACGCTTCCCCTATAAAAAAACTCATTGTTGTTGTTTCCCGATGGCCGGCTCAAACCGTTTGTAAACTATGTAAATAAGTTTTATTATTATTTTTTTTTATTCTTACGCCTTAATCCAGGCAGTACTTATTTCAAATTATGTTTTTTTTATCTATATTCCTTTAGCTCAATTAAAGCTATTTCTAATCTTCACTATTTTTATTATTATACTTTCAAGATTTTAACCACGACTGTATTATCATAGCATAATCCACAAGATAATCAAAATCAAGCATAAAATCTCATTATTTTTCAACATATATATAAATTACAAAACTATTTTAGACGCGTAATATTCTTTTTAAAATAAAACAATTTCTACTGCCCTTACTGCAATGGAATTGCATCCCTTTAATTTTTTCCATTGCAGTAAGGGCAGTAGAAATTGTTTTATTTTAAAAATAATATTACGCGTCTAAAATAGTTTTGTAATTTGATAACAGATGGCGCGCTAGTGCATCGAACTATATATAAATTATAAATGTATTTGTTAGAGAATTATCAACAGTGTGTAGAAAACAAACTTTTCTAAAATTTATCAACAAATTGCAAGAATACTCTCAGTTGAATCTAAGCAATTACGTTAAGAATCACAGAATGTTTCCGGGGATTTCTAAAGAGAATTAAACTCTTTATTGACTCTTCTACTGTCAGGAGCAAACTGTCTCAAGCGGCTGCGACAGAGTTGGAGACAAAGTTTGAAGCCCTAGGGACAATATTAGAAGGCCCAAAGCATATTGTTCTGCTCCTTGTTTCCAACTTTACACACTGATAATGTATCTTTAAGATAAGACTCTTGTGTCTTCTCAATTAATCAACATCTAATGGGAACTTTTCGTAAACTTTTCTTTCTCACAAAGTTATCTTTTTTTTTTTTTACACTTTCTCTCTGAAATTCTTGTCATTTTTAATTTAAGACAAAAGAGAATGAAATAACTCTTTTTTTATCGTTTGCTTTTTATTCATGTTTCTTTGTCAATTTTATCTAATTATGTTATAAACGAATTTTTTTAAAAAAGAAACAATAGAAAGAATGTATTTGATCAAGGTAGTAAGATGTATGTGTTGATTTCAAAAATGTATTTTCTGATTATATAATTAAGAATGACTTTATTGACGGGCGTAATGTATCAGAATAAACATTAAAAAATATTTTATTTTTGAAAATAGAACAATCCATAAAAAATATCTTTAATTAAAAAGACATAGATTGGATGAAAAAATAATTTATATACCAATATTTTAGTTGGCTGAACGCCAACCTTTTTCAAG
Organism: Cordylochernes scorpioides; assembly: GCA_030710605.1. NCBI lineage: Eukaryota > Metazoa > Arthropoda > Arachnida > Pseudoscorpiones > Chernetidae > Cordylochernes > Cordylochernes scorpioides. The sequence continues at coordinate 27,997,480 of CP092868.1, forward strand.
GTATTATAACATATTAATGTGTTTATTGTTTACATACATAAATATTTTAAAAAGAAAGAATAAATAATATTAAGGTAAAGAGCTTCTTTTAATTTTGAATTAAAATTTAATATTTACCTTATAATATTAATTATTCTTTCTTTTTCAAATATTTATGTATGTAAACAATAAACACATTAATATGTTATAATACCTTGAAAAAAGTTGGCGTTCAGCCAACTGAAATATTGGTAAATAAATTATTCCCCCCCCCCAATATATTGCCTTTTTAATTATATAAAAAAAATATTGATTCAATTATTTCTTAAAATCTTGATTACATTTTTTAATTATACGTCAAAAGATTGGTTATGTAAACAACTCGCCATATGTTCTAATGTCAAAAGTAGTCAAAAACAAACCCAATGCTTTAAATTTTCACAAATTCTCTAAAACAGCACAGACAATAGGCACAACACAGATGATATATCCAACTTGAAAAAATATCGATCTTAATCTCCACATTCTTTAGATAACTGTTATGTTTACTTCTGTTTACCTATATCTGGGAGAATCCTGTATGGGACTAATGTCCTTAATAAAATCTTTTTATTATTGTTGATTACTTATTTTTATTAAATTAAGATAAATTTATTACGAAATATAACACAAACCGATAAAAACACGTATAGATTTATCTTTTAAGAAAAAATAGTATGATTGATGCTAAAATATATTATGCCATCAACAATTTTTAGTAACACGATTAGGAGATGCCCTTTTTTCTTTCTCAACAAAAGACTTATGTTGAAACGTTGAGAGAATAAAATTTTAACTGGTCGAGGTGTCTATTTTTTAAGGATAATATGAATGCTGGCCAGGTAACCTCTATGTTCAGGATATAAAGTA